>CM055124.1:137699650-138340650 GCA_029206835.1 Rana muscosa | reverse complement strand
AAAGGGCACAAAACACATCCCTGGGAATTACAGACCATTTAGCCTAATATCAATAGTATGTAAACTCTTGGAGGGGATGATAAGGGACTATACACAAGATTTTAGTAATGAGAACGGTATCATTAGCAGTAATCAGTAATCCATGAAGAATAGTTCTTGCCAAACCAATCTATTAACCTTCTATGAGGAGGTGAGTTGCCATCTAGATAAAGGAAGGCCCGTAGACGTGGTGTATCTGGATTTTGCAAAAGCATTTGACACAGTTCCCCATAAACGTTTACTGTACAAAATAAGGTCCATTGGCATTGACAATAGGGTGAGTATATGGATTGAAAACTGGCTACAAGGGCGAGTTCAGAGGATGGTGATAAATGGGGAGTACTCTGAATGGTCAGGGGTGGGTAGTGGGGTCCCCCTGGGTTCTGTGCTGGGACCAATTCTGTTTAATTTGTTCATAAACGACCTGGAGGATGAGGTAAACAGTTCAATTTTTTGCGTATTTCAAGTATTTGCGGACGATACTAAGCTAAGCAGGGCAATAACTTCTCCGCAGGATGTGGAAACTTTGCAAAAAGATCTGAAAAAATGAATGGGGTGGGCAAATACATGGCAAATGAGGTTCAATTAAGAAAAATGTAAAATAATGCATTTGGGTGGCAACCTCTGGTGGAATCTAGGATGGAAAAGGACCTGGGGGTCCTAGTAGGTGATAGGCTCAGCAATGGCATGCAATGCCAAGCTGCTGCTAACAAAGCAAACAGAATATACAGATCCGTGAGTAAAACTCTACACTGCCGTTTGCAAATACTCCAATAATTACCATAGGTTTTACCTGCAGATTGCAGGAATACCAATTGCGGCTATAACGGAAGCATTGAGATTATATTATTTTGTTGTTCTATATACCGCAGAGAGTAACCATTCTGTCGATACAAACTGCTAAAGCTAGATATCTGGCTAGGTGCATCCAGGAACTTTATAGAGATTCACCCATAGATCTGGGGATCAGATATATATGCACATCTCTCAGAAAACCTATCCCCTGCATCAGCTACTAGGGCATGCCAGCATCATGCTTTCATCTCCATAATGCCTGGAGTGGTCCTTCTTTTTTCCATTTACTGACCAATTGAGTCAGGAATATTACATATCTCCTATTTGGATCCCTTTGGACTTCCACTGATTATCATTACAAGTACTTTATATGACATGCCTCTTTGACTGACTGACCTACGACTGGGGTGTGGGTGTGAGTTTAGAATCCTATTCAGGTTGCGCTTTCCATTTTAGGCAGTGATAATTACCTGTTACAGGCATACGCTGCTTTAATCTAGGAAACATATGTGGGGGCCATTTGGTCTCTATGGGTAGTCATTGGGGTATATCAGGTTCACATAGGGGGTGTTCTTTACATAGAGGGATGGAGTGGGTCCGCCAGCTATTGAATCACTGGTTTTCTTCCGGATGGTGGAACTTGCAGTGATTTGGTAGCTTCCTTTTAATGTTTTCTTTGGTTTAATTATTTTGGAACCTGGGGTATGATAGTAATGTGTTTTATTCATGATTTTGCCTAATATAGGCTATTAAAATTTGTAGTATAACTCATTTAGGTGTGGTGAGGTCTATTTGTTTTTTCTAATTGATATATGTTATTATTGACCACACCCCCGATATTTCTCGGTGAGTACTACTGCCTTAACAGGTAGGATTCCCACCTTTCTCTTTTCTTGTATACAAACAGAATATTGGCATGCATTAAAAAGGGGATTAACTCCAGAGATAAAACAATAATTCTTCCGCTCTATTAGACTCTGGTCCGGTCGCACCTGGAGTATGCTGTCCAGTTCTGGGCACCAGTCCTCAGGAAGGATGTACTGGAAATGGAGAGAGTGCAAAGAAGGGCAACAAAGCTAATAAAGCGTCTGGAGGATATTAGTTATGAGGAAAGGTTGCGAGCACTGAACTTATTCTCTCTGGAGAAGATACGCTTGAGAGGGGATATGATTTAAAGCGGTTGTATACCCGCATTTTTTTTTTTACACTTGTAAAGGAAAAGGCATAATGAGCTTGTATGCACAGCATACAAGCTCATTATGAAATACTTACCTTAGAACGAGGCGTCGGTGTCCCTCCCGGTCCACGCCGAGGCAGCTGACATTATGCCTCAGCGTGTCTACCGGGTATCGCGGCTCCAGCGATGTGAGTGGCTGGAGCCGCGATTCGTCACTCCCGCGCATGCGCGCGGGAGACTTCTTTCCGGCAAGGTCCGGTGTCCGTCGGGCCTTCAGCCGAGAATCCCCTGTGCGCATGCGCCGCTGCAGTCAGCGGCGCAGTGCAAGGGGAATATCTCCTAAACCGTGAAGGTTTAGGAGATATTTATTTTACCTACAGGTAAGCCTTAGTATAGGCTTACCTGTAGGTAAAAGTAAAAAAAAAGACTATACAACCACTTTAAATTTACAAATACCATACTGGTGACCCCACAATAGGGATAAAACTTTTTCGCAGAAGGTAGTTTAAAAAGACATGTGGCCACTCATTAAAATTAGAAGAAAGAGGTTTAACCTTAAACTACGTAGAGTGTTCTTTACTGTAAGAGCAGCAAGGATGTGGAATTCCCTTTCACAGGCAGTGGTCCCAGCGGGGGGCATTGATGGTTTCAAGAAACTATTAGATAAGCACCTGAACGACCACAACATACAGGGATATACAAGGTAATACTGACATATAATCACACACATAGGTTGGACTTGATGGACTTGTGTCTTTTTTCAACCTCACCTACTATGTAACTACTATGTAACTATGTAACTATGTGTCCAAACCCGGACTGTCCGGGTCAAAACCGGACAGGTGGCAACCCTACTGTCACTCCAATTCCAAGCCCTGCCCCTCTTCCAGAACATTCTCCCTGGAAGCAGGGGAGGCACCCACGAACTGAAGGACAGGTGGTCACACCCACTGCTACACTAACCACTCCCTGCCCCCCAGATCAAAACAAGCAGGCCTAGCATGCAGCATAGGCCTGTCTAAATTCACCTGCCTGGCAGCTATCATCAAAAAAACCTTACCTCTAATACCTACCTATGGTAGAGGGTGCTCCACTAAGGTAATATGATGTGCCACCTTTGCGTTTCAAGCATAAGTTATTCACTATAGCAGCAGCAGCAAAGCTTTATCATAAAAACTAGTCAAGAAGCAGCACACTGATAAGGTCATCCCTCTTCCCATTCTCTTTTCTCTTCCCATCATCATATGTACATCTGTTTCCTATTGTAGATTGTCTGCAGTTTTAGTCTACACTCCTGTCAATTGTCAAGCAAAAAAAAAAGTAACAATATTTTTTTTAGAAGTGATCACATGACCTCTGTTCTCAGCTGCATACAGGACTTCATGAGGTGAGGGTGGAGACTGCAGGGGGTGCATGTCAACAGGAGGCAGAAAAACAGCAGTACGCTGATCTTCTCAGTGATTACCTGGGCAGGGGGGCGTGTAAGCAGAAATATGGCCAGTGGAGTACATGCAGGCTGTGTTCCCAATTAGAATGCAAATAAGAAAACTGATCACACTGTAAGGATGTGCTTCCATGCCTAGCATGGTCATTTTGAATTGGAAAAGCAGGGGTACTGGTAGGATGACCAGGTATTTCACACAAAGGAAGCAATACAAAGAGAATTGGCTACTTTTTCATACAAGTACATGGTAACACAAACACATATCAGAAATCTGAAATGTTGGGGTAACATGCACTTTAAGGGTGCATTCACATCCCTGAAACACCCTGCTTGCGATGAGATGCAAGAACCCCAGCGAGGGCTCCCGCAGTCAGCTGTGAGTAGGCAGCTCAGTTGAAAGCAATGGGCGGCTGCCGATTCTCACAGCTAATCTTGCCCATTTGCATGTAATCTATCAAGCAGTGATCACATGCGAGTGTTCGACCCTAGATGCAGGCAGTCTGCGTCCAGGGCCTATCACTCGCATGTGATTGCTGCATGAACAATAACATGCAAATTGGCACGATTAGTCGTGGCAGCTGGCAGCCTCCTATTGCTTTCAACGGGGCGGCCTACATGCAGGAACCCTTGCTGGGGTTCTTGCATCTCATCGCAAGCAGGGTGTATTCATGGACGTGAATGCTAAGTCTTTTATTTCATAAAATAGTATCTTCCACATTGGCACTTTTATAATTACCAGGACAGGTTTGATAAACAGATGCCCCCAGTTTTCCTTACACTGAGACAGTATTGTCACTGTGCAGATCTATAGACCTCTAGTAAATGTGACTTTGTTCCTTGACTTGCTGCCTCACCCATGGAATCATTGTATTGGAACAATGAGTACACTGTTTCATTGGTCTAAGAGCACAACCTGAAAGAAGAGATAAATAGTACTGCAGAAGCAGGTGTTGAAGGAGAACACTGTAGGAATGAAATAATGCATCATGACTTTTATTGTGTGGTGGCATTTAAAAACTCCAGCAATTCTGAATAAAGCAAACCAGTGCTGTACAGTTTGTTCTAGGCATGGCTACAGTGACACAGAGGAACTCAGGTTAGAACAGGCATACTACAAGATTCAAGCAAGCCTTATACCACAGTATAATAGATCGTTGGCCCGATCTGACCTGGCATACTATTGACTTGTCTATTAGATTCACATTCTGCAAAAATAAAAGTTTAGGGCCCATTCACACTACGCTTTGTTGACTTGACATGAAATTGTGTGTTAAAGCAGCCTATTCATTTTGAATAGGCCGGCAGCATACTTTAAAGCACAGAAATATGAATAGGCCCCCTTTTTCTTAGCCCAGTGCACCACAATGCACAGCATGTAAAATACATGTGCAAACAATATAATGTTGCAAAATGTGTAACTGTGCTTTATTCACGGGTCACATTTGCATTTTCACCATTATCCCTAGATTTTCTAATCATTTCATGAAGAATCTATTTTCCATTATTTCAACTCCATCTCTGCAAATTTCCTCAGTGTGGGAAGGATAAAAACATAAAATACAATCCAATAGTGAAAAAATAAATAAATGTAGCAGGGTATCGTTTTACCCGCAAGACTACATTTCCCAGCATGCTTTGCGGCACCCAGGGTGCCATTCCCCACGCAAGGACTGCTGGGGTGGACTTTAAAAGGGGAGAGGCAGGGCTCGTTCGCTCTCTCTGAATGCCGCCCTCCTTGCAAGAGGATCCCCCTGCACTCACCTGCTGCGCACGCTAGGCCTGAAGCCTGGGCCTCACGTTTTTGTTCCAGAGAGCCTTCCGTTCCGCTGGGGAGTCTGTGAGGCATCCGATCCACCTGAGGTGCCATCATCTTCTGGAGGACTGAGGACTCGATGCATCATGGGCATTGTGACGCCACTCACAGTAGCGGAGGAACCGGACAGGAATCGGTCCGGTCTGGGTGAGAGAGTGCCAGCTCAGAACCATATAAGAATAACTTTGTGCCTATTAACTTTGCTTAGGCCCATTATTGAACACAGTTATACTTTGGAGAGACTGTTTGTGCTGAACTGAGTTTGTCAGTCTCTCCAGCTCTGCCTAGTTGGCAATATCTGTTACCCCCTTTTACTGGATTACAAATTGGTTTCTCCATGTGCACCACCGACAGTTGCTAGCGAAGATTCTCCAGCAAACTATACCCTAAGTGTAACGGCACCCCAAGCATGAAAGGGGTTAACGCCGTTTAAGATATTCCCTCTCTGGACACACATCCACTGCCGATCCTCCACAGTCAGGCGACCGCTTCCCATAGGATTAATCCTTCCAGACATACGAGACAAAACGCTCTGTATCTTACCAACAGGAATGAATCTTTATTGCAAAAACACTACAACTTTTATACACACAGAGAGAAGCTTCTGATTTTCCTCTCATAATACACCCTTGACCAGACCCAATCCACATGAGCCAATCAACTCCAGCCGATGACTCAGACACAGGACATCCAGGCCAGCCCCAATGTCTCCCAATACACATTATTTTGACATCTCTTAAGAGACAATAGGTGGGTTTGTTAGCTAATCCCTTTACATCTTAAATGACTACGCATAACCTTTATGTTCCCCAGACTGTCTGTTTACAATACACACAAGTACAGAGTTAATTATCACAATGAAAGAGCCTCAGAAGCCATCCTAGATTCATTTACATTACACAGGCAGGGGCTGGAGGTGATGACATTAGCATCTAACAGTATGTGTCCCAACATCATGAAGGAGTCACTTTTCAATTAACCTGTTGAGTTCATAATCAAACAGTAAATAGTTCTTTACAGATATCTTGGGGAATATTGTGGAAAAATATCACTGTCCCATTTTAAAGCAATCCAAGACATATTCTTAATGTCCATTATTTTCTTGCTCACCCTGTGCCAAAAGTGACTCCGAAGTTAGTCCATAGTTCCATTCCTCTAATGCCTGGACAACCCATCGGCATGGCCATTTTGCTTACCGGGTCAGTAGCTGATGGTGACGTTATAAGGTTGCAGGGCAAAATAATGGAATTCAGTTCTGGAACAGTCACTTGCTTTGCTCTCTCACTGGCTCCCAAAACTTGTTGCTGCTGCTCTTGGGAGAGGTACGACAAAACCTGGGCGCAAATCCTATTTAACCTTTTGACAATTTCAGCCTGTTTGTGCATTTCAATGTTCAAGCCATGGGACATCTCATAATACATGACGTAGTGTCGTTGCATCTCCGATTTCTCCCTGGCCAACTTGTCACATTCCAATTCTAGACTGTGATATTTTGCCTGATCTAAGGTACATGTCGGGGAAGATAGTCTTACCCAGTTCTCAGCCGTAAATGGGCCGCTTCCATTAGCATGGGTCTGGGCACAGGTAGTCACTGGGTTGGCTTCAGCGGGGCCCATCGGAGCGTAAGCAGAAACGAGGGGGGCCAAATCATTCCCCAGTAGTACATCCGCTGGCAAATCCTTCATCACCCCTACATTCACATGTCCCGAACCAACCCCCCAATCCAGGTGAACACGGGCAACGGGTAGCCGGAAGATGGTACCTCCCGCTACTCTTACGGCTACAGTGTCTCCGGTATGTTGGCTCTCTGGGATGAGGTTCTTCTATAGTAGGGTCATGGTGGCACCAGAATCACGTAGGCCGTTGGCTACCTTTCCATTGACCCAGACAGTCTGCCTGTGTTGCTGCCGGTTGTCCCGGTTAGCTGCTTGTATGGGATCAGCCTCGTGCAAGACGCCCCAATGTTCTTCCTCCTCAACGCAGTGGGCCGCAGGCATGGATGTGCGTGGGTTCCCCCCTACTGGCTGTCTCCACGACTGGGACTGCCTGGCTGAATTCAATGGACAGTCTGGCTTTTTGTGCCCTAGCTGTTTACATCCGAAACACCTGATGGGTTGTGCGTAGTCCTGGTAGTTGAACCTGGGCTGCTGAGGATAAGTGGCCGCTGAGGTTGGTGCTGAAGTTGGGTTAGAGGCTGATAAACTGGGCCGAGATAGTGGATAGCGCTCGCTTCCGCCTGACCTTCGAGAGTCCAGATATTTATCGGCCAAAGTAGCCGCTTGCTGTACAGTCCGTGGTCGCTTATCTCGCACCCAATCCCGTAGTACCGGAGGGGTGTGGTTAAAGAACTGTTCTAAGAGTACTAGCTGTGTGATGTCCTCTATTGTATGAGCGTGGCTTCCCTGGAACCAGCCCTTAAGGTTTTTCTGCAGACGATGTGCCCACTCCACGTATGTTATGTGGGTTTGTTTCCGGGATTCTCGAAACTTCATCTGGCTGGCTTCGGGTGTAATGGCAAATCGGGCTAGCAGAGCTTCTTTTACCCGGTCATAGTCTTTAGCCTCCTCATCCTCCAGGGCCCGATACACATCCGCCGCTCTGCCCGTTAAATTACTTGCCAGTAAGGCGACCCAATCTTGGGGCAGTACTTCATGTATCTGGCATAGTCTCTCAAAGTCCTGCAGGAATGCTTCAATTTCCTCCTCTCCTTCCTTAAATAGTTTGAACGCTCGAAAGGGCAACTTACGGAAAGGCGCTGCATCTTTAGGTGTTGTCTCCGATTGCCGTATTTCCGCCATTCTCCGCTCATGTTGCCGCTCTAGTTCTCTCTCTTGTCGTTCTCTTCTCTCTCTTGTCACTCATCCTGCAGCTGGATGTCTTTAATGGCTTCCTGTATGGCGGTCTCTGATGGGTTAGCACTATATAATGCCAACCGCTGTCGAACTCGTTGCTGAAACAAGTCTTCAACTGACCGGGGTCCTGCATCACCATCCCTCTGATCTATCTCGGCTAGCTCCCTGATCAAGGTGGCCTTGTTCTTTGTCCCCCGGTCCCTCCACGGCTCTCAAATAAGTCTTTCAGCGTGGGCTGCATAGCTGGTCATTCACTGTGGTGGTTTGGAGTGTCCCAGTAACTGGAGGGAAAATCCCACCGCTGCCAACCAATGTAACGGCACCCCAAGTATGAAAGGGGTTAACGCCGTTTAAGATATTCCCTCTCTGGACACACATAAACTGCCGATCCTCCACAGTCAGGCGACCGCTTCCCATAGGATTATTCCTTCCAGACATACGAGACAAAATGCTCTGTATCTTTCCAACAGGAATGAATCTTTATTGCAAAAACACTACAACTTTTATACACACAGAGAGAAGCTTCTGATTTTCCTCTCATAATACACCCTTGACCAGACCCAATCCACAAAGTGACCCATGTCACACTAAGTTATAGTCAGGCCTGACTGGGTAGTGTGGGACATTGTTGGGCGCCATTTTTATGCTCACGAGGGAGGATTGCAGCAGCGGGGTTGATGTGTTATTGCATTATCGACTGTCATACCTTTTTAATGTGCACACCTATATTGCAGGGATCTGCATAGAATATTGTATACAAATTACTCTGTTATCTTTCTACCTTCAGTAAAGAATTATAGTTAAGGAATTTGGTGGTGAGTGTCAATTACTGTGCTGGTATACAAAGGGGGTTGTAATGTATATGTGTATAGAGATAATACAGTTATACCATCCTCCCTTTTCCTAACTGTGTCAGAGAGAAGTCAGAGCAGTTGCCAGGGGTTGTTAGCAGTGCATTACAGGGCCCAAATAAACAAGCAGCCCTCTTAAGCTGAGGGTATCGCTACATAAACATATAGTTGTGCTTACATTATATAAGTGCACCAAGCACTATGATAAACAATTGTAGCGGGTATGTACTTTCCCGGGTGTAAATTTGAACTTGACAGAGACATTGGTGATGTGTAATTCCCTGCAGCCCAGCGGGTGGCGCTGTCGCCCTGGGCTGGGGTTGAATCATTGCTGTGTCGTGCCTCCTTTTTGTCCTCCCTCGGCAGTGGTATGGTGGGGCGGGGAACCTGCCGTGCTTGCTGAGAGAGGGTATAAAGGGGCCGGCCATCTTTGTCACGGGGTCGGAGTCCAGGGCACCTTCAGCCTGTGGACGGTGGTTCGTGTTGGTTCTCTAGGCGGGCCTAGGCCTAGAGGACAGTCGGAGGTCGTGTTCCATTCCAGGCACCTTTAGCCTGGGGTGAGGTACTCAGATGAAGGTCCGGAGCTCAGTGCCCAACACTGAGTTCCGCGAGGGAAGGAGATCCTAGGGAACCCCTGGAGTGGGTACCCGAATCCGGAAAGCGTAATGGACCGGGGGGAGCTCCTCATTCAAAGACCTGGTGCAGCAGATTGCCAGTGACGGGTGAGTCTCTCACCGGAGACCGCTTGGAAGGAAATCCCCCTCGTTCGGAGACTGCAACCCACTTTCAGGGAGGAAAGTGGAGAATACATTGTGTCTGGGCCTATTCGCATCCACACCTCCTTTTCTGTTCTGTTTCTACCAAGGGAGTTCAACTGATTGTGTTCATTCAAGAAGAATAAAGGAGTGTTGAACTTTAATGGTGTGGGGCTCATTTCCTGACAGACATTGTTCAAGGTAACTCAGTGGAGGCTCCAGGTGCACAGCACTGACCCAAAGGTAAAAGAACTTTGCTTGCATCACACTGACACCTGTGGTAAAGGCCTGGCGTAGTGTCCCCGCTCCCTTCCCCTCTAAAAGATACCCCTAGACAAGAGACAGACGAGCTGAAGAAAGAGAGGAGAGTGAGGAGGCTGCGCCACGTGGGGGCTCGGGTCCGGTATAGTGTTTGTGCACCACAGTATTGAACGTGTCTGTTGGAAGAGTTACGTGAATAGCAGGCCTTCATTGGCCGAAGTGCATCCCTGCTCGAAGTCGTGGACATGACCCAATGAAGGGAAAGGCCCGCGCAGAAGAGTGGAAAGAGGGGGAAGTTCAGCCGTGTGAAGTACTACACGTAGGGGCTTCTATTGCACTGCGCCACCAGGCACACCCCCATCGCTTAGTTTGTGAGCGTTACTCAGAAACAGAAAATAAGAAAAGCCTGCAAACTGGAGTAAAGGGGAGGAGTCCAATACGTGTGAAGGACTACACGTGGGACATTGGCGCAAAAACTCTGCAGTGTGCAATGGATCAGCAACAGGTCGCCATGTTCGGACATACGTCGTGGATTCCAGTTCACCCTTCTACCACGACATTGACTGCTGCTGCTCCGTGTCAGGTCACCTACGGCCAGGTGACAGATGCACACCGTAAGGGGACAGGAGTGCACCGCAAGGTAGTGAACCCTATGGCTGACTGCTGCGGATAGGAAACTGGGTGGTTGTGGAAAGCGGGAACAGAGGAGCACAACCGGGATCCTATAGGAAGCTAGAGCCAAGATTCCCCAGGGCGCGGAGTCTAAGACCCAGCAGGTCTTCTCCAGAGCCTCTAGAGGTGAGGATGTTATGCTGCAGGCTGGGTCCAGGTCGCGGCCCCTAGAGTCTCCTAGCTCACGCCCCATAGGATAAGGGGACAAGAGGGGAAGCAGCAGCACAAGATATAAGAGTAACGAATAACAAGCTGAAGGTCAAGGGCCACAAGCAGACAGGGATAACGAAAGACAAGCCGAAGGTCAAGGGTCACGAGCAGACAGGGATAGTCGGGGACAAGCCAATAACGTAACAGAGACAGACGTAGCACACGGCAGGCAGGAACCCAAACAAACAATGCCTAACAAACACGTTGATCAGCAAAGCAGGCTTGCAGTGCACAGGTTAACATAGTATTCTGTGATAGGGCCTGGGGTGGGGTCTGGCTGGGAGGAGGTTATAAAGGAAGCCAGGTGAAAGGGTTCTGGCCTCTAAGATGAACACATGGGAAGGAAGGTAAGCTGACAGACAAACACTACTGCAAATCCATGACACTCCGGTAACAGATACGGGGATCCGGCTAAAGCCAAGGGGTCGATTCGCCCTGTATTCGAGCATGGACGTTGAGGCCCTGGGTGTGATTTGTCCCGGCTGTTCGGGACTGGTGTGCCAGCTGAAGCCATTTGGGCGATGTGAGGCCTGTGGGGAGTTCCTGTTCGAAGTGGATCCGGCGGTTGAGAAGCCGAGAACCATCTACCCCGGCCGTGCTGCGGGCAAAACCACTCAGAGAGGAGGAATCACTGCTGTGACAGCCATCCCTGCGCACACTGCAGCGACCGCAGAGGAGATCGTAAAAACTCAACGGGAGAAATCCGAGGATGCTGACTCGGTCACCACTGTCTCGCAGCGTCCACCACCGAAGAGAAAGACCGGCATGGTAGCCCCGACCAGCGGTTGTGGTGGACCGTCTCGCCCACTTACGCCCGGTCAGGATGGATCCGTCGACAAAAGCTCCGGACGTCCCGTTTCAAGTAAAGGCCGAGGTAAGCCAGGCGGAGAGATATGGTGTGTGGGAAGAGGTGAAAGCTCGGTCTCCACTGCAGGATACCTGCCTGTGGAGGAGTTTGACACCTCTGACCTAGAGTCGCTCTCGGACATGGGAGATGACGTTGCTATAGACTAACTGTTTGCAGAGAAAGGCTGGGACAAAGTACCTCTCGCTTCATTCCGGAGGACCAGGGATCCACCCATGTCTACAGGGGAAAGTACACCCCGGGTGGAGGCACCAGCGCCTGAAGAGAGGTCCCATCCCCGGCCTGCTTCTGCATCCCCGGTGCCATCTGTACCGAAGACCGGGGAAAAGAGACTGTTGCTGCGGGCGCCAATGCCCAGATCAGATGTGATCAAGGTCCCTCGTCACCCGGACTCGATAGTTTTGCCTGGCGAAGGGGACAAAGCTACCATGCCTCCTTTGGCGAGATTACAATGGCTATTTGGCCAGAAGGTTGCTGCCGACTACGGAGGGGAGTATCCGTACTTGTCGAAGGAACTGCTCTATGAGGTGGAAGTGTGCCGGGAGCGCTGGTACAATGACTTTGTGTGGACCCACCTTCAGGTTCCCCACGCCCGCAGGTACCAGGCATGCTCTCCAAAGGCCTCTCAACGTTTTAAAGACTGCAAGGCAGAGTGGATGTTGGGACGACACAGCCATGCAGATAAAGTGTTGATCCGGCGCAAAGAAGGAGAAGATGTGGAGTATCATCTAGAAACAATGGATCAGCACTTGAAGCCACTTGTTCTGCCGCATCCCCAGTTTTACCTGTAGGAGAAAAGAGACTCCGTTCTTATCATGCTGCTGAACTTTCTGGGGCCCGTTGCTTTTGTGCCTTAAAGGAATGAAGGACTGTTCCTGTTATTTTTCACTTTCCTGCAAGAGATCATAGACTCTGGGTAGATAGGGCCAAAGGAAAGAGGAAAGTTCCACGAGTGCAGTTACTGCGGTGCTGTCACCAGGTGGCAGTGTTGCGCAACGTTAAGACACTTTTCATACACTCACTCTTTGGAGAAAAGGGATTTCTTTCCGGAGAGGTTTCTTTTCCATTACACGAATACAGGTGTCAGGGTTATATGTGTTAATCCTTTCTTTTCCCTCTGCAGGAGAGCATCCCATCAAGTCCACTGAGGATGGGCTGGGCCTTAGTCAGGATGGGAGGGGGGAAAAGTGAAAAAAAAAATTGTGAAGATGTGATTCAAAGTTATGAGTCAATGCTGTTGTTTCTCTTTTGTCTTTATTCCCTTTCTTTACAGGGCTCAGACACAATGTTTTAGTTGGAGAATTTTCTAAAGTTTTATATTTTTGTACAATTGTTAGTCGGTTTCTGGATTGGATCATGTCAGCCGTTGAGGGCATGATTTACTCCAGACACTGGGGACCAGTGTCAAACCACCAGGGGGAGAGTGTAGCGGGTATGTACTTTCCCGGGTGTAAATTTGAACTTGACAGAGACATTGGTGATGTGTAATTCCCTGCAGCCTAGCGGGTGGCGCTGTCGCCCTGGGCTGGGGTTGAATCATTGCTGTGTGTCGTGCCTCCTTTTTGTCCTCCCTCGGCAGTGGTATGGTGGGGCGGGGAACCCGCCGTGCTTGCTGAGAGAGGGTATAAAGGGGCCAGCCATCTTTGTCACGGGGTCGGAGTCCAGGGCACCTTCAGCCTGTGGACGGTGGTTCGTGTTGGTTCTCTAGGCGGGCCTAGGCCTAGAGGACAGTCGGAGGTCGCGTTCCATTCCAGGCACCTTTAGCCTGGGGTGAGGTACTCAGATGGAGGTCCGGAGCTCAGTGCCTAACACTGAGTTTCGCGAGGGAAGGAGATCCTAGGGAACCCCGGGAGTGGGTACCCGAATCCGGAAAGCGTAATGGACCGGGGGGAGCTCCTCATTCGAAGACCTGGTTCAGCAGATTGCCAGTGACGGGTGAGCCTCTCACCGGACACCGCTTGGAAGGAAATCCCCCTCGTTCGGAGACTGCAACCCACTTTCAGGGAGGAAAGTGGAGAATACATTGTGTCTGGGCCTATTCGCATCCACACCTCCTTTTCTGTTCTATTTCTACCAAGGGAGTTCAACTGATTGTGTTCATTCAAGAAGAATAAAGGAGTGTTGAACTTTAATGGTGTGGGGCTCATTTCCTGACAGACATTGTTCAAGGTAACTCTCGGTGGAGGCTCCAGGTGCACAGCACTGACCCGAAGGTAAAAGAACTTTGCTTGTATCACACTGACACCTGTGGTAAAGGCCTGGCGTAGTGTCCCCGCTCCCTTCCCCTCTAAAAGATACCCCTAGACAAGAGACAGACGAGCTGAAGAAAGAGAGGGGAGTGAGGAGGCCGCTACACAATGAAACAAGAAAAGCCGCTCCAGGTGAGTAAGTCTCTGGTTAATCCCCATACACACTAGTCAGGTACTAACCCAGCTCGCATGCTGTGTAACATAAGGAAATTATTTTTGGAAGTGCAGCCGTCCAGAATCATTTCCTTATGATAAACTATGATAAACAGTATGCAAGTATGGAAAGACTATCATCCACATGGGGGCCAACCACCACACCAAAACTCTGACTGCTTTTAGCAGTTATAGCTAATAGCAATCAGGAGGAGTGTCCTGGACTGCTTAGACATTCGTGGACATCGCTGGAGAGAGATGGGGCTCAGGTAAGTAATTTGGGGGTGCCCGGGAGGCTGCTGCACACAGAAGGTTTTTTTATTTTAATGCAGAGAATGCATTAAGATAAAAAAAAAACTTCTGCCTTTACTACTCCTTTAAGTGCTAAATGGGTCTAGTGTTAAGGCATGTCAAGCATTTTTTCTTCCGAAAAGCTCCTCTCCTGAACAGCATGTGATTTTTTTTTAGCCTGTAAACACTCCTCTTTTAATATGCCTGTAATTGCCTATGTGTGCATGGTCACATAGGCTAACATAGGCTTTTCAGGCTGAAAATGATATGCCTGTAAAAGAGGTGTTCTTTAAACCCTGTGTGCGTGAGCCCTTATAAAAAAAAGAAAAGAAATAAAAAGGTATTATATTTACCCACAACGTTTTGCCTTTCAGTTCTATTGTAAACTGAATGGGTTGTTTTACAAGGTAAGACTTCACATAATCTTTTGTAGCCCGGTACCGTCTGTATTGTGCAATCCCCCTCCCCCTGCCAGCACCACTGCACTGATATCAGGGCAGCCACTATATAGAAAAGATGTGTATGTAAATAAATATAAAAACATATACTAGCACTAATCCACTCTAAACAAGATGCCAATCCATCAAATCAATATGAGAGTGGAAAAACTACACAAAAAAATGTCCCTACACTCATCTCCCTAATATATTATGAAGACAATTCTTGCCAAAGCATTAAAGACTGAAAGGACTATATCGCAACAGGATGCAGACAAAAACTTTAGTGATAATAATGGTCTGATTCCCCTAAAAAGCTACCAATAGATATGCTCTAACCAGGATAGATATAAGATAAGCCCACAAACGAAGAATGGGTTACTGGTAGGCAATGGCATATAAAATTCCAAACTATGAGTGTTAAATCTAAACCAGGGAAGACTCTATTGCACCAGTAGGTGCCCTTTAACCACTTAAGACCCGGACCAATATACAGCATAAGGACCAGGCCCCTTTTTGCGATTCGGCACTGAGTCGTTTTAACTGACAATTGCGTGGCCGTGCGACGTGGCTCCCAAACAAAATAGGTGTCCTTTTTTTCCCACAAATAGAGCTTTCTTTTGGTGGTATTTGATCACCTCTGCGGTTTTTTTTTGCGCTATAAACAAAAATAGAGCGACAATTTTGAAAAAAATGCAATATTTTTTACTTTTTGCTATAATAAATGTAGCGGGTATGTACTTTCCCGGGTGTAAATTTGAACTTGGCAGAGACATCAGTGATGTGTAATTCCCTGCAGCCCAGCAGGTGGCGCTGTCGCCCTGGGCTGGGGTTGATTCATTGCTGTGTGCGGGGCTTCCTTTTTGTGCTCCCTCGGCAGCGGTATGGTGGGGCGGGGAACCCGCAGTGCTTGCTGGGAGAGGGTATAAAGGGGCCGGCCATCTTTGTCAGGGGGTCGAGTCCCAGGCACCTTCAGCCTGTGGGCGGTGGTTCGTGTCGGTCCTCTAGGCGGCCTAGGCCTAGAGGACAGCCGGAGGTCGTGTTCCATCCCAGGCACCTTTAGCCTGGGGTGAGGTACTCGGATGGAGGTTTGGAGCTCAGTGCCCAACACTGAGTTCCGCGAGGGAAGGAGATCCTAGGGTACCCAGGGATTGGGTACCCGAATCCGGAAGGCGTAATGGACCGGGGGGAGCTCCTCACTCGAAGACCTGGTGCAGCATATTGCCAGTGACGGGTGAGTCTCTCATCGGAGACCGCCTGGAGGGAAATCCCCCCTCGCTCGGGGACCGCAACTCACTTTCAGGGAGGAAAGTGGAGAACACATTGTGTCTGGGCCTACTCGCATCCACACCTCCTCTTCTGTTCTGTTTCTACCAAGGGAGTTCAACTGATTGTGTTCATTCGAGAAGAATAAAGGAGTGTTGAAATTTAATGGTGTGGGGCTCATTTCCTGACAGACATTGTTCAAGGTAACTCTCGGTGGAGGCTCCAGGTGCACAACACTGACCCGAAGGTAAAGGAACTTTGCTTACACCACTCTGACACCTGTGGTGAAGGCCAGGCGTGGTGTCCCCGCTCCCTTCCCCTCTGGAGGTACCCCTAGACAAGAGACAGACGAGCTGAGAGAGAAGAAAGAGGGGAGTGGGGGGGCCACTACACGTGGGGGCTCGGGTCCGGCATAGTGTTTGTGCACCACAGTATTGAACGTGTCTGCTGGAAGAGTTACAAGAGTAGGCAGGCCTTCATTGGCCGAAGTGCATCCCTGCTCGAAGTCGTGGACATGACCCAATGAAGGGAAAGGCCCGCGCAGAAGAGTGGAAAAAGGGGGAAGCTCAGCCGTGTGAAGTAGTACACGTGGGGGCTTCTATGCACTGCGCCACCAGGCACACCCCCATCGCTTAGTTCGTGGGCATGACTCAGAAACAGAAAAGAAGAAAAGCCCGCGAACTGGAGCAAAGGGGAGGAGTCCAATACGTGTGAAGGACTACACGTGGGACGTTGGCGCAAAAACTTTGCAGTGTGCGATGGATCAGCAACAGGTCGCCATGTTCGGACATACATCGTGGATTCCAGTTCACCCTTCCACCACGACATTGACTGCTGCTGCTCCGGTAACAGATACGGGGATCCGGCTAAAGCCAAGGGGTCGATTCGCCCTGAATTCGTGCATGGACGTTGAGGCCCTGGGGTTGATTTGTCCCGGCTGTTCGGGACTGGTGTGCCAACTGAAGCCATTCGGGCAATGTGAGGCCTGTGGGGAGTTCCTGTTCGAAGTGGATCCGGCGGTTGAGAAGCCGAGAACCATCTACCCTGGCCGTGCTACAGGCAACACCACTCAGAGAGGAGGAATCACTGCTGTGACAGCCATCCCTGCGCACACTCCAGCGACTGCAGAGGAGGTCGTAAAAACTCAACGGGAGAAATCCGAGGATGCTGACTCGGTCACCACTGTCTCGCAGCGTCCACCACCCAAGAGAAAGACCGGCATGGTAGCCCCGACCAGCGGTTGTGGTGGACCGTCTCGCCCGCTTACGCCCGGCCCGGACGGATCCATCGACAAGAGTTCCGGACGTCCCGTTTCAAGTAAAGGCCGAGGTAAGCCTGGCGGAGAGATTTGGTGTGTGGGAAGAGGTGAAAGCTTGGTCTCCACTACAGGGTACCTGCCTGCGGAGGAGTGTGACACCTCTGACCTAGAGTCGCTCTCGGACATGGGAGACGACGTTGCAATAGATGAACTGTTTGCAGAAAAGGGCTGGGACAAAGTACCTCTCGCTTCATCCCGGAGGACCAGGGATCCACCCATGTCTACAGGGGAAAGTACACCCCGGGTGGAGGCACCAGCGCCTGAAGAGAGGTCCCGTCCTCAGCCTGCCTCTACATCTCCGGTGCCATCTGTTCCGAAGACCGGAGAAAAGAGACTGTTACTGCGGGCACCAATGCCCAGATCAGATGTGCTCAAGGTCCCTCGTCACCCGGACTCAATAGTTTTGCCTGGCGAAGGGGACAAAGCTACCATGCCTCCTTTGGCGAGACTACAACGCCTATTTGGCCAGAAGGTTGCTGCAGAATACGGATGGGAGTATTCGTACTTGTCGAAGGAACTGCTCTATGAGGTGGAAGTGTGCCGGGAGCGCTGGTACAATGACTTTGTGTGGACCCACCTTCAGGTTCCACACGCCCGCAGGTACCTGGCATGCTCTCCCAAGGCTTCTCAACGTTTTAAAGACTGCAAGGCAGAGTGGATGTTGGGACGGCACATCCATGCAGACAAGGTGTTGATCCGGCGCAAGGAGGGAGAAGATGTGGAGTATCATCTGGAGACCATGGATCAACACTTGAAGCCACTTGTTCTGCCGCATCCCCGTTTTTACCTTTAGGAGAGAAGAGACTCCGTTTTGTTATGCTGCTGAACTATCTGGAGCCCGTTGCTTTTGTGCCCAGAGGAATGAAGGACTGTTCCTGTTGTTCTTCACCTTTCCTACAAGAGATCATGGACTCTGGGTAGATAGGGCCAAAGAGAAGAGGAAAGTTCCACGAGTGCAGTTACCGCGGTGCTGTCACCAGGTGGCAGTGTTGCGCAACGTTAAACACTTTTCACGCACTCACTCTTTGGAGAAAAGGGATTTCTTCCCGGAGAAGTTTCTTTTCTCTCACACGAATACATGTGTCAGGGTTATGTGTGTTGATTTCTTTATTTTCCCTCTGCAGGAGAACACCCCATCAAGACCACTGAGTATGGGGTGGGTCTTAGTCAGGATGGGTGGGAAAAGTAAAATGTGAATATGTGATTCTAAGTTGTGGTTTAATGCTGTTGTTTCTCTTCTTTCTTTATTCCCTTTTTATTACAGGGCTCAGACACAGTGTTTTAGTTGGGTAGTTTTTTCAAAAAGTTTTATTTTTGTGCAATTGTTAGTTGGTTTCTGGATTGAATTATGTCAGCCGTTGAGGGCATGATTTACTCCAGACACTGGGGACCAGTGTCAAACCACCAGGGGGAGAGTGTAGCGGGTATGTACTTTCCCGGGCGTAAATTTGAACTTGGCAGAGACATCAGTGATGTGTAATTCCCTGCAGCCCAGCAGGTGGCGCTGTCGCCCTGGGCTGGGGTTGAATCATTGCTGTGTGCCGGGCTTCCTTTTTGTCCTCCCTCGGCAGCAGTATGGTGGGGCGGGGAACCCGCCGTGCTTGCTGGGAGAGGGTATAAAGGGGCCGGCCATCTTTGTCATGGGGTCGAGTCCCAGGCACCTTCAGCTTGTGGACGGTGGTTCGTGTCGGTCCTCTAGGCGGCCTAGGCCTAGAGGACAGCCGAGGTCGTGTTCCATCCCAGGCACCTTTAGCCTGGGGTGAGGTACTCAGATGGAGGTCTGGAGCTCAGTGCCCAACACTGAGTTCCGCGAGGGAAGGAGATCCTAGGGTACCCAGGGATTGGGTACCCGAATCCAGAAGGCGTAATGGACCGGGGGAGCTCCTCACGCGAAGACCTGGTGCAGCATATTGCCAGTGACGGGTGAGTCTCTCATCGGAGACCGCCTGGAGGGAAATCCCCCCTCGCTCGGGGACCGCAACTCACTTTCAGGGAGGAAAGTGGAGAACACATTGTGTCTGGGCCTACTCGCATCCACACCTCCTTTTCTGTTCTGTTTCTACCAAGGGAGTTCATCTGATTTTGTTAATTCGAGAAGAATAAAGGAGTGTTGAACTTTAATGGTGTGGGGCTCATTTCCTGACAGACATTGTTCAAGGTAACTCTCGGTGGAGGCTCCAGGTGCACAACACTGACCCGAAGGTAAAAGAACTTTGCTTACACCACTCTGACACCTGTGGTGAAGGCCAGGTGTGGTGTCCCCGCTCCTTTCCCCTCTGGAGGTACCCCTAGACAAGAGACAGACGAGCTGAGAGAGAAGAAAGAGGGGAGTGAGGGGGCCGCTACATAAATATCCCCCAAAAATATCTAAAAAAATATATTTTTTCCTCAGTTTTGGCCGATACGTATTCTTCTACATATTTTTGGATAAAAAATAAACGCAATAAGCGTTTATTGATTGATTTGCGCAAAACTTATAGCGTTTACAAAATAGGGGGTAGTTTTATGGCATTTTTATAAATTTTTTTTTTTTTTTTTACTAGTAATGGCGGCGATCAGTGATTTTTTTTCATGACTGCGACATTATGGCGGACACATCGGACACTTTTGACACTATTTTGGGACCATTGTCATTTTTGCAGCGACCAGTGCTATAAAAATGCACTGGTTACTGTAAAAATGACACTGGCAGTGAAGGGGTTAACCAGGAGGCGGCGCTGTAGGGGTCAACTGTGCCCTGATTTGTGTTTCTTACTGTCGGGGGGCGTGGCTTAGCGTGTGACGTCACTGATCGTCGTTCCCTATTACAGGGAACAGACGATCAGTGACAGGCTCACTAGGAAGCACGGGAGAGGTTTGTTTACACTTATCTCTCCCCGTTCTTCCTCTCTGTGACCTGATCGTGGGACACCAGCGGCGATCGGGGCCGCTGTTCCCGCGGGGACGGTCACTGAGAAGAGGACCGGGTCACGAGCGTGCCGCCACCGGCGCGCTTGGGACCCACGGCTGGGCTCTTAAAGAGGACATACCTGTACGCCCATTTCCTCCTCTCTAGTGGGGCCTCACATTCTCAATGCTGCAAAATTGGAGAGAACTAGAATCTCTATTATGCACCCCCTACAATGCAAAGATACACTATGATTCTTAAATCTAATCTCTATGTTGTGTACAGTATCTCACAAAAGTGAGTACACCCCAAACATTTTTGTAAATATTTTATTATATCTTTTCATGTGACAACACTGAAGAAATAACTCTTTGCTACAATGTAAAGTAGTGAGTGTAAAGCTTGTATAACAGTGTAAATTTGCTGTCCCCTCAAAATAACTCAACACACAGCCATTAATGTCCAAACCGCTGGCAACAAAAGTGAGTACACCCCTAAGTGAAAATGTCCAAATTGGGCCCAATTAGCCATTCTCCCTGCCCGGTGTCATGTGACTCGTTAGTGTTACAAGATCTCAGGTGTGAATAGGTGTGAGTAGGTGTATTAAATTTGATGTTATCGCTCTCACCTTTCGTGCTCCACCACCTGGTGTACAGTAAAACTCTTACCAGAGCAATAAACTTTGCCTGTCTGTGTGGAACAAAAGGTTTTCCTCCTCCTCAAATTAGACCTATTAACTTTAGTGCCCCTACATCTCCCACAAGCAAAGAAGCCTTTGTAATGTGAGAAAGCAAGCCTTCTTTTAGGGTTGGTTCACATATATGTGAATTGGATGCGCTTTGAACCGCAAGTATCCGTTTTCCACAAACGTATCCTTTAATATCCTTGCCAGAGTTAAATAATCCTCCTGATCTGTACAGTACCGTCTGACTCTCAACATCTGACCCTTATGTATATTCCTTAACCAACTGGGATGGTGTCCAATGTTAATGGATACATTATTATTATTCAGGATATATATACTATCAACAGTTTGCGCAGCACTTTAAAATATACAGGTAGACAGTACAGTTGCAATACAAAAAAATATAAAAGAGGGTTAAGAGGGCCTTGTTCATAAGAGCTTACAATCTGATAGGGTGGGGCAAGTGGCATAAAAAAGGGTAAAAATTGCAAGGGATGGGCTGATGGAAAGAATTAAAGTTCCCTTGTTAGGTGGAGGTAGGATCGGCTTCCCTGAAAAGAGTTTTCAGGGTTCACCTAAAGGTGGCCAGAGAAGGATAGCAAAGTTGTGAATGGCTTTGTATGATGTTAGTATATTGAATTGAATTTGCTGGCCGGAAGCCCGTGGATGGATTGGCAGAGAGGGGGGGATACACTGAGCAGTTGGTAAGGTAGATTAGGCAGCAGCATTCACGATAGACTGACGGGGCGATAGCCTGCGTTAGACTTGTGCAGAAAATTTTGAAAACATTTTTTCGTTATGTTTTCATTCGTAAAATACATAATTTCGTTCTGTTATATTCGTTATGAATCGTTAATTCATTTTCGATAATTCGTTACTTCTGTAGAGTATAGATATTCATTATAACGGATCGATTGAAGTTCGTTATTTATTTTTCTTCGGACATTCCAATGTTGGATGCATACGAATGTCTGAAAGATGCAAAATTAGTCTGAATTTTGATTCATTACAAAAGAAATTGCACATGTCTAGCCTGCGTAGAGGTAGGTCTAAGAGAAGGGAGTTGCGACAATCAAGGCGAGAGTTAGCAAGGGAGTGAATGAGTAGCTTGGTAGTTAAAAAGGTGTGAATTTTAGAGATGTTACGGAGGTGCAGTCTATAAGCTTTTGACAGCGATTGGACTTGGGGCTGAAAGGACAGGTCAGAGTCTATGATTACACCTGTCTGTGGTAGTGAGCTCTTGTAGATTGCCAACTCAGGGATCCCCAGGGCACGGAGTCTAAGCCCCAGTCTGCTTCTTCACCAGAGCCCCTGATGGTGGGGATGGACTTGCAGCAAGCTGGAACCAGGTCGCAGCCACCAACTAACGTGTGCAGAGTACAAGTAGTGCAGTAGAACAAGTTATGCCCCTGTTGAAGACTGCTGCAGTCGAAACGCGTAGGACCTGCCGATGCTGCACCCCACATTGCTTTTATATTTTTTCATTTTCGTGATCACTTTTGTATTTGTCTAATGTCTGTAAGACAAATTTTATTCAATAAACCCCCCCATTGGTTTTATTGACCTGCACCATCTGGAGTTTTTTCTTTTCTCCCATCCTTGTGTCAATTTTGGACTGGTTCGGAGCCTGTATGATCGGAGCTATTTCCCATCGTGTGAGATGTTCATCGAACCACTATGTTTGAGACGGTCTGAGGTATCCAGGACATCCAGTTCCATCGTCTTTTGGTCACGGTGACCACCAAGTCTGACTGACCCACTGTCGTACGACAGGTGGGTCCACCATCTGTGGTAAGAGTACCCAACTGCATCATCTGTGTCTTATAGTGTGAATCCCACCATCGACTTTTTGGTCCCTCCGTTAGTCTCTGGTGTTGTCCATGAGAAGACATCCATTCAAATTGTACACTTATTGTTTGGACTTCTTACATTGTTTTCTCACTCCAATTTTGTGTAGCCCGTAGGGGTTACATTCTCATGATTTCCATGGAGGATAGCTCCCATGCTAGGCTGTCCATTGGAGTGGATTCTTCATGAACTTCATATATTAGTTTATTAGGTTTCATTGCACTGTAGATTTTTGTTACCTATGTTTGCCTTAGTTGCTTTTAGTAGCAATTTTTTCCCTTTATAGCGCTGCACTATTTGTTATCATTCTACAAGTAGCAAACGAAAGGAAGTCCAGAAGACAAGCCGGGGTCAGGGCGGGCAGAGAACAAGCACAGACGGTAAACAGAGCCAGGGTCGGTACACGGGTAGTCAGACACAGTACAGACAAGTGGTACGCAAACGAGAGCTCAGAAAACTGTGAAGTTGCTCAGGCAATGTGGGTAACACTGAGCACGTCTTATATAGACAAGCAAACTAGGAGGTGGGCCAGGAAGTGATGGAAGGGAGTGAAATAAAAGTCTACAGAATAGCAGACAACGCCCATATGTGAGCACACATGTGAAAGGAATCAGGGTAGAGAAACACTGTAGCAAAAAGATGAGAGTACACAAGCAGGCAACTGCAGGTTAACTTGTGACAGTACCCCCCCCCCCCCTCTTACGAGGTCTCCCCACTTGTTTAGGGCCAGGCTTAAGAGGAAACTTCTGATGAAAAAGTTTCACCAAACAAGGGGCAGAAACATTAGTAAGAAGGAATCCAACACCTTTCCTCAGGACCATATCCCTTCCAGTCAATTAAAGTGAAAAAGCCTAAGCCAAGAATGGTAAGGACATGGAGACTCCATGTCCTTACCATTCTTGGCTTAGGCTTTTTCACTTATACAGAGATACATACATACCATTATTACTTAATTTACCATTGCATACTTTCTGATAAACCTATTTACGCCTACAGCTTTTACCACACATGGACATAATGAGACCTCTGGGGACACTTCCTCACATCCACACCGTGTCTGTCCTCTATTTTGCCCTACTGGGGTCCCGCCTGGCTCCGCCTCCTCAGCTCCCGAGTGAGACACCTGCTGCTGCCTCTGGGAACCATACACCTGCTGGTTTGGCCCTAATTAATGGTGAGCATGGGATCCTATACCACGGCTCCCTATACCTTACGCTCATTATACCACATACCCATCTATATTTTTCCATCCTAGGTACAGTTGTACACGCATCCACCCCTGAAGAGCGAGCTGGGTCTCGCCAAACATGTCATGTCGGGTACATCAGATGCCTGTGTATCACATGTCTTTTACTATACATGTACCAATTGTCTATTTATATGTATGTACTTTTATAATCGGCCACTGTTGATGATATCTATGCATGCATTGCATTACTTTTATCTGAATAAACGCATCTACTTTACACTGCATCTACTGCTACTATGTTTATTGGCCCAATGATGTCCACCTCATCTAAAGTCCCAAGGGCGAATCTCTCTTTTTTGTTGCATATTACAGGGATGGAGGTGGGTCACCGGTGACACCAGATCCCTTTTTCTTTTCTTTTGGTGATTGATATAGGCCACCGCTGTGGCATTGTCGGATTGTATCTGAACAGGACAGCCCTGTAACCTGTATGTCCAGGCCCTGAGAGCCAAACGTACTGCCCGAATCTCCAGAATATTGATGGGCAGGATTTTTTCTACTTTGGACCATCTTCCATGGAGCGTAGCTCCTTCTAGAACTGTGCCCCAGCCTATAAGGCTTGCATCTGTAGTTACCACCTTCCAGGTAACTGGCACAAAGTATTTTCCTTTCTGTAAATTCTTGGTTAGCAACCACCAATTGAGGCTTTGGCGCACTTCCGACGCCAGCCGTATCGGTAAGTCCAAGGCTTGGACTCTCCTGTTCCAAGCAGACAGTATGCTGTTTTGCGATGGTCTTGAATGAAACTGGGCGTAAGGGACAGCCTCGAATGAGACTACCAACTTCCCCAACAACCTCATGCAAAGGCGAATCGAAGGTTCCCTTTTTGCTTTGACCACCCGGATCAACTCTTTTAAAGCCCTGACCTTTGGCTTGGGTAAAAATACTCTGCTTTGGGCTGTGTCTATGACCATACCCAAATACTCCAGCCTTCTTAGGGGCGGAAAAGATTACTTTTCTAGGTTGAGGACCCAGCCTAGGCGCTCTAGGTATTCCACCGTTTTGAGCACATTGTGGTTTAATCGTTTAACCGACTGTTCCACCAGTAGTAAATCGTCTAGATACGCTGTTACTGCTATGCCCTGAGCCCTTAGATTTGCCAGGAGCGGGGCTAAAACCTTGGTGAATACCTGAGGTGCAGTAGCTAGACCAAAGGGTACAGCCACAAACTGGAAGTGGTGCTATTCTACCGCAAACCTTAGGAACCTTTGTTGAGCGGGACGTATTGGCACATGTAGATATGCATCTTTGATGTCTATTGATGCCAGGAACTCTCCTCCTTGTAGGGTGGAGACCACTTAGTGGATTGACTCCATGCGAAAAGAGCGAACGTTCAGAAATTGATTAAGATCTTTTAGATCTAAAATGGGTCTGACATCTCCGTTTGGTTTTGGAACCGTAAAGAGATTTGAATAAAACTCTGAAGCCTCGTACACAGGACCGAGTTTCTCGTCGTTAAAAACACGTCGTTTTTCTGGACGAGATTCTTGTTAACCTTGACGAGTTTCTCGTCAAGCTTTCCATGCGTACACACTGACAATTCCAAATCTCGTCGTTGTTCTGCGCGGTCACGTCCAGCACGTACGACGGCAGTATAAAGGGGAAGATCGATTCCCCTGGCGCCACCCCTTGGGCTGCTTTTGCTGATCGCGTGTTACCGCGTGTGAAGTAAAAGTTTGGGAAGAGACGATTCGCGCTTTTCAGTCTTTGTGCTCTTCAGTCCGTTACAGCGTGACGAATGTGCTATCTCCACTACGAAGGCTTTTTTTACCAGAAGATGCGCTCCCGTCTCATACTTGATTCTGAGCATGCGCGCTTTTTGAAGAGTCGTAAAAGCATACACATAAACCATTTTCTCGTCGCAAAACAGGCCGACGAGAAACACGACGAGAAAATCTAGAATCCGGACGAGAAAATAGAGAGCAGGTTCTCTATTTTTCTCGTCGAGATTCACGGCATACACACGAACGTTTTTCTCGACAAAAAAGCTCTCTCTGCACTTTTCTTGTTGGTTTTGGATGAGAAACTCGGTCGTGTGTACGAGGCTTGAGCCTTGTTCCTCTGAGACAACCTCTATGATTACCCCTTGGGATAACAGGTGATCCAATGCCAGGAACAAGGGCCCTCTTTCTACTGGATCCTTGGGAATGCTTAACCTTAGGAAACGGGGTGGCGGAAGCCCCCGAAATTCCAGTCTGTAACCCATAGACACTGTGGAGATTACCCACTTGTCCTGAATCTGTTCCTGTCAAGCTCTTGAAAATTTCAGGAGTCTTCCCCCCACTCGGCCGAGCGGGGGCACCTCCTCATAAGGAGGCCTTGGGGTTCTGCTTTGCAGAACTTTGACCGCAAGATTTATTTTGTCCCTGGGCCCTTCCTCTTGCACTTGGCTGGGGAGGCCGTTGCCACTGCCAGGAGACTGTAGCTCCCGGGGCTGGGGAAAGAGAACATTTAAAAGAGGGACGTTTACTCTTTTTCTTAACTGCTTCAGCCCCGGACCATTTTGGTGGTCAAGGACCAGGCCACTTTTTACGATTCGGCACTGCATCGCTTTAACTGACAATTGCGCGGCCGCACGACGTGGCTCCCAAACAAAATTGACGTCCTTTTTTTCCCACAAATAGAGCTTTCTTTTGGTGGTATTTGATCACCTCTGCGGTTTTTATTTTTTGCGCTATAAACAAAAGTAGAGCGACAATTTAAAAAAAAAACCAATATTTTTTCTTCTTGCGATAATAAATATCCCCCAAAAATATATAAAAAAAATTATTTTCCACAGTTTAGGCCGATATGTATTCTTCTACAAATTTTTGGTTAAAAAAAATCAAAATAAGCGTTTATTGATTGGTTTGCGCAAAAGTTATAGCGGGGACTGTTTTATGTAATTTTTATTATTTTTTTTTTTTTACAAGTTATGGCGGCGATCAGCGATTTTTATCGTGACTGCAACATTATGGCGGACACATCGGACACTTTTGACACCATTTTGGGACCATTGTAATTTTTACAGAGATCGGTGCTATAAAAATGCACTGATTACTGTAACAATGACACTGGCAGTGAAGGGGTTAACCACTAGGTGGCGCTGCAGGGGTTAAGTGTTTCCTAGTGAGTGATTCTTACTGTGAGGGGGCGTGGCTACACGTGACACATCACTGATAGGGATGAGCTTCGTGTTCGAGTCGAACATACGTTCGACTCGAACATCGGCTGTTCGATCGTTCGACGAAGATCGAACGATTTGGGCCGTTCGCGCCAAATTCGAGTGACGCGAACGGCCCACATTGCACTACGCCATCGCAGTGTCATCCAGGCGCTGTGATTGGCCAAGCATGCACTGTGACCCCGCATGCTTGGCCAATCACAGCGCCGGCAGCGAGGAGAGCAATGATTGGCCACAGGCAGGATGCCTGTGGCCAATTATTGCTGAGGGTGTTTAGTACACGCCCCACACTATAAAAGGCCGCCAGCACGGCGGCCTAGTGTAGTGTGTTCCGGAGCAGGGAAAGAGAAGCATAGGCAGGGACAGTGACATTTATTTTTTTCTTGCTTAACCTGGATTCCTTTAGTTTAGGGAAAGAGAAGGATAGGTAGGGAGAGTGTCAGTGTGTTTTACTGTGCGAATCCTTGTTTCTAGGGACAGGGAAGGACAGTGAGGGAATTCTCCTTGTGCTATAGTGTGCTTTAAAAAAACATTTTTTCTAGGGACAGAAAACTATAGGTAGGGAGAGTGTCAGTATGTTTTACTGTGCGAATCCTTGTTTCTAGGGACAGGGAAGGACAGTGAGGGAATTCTCCTTGTGCTATAGTGTGCTTTAAAAAAACATTTTTTCTAGGGACAGAAAACTATAGGTAGGGAGAGTGTCAGTGTGTTTTACTGTGCGAATCCTTGTTTCTAGGGACAGGGAAGGACAGTGAGGGAATTCTCCTTGTGCTATAGTGTTCTTTTAAAAAAACATTTTTTCTAGGGACAGAAAACTATAGGTAGGGAGAGTGTCAGTGTGTTTTACTGTGCGAATCCTTGTTTCTAGGGACAGGGAAGGACAGTGAGGGAATTCTCCTTGTGCTATAGTGTGCTTTAAAAAAACATTTTTTCTAGGGACAGAAAACTATAGGTAGGAAGAGTGTCAGTTTCTTTCACTGTGATAATCCTTGTTTCTAGGGACAAAGAAGGAAAGTGAGGGAAATTCTCCTTGTGCTATAGTGTGCTTTAAAAAAACATTTTTTCTAGGGACAGAAAACTATAGGTAGGGAGAGTGTCAGTGTCTTTTACTGTGCGAATCCTTGTTTCTAGGGACAGGGAAGGACAGTGAGGGAATTCTCCTTGTGCTATAGTGTGCTTTAAAAAAACATTTTTTCTAGGGACAGAAAAGTATAGGTAGGGAGAGTGTCAGTGTGTTTTACTGTGCGAATCCTTGTTTCTAGGGACAGGGAAGGACAGTGAGGGAATTCTCCTTGTGCTATAGTGTGCTTTAAAAAAACATTTTTTCTAGGGACAGAAAACTATAGGTAGGGAGAGTGTCAGTGTGTTTTACTGTGCGAATCCTTGTTTCTAGGGACAGGGAAGGACAGTGAGGGAATTCTCCTTGTGCTATAGTGTGCTTTAAAAAAACATTTTTTCTAGGGACAGAAAACTATAGGTAGGGAGAGTGTCAGTGTGTTTTACTGTGCGAATCCTTGTTTCTAGGGACAGGGAAGGACAGTGAGGGAATTCTCCTTGTGCTATAGTGTGCTTTAAAAAAACATTTTTTCTAGGGACAGAAAACTATAGGTAGGAAGAGTGTCAGTTTCTTTCACTGTGATAATCCTTGTTTCTAGGGAGAAAGAAGGAAAGTGAGGGAAATTCTCCTTCTGCTATAGTGTGCTTTAAAAAAACATTTTTTCTAGGGACAGAAAACTATAGGTAGGGAGAGTGTCAGTGTCTTTTACTGTGCGAATCCTTGTTTCTAGGGACAGGGAAGGACAGTGAGGGAATTTTCCTTGTGCTATAGTGTGCTTTAAAAAAACATTTTTTCTAGGGACAGAAAACTATAGGTAGGGAGAGTGTCAGTGTGTTTTACTGTGCGAATCCTTGTTTCTAGGGACAGGGAAGGACAGTGAGGGAATTCTCCTTGTGCTATAGTGTGCTTTAAAAAAACATTTTTTCTAGGGACAGAAAACTATAGGTAGGGAGAGTGTCAGTGTGTTTTACTGTGCGAATCCTTGTTTCTAGGGACAGGGAAGGACAGTGAGGGAATTCTCCTTGTGCTATAGTGTTCTTTTAAAAAAACATTTTTTCTAGGGACAGAAAACTATAGGTAGGGAGAGTGTCAGTGTGTTTTACTGTGCGAATCCTTGTTTCTAGGGACAGGGAAGGACAGTGAGGGAATTCTCCTTGTGCTATAGTGTGCTTTAAAAAAACATTTTTTCTAGGGACAGAAAACTATAGGTAGGAAGAGTGTCAGTTTCTTTCACTGTGATAATCCTTGTTTCTAGGGGCAAAGAAGGAAAGTGAGGGAAATTCTCCTTGTGCTATAGTGTGCTTTAAAAAAACATTTTTTCTAGGGACAGAAAACTATAGGTAGGGAGAGTGTCAGTGTCTTTTACTGTGCGAATCCTTGTTTCTAGGGACAGGGAAGGACAGTGAGGGAATTCTCCTTGTGCTATAGTGTGCTTTAAAAAAACATTTTTTCTAGGGACAGAAAACTATAGGTAGGGAGAGTGTCAGTGTGTTTTACTGTGCGAATCCTTGTTTCTAGGGACAGGGAAGGACAGTGAGGGAATTCTCCTTGTGCTATAGTGTGCTTTAAAAAAACATTTTTTCTAGGGACAGAAAACTATAGGTAGGGAGAGTGTCAGTGTCTTTTACTGTGCGAATCCTTATTTCTAGGGACAGGGAAGGACAGTGAGGGAATTCTCCTTGTGCTATAGTGTGCTTTAAAAAAACATTTTTTCTAGGGACAGAAAACTATAGGTAGGGAGAGTGTCAGTGTGTTTTACTGTGCGAATCCTTGTTTCTAGGGACAGGGAAGGACAGTGAGGGAATTCTCCTTGTGCTATAGTGTGCTTTAAAAAAACATTTTTTCTAGGGACAGAAAACTATAGGTAGGAAGAGTGTCAGTTTCTTTCACTGTGATAATCCTTGTTTCTAGGGACAAAGAAGGAAAGTGAGGGAAATTCTCCTTGTGCTATAGTGTGCTTTAAAAAAACATTTTTTCTAGGGACAGAAAACTATAGGTAGGGAGAGTGTCAGTGTCTTTTACTGTGCGAATCCTTGTTTCTAGGGACAGGGAAGGACAGTGAGGGAATTCTCCTTGTGCTATAGTGTGCTTTAAAAAAACATTTTTTCTAGGGACAGAAAACTATAGGTAGGAAGAGTGTCAGTTTCTTTCACTGTGATAATCCTTGTTTCTAGGGGCAAAGAAGGAAAGTGAGGGAAATTCTCCTTGTGCTATAGTGTGCTTTAAAAAAACATTTTTTCTAGGGACAGAAAACTATAGGTAGGGAGAGTGTCAGTGTCTTTTACTGTGCGAATCCTTGTTTCTAGGGACAGGGAAGGACAGTGAGGGAATTCTCCTTGTGCTATAGTGTGCTTTAAAAAAACATTTTTTCTAGGGACAGAAAACTATAGGTAGGGAGAGTGTCAGTGTGTTTTACTGTGCGAATCCTTGTTTCTAGGGACAGGGAAGGACAGTGAGGGAATTCTCCTTGTGCTATAGTGTGCTTTAAAAAAACATTTTTTCTAGGGACAGAAAACTATAGGTAGGGAGAGTGTCAGTGTCTTTTACTGTGCGAATCCTTGTTTCTAGGGACAGGGAAGGACAGTGAGGGAATTCTCCTTGTGCTATAGTGTGCTTTAAAAAAACATTTTTTCTAGGGACAGAAAACTATAGGTAGGGAGAGTGTCAGTGTGTTTTACTGTGCGAATCCTTGTTTCTAGGGACAGGGAAGGACAGTGAGGGAATTCTCCTTGTGCTATAGTGTGCTTTAAAAAAACATTTTTTCTAGGGACAGAAAACTATAGGTAGGAAGAGTGTCAGTTTCTTTCACTGTGATAATCCTTGTTTCTAGGGACAAAGAAGGAAAGTGAGGGAAATTCTCCTTGTGCTATAGTGTGCTTTAAAAAAACATTTTTTCTAGGGACAGAAAACTATAGGTAGGGAGAGTGTCAGTGTCTTTTACTGTGTGAATCCTTGTTTCTAGGGACAGGGAAGGACAGTGAGGGAATTCTCCTTGTGCTATAGTGTGCTTTAAAAAAACATTTTTTCTAGGGACAGAAAACTATAGGTAGGGAGAGTGTCAGTGTGTTTTACTGTGCGAATCCTTGTTTCTAGGGACAGGGAAGGACAGTGAGGGAATTCTCCTTGTGCTATAGTGTGCTTTAAAAAAACATTTTTTCTAGGGACAGAAAACTATAGGTAGGGAGAGTGTCAGTGTCTTTTACTGTGTGAATCCTTGTTTCTAGGGACAGGGAAGGACAGTGAGGGAATTCTCCTTGTGCTATAGTGTGCTTTAAAAAAACATTTTTTCTAGGGACAGAAAACTATAGGTAGGGAGAGTGTCAGTGTGTTTTACTGTGCGAATCCTTGTTTCTAGGGACAGGGAAGGACAGTGAGGGAATTCTCCTTGTGCTATAGTGTGCTTTAAAAAAACATTTTTTCTAGGGACAGAAAACTATAGGTAGGAAGAGCGTCAGTTTCTTTCACTGTGATAATCCTTGTTTCTAGGGACAAAGAAGGAAAGTGAGGGAAATTCTCCTTGTGCTATAGTGTGCTTTAAAAAAACATTTTTTCTAGGGACAGAAAACTATAGGTAGGGAGAGTGTCAGTGTCTTTTACTGTGCGAATCCTTGTTTCTAGGGACAGGGAAGGACAGTGAGGGAATTCTCCTTGTGCTATAGTGTGCTTTAAAAAAACATTTTTTCTAGGGACAGAAAACTATAGGTAGGGGGAGTGTCAGTGTGTTTTACTGTGCGAATCCTTGTTTCTAGGGACAGGGAAGGACAGTGAGGGAATTCTCCTTGTGCTATAGTGTGCTTTAAAAAAACATTTTTTCTAGGGACAGAAAACTATAGGTAGGGAGAGTGTCAGTGTGTTTTACTGTGCGAATCCTTGTTTCTAGGGACAGGGAAGGACAGTGAGGGAATTCTCCTTGTGCTATAGTGTGCTTTAAAAAAACATTTTTTCTAGGGACAGAAAACTATAGGTAGGGAGAGTGTCAGTGTGTTTTACTGTGCGAATCCTTGTTTCTAGGGACAGGGAAGGACAGTGAGGGAATTCTCCTTGTGCTATAGTGTGCTTTAAAAAAACATTTTTTCTAGGGACAGAAAACTATAGGTAGGAAGAGTGTCAGTTTCTTTCACTGTGATAATCCTTGTTTCTAGGGACAAAGAAGGAAAGTGAGGGAAATTCTCCTTGTGCTATAGTGTGCTTTAAAAAAACATTTCTTTCTCGTACATCACGGGACACAGAGCGACATAGTCATTACTAATGGGTTATATAGTTACCGTCAGGTGCTGGCACTGGCAACTTCCAAAACCGGAAGTACCCTCCCCTATATAAGCCCCTCCCATCCGGGAGCACCTCAGTTTTTTGCCAGTGTCTAAGGTGTTGGCCAAGAAGAAACATGTGTTTTTCACTGAGCTTGCGTACAGGTTCTTTTGGGCCTCAGTAAGCTATTCCGGATCCGACCAAAAAAGCTTCATAGCTAAACGGTCGGTACCCGGGCCTTGCAGAGAAGAGCAAGGTTCTGCCTGTAATGCTTCTCTTAGGAGAGCTGGACCCTGGGATCCAGAGCTCTGGTCATACCCACGACCAAGATGTTTTCTGTGCAGGGTGCTATACAGGTCCAGGGGAGTGGAATCCTTGGGAACCCGGTCCCTGAAGGTTTGATTACAATGCCTGCCGTGATAGGTGAAGTTTGGGCTTTTGTGGACCAAACAAAGTCCTGCGGCGGGGAACAGGTAAGTGGGGGCCCCCAGGAACTTGGTTCTATTGGGGGACCCCCAAGCCTAATTTGTCTTTCTGTCTGTTACCTAACGGTATTCCCGCTAATATCTGTGCATGCCTGTAACTACTAAAAAAATGTAATAATTTTTAATGGTGGTCAAGAAAAAAAAAAAAAAAAAAAAGAATGTTTTCTTATATATGTTTAGTATATTAAACTGCGGTACCTGTGTTTGTCCACTAGAGGCCGCTGTGGAATGTTTTTCTTGTCATATGGACTAGTTTCTTCTCAGAGAGCAAAGTCCAGGCAGCTGGTGAGTTCTCCTACAGGAAACTGTTTCCTCTGCCATGTTGCAGTGTTCGTCTATCCTCCGGCCTGCGGCAAAGGGGGCCCTGGCTCCTGTCCCTGGTTTCCATGTTTGAAAATTAGCGCCGAGGCGCACGTGGCCGCGCGCGTGCGCGAGCCTCTATATATAGAGGTGGCCGGAAAAAGGGGCGGGGCCTGGGGGATGACGCTCTGTGCGCGCCGCAGCGCTTCTGCGCATGTGCGGGCGTCCCAGCAGGTTTTAAAAAGCCACATTATTGCAGTAAGCTGGCTATCAAGTACAGAGACAGAGCTGACAACATTTAAAGGCATACAGCAAGCGGTTGATACAGGCATCCCCTAGAAAGGCACATTAGTAGACACCAACTGTTTATTATAGCAGCATTTATGCTAGACTATTATCAGTAACTGGTGTATTTTCGGCTGGAATACCTCAGCTTTGTGGCTTAGGAATATGCCGTCTAAAAACTCCGGGACTAGAAATTCCAGGAGGAATAGGGGGTCTCCATCGGGCTCTGAGGATCTTGGGCATGCTTTGGCTGCACCAGTCTCCCCTGAAGAATCAGAGGTTAGTGACCGTAGGGCACCCCCAGGAGTACCTGGTACTGTGGCTGTCCCCAGTTCACCTGCTCCTGTGTATGTAACAGAGGAGGTTTTTTCCTCAGCTCTGGGAGGGCTGGAAGAGAGATTGTCAGCACTAATTGCTGCTTCCCTGTCACAGGAGAAAAGCGCTCGATCTCCGTCTCCTCCCTCAGAGTGCCTGTTAACGGAGCAACAGTCCCATACAGAGGTCGACCTACCTGAGGGGGATCAGGATGAGGTCGATTCGGTTGTAGAGGAATCAACAGTGGAGGAGCCGTTCTCAGCATCACATGCTGAGAGGTTATGGGTGCAGTCCCTGACTAATATGGTCCGGTCAGCATTTAAAATGCCACTTGCGGAGCCATCCTCCTCTTCTGTCTCCTCGTTGGGATCGCTAAAAGCTCCCCAGACTGTTTGTTCTTTCCCGATCCATCCTTTATTGGAGGGGCTCATTTACCAGGATTGGGAGCATCCTGACAAAATATTTACTCCCCCCAAGAGATTTCCGGTGGTCTATCCTATGGAGGATAAGTTCGTCAGAAAATGGAAGGTCCCTACAGTGGACGCAGCCATCTCTTGTGTGAATAAATCACTGACATGTCCGGTGGAAAATGTCCAAATGTTCAAGGACCCAATAGATAAAAAATTGGAGTCCTTATTGAAATCTGCTTTTTCTACAGCAGGATTGGTGACACAACCAGCAGTGGCAGCTATAGGGGTCTGCCAAGCAGTGAAGGATCAGTTGAAACAGGTCTTAAGGGACGTGCCAGATCAGCAGGCTCTTGCTCTAGCTGATCTACCTAGAGCCTTATGCTTTGCGGTGGACGCTATAAAGGATTCAATCCATCAGGCCTCCCGCCTTACGCTGTCTGTAGTACATATGCGCAGGCTTCTATGGCTCAAAAACTGGTCTGCTGAAGCTCCCTGTAAAAAATTGCTGGTCAGCTTCCCATTTCATGGGGAGCGTTTATTCGGGGAAGACCTGGACAAGTATATCCAGAGAATTTCCAGCGGTAAAAGTACACTTTTGCCGGTCAAAAATAGAGTTAGAGGTCCCTCTTTTAAGAGGCCGGCTTCTCCAGTCCCTAGGACATCGGCTGTGAAACAGTTCCGACGGCCTCCCCGGTCAAATCCCGGAGGTAAAAATCAGGGACAGTTGCAGGGTAACAAGAAGCCCTGGAGCAGGAGAGGTACAAAACCTCCCCCAAAGTCAAATGCATGAAGGGTTGCCCCCACCCAATCGGGTGGGGGGAAGACTTCAGTTGTTCACAGAAACCTGGCGGGACACGATCCGAGACAGATGGGTGCTCTCCGCAGTAAATCTGGGATACAAATTGGAGTTAAAAAACTCCCCTCCTTCCCGCTTTATAAGGTCGAACGTGCCAAGGGATCCCCAGAAGAGAGGATCCCTCCTGTTGGCACTGGAACAATTATTGCTTCAAGCAGTAATTATAGAGGTCCCCCTGGAAGAATGGGGGTTCGGGTTTTACTCAAACCTCTTTACAGTTCCGAAGCCAAACGGGGACGTGAGGCCCATATTAAATCTAAAAGGGCTAAACAAATTCCTGCATATCAGGACTTTCCGGATGGAGTCGATCCGATCGGTAGCCACTGCCCTACAAGGGGAGGAATGGTTAGCCTCGATCGACATCAAAGATGCGTATTTGCACATCCCCATCTTTCCAGCCCACCAAAAATTTCTACGCTTTGCGATAGAAGGGCGCCATTTTCAGTTCAGAGCCTTACCCTTCGGTCTGGCCACAGCACCAAGAGTGTTCACAAAAATTCTGGCCCCATTATTGGCCAATCTAAGAACACGAGGTGTAACGATAATGGCATATCTAGACGACTTGTTGCTGATAGACCACTCAGTGGAAAAACTAGAAGTGGTTGTTCACGAGACAATCAAGTATCTGGAATATCACGGTTGGATTATCAACCGAGACAAGTCAGCCCTAAAACCAGTCAAAAGTCTGGAATACTTGGGGCTAAGGCTGGATTCAGACCAGAGAAAGATTTTCTTGCCTCAAGAAAAGGGGTCGTCTTTGAGAGATTTGATCCACTTAGTGGGTTCAAAAAGACAGCCATCCATACGCCTGTGCATGAGGCTACTGGGAAAAATGGTGGCATCATTCGAAGCAGTACCCTACGGTCAATTCCATTCAAGGAAGTTGCAAAGGGCCATACTGTCAGCCTGGAACAAAAAAGTTCAGGCTCTGGACTTACCAATGTCCTTGTCCCCTTCCGTTCGCAGGAGCCTCCGCTGGTGGTTGGTTCCCCAGAATCTGGAAAGAGGGAAATCCTTCAGTCCGATTTCCTGGAAGGTGGTCACTACAGATGCCAGCCTTATAGGCTGGGGAGCAGTACTGGAGCAATGGTCTCTCCAGGGCAGATGGTCGGATGCGGAAAAGGCCCTGCCCATCAATCTCTTAGAGATACGAGCAGCCCGGTATGCCCTAGTAGCATGGACATCCAAACTCCAAGGGTCCCCTGTCAGAGTTCAGTCAGACAATGCCACAGCAGTGGCATATATCAATCGTCAGGGGGGCACCAGGAGTCGTGCAGCCCAAAGGGAAGTAAATTACATCCTGAGATGGGCAGAAAGATATGTCCCAGCCATATCTGCGGTATTCATTCCAGGGGTGGAGAATTGGAAGGCGGACTTTCTAAGTCGCCAACAATTATGCCCAGGGGAATGGTCCCTTCATCCCGAGGTTTTCCGGACAATATGTCAGCGGTGGGGAACACCGGATGTAGATCTGCTAGCATCCAGGTTCAACACGAAAGTGGACAGGTTTGTCTCTTGGTCAAGGGATCCCCTAGCGTGCGGCTCGGATGCCCTAGTGTTCCCTTGGGATCAGTTCAAGCTGATATATGCATTCCCACCGCCACAATTGTTACCTCGATTACTCCGCAGAATCAGGGTAGAAAAGAAACCAGTGATTCTGGTGGCTCCAGCGTGGCCCCGAAGAGCATGGTACGCGGAGATCGTAAAAATGTCTGTGGGGAGTCCTTGGACCCTCCCACATCGTCCGGACCTGCTTTCGCAGGGACCGATATACCACCCTTCCTTACCAGCCCTAGGTTTGACGGCCTGGCTATTGAAGCCCACATTCTAAAAAAGAGAGGGCTCTCTAATGCTGTGGTGTCTACCATGATCAATGCCAGGAAACCGGTATCCAGGCAGATCTACTATAGAATCTGGAAGGCGTACATCGCCTGGTGTGAAGCCAAGAAATGGCATCCACGTAAATACGTAATAGGTAGAATTCTGGACTTCCTACAATGGGCTGTAGATAGGAAGCTTGCCTTGAGTACTATCAAAGGTCAGATTTCGGCCTTGTCAATATTTTTTCAAAGGCCCTTGGCTTCGCATTCACTAGTCAAAGCCTTTATACAAGGAGTGATGCGTATTAGTCCTCCGGTTAATATTCCCATATGTCCATGGGATCTAAACTTGGTTCTGTCGGTTCTACAGAAACAACCATTTGAACCATTACAGCATATTTCCTTAGTGCTTCTCACCAGGAAATTGATTTTTCTAGTAGCCATTTGTTCGGCTAAAAGAGTATCGGAATTAGCAGCTATGTCCTGTAAGGAGCCATATCTGGTTATCCATAAGGACAGAGTAGTGTTACGTCCTCATCCAGCCTTTCTTCCTAAGGTGGTATCGAGTTTTCATTTGAACCAAGATGTGGTTCTTCCTTCTTTTTTCCCCAAGCCTACTTCGGTAGAGGAAAAGTTATTGCATTCTTTGGATGTAGTAAGAGCAGTTAAAGCTTATCTAAAAGCCACTGCTCAGATTCGCAGAACGGATACTTTGTTTATTCTGCCGGAAGGCCCCAGAAAGGGTCAGGCAGCGTCAAAATCTACTTTAGCCAAGTGGATTCGACAGGTCATAATACAAGCCTATAGCTTGAGAAGTAGACCGCCTCCGTTCAAAGTTAGGGCGCACTCCACGAGAGCAGTTGGAACTTCATGGGCAGTGCATCACCAGGCCTCCCTGGCTCAGGTCTGTAAGGCCGCAACATGGTCTTCAGTACACACGTTTACTAGGTTCTACCAGGTGGACGTTAGAAGTCAGGAGGATGTCACCTTTGGGCGCAGTGTGTTGCAGGCCGCAAAAGATCCTCATGTCTGATAGCGCTCAGCTTATATATGGTGTATCCCCCCCCTCATTTGGCATTGCTTTAGGACATCCCATTAGTAATGACTATGTCGCTCTGTGTCCCGTGATGTACGAGAAAGAAAATAGGATTTTTATAACAGCTTACCTGTAAAATCCTTTTCTTGGAGTACATCACGGGACACAGAGCTCCCGCCCCTCTTTGGGGACACTTATTGCTTTGCTACAAAACTGAGGTGCTCCCGGATGGGAGGGGCTTATATAGGGGAGGGTACTTCCGGTTTTGGAAGTTGCCAGTGCCAGCACCTGACGGTAACTATATAACCCATTAGTAATGACTATGTCGCTCTGTGTCCCGTGATGTACTCCAAGAAAAGGATTTTACAGGTAAGCTGTTATAAAAATCCTATTTTTTTCTAGGGACAGAAAACTATAGGTAGGGAGAGTGTCAGTGTCTTTTACTGTGCGAATCCTTGTTTCTAGGGACAGGGAAGGACAGTGAGGGAATTCTCCTTGTGCTATAGTGTGCTTTAAAAAAACATTTTTTCTAGGGACAGAAAACTATAGGTAGGAAGAGTGTCAGTTTCTTTCACTGTGATAATCCTTGTTTCTAGGGACAAAGAAGGAAAGTGAGGGAAATTCTCCTTGTGCTATAGTGTGCTTTAAAAAAACATTTTTTCTAGGGACAGAAAACTATAGGTAGGAAGAGTGTCAGTTTCTTTCACTGTGATAATCCTTGTTTCTAGGGACAGGGAAGGACAGTGAGGGAAATTCTCCTTGTGCTATAGTGTGCTAAAGCATTCCTCATCAACCATCTTTGAAATCCTTGTTTTTTTGGACAGTCAGGGAAATTGTCGTTGTGCTATTCTGTGCAAAAGCAATCATCCTCAACCATATTTAGAAATCCTTAAGTAAAGGGACAGAGAAGGACACCTGAAGGTAGCCCTTATTGCTTTTTTCCCATCTCCCTGCAGGCCATCTATTAGAATGTCTGGAAGGCAAACAAGGAGAGGCAGACAGTCAGGAGGCAATAAAAGAGGGCAAGCAGGCTCAGTGTCTGGGGGCAACAGTGCTGGTCGTGGACGCGGTGCATTGTCATCAGCACATGGCCATGGGACACGCTTGTCCTTCTTTTCGGCAGCTGGACATGTTGAGCCACATCATGCCGAAGACTTGGTAGAGTGGATGACCAAGCCCTCCTCCTCCTCCTCATCCTCTCTCACCCAGGCTCAGGGTACTGGAAAAGCAGCTGCCAAAGCGTCCTCTTCCCTGGTATCAATGTCAGACTCATCATCAGTCACTCCTTCCCTAGACCCACCATGTCCTCCTCCTGAGGAGTCCCCCGAACTGTTTGAGCACAGTGTTGGGTACATGCTCCAGGAGGATGCCCAGCGTTTCGAAGGGTCTGATGATGAAACCCAGCTACAGGAAGGCAGTAGCGTGAGAGCAGACAGAGGGGATGCTCAAGAAGGACACCAATCTGGCAGTCATGTTCCAGCAGCTGCAGCATACTGCCAGATTGGCTCCAGTGATGAGGAGGGAGGGGATGATGAGGTCACTGACTCCACGTGGGTGCCTAATAGGAGAGAGGAGGAGGAGGAGGATGAGGAGGAGGCACATCTCCAACGAGGCAGGATGCCCTTTGGTGGCCAGCGTAAGGGCAGTACACCGACGGAATCACACCGCAGAGCTCCGCCTGTGCAGGGCGCTGCCTCTGCCCGTCATTCAAAAAGTTCTTTGGTGTGGGCCTTTTTTGAGGCTAGTGCATCAGATCGCACAGCTGCTGTTTGCAACATATGTCTCAAGCGTATATCGCGTGGCCAAAACATCAGCCGCTTGGGTACCACATGCCTGACCAGACATATGTTGACCTGCCATGCAGCTCGTTGGCAAGCCTACCTCAAAGACCCACACCAAAGAACAAAGCGGACCTCTCCTTGCACCGCATCAGCTGGGATCTCCAACCCCACTATAACTTCAGTCCTCTCTGAAACATGCACTGAGAGGAATGAAGGTGTAGAATTAGGTGTGTCACAGCCAAGTACTTGCGGCCACTCTGCTAGCAGTACACCGACGTCCGATTCTAGCAGGCAAATTTCCCTGCCCCAGCTGCTGGACCGTCGAAAGAAGTTCACTCCCAGCCATCCACATGCCCAGCGGTTGAATGCTAGCTTGGCTAAATTGCTAGCGCTTCAACTGCTGCCTTTTCAGTTGGTAGACTCGGCCCCCTTCCGTGAGTTTGTGCAATGTGCGGTTCCTCAGTGGCAGGTTCCCAAACGCCACTTTTTCTCACGGAAGGCTATTCCGGCTCTCTACCGGCATGTGGAAGGCAATGTCTTGGCCTCGCTGGACAGGGCGGTCAGCGGTAAGGTGCATATTACCGCTGACTCATGGTCCAGCAGGCATGGACAGGGACGTTACCTTTCTTTCACGGCCCATTGGGTCACTCTTTTGGCAGCTGGGAAGGATGCAGGACAAGGTGCAGTAGTGTTGGAGGTTGTTCCAACGCCACGCCTCCAAAATGCTACTACTGGTTGTGACACACCTCTCTCCTCCACCCCCTCCTCTTCTTCTTCCTCCATGGCCTCTTCCTGTGATTTGTCCTCGGAACCAGCGGTGCTCCGTAGGCGTTCAAGGGGCTACGCAAGTACGCAGGCAAAAAGATGCCATGCTGTGCTTGCGCTGGTGTGTTTGGGGGACAGAAGCCACACTGGGGCAGAGGTCCTGTCTGCTCTGCAGGGCCAGGCCGAGAGGTGGTTGACGCCACGCCAGCTTAAGCCAGGAATGGTGGTTTGCGACAATGGCACCAACCTCCTCTCCGCCCTCCGACAGGGACAACTGACCCATGTGCCCTGTGTGGCTCACGTCCTTAACCTGGTGGTGCAGCGGTTCTTGGGCAGGTACCCGGGCTTACAGGATGTCCTGAGGCAGGCCAGGAAAGTCTGTGTGCATTTCCGCAGATCTTATAATGCCAGTGCTCGCCTGGTTGAGCTGCAAAAGGAGTTGAACCTGCCCAAGAACCGCCTTATATGTGACATGCCCACCAGGTGGAACTCAACGTTGGCCATGCTGCAGCGGCTGCACACGCAGCAGAGGGCCATCAATGAGTACCTGTGCGACTACGGCACCAGGACAGGGTCAGGGGAGCTTGGTTTTTTTTCTCCACGCCAGTGGGGCATGATCAGGGATGCAAGCACTGTCCTGGCACCATTTGAGGAGGCCACGAGGATGGTGAGCAGTGACAGTGCATGCATCAGTGACTCTGTACCTCTTGTCCACCTGTTGGAGCACACGCTGCGTGGAATAATGGACAGGGCACTTGAGGCAGAACAGAGGCAGGAAGAGGAGGACTTCCTTGCCTCTCAAGGCCCCCTTTACCCAGACAGTGTTCCTTCTGTCCCAACTATCGCACAGGAAGAGGAGGAGGAGGAGGAGGAGGATTGTGTCAGCATGGAGGTGGAGGCTGGCACTCAGCATCATCAGCAGCAGTCTTTTAGAGATGATTTACAGTCCCAAGAAACCAGTGGACTTGTACGTGGCTGGGAGGAGGTGGCTGCGGATCATGTCGTCCTTAGTGACCCAGAGGACTCCGGAGCGAATGCCTCAGCAAACCTACGCTGCATGGCCTCCCTGATCCTGCAAAGTCTGCGGAAGGATCCTCGTATTCTTCGGATCAAGGAGAGGGACCATTACTGGCTGGCCACTCTCCTTGATCCACGGTACAAGGGTAAGGTTGCGGACCTTATGTTACCGTCGCAGAGGGAGCAGAGGATGAGACAACTCCGGGAGGCCTTGCAGAAAGGTCTGTGCAACGCGTTCCCAGAGACTGGGAGGTTACAAACTCCTGGTCCTGGACAACGAGTTGCTGAGGCTTCGGCCAGTCAAAGAAGGAGCGGTGGGGAAGGTGGCCGTCTGACCGATGCGTTCAGACAATTCTTTAGTCCGCAGCCCCAAAGTATGATCGGTTCCAGCAACCATCGCCAGCGTCTGATAAACATGGTGCAGGAATATCTAGGGGCAAGGTCAGACTTGGACACCTTCCCCACTGAAAATCCTCTGGCTTACTGGGTCTTGAGGATGGATCACTGGCCAGAGCTTGCACAGTATGCAATTGAGCTACTGGCCTGTCCTGCATCCAGCGTTCTTTCGGAACGCACATTCAGTGCTGCTGGAGGATTTGTCACGGATCACAGGGTGCGCCTGTCCACCGACTCGGTTGATCGACTGACTTTCATCAAGATGAACCAGTCTTGGATCACCACCAGCTACCACACACCTGATGCTGATATAACAGACTAATTGATTTTAACATGTCACATCCCTTCAAGACTGATGCTGATGCTGAGTGCCTGTGCTGTTATGTTGACTGGCTATCCTCCTCCTCCGAGTCCTCAATGATACGATTGATGATGATAGCTTGGAAGATCATTTTTGTTTATGGGTGCCGCCACCAGTGGCTAAGGCCCAATTTTTCAGCCCCTGTTTTACAGGGGCGTGTAATTACAATTTTTTTAGCAATAATTTGCCATAGGGCTCATTGCTGTGCTCCAAGTACAGTATCTGTGAGGGGTTGGAGTGTTGTGGCACCAGTGCCTAAGGCCCAATTTTTCAGCCCCTGTTTAACAGGGGCGTGTCATTACAATTTTTGAAGCAATACTTTGCAACAGGGCTCATTGCTGTGCTCCAAGTACAGTATCTGTGAGGGGTTGTAGTGTTGTGCCACCAGTGCCTAAGGCCCAATTTTTCAGCCCCTGTTCAACAGGGGCATGCAATTACAATTCTTGATCTAATAATTCACAGCAGGGCCCATTGCTGCACCCACCAAGAGTAACTCTGAGGGCTTACAGTGTTGTGGCAACGCCACCACCACCACCACCACGAAAGGCCCAATTTTTCAGCCCCTGTTCAAAAGGGGCATGTAATTACAATTCTTGATCTAATAATTCACAGCAGGGCCCATTGCTGCACCCACCAAGAGTAACTCTGAGGGCTTACAGTGTTGTGGCAACACCACCACCACCACCACCACCACGAAAGGCCCAATTTTTCAGCCCCTGTTCAACAGGGGCATGCAATTACAATTCTTGATCTAATAATTCACAGCAGGGCCCATTGCTGCACCCACCAAGAGTAACTCTGAGGGCTTACAGTGTTGTGGCAACGCCACCACCACCACCACCACGAAAGGCCCAATTTTTTAGCCCCTGTTCAAAAGGGGCATGTAATTACAATTCTTGATCTAATAATTCACAGCAGGGCCCATTCCTGCACCCACCAAGAGTAACTCTGAGGGCTTACAGTGTTGTGGCAACACCACCACCACCACCACCACCACGAAAGGCCCAATTTTTCAGCCCCTGTTCAACAGGGGCATGCAATTACAATTCTTGATCTAATAATTCACAGCAGGGCCCATTCCTGCACCCACCAAGAGTAACTCTGAGGGCTTACAGTGTTGTGGCAACACCACCACCACCACCACGAAAGGCCCAATTTTTCAGCCCCTGTTCAACAGGGGCATGCAATTACAATTCTTGATCTAATAATTCACAGCAGGGCCCATTGCTGCACCCACCAAGAGTAACTGTCAGGGCTTACAGTGTTGTGGCACCAGCACCACCATCAAAGGCCCAATTTTTACTACCACTGTTCAACAATTATATGTAATTAAAATTCCTGATATAATAGTTGACAGCAGGGCGTTCCAGCACCAACCAAGAGTAACTGTGAGTGCTTACAGTGTTGTGCCAACACCAACAACTAAGGGGCCTATTTCTGCAGAGTATATACGGCAGGTCCCTACTTTCAAACATCCAACTTACAAACGACTCCTACTTGCAAACGCAAGAAGACAACAGGAAGTGAGAGGAAATCTACCACTAGGAAGGAAAATTCTCTCCTGTAAGAATAAATATGGGAGAAAGGTGTCTCCTCTGTACTGATGCTTTATCAGCAATCCTTGTTTCAAGAAAAACACCACATTTCAAAAACAGTTGTCATTGGGACGGAAAGTGAGGTGAAATGTTCTGAACAGGGGCACAGACAGCAAAACAAATGTTACAGGGGTGATAACCCTTACCTATGTTTTCCAAAAAGTTTAAAAATAGATTTTTGGGCTGGAGCTACACTTCAACAATGTACCTGTTCAAAATTACAAACAGATTCTACATAAGAACAAACCTACAGTCCCTGTCTTGTATGCACCGCCTGTATACGGCTGTTCAGAGTATATAGGGCCTTTTTTATTTTATGTGCGGGGTTCCCCTTAATATCCATACAAGACCCAAAGGGGCTGGTAATGGGCTGGGGTAGGGGGGGGGGGTCATGGGGTAGCTATGCCATTTTTCTTAAAGATTTTCATCCATATTACCGGGACCAGACATTACATTAAAGCCGCAAGCAGTTTTAAATGGCTTTTTTTCCCTTTAGAAGTGTCATTTTGTGCAGGGACAGTTCTAAACACGGGAAACACGTGGCACTTCACAGGCATACTTTAGACACCCCCCAGGTACGATATTTAAAGGAATATTTGACTTTTTTTTTTTCACTTTATGCATCATTAAAATGACTGCTCCCGAAAAACGACCGTTTTTAAAACTTCTTTTTGCATTGATACATGTCCCCTGGTGCACAACCCGGGTTCCCAAACCCTTTTTAGGACAATAACATGCATAATAGTTGTTATAATTAGCACTTTAGAATTCGAACGTTCGCATCCATTGTATTTAATAGGGTTCTAATGTTCGTACGAACTTTCGGTCCGTTCGCGGGTTCTGGTGCGAACCGAACCCGGGGGTGTTCGGCTCATCACTAGTCACTGATGACCGTTCCCGATCACGGGGAACGGTCATCAGTGACAGTGCCACTAGGCAGAATAGGGGAATCCCTTGTTTATAAAGGCATTCCCCTGTTCTGCTCTTGCTGACCGCAATCGCGGGACTCCCGGGAACATCGAGTTCCCGGGACCCGCGGCCGCACTCGCGAGGCACGCAGCGGGTGCGCGCGCCCGCAGGGCGACAGATTTAAAGGGACGTACCTGTACACCAATCTGCCTGCCCGTGCCATTCTGACGATGTACATCGGCGTGCGGCGGTCGGCATGTGGTTAACTGGCAACAAAGTAGTCTTACCACTAGAAATCTTCTGGATATAATTATCCAGATCATCCCCAAATAAGCGCTCCCCATGAAAAGGAAATCCGGCCAAAGTTTTTTTGCACGAAGCTTCAGCTGACCAATGCTTTAGCCAAAGAGTCCTGCGCATGTGTACAAGCAGGAGAGTAAGGTGGGATGCTTGCTGAATTGAATCATTAATAGCATCCACCGCAAAACATAAGGCCTTTTAAGGTAGGTCTGCCCAATCTCTGGCCTGTTCAGCAGGGAGGATTTTAATCACCTGCTTTATCTGATCCTTTAAGAACTGGCACATACCAATTGCCGCTACTGCGGGTTGGGTAACAGTGCCAGCCATTATACTGTACAGGATGATTTAAACAAAGACTCCAGCTTTTTCTCAGTTGTGTCTCTAAATACCTGAGCATTGTCCACAGGACAGATCAGACTTTTATTCACGGAAGAAATGGCTGTGTCTATTGCTGGCAAACTCAATTTCTTGGTGAAATTCTCCATTGGATAAAAAAGGGAAAACTTCTTTGGAGGAGAAAACAGCTTATCTGGGTGATCACAGTCAGCATGCATAAGCTTTTCCAGTAAAGGATGGACCGGGAAGGTATATGCAGCCTGCAGGGATTTTAAAGGCCCCAAGGAGGGAATAGGAGACTCGGCTGACTCAGTGGAGAGCAGTTTGTACGCATCACGCACAAACTCTGTATAGTACTTCACCTGCATTCTTAGAGCCTGAGAAGAAGAAGGGATCTTCTCCTCATCTCCTGACTCATCCGACTGCTCCTGATCCCCAGATTCATCAACATCATCATTTCCATCAGATTGTTGATCGTCTGATAGGGACCCCAAAGCAGAGGAAGGGGACCTACCCCGTTTTCTGCTCTTCTGTGAGAATGCTGAAATTAAAGCAGCTAACCTCCCTTCCAAACCAACCATTGCTGCTGCTAGAGCGTATTCAGTGACATATGCAGGAGCTGCCATGTTGGGAGAGGCTGCAATGCCTGACAGGGGCAATGGCTCATCCTGTGCAGCTGCCTCAGGTCTCTCAGGGGAGGCTGGTATCATGCAGGCATGTCTAGAACCCCCAGATCCAGATGGCGTCACTTTAGTGCCCTTTTTCCCTGCCCCTGAACCCCTTCTATGGGGAGACATAGTCCTAAGCACAAAAGCAGAGGTACTAACACAGGTGCATCAACTGCTGAGCCTAGTCTGGCAATAACAAATGCCTGCTAATCTGCACAGCCTGATGCTGAGTAGGTGTCTTAGTATGCCTGAATCCAATCCAGAAGATAAAGGTGCTTACGTGCCCCAAAAGCTTCTGTGTCCCACTGCTTTACAGGTCTTTTGGCATCTGGGGTTTTAAATAACACCACCCTGCACCTGTGCTGTAGCTCGCACGTGCACGCTAACGGCAACCATGCCCCCTCCCCCCGCTGCTCCAATAGAGAAAAGCGAGTTCCCGCGCGCACATAGGGGGCGGCGGCGAGTGGAGGAGATGGGGGAGAGGGGACCTCACTTACGGGGACCGCCGTGGGACCCTAGACAACGTGGGACCCTCCCTTATAACACTCATGGCAGAGCCTGAAGCGGAAGGTGTGAGCAGATCCACAGACCGGCTGCACTGAGCTTTCATCCTGGAGAGCATGTAAGTAAACACCAGGTATGTCTCTTTACTCCCTCTAGTGGCGGAAACAGGTAAGACATGCAACTACTCTCAGAAGAGAACCCCAGAAATTTCTCAGGGTTGTCTTCACTTACCTTATCCCTTCCCCATGATACTGCTGAGGACCAGACAGATCCAACATTCACCCATGACGGTGGGTTATGTTGTACCAACCTTCAGGGTTCTGGGTTCCTACTTAAAGGAAGCCTCTTCCCTGGACCTGTAAGGCACTTTGCCAGAAACCTTTGGGCATTTTTTAATATGTGCCACAAAGTGCTGGATCCCAGAGTCCAGTACTACAAGAGAGACATTACAGGCAAAACCTCGCTCTTCCAGAAGGCCTGGGTACCATCCATCTTGGCGTTGTATCTGGCTACTGGATGGATCTGGTCGTGTAACTCCTTAACCCCCGCAGGGGCCCTCAGCAGAGTTTCTTCTTAACACTTTCTTTAACCGTGACCAACACCTTAGACACTGGCGAAAAAAAACTGAGGTACTCTCCATATGGGAGGGGTTATATAGAGGGGAACTTCTCTTGTAATTAGGGTGTGCCAGTGTCCTATCACCTGGTGGTGACATATAACCCACTAAGTAATTAACAAAGCTCTGTGTCCCGTGATGTACAAAAAATAAACCTTTCTTTCACTCATGGTTAGCGTTTGGCTGAAGCCATGTATTATCAATCAACTGTGTTTACTATTTTTAAATCATAACGACAACAGAAACTACCCAAATGACCCTGATCAAAAGTTTACATACCCCAGTCCTTAATACAGTGTATTGCCCCCTTTAACATCAATGACCGCTTGAAGACTTTTGTGGTATTTGTGGATGAGGCTCTTTATCTTCTCAGATGGTAAAGCTGCCCATTCCTCTTGGCAAAAAGCCTCCAGTTCCTCTAAATTCTTGGGCTGTCTTGCATGAACTGCACGTTTGAGATCTCCCCAGAGTGTCCCAATAATATTGAAGTCAGGAGACTGAGATGGCCACTCAAGAACCTTAATTTTATTCTGCTGTAGCCAATGACAGGTCGACTTGGCCTTGTGTTTTGGATCATTGTCATGTCGGAATGTCCAAGGACGTCCCATGTGCAGCTTCCTGGCTGATAAATGCAAATGTTTCTCCAGTATTTTTTTCACACTGCATTCATCTTGCGATCAATTTTGACCAAATTTCCTGTGCCTTTGTAGTGCACACATCCCCAAAACATCAGCATCCACCTCCGTGTTTCACAGTAGGAATGGTGCACCTTTCATCATAGGCCTTGTTTACTCCTCTCCAAATGTAGCATTTATAGTTGTGGCCAAAAAGCTAAATTTTGGTCTCATCACTCCAAATGACTTTGTGCCAGAAGGTTTGAGGCTTGACTCCGTGCTGTTTGGCGTATTGTAAGTGGGATACTTTGTGGCATTTGTGTAGTAATGGCTTTCTTCTGGCCACTCAACCATGCAGCCCATCTTTCCTCAAGTACCTCCTTATTGTGCATCTTGAAACAGCCACACCACATGTTTTCAGAGTCCTGTATTTCACCTGAAGTTATTTTTGTGTTTTTCTTTGCATCCCAAACTATTTTCCTGGTAGTTGTGGCTGAAATTTTAGTTGGTCTACTTGACCATGGTTTGGTTTCAACTTAACCCCTCATTTTCCACTTCTTGATTAGAGTTTGAACACTGCTGATATGCAAGGAATTGAGAATGCCAATTTTTTTATATCCCTTTCCTGTTTTTTTACAGTTCAACTACCTTTTCACGCAGATCCTTTGACACATTAACAATGGTGGGGCAGTATCCTTTAATGATGCCTCATCAAGGAAAATAGATATGGAATTGAAGAAAATTTACACTTCAGCCGGAAGCAGAATTATTGGCAGGCACAGGAAATGCTACAGTGATGAAGATACTGAACGAAATTAAACATGCGGGCGACTTGTTGCTAAAGCTGCCATTGACTCTCTGCGTTGCTCAGCCAGAGTTTTGCTTTCCTCTGGGATGGCAAGAAGGGCTTTGTGGTGTCGTATTCCCTTTGATGGGACAGCCTTATTTGGCAGCAAGTTGGAGGCCACAATTCCAAAGGTGACAGGGGGCAAGTCAGGATTTATTTCACAAGAAGCAAAGCCCAGACAACAACACTAGCTATAAAGGAGGCAATATACAAGCAGGCTAAGGGATACAAGGTCCTTTAGAACAGGCAAGGACTTTAAAAAGGGAAGAAAGTTACGCCAGACCTCGGTGGCTCAGTTGGCCAAACCAAAACCCGCTCCTACTCAGAAGCCCTATTGAGGGTTCTCCGCCCAAACGTGCCCAGAAGGTACCTGATTACACCGATTTTCACAGGTCTGGGCAAAGCAGATCAAGGAGCCTTGGGTCATAAAGGTGATCCTGGAAGGTCATCGTTGGGAGTTTTTGGAGTTTTTGGCCATCAGGCAGGGAGAATGGATGTTATCCTTAGATTTGAAGGATGCGTGTCTGCATGTCCCAGTTCATTAACAGTTTCACAAGTATCATTTTCAATTCAACTGTTTACTGTTTGGCCTGTCGATGTTCCCAAGGACTTTCTCCAAAGTCCTACTCCCTGTCATTGCCAGTTTGCACAGACAAGGCCTACAAGTGTCTCATTATTTGGACGACATCCTACTAATAGCTCGAAATCCTCAAATTCTGACAGATCGTCAGAAGATTCTAGTTTAAATCCTGCTAAGGTTTGTGTGGATAATCTATTGACAAAATAGCCAACCAGTGCCCACACAGAGGATGCTATTCCTTGGGGCAATCTTGGATACCTGCAGGAACACAGTGAAACTCCCTCCAGAGAAAGCGACGGCTCTTATCTCCCAACTGGAAAAGGTATCAACTCTCTCGTATTTAACAGCCTCCCAGTGTCTCAAACTGAGTAGGCTCATGGGAAAATAAGGACTTTCCAAGTAATATTCCTGAGGCAAAAGAAAGAGCAGTTCCACAAAACAACAGATCAGGCTGTCTCCAGCAATGAGGCGTTCCCTCGATTTGTGGCGGAGGCCAGCAAATTTGTCAAATTGCCACCAGATCAATCTGGGAACATGTCAGTTGCGTCAGCGGTAGGCTGGTGAGCACATTTTAATGGGCTCCTTGCCCAGGACCAATAGGAAAGCAGACAAAGGGAGGTCTCCAATATAATCAAACTGAAAGCAGACTTTCAGGATCAAGGGAGCCAATGCAACACTCCATATGGACAACAAGACAGCGGTCGCATATGTGCGTCGCCATGTGGGAACTCGGAGCCGTTTACTCCTAGAGGAAGTCTCGCCCATTATGAATTGGGCCCAGCAGAATTTGGCACACCTTACAGCCGTGTATAGTCCAGCCCCACAGAATTACTTAGCAGATGCATTAAGTCTTATAACGCTGGACAACAGCGAATGGGCACTGAACCAGTCAGACCTCCACAAGATCTGCAGTCAGTGGGGTCACCCAGACTTTGATTTAAAGGCATCTCCAGTCAACAGGGAGTGCAAAGGCTTCCTTAAAAGAGTGACAGTTTCAGAAGCAGAAGCGGTGGACGTGCTCAGCTCCGAATTGGTCTCCGTCCTAGCGTATGTATTGCCACCGATACCTCTAATTTCCAGAGTACTCAACAGAATATGCAAACATCCAGGGGCCATGGTTTCCATTACTACAGTCTCTGGCATTGGAACCACCAATCATTCTCCCGGATGTGCAGAACCTCCTCCAACAGAGTCAAGTAATCCAAATCCCATCAAACTTCATCTAGTGACCTGGAGGTTGCAAGGGAAAGATTAAGGCTGCATTCACACCTAAGCGTTTCGTTTTCAGGCAGAAAGTCGAGTGTTTTTTGCTGCGTTTTTGCAGCTATTTTGCACAGGTCAAAAGGTCACCAATGTAAAAAGCAGAAAAACGCCTGTAATCTGCCCAAAAAGAAGCTCATGTACTTTCTTGAACTTCAGGCGTTTTGCTTCAGGTGACAAAACGCTTAGATGTGAACAGGTGCCATTGAAATTAATGGGATTTTGCGTGTGGGGCGTTTTTCGTGGGCCTTTTTTATGGTGTTTTACGAGAGTTTTACGAGCTGAAAACGCTCAGGTGTGAATGCAGCCTAAGTGAAACAGGTTGTTCAGCCCCAGTCATCGAAACTTTGCTAAAAGCAAGAGCAGCAACTACAAATAATTCTTACTCGAAAGTCTGGGAGAAGTTTGTCACCTTTGCTGAATCCAGAGGCCTTTGATCCCTTGTCACCACCAGAGTCACAAGTCTTAAACTTTCTCCAAGCAGGTGGTGCTTGATATGCTTTCCTTGTTGACCAGTCTGTCTCATTATGGAATATAACAATGAAAGCGATGTCTCTCATGGTCATTACGTCGGGAAAGGAGGATATTGGATATTCAAGCTCTAAACCATAAACCTCCTTATTGTTTCCACTTTCCAGATAGTATGATGTTAACCACTTCCCTACCCAGCCATAGTCAAATGACGTCCACAGATGGGATCTCCCATCCTGGGTGGACGTCATATGACGTCCTAGGCTTTGTGGGGGGATATCTGAATGATGCCTGCAGCTAGAGACATCATTCAGATATCCTTTTGTTCTGCCGGCGATTCTGTGTGCCATAAAAATGATCATAGCGGCGGTTCCACCGCTTGATCGTTCTTATAGGCGGCGGGAGGGGACATCCCTTCCTCCCGCCGCCATCCGGTGCTCCCTTGGGCTCTCCCGTGCCATCGGGGGCCCGGAGAATGAAACGTCCGGCGCCGGAGGTGAACCATAGAGATGACTGGTGACCAGATGGTCACCAGTCATCTCTATGACCGTCGGAGGCCCGGGCGCGATGTGATGACGTCACGCCCGGGTTCTCAGATGTAAACAAAGCTGCCATTGCGGCTAGTAAACATGAGATCGGTGAATTTTTTTTCACGATCTCATGCTTTTCAGCCTGGAGGAGAGATATGGGGTCTTATTGACCCCGCATCTCTCCATAAAGAGGACCTTTCACACACCATTCCCATTACAAGGGATGTTTACATTCCTTGTAATAGGAATAAAAGTGATAAAAAATTATTTTTAAAAAAAAGTGTAAAAATAAAAAAAAAATAAGTAAAATTAAAAAAAAATAATACAAAAAAAAAAAGTAAAACGCCCCTGTCCCCGGTAGCTCGCGATCAAAAGCGAACGCACACGAAAGTCCCGCCCACATATGTAAACGCCGTTCAAACCACATATGTGAGGTATCGCCGCATGCGCTAGAGCACGTGCAACAATTCTAGTGCTAGACCTCCTCTGTAACTCTAACCTGGTAACCTGTAAAAAAAAATAAAGCGTCGCCTATGGAGATTTTTAAGTACCGAAGTTTGGCGCCATTCCATGAGTGTGCGCAATTTTAAAGCGGGACATGTTAGGTATCTATTTACTCGGCGTAACATCATCTTTCATATTTTACAAAAAAATTGGGCTAACTTTACTGTTTTGTTATTTTTTTAATTCATGAAACCATTTTTTTTCTAAAAAAAAAGGCGTTTGAAAAATTATTGCGCAAATACTGTGCAGGAAAAAAAGTTGCAATGACTGTCATTTTATTCCCTAGGGTGTCTGCTAAAAAAACATATATAATGTTTGGGGGTTCTGAGTAATTTTCTAGCAAAAGAATGATGATTTGTACATGTAGGAGAGATGTGCCAGAATAGGCCCAGTATTGAGGTGGTAAAAAAAGCCCGGTGTTGAAGTGGTTAAGGACTCTTCCTCAGTGATTCTTCCTAAAGTGAATAAGCCATTCAAACAAAAGCAGGATATTGTCCTTCCGACAATGCAAAAGGACTTAACTAATCTGATACCCAAACTGGATGTCAGCTCTACCCTTAAGTTATGTACAGAAAATGGCCTCCTTCAGAAAGACAGAAAATTTGTTTGTTATCCCAGGCCGGGTAAGGAAAGGGCTGGCAGCGTCCACCAGAATGCTGGCTTTGTGCCTGAGCAAAACCATTACACTGTAAGAGAGCTTATGAACTGAGAAGCTTGGAACCGCCAATGGGTGTGAGAGCTCACTCGATGAGAAGTCTGGCAACTTCCTGGACAAACTTTAGGGGAGTATCCCCAGAAGTAATCTGTAGAGCTGCAACGTGGTCCACATATAGCACATTTTTGACTCATTATAAAGTAGATTCAGCAGCCTTGACTACAGTTTGGTCAGTCTGTATTGACCAGAGTTAATGACTAATAAAATACTTCAGCATGTCCTCCCTTGTGGTTTTGTGGCATGCTACATCCCATACGTGTATGCTTCCATGCTTGTGTAAGGAAAGTGGAAAATTGTAAACTTACCTGGCGGTAATTTTCTTTTCCTGATGCATAAGCATACAGGTCCCTCCCTTGGGGCTTTGCATTTAAGTATAGTTACTAGAATGCCGCCTTCGGGGAAGTGACTTATTTATATAGTATAACTGGTCCTTATTGGGTGGGGGGGCAGAGCCTGTACCAATACGTGTATGCTATCATGCTTACGCATCAGGAAAGGAAAATTACTGCCAGGTAAGTATACAATTTTCTGTTTATCTGTGTTTGTTTGGAGCAGGCCTCAGGGTAGACTGCAAGCTACCTCAATTTGAAATGAGAGCAACCTAAATCTGTCTCTTGTGACAAAGAGGGACAGGGCCGAGTGTTCCTGGCCAGATTACCAGGTGAAAACAGAGAGAAAAAAAAGCCTAAAAAATAAAATAAATGTAGCCACCACATCTAAGGTTAGATAAACTGAAATATACTTCATTTTAGGTTTAATACAACTTCAAGACTGTAATATTTACGTCAATATTTAGGTAATATTTAGGTAATATACAAGGAACTAAGAGGAAAAAGAATGAGGGAAGAAAAAAAAGAAAGAACAAACATGGTTATTTTGCTCTCACTATTGATAGCTGTATTAATTATGATCCTTTCAATGTAATATTTGTAGTTCAACACTTCCGCCCATTTACGTGGGTCAAATCTCTACAGAATAACTCCCCCATGCCCTTTTCGAATGAGAACATGCTTATGAACCTTGGAAATGGGCAGAAAAAAAAAAAAAAAGGTTTGCCTTCCATAGACTTCAATGTGGTTTGGCATTAAATACGAGGTTCATGAGCTTCAAGTTGGTTTCACTGTACCTTCTGTGAACCAAACCTGAGCAAATTCACTCATCCCTGTTTGTCAGCTGTCATAATCCTGACTTGGCGATGTGCAATCATTTCTGCATACAGACAAATGCACTCTGCCCTGCACATCTGCTCTAGTTGCCATGCAACGACAAAGAAATGTCAGTGTTGGGCATTTTTACCTAATAATAATGCACAAATGAGTGGTCATGGTGAATCACACTTTTTTTACTATGTATATCTTTGCTTAAAAATGAATACATCTCCAATTAGAAAACCATGACTAATGAACCTACTTGCGTCATACAGTTAACCCCTTTTCTGCAATCCCTATTAGATTCACAGTGCACCATGTATTATTTCAAGCCGTTGAATTAACCTATATTGGTGATTGCAATTCCTTTTGTCACGTCTAAACTGTATGATAAACAAAGCTGCTAAAATGCCAGCTGCACCATGGCTGCAACTTTTTCAGATGCTTTTTATAAGTATCATCCCCACATGACAATGAAGCCCCACATTCCTTCCATCAGATAGTGGCTTTGTTTCTTCAATAATTAAACGGAATCATTCATAGATCTCTGTGACAACGCTGAATGGAGCCACGGTGATGGTGTACTGTTCCTCCTTGGAGATAAAGGTGTCCTTTTTATACTATGCATTTATGATGCCCTTTCCAGCACAGTCCTCCTTAGAGGACGTCGATGGAAAAGCAGCTTATTCTGCCTGGATTTAAAGAGAATGTCTAAGCCTGAATAGAACATTCCCCATGTGTCAAAAACAATAAAAAAAACGACATTGTAATATATATATAATTGGCTAATGTCAACAAATAATGGCTTTCCACTTCATTTCTAAAATTTATTAGAATATTAAGGTTAAAAGTACACAAAGGGTTTGAAGTGACTAACTCAAGCAGTTATGGATAATTCAGAATTAGAGCAGTGGCTCTCTTTTTCTCTCCTTACTGGGCTGATGCCGCGTACAAACGACCGTTTTTAATGACGAGAAAAATGAAATTTTTTAAAATGGTCATTAAAAATGATCGTGTGTGGGCTTCAGAGCATTTTTCACAACGTGAAAAAACGGCCATGAAAAAATTGGAACATGCTCTAATTTTTCATGTCGTTTTTTACATCGTCGTTTTTCTCGTCATGAAAAACGGCCGTGTGTGGGCTTTAACGACGTGAAAAAAAATGCGCATGCTCAGAATCAAGTATGAGACGGGAGCGCTCGTTCTGGTAAAACTAGCGTTCGTAATGGAGATAGCACATTCGTCACGCTGTAACGGACTGAAAAGCACGAGGCTGAAAAGCGCAAATCGTCGCTCAACAAACTTTACTAACATGAAGGGTGGCGCCATCCGAATGGAACTTCCCCTTTATAGTGCCGTCGTACGTGTTGTACGTCACCGCGCTTTACTCAAGCATTTTTTTCCACGATAGTGTGTAGGCAAGGCAGGCTTGAGAAGAATCACGTCGAGAAAAATGCAGTTTTTTTCAATGACATTAAAAACGGTCATGTGTACGCGGCATGAGAGTCAGCAGCAGGAGCCACAAGTGTACCCCATAGCAAGTGTCTTGCTAAGGGGTGCACTCGGCAAGGATGAGGAGCCAGGAGCTCCAGCAGGGGACCGGAGGAAAAGAGTAACAGGGCATGTTTGTTATTAAAGAAAAAAAAGTTTACAGTCATTTTAACATCTTATTTTCTCTACATAATGGCTTTTTGGAAGCACTCAGTGTGTCTTCCTTTTTTCAGGCAAATGCCCCCCATTGTTCTCTTTAAAAATAGTTCATTATACCACACTGGGGGTTATTTACTAAGACTGGAGAGTGAAAAATCTGGTGCAACTCTGCATAGAAACTTTGAACACGCTGAAGTTAGAAGATGATTGGCTATCATGCACAGCTGCACCAGATTCTGACTGCACCAGTTTTAGTAAATCTCTGCCACTATTCAATATAAATATCTGACAGGTTCTCTTTACATGCACACCTGACTGGGTATGGGAAGGCTTTAATGCATCAGGCAATTTGTGTGGGGGTGGAACAATATGTTAGTGTGGGAACAAAGAGGGAAGACTAAGGCCTCGTACACACGGCCGAGATTCTCGTTGAGAAAAACATGTCGTTTTTTTCGACGAGATTCTTGGACAAGAAACTTGTCCCGGCCGAGTGTACACACGCTCGTTTCAAAGAACCCGCGGTTCTTTGAAAGGAGTGTACGCGGTGACGTCATCGACTACGTCGAGCATGCGCTCGTCATATTCGATGCCGTCGCCGCCATCTTGGTATACCCTACGTATGCCTAGGAAGCTACCGCGCATGCGTCAAATTCATTTCGAACATGCGCGGGCTTCCGGGCGGACAGGTAAGTGTACACACACTCACTTTTCTCGTCGAGAAACACGCCGAGGAGAATCTCGACGAGAAAATAGAGAGCAGGTTCTCTATTTTCTCGTCGAGGTTTCTTGTCGGTTTTCTCGACGAGAAACACGCTAGCAGCGTACACACGACCGATTTACTCGGCAAGACCTCTCTGCCAGCAAGTTTCTTGCTGGTTCTTGCCGAGAAAATCGGTCGTGTGTACGAGGCCTAAGAATCTGCCCAACACAGACAGACAGATTAGAAATATGTAAATATAGCACTGAGAGATATGAAAATAGCTTAGTAGCAGGCAGGCAGTGCTGGTAATATAAAGGGCTAATGGGCTCTGTGACATTGTCAGAACTTTTCACTTTCTCACCATCCTCCATGGCTGTCACTTAGGCCACTTTCACACTGAGTGGCTTCTAAACTGCCAGTAAAAACACTGAGCGCTGTTTAGGCGCTTTTGAAGAGCTTTCCATTCATTTCAATGGAGAGGGGAGTTTTTCACAGCCCTGCCAGCACACTGCCCCAGTGTGAAAGCATTCATTGATTTTAATGGAAATACGTTTTTGTGAGCTTTTTAGGCACTGTTTTTAGCGTGAAAGCGCCTGAAAAGCGCCTCAGTGTGAAAGTGGTCTTAGACAGAAAGTGAGAGAAATACTATGAAAGTTATCTCCTTTAAGCCTTCCATGCCAAGAATTCTTTGAAGCCTAGATGCCCAGACCAAATTTAACTTGAATTTAATTTTGTAGCTAAAAAAAAAAACGTTATTTAACCACTTAAGGACCAGAAGGATTTGCCCCCTTAATGACCAAGCCATTTTTTTTGCAAAATTTATGTCCTTTTTTTCCCCACAAATAGAGCTTTCTTTTGGTGGTATTTGATCACCTCTGTGGTTTTTATTTTTTGCGCTATAAACAAAAAAAGAGCGACAATTCTGAAAAAAAACAACAATATTTTTTACTTTTTGCTATAATAAATATCCCCCCCCCCCAAAAAAAAGATTTCTTCCTCAGTTTAGGCCGATATGGATTCTGCTACATATTTTTGGTAAAAAAATAAATAAAATCACAATAAGCGTATATTGATTGGTTTGCGCACAAGTTATCACATCTACAAAATAGGGGATATATTTAAAGCATTTTATTATTATTTTTGGAATGGCAGTGATATGCGGACAGATCGGACACTTTTTACACTTTTTTGGGACCACTGACATTTATACAGAGATCAGAGCTAAAAATAGCCACTGATTACTGTATAAATGTCACTGGCAAGGAAGGGGTTAACACTAGGGGGCGATCAAGGGGTTAAGTGTTCCCTATGGAGGTGTTTATAACTGCATGGGGGCTGGGCTGACTGGAGGAGGAGAGAGATTGTTGTTCCTAATCACTATGAACAGCAGATCTCACTCTACTTCCCTGACAGAATGGGGATCTGTTTGTTTACACTGACAGATCCCCTTTCTTCCTGTCTCTGGAGCGATCGTGGGTGGCCGGTGGACATCGAGTCTGCATGCCCAGCTAGCGAACGGGCGTGCGTGCGCACAACGTTGTGTACGTGTATGACAGCGATTCGCGCAGGGGAGCTAACCTGCTGCAGTACAACTGCGGCGGCTGGTCCGTAACTAGTTACGTGTTTATTATAGTCTTATGTGCAAGATATGTTTGTGTGCAGTTTTTTTAACACTGTAATTGTATCTGATAATTACATTGTAAAAAAGAAGCACACCACCATCTGCACGCTACAGTGCCATGTTCTGGCAGAAGGCTAATTTTTATGAGTGAAACTTTAGGCTGTTTTTGATCATTATGTCATTGCTGACATTGTGATCACATGATCAGAAACAACTTTGATTGGTTCACGATTATTAGTGGGGACCAGAGCTTCCAGCAACAGACCAGTCTGACAGCTAGAAGCCACACATGTCAGTTGCCAGCTGTCAATGGGAAGATGGATATAAACCAACCTTTAGCATGGGGCACTAAGGGGAACATCAAACTAAAGATTGCAGGAAGGAAGCTGTTGAGGAAGTTGAGGCCACCTCGAAGGTAGTGCCTGCTCTCAGTTTATTAGTTGGCATTTACATGTCCCAGGTTTGGAGCACAGACCGTTTACTGTTAGGGTACCCAATTGGTAGAAGTCCCCTGGTTGTGGCAGTTTGGCCTCACAATTTTTTGCAATTGTATGCAGCATAAAAACCGTGTTTTTTATTTAAAATTGAACTCCAGGGAAAACTCTAAGAATGCAGCGTAAATACATATATGCTATTTTACCTGCCAAAGGATTCCTGCATCCTTCTTCCAGTCTTTAGACTTACACAACACCACCACACCTCACAGTCCTTTCTGACAGGGCAGGAGACCTGATTTTTCTCTGCTGCAGTTGAGTTACACCTACAGCTCTTGTCCCTCCCTCAGTCTGTGACTGGACAGTGAAAAGAGAAGTACACCGACTAGCTCATCTTTTTTTTACTCTGATCTCTCCTCCAAGAACATAATGCTTGTTAGCACATGAACACTATTATACTGTAAAACTGATTGGCTTCATGTGCTGTTTCTACCTCTCCCAGTCTGGGCTCTACATTAATACATTAAGGTCTCATGTACATAGATGACGAGAGGCTGAAAGTATGTTCAGTGTTAAATGTTGGGCATTTTCCTGCTCCAGGGGAGCCACATGTGCTACATACAGCCTCCCATGTGAGTCTGTACATATACAATGCCTTGAAAAAGTATTCATACCCCTTTACATTTTCCACATTTTGTCATTTTACAACCAAAACCTTAAATGTATTTTATTGGGATTTTATGTGATAGACCTGTTGCAAAGTACGATTGATAGGTGCAGCAGAGTCAATTCAGATCAGACGTTGTGTAGTAACAGGAACTGGCTTCTTTATTGGAACATAACCACACTAGCAAAGATGTCACTTCACATTGTAAGAAGAATCACAGACAGGAAAAAGAACTGCACCAAGTACATCACTGTATACAGGAAATACAACACATCATAGAGAAATACATAGCATATCACTGAACATTAGCGACATCTTGTGTCCTTTTTCTAAACTGCAGTCAAATAAGCTAAGCTGAAAGTTTGTTGTATCTCCAACATACCTTCTCAACAACTAAGGCTCATGCCGTGTACACACGATCAAGTTTCACAGCGGTGAAAACACCGCCGTGAAACCCGACGGGAAAAACGAGGACCGGCTTGGTCACCTACACACGCCCGTTTTTCACGACATGTTTTCTCTTGGTCGAGAAAACCGGCCGTGTGTAGGCTCCCTAGCAGTGTTTCCCTATGGGAAAACTGCCGCGGCAAAAAAATGCTGCGATTCGCGACGAGAAAAATTAGAGCATGTTCTAATTTTTCTCGTCGTGATTCTTGTAGTTTTTCTAGTCTGGAAAAATGCTGGAAAGCCTACACGGACGTTTTCCTCGTCCAAGAAAAAAAATTAAAGTTTTCCAGACGAGAAAAGTGATTGTGTGTACGCGGCATCAGTCTGTTAAACCCATCTTCTTTGTAAGCCTTGAATGTCTTTCAGCGGTCAGGGGCTTTGTAAGGATGTCTGCTGTCATATCCTCGGTTGAGCAATAAAGTAACTCAAGAAGACCTTGCTCTTGAAGATCCCTAAGAAAGTGGAACTTCACATCAATGTGCTTGGTTCTTGAATTAACTCCTTCCATGTGTGCAAGTACAATGCATCCTTGATTGTCCTCATAGATTTCTGTTGGTCCCAACTGTGGTTGACCCAAATCTGTTAATAGCTGTCTCAGCCATATAACTTCTTGGCTTGCCTGCGCTGCAGTAATGTATTCTGCTTCAGTAGACGACAGTGTAACAGAGAGTTGCTTTTTACTAGTCCAACTGATGGCACCTCCTGACAGAAAAAATAAGTAGCCACTGGTAGATTTTCTGTCACTGGTGTCTCCTGCCCAGTCAGCATCCACATATCCTGTTAAGGTGCTTTCATCACTTGCTGGTAACTTTAGCTTGTAGTGCGAAGTCCCTTTAAGATAGCGAATGATTCGCTTTACAGCATTCCAGTCCTTTTGACTTTGCATCGAAACCTTTCTGCATAGGATTCCAACAGTTGCTGCAATGTCCGGCCTTGTAGCAGTGGTAAGGTACAGTAATTTCCCTATTGCTTTCCTGTATTGAGTATTAGTAGGTAATGGGTTATCTTGACAATTCATCTCCTTTAGGTAGTTGGTTTCCATGGGAGACTTTACTGGTTTGGCGTCTTCCATTACAAATATTTCAATTATTTCTTGTATTTTGCGTCTTTGGTTCAGAAGAAAGCTGCCATCTTCCTCTCTCTCGATCTGGATGCCGAGGTAATTTTTATGTTGCCGAGGTCTTTGGTGTCAAAGTGCTGATTTCGTTTTTCCACTATTTCTGCTTCATCCCCTTCTTGCTCAAAGCAAATCGGGATATCATCCACATAAATAAGCATATAGACCCATCTGTTTGCCAATTTCTTTGTGTATAAGCATGGGTCTGCTTTACTCTTTTGAAAGTTTTGATGTGTAAGCACTTCATTTATTTTTATATTCCATGCTCTGGCTGCTTGCTTTAGGCCATGTATACTCCTGCGAAGTTTGCATACTAGGTCTGACCTTTGTTCATCTTTGAATCCTGGCGGTTTTTCCATGTAAATTTCTTCTGTTAAATCGCCATGTAGAAACGCGGTTTTCACATCAAAATATTTCACTTGCGTTTTCCTTGTGACGGCTACTGTCAGTAAAGTCCGCATTGTAGTGTGCTTGACTACTGGTGCAAATGTCTCATCATTGTCCTCTCCGTACTTTTGAGAATAGCCCTTGGCTACTAGTCTTGCTTTGTACCGTTCAATTGTGCCATCTGCATTGTATTTCACTTTAAAAGTCCATTTACAGCCTATGGCTTTCCTTCCAGGTGGTAGTTCTGTAAGTGTCCATGTTTTAGTGTCATGCATGGATTTTATCTCTTCCTCAGCAGCCTTTATCCATTTAGTTGCTTCTTGTTCTGAAAGTTGAGATATGTCTTCTCAGTTTGCAGGTTCGTTGATACTGGCAGTACTTTCTTTGTATGAGAGATGTATAGGTGGTTTACCTTTGTTTTCTCGTGTTGAACGTCTCGTTTTTGTGTCTGAGCCTTCTTGTGTCTGCTCTTGAGTACTGCTTGAGTTTACACTCACTTCAACTGTTTGTTCGGAAGTCACAGAGATGGGCTGGTCAATATTAGTTTTCTCTTCTATTCTTGCTTCTACTGTTGTCATTACATTGTCTCTTAAATCTTCAACAAAAGTTATGCTGTTGCTAATGGTAACCTTGTCTGTCTTGGGATTTAGGATTCTGTAACCCTTGACATTGTAATGTATCCAACAAAGATACCTTCAAATGCTCTGTTTTGGAGTTTGGTGCGTTTTTCTTCAGGTATGTAGATAAATGCTTTGCATCCAAAAACTCTTAGGCCTCGTACACACGACCGAGTTTCTCGGCAAGAACCAGCAAGAAACTTGCTGGCAGAGATGTCTTGCCGAGAAATTCGTTCGTGTGTATGGTTTCTCGTCAAGAAAACCGACAAGTAATCTCGACGAGAAAATAGAGAACCTGCTCTCTATTTTCTCGTCGAGATTCTCGTCGGCATGTTTCTCGATGAGAAAAGTGAGTGTGTGTACACTTACCTGTCCTCCCGGAAGCCCGCGCATGTTAGAAATGAATTTGACGCATGCACGGTAGCTTCCTAGGCATAGGTAGGGTATACCAAGATGGCGGCGACCGCATCGAATGTGACGAGCGCATGCTCGTCGTAGTTGATGACGTCACCGCGTACGCTCCATTCAAAGAACCGCGGGTTCTTTGAATCGAGCGTGTGTACACTCGGCCGGGACAAGTTTCTTGTCCAAGAATCTCGTCGAAAAAAACGACATGTTTTTTTCGACGAGAATCTCGGCCGTGTGTACGAGGCTTGAGGTGTTTTACACTTGGCTTCTCATTGTGCCATAGTTCATATGGGGTTTTCTCCACTGTTCTGGAAAGAAGTCTGTTCTGCAAATATGTAGCTGTCATAGCTGCCTCACCCCAGTATTTTTGTGGTAGTCCAGAATCTGTCAGCATACATCTGATCATTTCAGTCAGAGTTCTATTCTTTCTTTCAGCTACTCCATTCTGTTCTGGTGTATACGGGACTGTATTTTGATGTTCTATTCCATTCTGTTTTAAGTACTCTTGTATCTTACCTCCTGTGAATTCACCTCCATTATCGCTCCGAAGTATGAGAGGCTTCCTCTGAAACTTGTTACTTGTCTTTATTATATAGTCTTGTAATTTGTCAAAAACGTCACTCTTGTGTTGCATTAGGTAGGTTACTGTGTATCTTGAATAGTTGTCTATGAAAGTCACTATGTACCTGTTGCCTCCAGGTGTTGGTGGGTTTAGGGGACCACACACGTCACTGTGAACTAAGTCAAGTGGTCTTGAAGCTCTCTTCTGACTGACTTTGGGAAGTGTTGCTCTTGTAGCTTTGGATTTAATGCGACATTCAAATTTAACGGTAACCAGACAAGGGGATACTATCAGATCCCTTGTCAGATTCCTCCTCTGTAGTTCCTGTATGCATTCTGGGTGTCTGTGACCTAGACGTCTGTGCCATATATGTATACAGTCATTGTGCTTGTGTGTACATAGTCTCACCTTTTCCTTCACTGTGTTGAGGTGATATAGATGATCATCCAGCTTGGCACTTGCTATTGTCTGTTTGCCGTTTAGAATAGAACACTTGTCACCTTGGAATTTTACAGTGAGTCCTCTGGCTGTTAGACGCTTCACAGATAAGAGTCCTCCTTCTAGATTAGGAACATAAAGCACATCTTTCACTGGTATGGTTAAATTGTGTCCCGCATCATCAGGGCATACAAGGGTTCCATGCAATGCTGTATCCTGGCCTAGGCCAACAAAGCCCAGGCCTAGGGCAGCACTTTGCAGGGGGGGACAGCACAGAAAGTGTCCCCACCGGCTTGCGCTACACTGTTAGTGTAACGCAAGCTGCTTCTAATTTTGACTGTTCTATCATCCTGGACCACAAACCTTCCTCACTGTGCTATATGTTTTCTGCACCATGGCATCTTCTTAGTCCTCTCCATAAAATTATCAGAAATTTGTGCTTAAAGTAGAACTATAGGCAACACTTTTTATTTTTCCATTTTGGATAGAGTAAGGGAGGGTTATAGCCCCTGTCAGTTTTTTTTTTTACCATCCCTGTCTCATGGCAGAGATCTCCCTTCACTTCCTGCCCCATAGCCAAACAGGAAGTGAGAGGAAAGCTATGCAATTTAAGGGAATCCAATGCCCCCCCAGGCCCTAAGAACTAGTGTCCCCACTCGAAAATATCAGGGCGGGTTTTAAACAGAAAGGGGCATGGCCTTGACAGGAAGGGGTGGGTCATATTAAAATTAGGGGGTGCACAAGTTTAGTCAGGCCTAGGGCAGCACAAAACCTAAATACACTATTGGTTCCATGCCCATATCCTTCTGCATGTATTTTGCTTCCATCTGCAAGATAAATACTTTCTTTGTTGTTTAGATCAAGTTCTGTGAAGAAACTTCTATCACTCGTCATGTGACTGGTTGCCCCTGAATCGATGCACCAGCCTTGACATTTATTGTTGCCTGTCGATTTAAATGTGGCATTCCATTTACCTTCCCATGGATCATTGATTGTGGTTTTGACCTTTTGTTTAGCATAAGAGAGATGCTGTCTCATTTGCTCTGCTTTCCATATAGTACAGTCTTTCTTTATGTGTCCCTGTTTGTGGCATCTGAAACACACTCTGGTCTCTTTCCTGTGTAACCTTGCGTCTGTAGCTTTAAGAGCGGTACTGGTTTCGGTTTCTGTGGAGTCATGCACTAATACCTTTCTTCTCTGATACTCATCTATGAGCCTGGTTATTACAAATGCTAGCGTCAGATCTGTCTCAGGTCGTGTCTCAAGTGCATTGATTAGTGCAGTATATGTATCGGGCAAACTGCATAACAACATGGCTGCAATGTGACTGTCTGTTATATTCTCCCCGATTGATCTGAGTTGCACAATCACTTCCAGCATTGCGTTTATATGCTCCTGCATGTCCTGTTCTCTGCCAAGTCTCATTTTGTAAAGTTTCCGCAGTAGAAACAGCTTGCTGTTTAAACTGGGTCTTTCATGCAGTCTTTTCAGTACATCCCACATGCCTTTCGCTGTGTCCTCATTGCGTATATGAATGAGCTAATCATCCTCCACTAGTAAGCTTATGGTGGCCCATGCCTGTCTGTTTTTCTTGTCCAAGTCCTGATTATTATCCTGTGGCCTCTCTGTAGTGGTAACCTCCCACTAGTCATCTTTGGATAATAGTATTTACACTTTAAACTTCCATAGCTGATAATCGTCATTGTTCAGCTTGGCCACTGACAGTTTAAGCTCTGAGTTTCCGGCCATTTTATCCCTCCTTTATATATAAACAGTCTTACTTGTCTATAGGAGATGTCACTGGAAAGCTTCCTTATGTCGATCTCTGCATCAGCCACGCTGTCTTCCGTTCGTGGCTTTGTTCTGCCTGGGCCGCACCTGGTCATAAGACTTTATCCGGACTTTATCCGGACACTGGGCCATAACCTGTTGCAAAGTACGATTGATAGGTGCAGTGGAGTCAACTCAGATCAGACGTTGTGTGGTAACAGGAACTGGCTTCTTTATTGGAACATAACCACACTAGCAAAGATGTCACTTCACATTGTAAGAAGAATCACAGACAGGAAAAAGGAACCAACAAGTACATCACTGTATACAGGAAATACAACACATCATAAAGAAATACATAGCATAGCATATCACTGAACATTAGCAACATCTTGTGTCCTTTTTCTAAACTGCAGTCAAATAAGCTAAGCTGAAAGTTTGTTGTATCTCCAACAAGACCAAGACAAAGTAGCACATAATTGTGATAGTGAAAATGATAAAAGGTTTTTCCACATTTTTTACAAACAAAATCTGAAAAGTATGGGGTGCATTAGTATTCAGCCCCTGAGTCAATACTTTGTAGAACCACCATTCACTGCAATTACAGCTGCAAGTCATTTTGGGAATGTCTCTACCAGTTTTGCACATCTACAGAGTGAATTCTGCCCATTCTTCTTTGCAATATAGCTTAAGCTCTGTCAGATTGGATGGAGAGCACCTGTGAACGCAATTTTCAAGTCTTGCCACAGATTCTCAATTGGATTTAGGTCTGGACTTTGACTGGGCACTTCTAACACATTAATATGCTTTGATATAAACCATTCCATTATAGCTCTAGCTGTATGTTTAGGGTCGTTGTCCTTGTGGAAGGTGAACCTCCACCCCAGTCTCAAGTCTTTTGCAGGTTTTCTTCTAAGATTGCCCTGTATTTGGCTCCATCCAACTTCCCATCAACTCTGACCAGCTTCCCTGTCCCTGCTGAAGAAAAGCATCCCCAAAACATGATGCTGCCACCACCATGTTTCACGGTGGGGATGGTGCGTTCAGGGTGATGTGCAGTGTTAGTTTTCTGCCACACATAGCGTTTTGCTTTTAGGCCAAAAAGTTCAACTTTGGTCTCATCTGACCAGAGCACCTTCTTCCACTTGTTTGCTCTCTCCCCCACATGGCTTCTTGCAAACTGCAAACGGGACTTCTTATGGCTTTCTTTCAACAATGGCTTTCTTCTTGCCACTCTTCCATAAAGGCCAGATTTGTGGAGTGCACGACTAATAGTTTTCCTGTGGACAGATTCTCCCACCTGAGCTGTGGATCCCTGCAACTCCTTCTATGATGAATGCACTCCTTGCCTGGCCTGTCAGTTTAGGTGGACGGCCATGTCTTAGTAGTTTTGCAGTTGTGCCATACTCTTTCCATTTTCGGATAATGGATTGAACAATGCTCAGTGAGATGTTCAAAGCTTGGGATATTTTTTTATAACCTAACCCTGCTTTAAACTTTTCCACAACTTTATCCCTGACCGGTCTGGTGTGTTTGGCCTTCATGATGTTGTTTGTTAAGTAAGGTTCTCTAACAAACCTCTAAGGGCTTCACAGAACAGCTGTATTTATACTGAGATTAAAGTGGTTGTAAACCCACTTTTGTGACTTCTACCTATAGGTAAGCCTAGAATAAGGCTATAGGTAGTGGAAATATCTCCCAAACGTGCGCCGTTTAGGAGATATTTCACTTGTAGTCTTCCGTAAATACAAACGGCGCATGCGCGGGGAAGAAACTAAAGTAAGTGCCGTTTCTTCCCTAGCCTGTGCCGTGAATCGCGGCTCCCATGCGCATGTGCGGGAGTGACGTCACGTGACTCCGGCGAATCACAGAGCCGGAGTCCGTAGCCCGGAAGGAAGAGGGGCCAGAAGATGGACGCTGCCTACTCTGAGGACATCGCTGGATTCTTTTGCAGGTAAGTGGCTAGGGTTGCCACCTCATCCCTTTAAAACCGAACACATATGACTTACACAGGTTCTGAGGCTAATTGAATGCAGATAAGGCACCAAGTGAGTTTAATTACCAACTTAATCAGTCACAGAACCTGTTTAATTGATATATGTTCGGTTTTAAAGGGATGAGGTGGCAACCCTATAAGTGGCACATAATGTGCTAGTATGCAATGCATACTAGCCCATTATGCTTTTCATTTGCAGGCTTAGCAGCGGGCTAAAGAAGAAGTAAAACCCATCAGGGTTTACTTCCTCTTCAAATTACACACAGGTGGTCTCTATTTACTAATTAGGTGACTTCTGAAGGCAATTGGTTTCACTAGAGTTTAGTTAATGGTATCAGAGTAAAATTAATACAAATGCATGACACTCTTTTCACATAAAAAAAATTGAAAACCATTTATCATTTTCCTTCCACTTCACAATTATGTGCCACTTTGTGTTGGTCTATCACGTAAAATCCCAATAAAATACATTTATGTTTTTGGTTGTAACTTGATAAAATGTGGAAAATGTCAAGGGGTATGAATACTTTTTTAAGGCACTGTACTTATAAACTCCAATGCTTCTGTGCATGTAATACTTCTGCATTTGAAAAATTAAACAGAAGTATTGGGGTTTACAAGAGCATGGTCATGTATATATATGTATAGAAGGCTGTATGCACCTGTGGCTCCCTGGGTGCAGGAAAAAGCCAGTGATTTTATGTTTGACATATTATCAGCCTCTCACTGTCCATGTGCACGAGGCCTAAGGCCTAATGATTCCTTATTGAAAAGAGAGCTACATTAATTTTTGGTCTTTTACGTTGTATATCTGTCTGGAGCTCAGCTCGGCATAAACTTTCTATGTATTCCTTAACCAGTCATTATCCTGTAAAAGTTGAAACTGTACAGTAAACTTTTTACAATTCTAAAGTTGCCAGTTATCTTTCTCTCCTCTCCATTATATGAATTTATCTGGCTCCCTGCTGATGGTGGCTTGCATGTGGATTTTGTGAACATAAGTGGAATTTTGAACTAAAGTGGACAGTTAAAAACCAGGAGTTTTGCTTTTAACTGCTTCTGCTTGCAAGTGTTGATTTTTTTATTTAATTTTTTGTCCTTTATTTGATACGTTTATCAGTTTTAAAAAAAACCCCCCCCCCTCCTTTCTCTGACCCTTTTTTTAAACAGCTTTTTTTCTTTCTGCTAATTAAGGGGAGTGGTTAATTGTTCACAGGTGAGTATAATAAGTGTCTGTACAAACTCCCCTGCCTGGTTCACACTGGGGCGACAAACGCTCCGACATTGGGAGCTCATGTCGCATGACGTGTGAAAATCAATGTTTCCCTATGGGAGCCGTCTTAACTGGTCCGACACATGTCGGTCCGACTTTGAGAATGCTCCCTGTACTACTTTGGTCCGACTTTGATCCGACTTCAGCGACCGCAGTCTTGCATGGTCCGACTTTGGCATGCGACTTGTGCTGTACTGCTCTTGAGGGGGAACTCCAGGCCAAATTTTAAATAAAAAACTGGAGTGGGTTCCCCCTCCAGGAGCATACCAGGCCCTTGGGTCTGGTCTGGATTTGAACGGGCACCCCTACGCCGAAAAAACGGCGTAGGGGTCCCCCCAAAATCCAAACCAGACCCTTATCCGAGCACACAACCTGGCCGGCCGCAGGGGAAGAGGGGGGGACGAGAGAGCGGCCCCCCTCCTGAACCGTACCAGGCCGCATGCCCTCAACATGGGGGGTTTGGTGCTCTGGGGCAGGGGGGCGACCTGCGGCCCCCCCACCCCAGAGCACCCTGCCCCCATGTTGATGAGGACAGGGCCTCTTCCCGACAACCCTGGCCGTTGGTTGTCGGGGTCTGCGGGCGGGGGGCTTATCGGAATCCGGGAGCCTCCTTTAATAAAGGGGCCCCTGGATCCGGCCCCCCCACCCTATGTGAATGAGTATGGGGTACATCGTACCCCTACCCATTCACCTGGTGGAAAAAAATTGCAATAAAAAAACACTACACAGGTTTTTAAAGTAATTTATTACACAGCTCCGGGGGTCTTCTTCCGACTCCGGCGCTCTTCTTCCGACTTCCGGGGGTCTTTTCCGACTTCGGGGGTCTCCGGTGTCGTCTCCGCGCTCTCCGGTTCTTTCTTCCGCCGGGCCTCCGCTAACTTCTTTTTAGCTCTCTTGCTAACGGAGGCCCGGTCTTCCCGTTGTCTCGTCCGGCTCTCCGTTGTCCTTCTGCCGGCCCCTCCACTAACTTCTTGGTAGCTCTTTCGCTAGTGGAGGGGTCGGTCTTCCCGTCGTCGCCGTCGGCATCTTCTTCCCTCTTCTCCTTCTCGATGTTGATGCGTCGCTTCCTCCCGCTGTAATACTGGCTCTCCGCTCCGCTCCGCATTAATATAGGCTTCTCATGACGTCACAGTCACATGTTCCCATGACGTCACAGTCACATGCTTCGGGGCCATGTGCCCCGGAACATGTGACTGTGACGTCATGAGAAGCCTATATTAATGCGGAGCGGAGCGGAGAGCCAGTATTACAGCGGGAGGAAGCGACGCGTCAACATCGAGGAGGAGAAGAGGGAAGAAGAAGCCGACGGCGACGACGGGAAGACCGACCCCATCACTAGCGAAAGAGCTAAAGAAGTTAGTGGAGGGGCCGGCAGAAGGACAACGGAGAGCCGGACGAGACAACGGGAAGACCGGGCCTCCGTTAGCAAAAGAGCTAAAAAGAAGTTAGCGGAGGCCCGGCAGAAGAAAGAACCGGAGAGCGCGGAGACGACACCGGAGACCCCCGGAAGTCGGAAGAAGAGCGCCGGAGTCGGAAGAAGACCCCCGGAGCTGTGTAATAAATTACTTTAAAAACCTGTGTAGTGTTTTTTTATTGCAATTTTTTTCCACCAGGTGAATGGGTAGGGGTACGATGTACCCCATACTCATTCACATAGGGTGGGGGGGCCGGGATCCGGGGGCCCCCTTATTGAAGGGGGCTCCCGGATTCCGATAAGCCCCCCGCCCGCAGACCCCGACAACCAACGGCCAGGGTTGTCGGGAAGAGGCCCTGTCCTCATCAACATGGGGGCAGGGTGCTCTGGGGTGGGGTGGCCGCAGGTCGCCCCCCTGCCCCAGAGCACCAAACCCCCCATGTTGAGGGCATGCGGCCTGGTACGGTTCAGGAGGGAGGGGGGCGCTCTCTCGTCCCCCCCTCTTCCCCTGCGGCCTGCCAGGTTGTGTGCTCGGATAAGGGTCTGGTTTGGATTTTGGGGGGAACCCCCACGCCGTTTTTTCGGCGTAGGGGCGCCCTTCAAATCCAGACCAGACCCAAGGGCCTGGTATGCCTCTGGAGGGGAACCCACGCCGTTTTTTTATTTAAAATTTGGCCTGGAGTTCCCCCTCAAGAGCAGCACAGCACAAGTCGCATGCCAAAGTCGGATCATGCAAGACTGCGGTCCGACTTTGATCCGACTTCAATGATAGTCAATGGGCTGAAGTCGGATCAAAGTCGGACCAAAGTAGTACAGGGAGCATTCTCAAAGTCGGACCGACATGTGTCGGACCAGTTAAGACGGCTCCCATAGGGAAACATTGATTTTCACACGTCATGCGACATGAGCTCCCAATGTCGGAGCGTTTGTCGCCCCAGTGTGAACCAGGCCTAAGAGCTGGCTCCCTGCTGATGGTGGCTTGCATGTGGATTTTGTGAACATAAGTGGAATTTTGAACTAAAGTGGACAGTTAAAACCCAGGAGTTTTGCTTTTAACTGCTTCTGCTTGCAAGTGTTGATTTTTTATTTAATTTTTTTGTCCTTTATTTGATACGTTTATCAGTGTAGCGCCCTCACCTCTCCCCCTACCTGCCCTTTTGTATGTGTTTTCGGGTCCTCGAAGGGAGGGGAGAGGCACACCGCACCACAAGCCCGTACCCTCCTGAGTAAGGAGGTTGAGCGGTGTTACTTTTCGGGCCTGCCTGCGGCTGGAGTTTAATCCTCCCAAGGAAGATTCTCACCTCTACTTTAGATAGATACAAGTCCTTATGTTTCCCCAGGAATATAACTGTCCACACCAACTGAAAGTCCAACTTCTAAATTTATTTCACATAATAAATATGCCTCTTTGAAAGCAGACAGGTTGGAACAAGACACAGGGCAGCTTAGGTGGGAGGAGGTCCAGGCACAAACTTGAATCATGTTCTTTTACTGTTTAGATTTCACAAACAGCTTTGGCGCACGATCTCTGCCACAGACCGTGAGGTTGGTCTCTGCCACAGACCGGGTGAATAGAAAGTCACTGCCACTGACTTGGAGAACGGGTCACTGCCACTGACCTGGTGAATAGGGCCTTGCCCTATGAAGTCACTGACACTGACTTGAAGCGAGTAGGGTCACTGCCACTGACCTGGTGAACTTCCTTCTTAAAGTATTGGCCCATGTCAAGGAGAAAACCATCCCTCCGGAGAGTTACCATAGGCCCTCACCATCACCACGACTCTGCGCTGGGTCTTCAGAAAGGGTTACCTCCCTGGCCTCCTCATCTCAGATACGGGTCCCCTCGCAAGACGGCTCCCTGGGAGCTCTTGATCCCTAGCGGACCCCAGCCAAAGGTTGCTGGGCCCCGGGCCTTCAAAATAGTACCTCACCCCAGACTGAAGGTGTCTGGGATGGAACAGGAACCAGGCCTCCAGGCCTAGGGCACCTGGAGATAACAACCCACACACCCAGGCTGAAGGTGCCTGGGCGTGGACGAAGAAGAACCGACCCCTATCGAAGATGGCCGCCCCTTTTTATACCCTCTCCCGACAGGCACAGCAGGTTCCCCGCCCCGCCGTACTGCTTCCGAAAGGGGACAAGAAAAGGCGCAACCCTGTATTGCGGTTCAACCCGGACCCAGGGCGACAGCGCCACCTGTAGGCCCCAGGGAACTACACACCAATACCAACTCCCATGGTACACAAATGGTCCCTTAACCCTAACAATAGTGTGTCTGAGCCCAACTACCACTCAGACACTCCCCTAAATTGTACACTGGTCCCCAGTGTCTGGAGTAAACCTATGCCTCTCAGACATGAGTCAACATAAGCCCAATCCAGAGACTATCTAAAAAACAAGAGCAATTAAAAAAATTGTCAGTTTGTGCCGGAACCTAACATGGGGAAAGGAGGTGAAAAACATAGAGGGAAAAAAAAGAGAAATCACACATGTGCACATTAAAACATTAAATGTCACATAAAACGTTTTTTCCATGAAAAATGTACATTTCCCTCCCGCCTGCATTAACTAAGATCCACCCCATTTTCAGTAATCTTGCTTGGCGTCCGCCTGCAGGGGAAGAAAAAAAACATACACAACAAACAACATTTTGTTAGAATGAAGAGATTCTCCCCTAGAGGAAAATCCCTTCCTTCAAAAGTAAACTGCATCACATCATCAGTAAGGCAATAGTTACGTAACACCGCCACCTAGTGGTAGTGCCAACGTTAGAACACTCATCCCAAAAGAAACTTTTCTTCTTTTCTGTGGGGTAAAACTCCCTTTTCTTCTGTACTGTGGCCCTGAACTATCTACTCCCAAAGTCCTTGAATCTTTGTGTAACTGCAGGTGAACATGAAAGATATCTTCGGGCCTGGGGTACTTTAATATGTGTCCATATAAAGTCCTCTTACCACCGGTGTCTACAGGCCTCCACTTCAAATAAAAGTTCTTTAGGCAGGTACGCGTACTCCCACCCATACTCGCTGGCAACTTTCTGATTGAAAAGTCTCTGCAACTGGGACAATGGTGGCATGGTAGCACGGTCTCCCGTGCCAGGCAAGATGATGGCATCCAGATGCCGAGGCACTTTAACTACCTCTGGACCAGACACAGGGGTCCGCAGCGACACCCGTCTCATCTCGGTAGCTGATGCAGATGTCTCTAACTGTGGAAGGGCAGACATGGGGACAGATCCCTCCTCAGGCTCTGAGGCCACCACCCGGGGTGTACTTTCCCCAATGGACATGGGTGAGTCCCTAGCACTATGGGACGAGGACATGGGCTTCTTATCCCAGCCCTTCCATTCAAAAAGTTCATCTATGGCGGCGTCATCTCCCGCATCAGAGATGGACTCCAGATCGGAGGTGTCACATTCCTCCGCGGGCAGGTAACTCTTAACGGAGGACGAGTCACCGCCTCCGACTGATTCACGGGCATGTGAATCCCCAACACTTGGGACCTTGCACAGAGTCTCTTCCCCCGGCTTACCTTGGCCTGCTGCTGAACAAGGACGTCCGGGACTTTTCCCTTCGGATGCATCCGTTCCGAGTAAGCGCTGGGGCGTAGCTCCACCACGGCCGCGGGAAGCTTTCACAAACCCGATCTTCCTCTTGGGCGGTGGGAGAAAGGACTCTGTGGTGACCGAAGCAGCATCCTCCGGTTCCTCATTCACTGACACAATGTCCTCTGTGACTTCCTCCGAAGTCTCGGCAGTGCGCGCAGGGGTGGCTGTGTAAGCTCTGATTCCTCCTTCCAGAGTGGTGGCGCCCGTAAGGCAATTGAGGTGGAAAGCCAGAGGTTTTTCTGTAGGTTGCTCCACCTCGAACAAGAACTCCTTACAATGCTCGCATCGCCCGAATGGCTTCAGATGAACCATCAGTCCCTAGCAGCCGGGACAAATGACTCCGAGGGCCTCCACATCTTTGCAAACGTAGAGGGCAAATCGTCCCCGGGGCTTAAGCCGAATCCCTGTATCCGTTAAGGGAGCAGCAAAGGAAGTCATCTTCATGGTAGTAGTAGCCGGAACCCATGAGGCATGAGACGCCATGTTATCCATTCGCTGCTCCATCGCGCACTGTCCTTTTCGCGCCAAAGTCCCCACGTGCACCTCCACACATGGCCGGACTCCTCCCATCTCCTGCATTGTTCGCGGGCTTTCTCTCTGGCACGCCCACGAACTACGCAGTCAGGGTTCTCCTCGTGGCGCAGTTCTCAATATAGCCGACCTCCACGGAACTTCACTGGGGAATAAAGTTCAAACTCTGGGGGGGTCTTCACACTTTCCAACCGCAGACACATCCCGGACTCGAGCCCCCACGTGTAGCGCCCTCACCTCTCCCCCTACCTGCCCTTTTGTATGTGTTTTCGGCTCCTCGCAGGGAGGGGAGAGGCACACCGCACCACAAGCCCGTACCCTCCTGAGTAAGGAGGTTGAGCATTGTTACTTTTCAGGCCTGCCTGCGGCTGGAGTTGAATCCTCCCAAGGACGATTCTCACCTCTACTTTAGATAGATGCAAGTCCTTATGTTTCCCCAGGAATATAACTGTCCACACCAACTGAAAGTCCAACTTCTATATTTATTTCACATGGATAATAAATATGCCTCTTTGAAAGCAGACAGGTTGGGACAAGACACAGGACAGCTTAGGTGGGAGGAGGTCCAGGCACAAACTTGAATCATGTTCTTTTACTGTTTAGATTTCACAAACAGCTTTGGCGCACGATCTTTGCCACAGACCGTGAGGTTGGTCTCTGCCACAGACCGGGTGAATAGAAAGTCACTGCCACTGACTTGGAGAACGGGTCACTGCCACTGATCTGGTGAATAGGGCCTTGCCCTATGAAGTCACTGACACTGACTTGAAGCGAGTAGGGTCACTGCCACTGACCTGGTGAACTTCCTTCTTAAAGTATTGGCCCATGTCAAGGAGAAAACCATCCCTCCGGAGAGTTACCAGAGGCCCTCACCGTCACCACGACTCTGCGCTGGGTCTTCAGAAAGGGTTACCTCCCTGGCCTCCTCATCTCAGATACGGGTCCCCTCGCAAGGCGGCACCCTGGGAGCTCTCGATCCCTAGCGGACCCCAGCCGAAGGTTGCTGGGCCCCGGGCCTTCAAAATAGTACCTCACCCCAGACTGAAGGTGTCTGGAATGTAACAGGAACCAGGCCTCCGGGCCTAGGGCACCCAGAGATAACAACCCACACACCCAGGCCGAAGGTGCGTGGGCGTGGACGAAGAAGAACCGACCCCTTTTTATACCCTCTCCCGACAGGCACAGCAGGTTCCCCGCCCCGCCGTACTGCTTCCGAAAGGGGACAAGAAAAGGCGCAACCCTGTATTGCGGTTCAACCCGGACCCAGGGCGACAGCGCCACCTGTAGGCCCCAGGGAACTACACACCAATACCAACTCCCATGGTACACAAATGGTCCCTTAACCCTAACAATAGTGTGTCTGAGCCCAACTACCACTCAGACACTCCCCTAAATTGTACACCCAGCTACATCAGTTTTAAAAATACTCCCCCCCCCCTCCTTTCTCTGACACTTTTTTTAAACAGCTTTTTTTCTTTCTGCTAATTAAGGGGAGTGGTTAATTGTTCACAGGTGAGTATATAAGTGTCTGTACAAACTCCCCTAGGAGCTGGCTCCCTGCTGATGGTGGCTTGCATGTGGATTTTGTGAACATAAGTGGACAGTTAAAAACCAGGAGTTTTGCTTTTAACTGCTTCTGCTTGCAAGTGTTGGTTTTTTAATTTTTATTTTTTGTCCTTTATTTGATACGTTTATCAGTTTTAAAAATACTTTCCCCCCCTACTTTCTCTGACACTTTTTTTTAAACAGCTTTTTTTCTTTCTGCTAATTAAGGGGAGTGGTTAATTGTTCACAGGTGAGTATATAAGTGTCTGTACAAACTCCCCTAGAAGCTGGCTCCCTGCTAATGCTGGCTTGCATGTGGGTTTTGTGAACATAAGTGGAATTTTGAACTAAAGTGGACAGTTAAAAATCAGGAGTTGAAAACAGGAGTTAAGACAGGAGTCTTCTAAACTGTGAGTAACATCTTAAACTTCCTACAAGTAATTATATTGTAACTGGGAAATGAGTGCTAGCAGGGTTGAAGGTTTTGCTCAGTGCACAGTGTGCCACATGTATGCAAAATTGGTGCAACAGCTCCAGGATGGATACCGCTGTGACATATGTGAGAAGGTTGCCCTTCTGGAAGCTCGCATTAGAGATCTGGAGGAGCAAGTTGCAACACTGGGCAGAAAGGACAACCTTGAAAGGGGTCCTCTGCTCACTGAGCAGGTGGTCAGTAGGGCTGATGTGGAGGGTGGAGGGGAAAGTCAGGATTATCAGATAGGAAGATGGGTTAATGTAGTTAGAGGGAGTGGAAGGGGCTTGCAGAAAAGGAAGGCCAGTCCTGTATTTGTGCATCAAAACAAATTTTCCAAGTTGGGTGAAGATGTGGAGGTGGCAAACACAGAGGTGGCAGCCCTAGAGGTCACTGCTACCCCTAACAGCCGGGAGAGCAACCCATCTAGTAGAGGTGGTGAGGGGAGTGCAGGTAGGCCTAGACAGTTGGTGGTTATAGGGGATTCTATAATCAGAAGGACTGATATAATAATTTGTCGCCAGGATCGCCTCAACCGAATGTTTTGCTGTCTCCCTGGTGCCAGGGTTCGGCATGTGGTGGACCGGGTGGATAAATTACTGGGAGGGGTGGGGCATGACCCAGCTGTCTTGGTCCACATTGGAACCAATGACAGTATACATGGAAGGTGGAGGCTCCTTAAGAATCAATTTAAAGAACTAGGCTGCAAGATGAAGGGAAGGACCTCCAAGGTGATATTCTCTGAAATATTGCCTGTGCCATGCGCAACACAGGAAAGGCAGGGGGAGATTAGAGAGCTGAATGCATGGCTAAAGACCTGGTGTAGGAAGGAGGGATTTGGGTTTCTAGAGCACTGAGCTGACTTTGCATTGGAGTGCAACCTATATGCTAAAGACGGTTTGCACTTGAATGGAAGGGGGTCTGCTGTGCTGGGGGAGAGGTTTATGGTAAGGCTGGAGGAGTATTTAAACTAGGATTGAGGGGGGAGGGTGAACTAGAATTACATCGGGCACACAGGTCAGTTAGGGGTCAGACATTAATGGAGAGTGGAATGGGGATAGATGGGGGGGGGGGGGGGGTTATGGCAGGTGACAAGAAAGTTCCCATGTTGCAAACAGCCATTGGAAACTATAGTGCCATTTGTACTACTAAAAATGATATGAAAAACACCAGAGAAAAATGTAATACATTAAAGTGTTTGTTCACCAATGCCAGAAGTCTGCCAAGCAAAATAGGTGAGTTGAAAGCTCTGGTGCATGAGGAGAGCTATGACGTAATCGGTATTGATGAAGCTTGGCTTCAATCCTTACATGACTGGGCTATTAATATTCCTGGCTATGCACTCTTTCAGAGAGACAGGGTAAAAAGGAAAGGTGGCAGGGTCTGTCTCTATGTGAGAAGTGATCTCAAAGCAAGCTTGAAAGAGGACCTGGTTGATGGAGAGTGTGATGAGGCTGAAGCATTATGGGTGGAACTGCAAATAGATGTGCGTAGTTCAAAGTTAATCATTGGAGTTTGTTATAGACCACCCAATGTTAATGAGGAGGTGGAGACTCAGCTCCTTGCACAGATGGAAAGGGCTGCAAGGGCTGGGACGGTGATAATAATGGGGGATTTTAGTTACCCAGAAATTGACTGGAGTAATGGCACTGCTGGGACAGTTAAAGGGCAAAAATGTATAAGCCTATTGCAGGACAATTTTATGGTCCAGTTTATTGAGGCCCCAACTAGGAATGATGCTCTGTTGGACCTGGTAATCTCAAACCATGCACCCAGGTGTTCAGATAAAGGAACACCTGGGCAGCAGTGACCATAACATGATTTCATTTGATGTAAGCTGTAAGCAAGAAATACATACAGGAAAGATAAAAACACTTAATTTCAATAAAGCAAATTTTCCAAGGATGAGGGCTGCTCTCCAAGACTTAGACTGGGAGGGAATATTGTCATCGATTAACACAGAACAGAAATGGGAATTCTTCAAAAAGACTGTTTGGGGCCTCACTGCAAAGTATATTCCCATGGGAAATAAGTTTAGGCTGACGGTTAAAGTTAAAAAAGCTATAAACAATAAGAAAAGAGCTTTTAAAAAATATAAAAATGAAGGAACATTAGTCGTTTAAATGTTATGTAGCGACCTCACCCCTCTCACCCCTTCTCATTCTCGGCTTGTTGGTCTTGTCTAGGGGGTTAGTACTGGGGGGAGGGGTGCAATACACCACGGCCCATGTCCTCCAGAGAGACTGGAGGTGAAAGCCAGAACTATCGGGTTTTGTGTGTGTGTCCCAGAGTCAAATCCTTTCTTCGAATTGACTCCCTTTGCTCCTAGTAACCAGAGTTCCACACACTGAAAAGGTCCAACTCGTATTTATTCTCTTCCAGCAATAAATAGTCATACAGCACAGACAGGTTGAGACCCAAAGAACACTTCAGTATTTTTGGGGAGTAGGTCAAGGCACAATTCTTTAAGTAGAGCTAACCACTGTGGTGTCACCAATGGTTATGATGTATAGTCACTGCCACCGACTATATAGAACAAGAGCATAAATTATCTTCGCTATCACAGCCCCTGTCAGAGGGAAGACATCCGTCCAAGAGAGTTACCGGAGGCCTCTCCGTCACCGGCAATGCTGCGCCAGACTTTCCGGAGAAGTTCCGCTCACCGGCCTCCTCAATCTCAGACACGGGCACCCAAGGCGTTAGGGCCCCCTCAGATTCCTCCACCCTCGCGGAACTCAGTCGAAGGTACTGAGTCCCAGGCTTCCGCATTAGTACCTCACCCCAGGCTAAAGGTGCCTGGGATGGAATCCATCTCCCGCTCCGGCCAGGTCAAGGGCACCTGGGCCCGGAACTCCGGAACGCCAGCACCCAGGCTGAAGGTGCCTGGGCGCGGCTGCGTCCTCCGACTCTGAACCCCAAGGTCAGGGCGTCCGCCCCTTTTATCTCCTCTCCCTTAGCGTCACAGCAGGTTCCCCGCCCCGCTGTACCAGCGCCAGGAAAGGACAAAAAGGGATGCAGTCTTGCGGTGAGTGTTCAGCTCCGGCCCAGGGCGACAGCGCCACCTGCAGGCCGCAGGGAACCTCACACCACCAGAGTCCTCCAAGAACCACAAAAGGGTCTCAGATTCCCTAACAATCAGTGCATCTGGGTTACACTACCACCCAGATGCCTCCCCTAAATTCAAATACCCGCTACAGTTACAAAGAATATAACAGGATATGTAAAAAGGAAATCAAGGATGCAAAAATTCAAAACGAACGACAGATTGCAAAAGATAGTACAAACCCCCAAAAATTCTTCAAATATATTAATAGTAAAAAGGTCAGGTCTGAGCATGTAGGCCCTTTACAAAATAATCTAGAGTGGGTGACTGGGGACAAAGAGAAGGCTAATTTATTAAATACTTTCTTCAGCTCTGTGTATACAATGGAGCATGGGGGAGATCATGTCCATAATGGGGGTGGTAGTGACACAGCCCCAAATCCACAATGGCTCAAAAGTGATATGGTCCAGAAATATTTAGACGGAATAAAGGTGGATAAAGCACCTGGACCAGATGGCATCCACCCACGGATCCTAAAAGAATTAAGCTCTGTAATTTCAAAGCCATTGTATCAAATTTTTAGGGACTCATTAATGACAGGAATAGTACCACTGGATTGGCGCAGGGCCAATGTGGTGCCTATATTTAAAAAGGGAACAAAGTCTTTAACAAGTAACTATAGACCTGTTAGTTTAACTTCTATAGTTGGGAAGATACTGGAGAGATTAAGAAAAGACCACATAGATGAGTTCTTGCTGGAAAAAAACTATTTAAGCAACAGACAGCATGGATTCATGAAAGACAGAAGTTGTCAGACAAATCTGATTTCTTTTTATGAAGAGGTAAGTAAAACCTTGGACAGAGGGGTGTCGGTGGACGTGGTATACTTGGATTTTGCAAAAACGTTCGATACAGTTCCGCACACACGGCTCATGTGTAAGGTAAAGTCTACAGGATTGGAAATATCAGTTTGTAAATGGATAGAAAACTGGCTAAAAGACAGAATTCAGAGAGAAGTGGTTAATGATTCTTACTCTGAACAGTCTAAGGTTATCAGTGGTGTACCCCAAGGTTCAGTGCTGAGACCCTTACTTTTTAATAACTTTATAAATGATATTGGGTCTGGGATCAAAAGTAACATTTCTGTCTTTGTAGATGACATTAAGCTATGCAGTGGAATAACGTCCTTACATGATGTTGCCAATTTACAAACCAACCTCAATGCTCTGTCTAATTGGGCGACTATGTGGCAGATGAGGTTTAATGTTGATAAATGTAAAGTTATGCACTTGGGGGCTAAGAATATGAATGCATCATACATACTAGGGGGAGTACAACTAGGGGGATCCGTAGTGAAGGATCTGGGGGTTTTGGTAGATCATAAGCTCAATAATGGCATGCAATGGCAAGCTGCGGTTTCCAAAGCGAACAAAGTCCTTTCTTTTATTAGGAGAGGTATGGACTCCAGAGAGAGAGATATCATTTTGTCCCTGTACAAATCATTAGTAAGACCTCATCTGGAACATGCAGTTCAGTTTTGGGCCCCAGTTCTCAAAAAGGATATCGGGGAACTGGAGAAAGTGCAGAGAAGGACAACCAAACTGATAAGAGGCATGGAGGAGCTCAGCTATGAGGAAAGATTAGAGAAACTGAATTTATTCACTCTTGAGAAGAGGAGACTAAGGGGGGATATGATTAACATGTACAAATATATAAGGGGTCCATATAGTGAACTTGGTGTTGAGTTATTCAGTTTACGGTCAACACAAAAGACAAGGGGGGCACTCTTTACGTCTAGAGGAAAAAAGATTTCATACAGAAAGGTTTCTTCACAGTAAGAGCTGTGAAAATGTGGAACAGACTCCCTCCAGAGGTGGTTCTGGCCAGCTCAGTAGATTTCTTCAAGAAAGGCCTGGATACTTTCCTAAATGTACATAATATAACTGGGTACTGACATTTATAGGTAAAGTTGATCCAGGGTAAATCCGATTGCCTCTCGGGGGATCAGGAAGGAATTTTTTCCCCTACTGTAGCAAATTGGATCATGCTCTGCCGGGTGTTTTTTGCCTTCCTTTGAATCAACTGTGGGTATATAATTGGGTATATGGGATTGTACGATATTTTTGATTTGATTTTTTATTTTTAGTTTTTTTATGGTTGAACTGGATAGACTTTGTCTTTTTTCAACCTGACTAACTATGTAACTATGTAATTTGGGTAAAAAGATGCCCATGACTGCTCACAGCAAAGACAGCAGAGAGATTCCAGGCAACTGAGCAGTCTCTTATTTGAATTAAGCAAAAGCCAATAAATACAGACTTGTTTCCTTCATTTTCTAGAAGGTGGCCTAATTAATGTTTGGCTTTAAAATATACTTGTAACCTGCTCTAGGAAATGAGGTAGAGCGATATATCTGAAAGAGAATGAGGGCTGCCAAATGTTTTCCGCCAAGACACTTGACCCAGTAGTCCTAGATGAGCCAAGCACTTAGCAGCCTATAAATGAGAATGCTGATAATCAGGTGGAAATGCATGCTTGTAGAGCACATCAGGAGATTACCGGAGCTGTTCGACTGACAGACTGTAATTTCACCTTCTAGCCAAACTCCTGATCTGATTTGAACAATGAATACCTATAATTCAAAAGTTGTATTATCCAAGCAGTGGCTTATCTAAAAAAAAAAAAACGTGTAACTACTATTACTTGGATGGCGATATGAATGTGTCTACAAGGCTCTCAGATAGCACTGCAAGCTGTATGGACAGTCCATAAAAATGCAGGCTAAATTAAGTAGATCTAAACCCTAGGCAGATATACTGTAAAAGATAAATTAATTCAGCTCTGTAACCATGAATACATTATAGATTATAGAATGTAATCTTTTACATATATATATATATATATATATATATATATATATATATATATATATATATATATATGTGTATATGTGTGATTTATAGGAGTCGCCAGCTAGCTGTATTAGTGCATGCAAACAGTCTTTATTTTAACCACTTGCCGACCTAATAACGCCGATATACGTTGGCAAAGCAACGTACTTGTACGCCGCTTTAAATTTGACGCTGTGCGGGCATGCGCCCGTAAGCGTGCCCATGGGTCCCGCGGACTTGATGCCAGCCAGGTGCCCACGATCATCTCACGGAGAGGCAGAACGAGGCATTTCCATGGTCTGCCTAGCAAATGACAGAAATCTACAGCACCCTGTCATCGGGAGCAGTGATCTCCTTCATGTTCTAGGTAGCCCACCCCCACACAGTTAGAATCACTTCCTAGGACACACTTAACCCCTTCATCGTCCCCTAGTGTTTAACCCATTCCCTGCCAGTGTCATTTACACAGTAATCAGTGCATTTTTATAGCACTGATCGCTGTTTAAAAGACAATGGTCCCAAAATAGTGTCAAAAGTGTCCGATGTGTCCGCCATAATGTCGCAGTCATGATAAAAATCGTTGATTGCCGCCATTACTAATGAAAAAAAAAATAAGAATAAAAATGCCATAAAATTATCCCCTATTTTGTAGACACTATAACTTTTGCGCAAACCAATCAATATACGCTTATTGCGATTTTTTTTTTTTTTTTTTACCAAAAATATGTAGAAGAATACATATCAGCCTAAACTGAGAAAGAAATTTGTTTTTTTATATATTTTTTGGGGATATTTATTATAGCAAAAAGTTAAAAATATAGCTTTTTTTTCAAAATATTTCACTCTTTTTTTTTTTTGTCTATAGCGCAAAAAATAAAAATCAAAGACCACCAAAAGAAAGCTCGATTTGTGGGGAAAAAATTACGTCCATTTTGTTTAGGTGCAACGTTGCACGACCGCGTAATTGTCAGTTAAAGCGACGCAGTGCCGAATCACAAAAAGTGCTCTGGTCAGGAATGGGGGTAAATTCTTCCAGGGCTGAAGTGGTTAAAACTGTAAATGAAAAACAGCTTATCTTCAGCATGAAAAAGTAAAAAACAAAAAAAAACAGTCCATAACTTTTGGTATACAGAAAATAACCCTACAGCTCACCGCCAGTATACCAGTCCCACACTGCCTGCTTTAGGGTCCAGGAAAAGGGTCACAGGAACCAAGGCAGTGTCTCAGTAGCCAGCAGGGATGAGCCGAACACCCCCCTGTTCGGTTCGCACCAGAACCTGCGAACAGACAAAATGTTCGTGTAAACTTTAGAACCCTATTAAATACAATGGACTCGAACGTTCGAAATCTAAAGTGTTAATTATAAAGGCTAATATGCAAGTTATGGTCCTAAAAAGTGTTTGGGGACCTGGGTCCTGCCCCAGGGGACATGTATCAATGCAAAAAGAAGTTTTAAAAACGGCCGTTTTTTCGGGAGCAGTGATTTTAATAATGCTTAAAATGAAAAAATAAAAGTGAAATATTCCTTTAAATTTCGTACCTGGGGGGTGTGTATGATATGCATGTAAAGTGGCGCATGTTTCCCGTGCTTAGAACTGTCCCTGCAAAAAATGTCATTTTTGAAAGAAAAAAATGCATTTAAAACTGACTCGCGGCTATTAATGAATTGTCGGCTCCCGGCAATACATACAAAAGTCATTGATAAAAAAAAAAAAAAAAAAAAAGCGTGGGGGTTCCCCAGAATTCAATTACCAGGCCCTTCAGGTCTGGAATGGATATTAAGGGGAACCCTGCCGCAAATTTAAATAAAAATTGACATGGGGTTCCCCCAAATATCCATTCCAGGCCCTTCAGATCTGGCATGGATTTTAAGGGGAACTCCACCCCAAATTTAAAAAAAATGGCGTGGAGTCCCCCTAAAATCCATACCAGACCCCTTATCCGAGCACGCAACCTGGCCGGCCGCAGGGGAAAAGGGGGGGACGAGAGAGCGCCCCCCCTCCCTCCTGAACCGTACCAGGCCACATGCCCTCAACATGGGGAGAATGTCCCCATGTTGATGGGGACAAGGGCCTCATCCCCACAACCCTTGCCCGGTGGTTGTGGGGGTCTGCGGGCGGGGGGCTTATCGGAATCTGGAAGACCCCTTTAACAAAGGGGACCCCCAGATCCCGCCCCCCCTATGTGAATTGGTAAGGGATACATTGTACCCCTACCATTTCACGAAGAAAGCGTAAAAAAATGTTTAAAAAAAACACACAAACACCTTGAAAAAGTCCTTTATTAAAAAAAAAAACATTCCAGCGGTGAAATCCAGTGTCCCGCGGCGATCCCGATGTCCAGCGCTGTCCTTCATTGGTTGTGCCTGAGCGGACCTGATGGGGAACTCCCTCTCAGTATTTTAAATGTATAGACCCGCCCCTTCTAAAGTTCCCCATCAGGTCCGCTCAGCGGACCAGATGCGGAACATGAGAAGGGGCGGGTCTATACATGTATTACCAAAGTGAGAGCAGTTCCCCATCAGGTCCGCCCCCTCGGTATGTTGGACCCGCCTACGTCATTGGCTTGAGCGGGGAACTTCCTTCACTATGTAAATTTAAATTACACAGTGAAGGAAGTTCCCCGCTCAAGCCAATGATGTAGGCGGGTCCGACATACCAAGGGGGCGGACCTGATGGGGAACTGCTCTCACTTTGGTAATACATGTATAGACCCGCCCCTTCTCATGTTCCGCATCTGGTCCGCTGAGCGGACCTGATGGGGAACTTTAGAAGGGGCGGGTCTATACATTTAAAATACTGAGAGGGAGTTCCCCATCAGGTCCGCTCAGGCACATCGGGATCGCCGTGGGACACTGGATTTCACCGCTGGAATGTTTTTGTTTTTTTTTAAATAAAGGACTTTTTCAAGGTGTTTGTGTGTTTTTTTAAACATTTTTTTACGCTTTCTTCGTGAAATGGTAGGGGTACAATGTACCCCATACCAATTCACATAGGGGGGGCCTGGATCTGGGGGTCCCCTTTGTTAAAGGGGTCTTCCAGATTCCGATAAGCCCCCCGCCCGCAGACCCCCACAACCACCGGGCAAGGGTTGTGGGGATGAGGCCCTTGTCCCCATCAACATGGGGACATCCTCCCCATGTTGAGGGCATGTGGCTTGGTATGGTTCAGGAGGGAGGGGGGCCGCTCTCTCGTCCCCCCCCCTTTTCCCCTGCGGCCGGCCAGGTTGCGTGCTCGGATAAGGGGTCTGGTATGGATTTTTAGGGGGACTCCACGCCATTTTTTTTTTAAATTTGGGGTGGAGTTCCCCTTAAAATCCATGCCGCGAACACCCCAATTTGTTCGCTGTTCGGCGAACGGGCGAACAGGCAATGTCGAACTCGAAGCTCATCCCTAGTAGCCAGACAGTTCTCTCACAACTGTGTCCTTTTCCATTCAACACCTCACAGGCTCCTGCTGCTTCCTAACCCTTTTCAGCTTTCTCTTGTAGTCGGGTTAAAGGATAAGTTTGTACAGGTGTCCAATCACGGCTGATTTGCAGGTAAAAAAATGTGCATTTATTATTTTTTGTATTAGGAGCCTGTAAATCATTGCGATCAAGAGATTGCTGATGCCATGCAGGTCTCCTCCACATTGTCAGTGTATATGCTTACCAGTACATCCCGTACGGGTAAGCCGATACTCGCTGACAGGAAGACTCATTGAACTACCACAGCGCTCAACAGCGCCGTGGTAGTTCATTGATATCTAGAAGCCACTAAGGCTGTCGGGACTTGTAGTCAGGGCTGGACTGGGACCAATATTTGGCCCTGGGCGCGCGGCGGCTGTTATCCTGCAGGACGTCAGTAGACGTCCAGTGTGGATAACAGAACCACTTCCCGGACGTCAATCTCCTATTGACTGGGCGGGAAGTGGTTAATGTACACACAATACCCCATATTGACAGAAAAACACAGAATTGTTGACATTTTTGCAGATTTATTAAAAAAGAAAAACTGAAATATCACATGGTCCTAAGTATTCAGACTCTTTGCTCAGTATTTAGTAGAAGCACCCTTTTGATCTAATACAGCCATGAGTCTTTTTGGGAAAGATGCAACAAGTTTTTCACACCTGGATTTGAGGATCCTCTGCCATTCCTCCTTGCAGATCCTCTCCAGTTCTGTCAGGTTGGATGGTAAACGTTGGTGAACAGCCATTTTTAGGTCTCTCCAGAGATGTTCAATTGGGTTTAAGTCAGGGCTCTGGCTGGGCCATTCAAGAACAGTCATGGAGTTGTTGTGAAGCCTCTCCTTCGTTATTTTAGCTGTGTGCTTAGGGTCATTGTCTTGTTGGAAGGTAAACCTTCGGCCCAGTCTGAGGTCCTGAGCACTCTGGAGAAGGTTTTCATCCAGGATATCCCTGTACTTGGCCGCATTCATCTTTCCCTCGATTACAACCAGTCGTCCTGTCCCTGCAGCTGAAAAACACCCCCACAGCATGATCCTGCCACCACCATGCTTCAGTGTTGGGACTGTATTGGACAGGTGATGAGCAGTGCCTGGTTTTCTCCACACATACCGCTTAGAATTAAGGCCAAAAAGTTCTATCTTGGTCTCATCAGACCAGAGAATCTTATTTCTCACCATCTTGGAGTCCTTCAGGTGTTTTTTCATGCGGGCTTTCATGTGTCTTGCACTGAGGAGAGGCTTCCGTCAGGCCACTCTGCCATAAAGCCCCAACTGGTGGAGGGCTGCAGTGATGGTTGACTTTCTACAACTTTCTCTGATCTCCCGACTGCATCTCTGGAGCTCAGCCACAGTGATCTTTGGGTTCTTCTTTACCTCTCTCACCAAGGCTCTTCTTCCCCGATAGCTCAGTTTGGCCGGACCTCCAGCTCTAGGAAGGGTTCTGGTCGTCCCAAACGTCTTCTATTTAAGGATTATGGAGGCCACTGTGCTCTTAGGAACCTTAAGTGCAGCAGAAATTTTTTGTAATCTTGGCCAGATCTGTGCCTTGCCACAATTCTGTCTCTGAGCTCTTCAGGCAGTTCCTTTGACCTCATGATTCTCATTTGCTCTGACATGCACTGTGAGCTGTAAGGTCTTATATAGACAGGTGTGTGGCTTTCCTAATAAAGTCCAGTCAGTATAATCAACACAGCGGGACTCAAATGAAGGTGTAGAACCATCTCAGAAGAAATGGACAGTACCTGAGTTAAATAAGTGAGTGTCACAGCAAAGGGTCTGAATACTTAGGACCATGTGATATTTCAGTTTTTCTTTTTTAATAAATCTGCAAAAATTTCAACAATTCTGTGTTTTTCTGTCAATATGGGGTGCTGTGTGTACATTAACCACTTAAGCCCTGGACCATTTTGGCTGGTTAAAGACAAGGCCCCTTTTTGCGATTCGCCACTGCGTTGCTTTAACTGACAATTGCGCGGCCGTGCGACGTGGCTCCCAAACAAAATTTACATCCTTTTCTCCAACAAATAGAGCTTTCTTTTTGTGGAATTTGATCACCTCTGCGGTTTTTATTTTTTGTGCTATAAACAAAAATAGAGCGACAATTTTGAAAAAAATTCAATATATTTAACTTTTTGCTATAATAAATATCCCCAAAAAATATATAAAAAAACATATTTTTTCCTCAGTTTAGGCCGATACGTATTCTTCTACATATTTTTGGTAAAAAAAAATCACAATCAACGTTTATTGATTGGTTTGCGCAAAAGTTATAGCGTTTACAAAATAGGGGATAGTTTTATGGCATTTTTATAATTTTTTTTTTTTTTTTACTAGTAATGGCGGCGATCAGTGCTTTTTTTCATGACTGCGACATTATGGCAGACACATCGGACACTTTTGACACATTTTTGGGTCCATTGTCATTTTCACAGTGATCAGTGCTATAAAAATGCACTGGTTACTGTGAAAATGACATTGGCAGTGAAGGGGTTAACCACTAGGTGGCGCTGTAGGGGTTAAGTGTTCCCTGCATTGTGTTTCTAACTGAGGGGGGGTTGGGGTCTGTGTCACATGACACGATCTCCGCTCCGAGTACACGGAGCCGAGATCCGTGTCATTGTCACTAGGCAGAGCAGGGAGATGCTTGTTTACACAAGCATCTCCCTGCTCTATATCTCCGTGAAACGATCGTGGGGATCCCCGCGGCAATCGAGTCCACGGGACCCGCGGTCCGACTCACGGGGATGGTGGCAGGGTCGCGAGCGACCACACGGGACAGGCACTTAAAGGGGACGTACAGGTACGTTGTGCCTGTCCGTGCCATTCTGCCGACGTATATCTACAGGAGGCGGTCGACAAGTGGTTAATGATGAAAAAATGTACTTAAATGATTTTAGCAAATGGCTACAATATAACAAAGAGTGAAAAATTTAAGGGGGTCTGAATACTTTACGTACCCACTGTGTGTGTGTATATATATATATATATATATATTATGAGGGGGTTAGCTCAGCAGCGGGTGTGTGTGACCCCCTGGATGGGTTCACCACACAAAAACAGGCACAGCAGACAGTGGTAGGAGAAAACAAAAGGGTGTGGTTTTATTTGAACTATATACAGACAAAAAAATACAGCAAAAACAAAAGAAACATGAAAAGAAATCCTGGTCAACTTGACCGCTCACTACACACGCTGGTGTCCCTAACTAACAACTGGGTACAGCCTTGTGCTGTCCCAGTCCCTAGCTCCCTGCTTTTTTTGAAGTTCTTAGCAATAACCACACAGGCTTTGGCTCACCGCACAAAGATCACACTCCCCAGACTATCCACACAGATCTGGTTCCAGGTTGGAGCATCTCCCTTAGCATGCTGGGAGTTCTTGTAGAGGCCCTAACGAGCCCACTTACTTCAGCTGGGCTCATTAACTCTTCCCCTGCAAGACTCCCCGCACTCCCCCTAGTGGTATAAATCGGCATAAAGCCTGAATCTAGGACATATATACCTTCCATCCTGGATGCAACCTGGTGATTTTACCTGCATGCTGTCACAATATATATATATATATATATATATATATATATATATATATATATATATATATATAATGTGTGTGTGTGTGTGTGTGTGTGTGTGTGTGTGTATATATATATATATTTATTTTAAATGCAAGCAGTGAAAGTACCAGAATTTGACATGATATCAACCTATTGTAGTCTCTGTACAGCAGGGCTGAATTCTGAAAGGAAGAAGCAGTACAAGTAGCCAGTCAGTTCATATGCTGACAGAGGTATGAGATCATTACTGGACAGGTTCAGGATGACCTGGGCTCAGAGGAAGTGAGATGAATGATTCCAGCCATGAGACATGTAGTGGCAGAAAAAAAGTACTGCAGGGAAAAGCAAATACTGCAGCAAAATCTGATATTGTTATTAAATCTTTTAATTGGCTAATTATTTTATCTTGTTAGGCCCCATGCACACGAGACGCTGTTATTTGCTGTTAGGCCCCATGCACACGAGACGCTGTTATTTGCTGTTAAACGCGCGTTCAGAGGCAGTTGGACACTTTTTTCAACTGCTCCTGAACCCATTCAATGTTATCCTATGTGTCCATGCACACAGTCTCGTTTATTGCCGTTTTTAGGCAGTTGCGTTTAACCTCGTTTTTCCAGAAGCAAAAAAATGGGTTCAGACGCAAAAGTTTTCCACGTTTCAGACGCAAAACGCGGCTAAACGCGGTACCGGCGTTTTGCCGCGATTTCGTTTATTAGCGTTTTTAAAGGTGACCTATTTTTTTACATTAGAAATCTCAAAAATGATGGCAAATGATGAAAAACCATCAAAAAAATATGAAAAAAAACTGTAATTGCTTGCATTGCACTGTAGACAATCCACAACTTGTGGCAGGTGACGTGGACAATCCACAACTTGTGGCAGGTGATGTTGCCAGGTGACGTGGCAGGTGGAAATCCACAAATTGTGGCAGGTGACGTGGCAAGTGGACAATCCACAACTTGTGGCAGGTAACGTGGCCAGGTGACATGGCAGGTGACGTGGCAGGTGGACAATCCACAAATTGTGGCAGGTGACGTGGCAGGTGACGTGGCAAGTGGACAATCCAAAACTTGTGGCCAGGTGACGTGGCAGGTGGACAATCCACAAATTGTGGCAGGTGACGTGGCAGGTGACGTGGCAAGTGGACAATCCAAAACGTGTGGCAGGTGACGTGGCCAGGTGACGTGGCAGGTGGACAATCAACAAATTGTGGCAGGTGACGTGGCCAGGTGATGTGGCAAGTGGACAATCCACAACTTGTGGCAGGTGATGTGGCCAGGTGATGTGGCAGGTGACGTGGCAGGTGGACAATCCACAAATTGTGGCAGGTGACGTGGCCAGGTGACGTGGCAAGTGGAGAATCCACAACTTGTGGCAGGTGATGTGGCAAGTGGACAATCCACAACTTGTGGCAGGTGATGTGGCCAGGTGATGTGGCAGGTGGACAATCCACAAATTGTGGCAGGTGACGTGGCCAGGTGACGTGGCCAGGTGACGTGGCCAGGTGACGTGGCAAGTGGACAATCCACAACTTGTGTCAGGTGACGTGGTCAGGTGACGTGGCATGTGACGTGACCAGGTGACATGGCAGGTGACGTGGCAAGTGGACAATCCACAACTTGTGCCAGGTGACGTGGCCAGGTGACGTGGCAGGTGGAAAGCCACAAATTGTGGCAGGTGACGTGGCATGTGACGTGGCCAGGTGACATGGCAGGTGACGTGGCAGGTGACGTGGCAAGTGGACAATCCACAACTTGTGGCAGGTGACGTGGCATGTGACGTGGCCAGGTGATGTGGCAGGTGACGTGGCAAGTGGACAATCCACAACTTGTGGCCAGGTGACGTGGCAGGTGGAAATCCACAAATTGTGGCCAGGTGACGTGGCAGGTGATGTGGCAAGTGGACAATCCACAACTTGTGGCAGGTAACGTGGCCAGGTAACGTGGCCAGGTGACGTGGCCAGGTGACATGGCAGGTGAGGTGGCAGGTGGACAATCCACAAATTGTGGCAGGTGATGTGGCAGGTGACGCGGCAGGTGACGTGGCAAGTGGACAATGCACAACTTGTGGCAGATGACGTGGCAAGTGGACAATGCACAACTTGTGGCAGGTGACGTGGCCAGGTGACATGGCAGGTGACGTGGCAAGTGGACAATCCACAAATTGTGGCAGGTGACGTGGCCAGGTGACGTGGTCAGGTGATGTGGCAGGTGACGTGGCAAGTGGACAATCCACAACTTGTGGCCAGGTGACGTGGCCAGGTGACGTGGCCATGTGACATGGCCAGGTGATGTGGTAAGTGGACAATCCACAACTTGTGGCCAGGTGACGTGGCAGGTGACGTGGCAAGTGGACAATTCACAACTTGTGGCAGGTGACGTGGCTAGGTGACATGGCCAGGTGATGTGGCAAGTGGACAATCCACAACTTGTGGACAGGTGACGTGGCAGGTGATGTGGCAAGTGGACAATTCACAACTTGTGGCAGGTGACGTGGCCAGGTGATGTGGCAAGTGGACAATCCACAACTTGTGGCCAGGTGACGTGGCAGGTGACGTGGCAAGTGGAAAATTCACAACTTGTGGCAGGTGACGTGGCCAGGTGACGTGGCAAGTGGACAATGCACAACTTGTGGCAGGTGACGTGGCCAGGTGACGTGGCCAGATGACGTGGCAGGTGACGTGGCAAGTGAACATTCCACAACTCGTGGCAGGTGACGTGGCCAGGTGACGTGGCCAGGTGACGTGGCAAGTGGACAATCCACAACTTGTGGCCAGGTGACGTGGCAGGTGACGTGGCAAGTGGACAATTCACAACTTGTGGCAGGTGACGTGGCCAGGTGACGTATCAGGTGAGGTGGCAAGTGGACAATCCACAGCTTGTGGCAGATGATGTGGCAAGTGATACGCTAAATACAAGTACACTGCTGCTCTCTCAGCTGCTGGTCTCCCAAAATGGCTGAAATGGTTAAATAATAATGTTTTTTGAGCTTAGGGAGGGTCTTATGATGTTTCTTAACTAAACGCCTATAGACGCAAACGCGGTAAAACACGGTAAAACGCCGCTAAAATCGCGGCAAAACGGGCGTTTTTAAACGCCGGTTTTAGCCTTTAAAAACGTGTGTTCAGCAGAGTTTGCACCGGCGTCTCGTGTGCATAGGGCCTTAAACGCGGGTTCAGAGGCAGTTGGACGCTTTTTTCAACTGCAACTGAACCCATTCAATGTTATCCTATGTGTCCATGCACACACAAGTTTTTTTGGCATTTACAAGCAGTTGCGTTTAACCTCGTTTTTCCAGAAGCAAAAAAATGGGTTCAGACGCAAAAGTTTTCCACGTTTCAGACGCTAAACGCGGCTAAACGCGGTACCGCTGTTTTGCCGCGTTTGCGTTTATAAGCGTTTTTAAAGGTGACCTATTTTTTACATTAGAAATCTCAAAAATGATGGCAAATGATGAAAAACCATTAAAAATACAAATAAAAAAAGGAATTGCTTGCATTGCATTGTAGACAATCCACAACTTGTGGCAGGTGACGTGGCAAGTGGACAATCCACAACTTGTGGCAGGTGATGTTGCCAGGTGACGTGGCAGGTGGAAATCCACAAATTGTGGCAGGTGACGTGGCCAGGTGACGTGGCATGTGGACAATCCACAACTTGTGGCAGGTAACGTGGCCAGGTGACGTGGCAGGTGACGTGGCAGGTGGACAATCCACAAATTGTGGCAGGTGACGTGGCAGGTGGACAATCCACAACTTGTGACAATCCACAACTTGTGGCAGGTGACGTGGCCAGGTGACGTGGCAGGTGGACAATCCACAAATTGTGGCATGAGACGTGGCCAGGTGATGTGGCAGGTGACGTGGCAAGTGGACAATCCACAACTTGTGGCAGGTGACGTGGCAGGTGATGTGGCCAGGTGATGTGGCCAGGTGATGTGGCAGGTGACGTGGCAGGTGGACAATCCACAAATTGTGGCCAGGTGACGTTGCAGGTGACGTGGCAAGTGGAGAATACACAACTTGTGGCAGGTGACGTGGCCAGGTGACGTGGCAGGTGGACAATCCACAACTTGTGGCAGGTGACGTGGCAGGTGACGTGGCAAGTGGACAATCCACAACTTGTGGCCAGGTGACGTGGCAGGTGGACAATACACAAATTGTGGCAGGTGACGTGACCAGGTGATGTGGCCAGGTGACGTGGCAGGTGGACAATCCACAAATTGTGGCAGGTGACGTGGCCAGGTGGACAATCCACAAATTGTGGCAGGTGACGTGGCAGGTGGACAATCCACAAATTGTGGCAGGTGATGTGGCAGGTGACGTGGCCAGGTGGACAATCCACAAATTGTGGCAGGTGACGTGGCAGGTGGACAATCCACAAATTGTGGCCAGGTGACGTGGCAGGTGATGTGGCAGGTGACGTGGCAAGTGGGCAATGCACAGCTTGTGGCAGATGATGTGGCAAGTGATACGCTAAATATAAGTACACTGCTGCTCTCTCAGCTGCTGGTCTCCCAAAATGGCTGAAATGGTTAACCACTTCAATACCATGCACTTATGCACCTTCCCGCCCAGACCAATTTTCAGCTTTCAGTACTCTCACACTTTGAATGACAATTACTTAGTCATGCTACACTGTATCCAAACAAATTTTTTATCATTTTCTTCTCACAAATAGAGCTTTCTTTTGGTGGTATTTAATCGCCACTGGGTTTTTTATTTTTTGCGATATAAGCAAAAAAACAGCAATTTTTTAAAAAAAAAAACACTTTTTTTTAGTTTCTATTGTAAAATTTTGCAAATAAGTAATTTTTCTTCATAAATTTGTGCCAAAATGTATACGGCTACATATCTTTGGTAAAATGAACCCAAATTAGTGTATATTATTTGGTCTTTGTGAAAGCTATAGAGTCTACAAACTATGGTGGCAATCACTGAAAATTTATCACATCTGATCACGCCTGATGTACTGAAGGGATATCTCATTTCTTGAGACACTAACAAGCGAGGAAAGTACAAATACCCCAAAATTACCCCTTTTTGGAAAGTAGACAGTCCAAGGTATTTACTAAGAGGCGTGGTGAGTTTTTTGAAGTTGTATTTTTTTCCCACAATTCTTGGGAAAATTAATTTTTTTTTTTTTTTTTTTTTTTTTTTTTTTACACAAACTGGTCATATTAACAGTTTTTTTTCTCTCACACAGCATATGCATAATTGCAACTACACCCCAAAATACATTCTGCTACTCCTCCTGAGTATAGCGATACCACATGTGTGAGACTTTTACACAGCCTGGCCATATACAGAGGCCCAACATTGAAGTAGCACTTTCAGGCGTTCTACAAGCATAAATCGCACATATCCTTTCTCAACCACCTATTACTCTTTTGAAGGCCCTGGAGCACCAGGACAATGGAATTTTCAACAAAATGACCCCATTTTGGAAAGCACACACCCCAACGTATAATCTATGAGGCATTATGAGTCTTTTGAACGGTTCATTTTTTTCCAGAAGGTTTTGGAAAATGTGGAGAAAAAATTAAAATGCATTTTTTTTACACAAAGTTGTCAATTTATAAGATATTTCTAACACATAATATGTACATAGCAAAAATTACACCCAAAAATGCATTCTGCTAATCCTCCTGAGTATGGCGATACCACATGTTTGAGACTTTTACACAGCCTGGCCACATACAGAGGCCCAACATCCAAGTAGCACCTCCAGGCATTCTAGCAGCATTAATTGCACATATCATTTTCTGACTACCGATCACATTTTTGAAGGCCCTTCATATATCTAACACATAGCAGGTACATACCAAATAACAAAAGATTACCTGTGGTTTTAGAAGTGCAGTGGTCCACAGAGAAGAGCATCGGTCCAGGCAGCAGGCAGGGATGAGGTCAGCGACAGCAAAAGCAATCATCCAGGCAGCAGGCAGGAATACTGTCCATAGTTCGCACAGGCAGAGATACTGTCAGCACAGCCAGAGCACAGCCAAAGCACAGGTCCAGGTAGCAGGCAGAGGTGTCCTATCCTATCCTATCGATGATATCTTCGATATATTGGAGGTAGTGGAGTCGGTGATTTTGAGTTGCTTTTTGGTAGCAGACAAACGAATTAAAAAGGGCCATGTGAAACAGGTGAAACGCAACTTTTTTGTGCCAATAATGGGACTTTCTGGTTGATAAGTAGGGCTGTAGCATCTGGTCGTTTAAATCCACCCCCCCCCCCCATGTACAAATTGTAGTCGTGGACACATTCAGGCTTTACAATGGAGCCGCGTCTTCTTGGGATCTCCACCATGGTGTCATTGTGGATCGTAGAGAGGATGTGGACATCTTTCTTGTCCCTCCACTTCATGGCCAACACCTCCTCGTTCCTCATGGATGCCGATTCTCCAGGTCGCAATTTTTTTGTCAATAAATTTTGTGGGAATCCCTTCCGTTTTTTTTTGAAGGTACCGCAGGCCGGGGTTTGTTTACTGTAAAGGTGGCGAAAAAGGGGCAGGCTGGTATAATAATTATCAACATATAAATGGTAACCTTTTCCGAACAGGGGGTATGCCAACTCCCAGACAATTTTCCCACTGGTTCCAATATATGTGGGGCAATCACGGGGCTGGAGCTGGGAGTCTTTGCCTTCGTAGATCCTGAATTTGCAGACGTATCCAGTGGCTCAATCACATAATTTATTTAATTTTAACCCATACCTGGCTCTCTTGCTTGGTATGTACTGCTTGAACTGCAGTCGGCCGGTGAAATGTACGAGGGACTCGTCCACACAAATTTTTTGGTCTGGGATGAAAACGTCTTCAAATCGCTGGGAAAAGGCATTGATTAGGGGGCGTATCTTGTACAATTTGTCGTAGTTGGGATGATCTCGGGGAGGGCACTGTGAATTGTCATTGAAGTGGAGAAAGCGCATAATCATGTCGTATCTTTTCCTGGACATGACAGCGGAATATATGGGCATGTGTTGGATGGGGCGTTTGGACCAATATGAATGGACTTCGTTCTTTTTTGTAAGCCCCATATTGAACATAAGGCCCAAAAATAATTTAAATTCCTCCAATGTTAGACGCCGCCACTGGAACATGCGGGCGTAGGAAGAATCGGGGTTGGCAGCAATAAATTGGGATGCATACAGATTCGTTTGATCCACTATATTCTGCAGCAAATCTTGTGGGAAAAATAAACAAAAATAATCAAATTTAGAAAAATTTGTAGTGTCGGGCTGCACACCTGGCTGTGCGGTGAAAGGGGGGATGATAGCGGATCCTGAGTTGGCAGGCAACCATAAGGGGTTTGCCAGGGCATCGGGAAGGTAGGATTGGGGCTGGATTCTTCGGGTTGGGCGTGCATTTCCATTGCTTGTACTGGGCTCCTCTTCCTGGGGTATGGCGCTGCTGGTGGTGGGCAGTTCTCCTGATCTTGGTGCTGATCTTGGTGCTGATCTTGGTGCCGATCGCATTCTTTTGGGAGGGACGGTTTCCTCCGGGGACTCGGACTCTGAGCCACTATCCTCCACTGGCTCGTATTCCGAACCAGAATCGGATAATGGGAGCTCCCCGCTGCTCTCATCATCCGACATGGCAAGAATGGCATATGCCTCCTCAGGTGTGTAAACCCTTTGGGACATTATGGCAGTGCTTATTGGTGGGCCTGTGTAATGGTACTGCTGGTGGTAGTGGTGGCGGTCTGTGTGGTAGTACCGATGGAGGCATTAGTGGTGGGCCTGTGTGGTGGTACCGATGGCGGTATGGGTGGTGGTGGTACCAATGGCGCTACAGGTGGTGGTGGTACCGATGGCGGTACGGGTGGTGGTGGCGATGGCGGTACTGGTGGCGGTACGGGTGGTGGTGGTGTTAGCGATGGCGGTATGGGTGGTGGTGGTACCGATGGCGGTACAGGTGGTGGCGGTACAGGTGGTGATGGTACCGATGGCGGTACAGGTGGTGGTACAGGTGGTGGTGGCACTACCGACGGTGGTACGGGTGGTGGTACTGGTGGTGGTACCGATGGCGACACTAGTGGTGATACTGGTAGCGGGCCTGTGTGGCAGTATAGATGCTGGGCCTGGTGGCGGTACTGGTGGTGGTACTGGTACCGATGGCGGTACTGGTAGCCTGTGTGGCAGTGCCAATGGCGGTACCGATGGAGGTGGGCCTGTGACAGATGATTGACAGATGGGCTGATTGATTGACAGATGGGCTGATTGATTGACAGATGGGCTGATTGATTGACAGATGGGCTGATTGACAGATGGGCTGATTGGCTGGGCTGATTGATGTGCTGGGCTGTGTGACAGGTCCTCTTTATGGGGGGGGGGGGGCGTGTTGTGCACTGTAAATTTATGTAGACAAACTACACTGAGCTAACTTACTGATCTCTTCTCTCTCCTCACAGATCGGTGTGTGAGGAGAGAGCAGGGATCAGGTAGTAACTCCTGTGGAGTTTGTTTACATTTGTGACCGGCTGTGATTGGACACAGCCGGTTACGTGGTAAACAGCCAATTCATTGGCTGTTTACTCTGATCGGGGACGCGCTGTGTCCAAGGGACACTTGCCTTCCCCGATCCCCGCTCTGCAAGCCTGTGGCGGCGCGCACGGAGCGCGCCGTCGAGTTTGTTTTGACAGGTGATCGGCTGTGACTTTGACACAGCCGATCACATGGTAAACAGCCAATGAAATTGGCTGTTTACCGTGATCGGGGTAGCGCTGTGTCCGAGGGACACATGCCGTCCCCGATCACCGCGCTGCGCGCCCCCGCGGGCGCGCGCAAGGCAATATCCTGCAGGACGTCATATGACGTCCAGTATCGATATTGCAACCACTTCCCGGACGTCAATTCGCTATTGACTGGGCGGGAAGTGGTTAAATAATACTGTTTTTTGAGCTTAGGGAGAGTCTTATGATGTTTCTTAACTAAACGCTTATAGACGCAAACGCGGTAAAACGCCGCTAAAATCGCGGCAAAACGGGCGTTTTTAAACGCCGGTTTTAGCCTTTAAAAACGTGTGTTCAGCAGAGTTTGCACCGGCGTCTCGTATGCATGGGGCCTTACTTTTTTGGCTGCAGCCTGGATGACATTTAATTTGCTAAAGCTCTGTGTGCTATAAATAAAAACATGCTTTCCGTTTTTAACCACTTGCTTACTGGGCACTTAAACCCCCTTCCTGCCCAGGCCAATTTTCAGCTTTCAGCGCTGTCACGCTTTGAATGACAATTGCGCGTTCATGCGACGTGGCTCCCAAACAAAATTGGCGTCCTTTTTTTCCCACAAATAGAGCTTTCTTTTGGTGGTATTTGATCATCTCTGCGGTTTTTATTTTTTGCGCTATAAACAAAAAAAGAGCGACGATTTTGAAAAAAACACAATATTTTTTACTTTTTGCTATAATAAATATCCCCAATTTTTTTTTTTTTTTTAGATTATTTTTCTCAGTTTAGATCGTTACTTAATCTTCTACATATTTCTGGTCAAAAAAATTGCAATAAGCGTTTATTGATTGGTTTACTCAAAAGTTATAGCGTCTACAAAATAGGGCATAGTTTTATGGCATTTTTATTAATAATTTATTTTTTACTAGTAATGGCGGCGATCAGCGATTTTTATTGTGACTGCGACATTATGGCGGACACATCGGACACTTTTGACACCATTTTGGGTCCATTGTCATTTTTACAGCGATCAGTGCTATAAAAATGCACTGGTTACTGTAAAAATGACACTGGCAGTGAAGGGGTTAACACTAAGGGGCGAGGAAGGGGTTAAATGTGTGCCCTGGGAGTGATTACTACTGTGGGGGGAGGGGAGTGACTGGGGGAGGTGACCGATCTGTGTCCCTATGTACAAGGGACACAGCATCGGTCTCCTCTCCCTGACAGGACGTGGATCTCTGTGTTTACACACACAGATTCATGTCCTTGTCTGTGTGCCGGACATCGTGGCCGCCAGGCACGCGCATCGGCATGTCAGTAACGCGCCAGGCGCGCGCGCCGCCGGTGGCACTCGTGCGCCCCCCAGTGGCCGGAGGAGCCGAGGAGGTCTATTGACGTCCTCCCGGATATCTAGAGCCACCTTGAGACCGTCATTCGTCTATGGCCCGGGCTCCAGGTAGCAGGGCCGGCCCAAGACATTGTGCTGCCTGGGACCAAGAATGAAATTCTGCCCCCCCCCCCCAAAAAAAAAAATCACGCCCACCAAAAGGCCCCCACATTCATTATTTTATATCATGATAACTAAAGGGGACCCGTCGTGGCTCTATACATGTATAGGAGTAAAAAGAGGACCTGTCGTGGCTCTATACATGTATAAAGAGGACCTGTCATGGCTCTATACATGTATAAAGGATAATAAAGAGGACCTGTCGTGGCTCTATACATGTATAAATGAGTATAAAGAGGACCTGTCATGGCTCTATACGTGCATATAGGTGTATAAAAGGACCTGTCAGGGCTCTATACATGTATATAGGAGTATAAAGGGACCTGTGCATGGCGGGCGGCCGCAATGTCTTTTGCGCAAACTAATCAATGTACGCTAATTATGTTTTTTTTGGTACCAAAAATATGTAGAAGAATACATATTGGCCTAAACTGATGAAGAAATTATTTTTTTATACATTTTTTGGATATTTATTATAGCAAAAAGTAAAAAATATTGTTTGTTTGTTTTTTTTAATTGTTGCTTTTTGTTGTTTATAGTGCAATAAATAAAAACCGCAGAGGTGATCAAATATCACCAAAAGAAAGCTCTATTTGTGGGAAAAAAAGGACGCCAATTTTATTTGGGTACAGTGTCGCATTACCGCGCAATTGTCAGTTAAAGCGACACAGTGCCGTATCGCAAAAAATGGCCTGGTTATTAAAGGGTTTGTAAAGGTTCGTGATTTTTCACCTTAATGCATCCTATGCATTAAGGTGAAAAAACACCTGGCAAGGACTGCCCCCCAGGCCCCCTGTTTTACTTACCTGAGCCCGTTCACTTGCTGTGCGCGTCCCCCGGCGTCCTCTTCTCCACGGACTCTGGCCGTTAATTGGCTAGATTGATAGCAGTGCAGCCATTGGCTCGCGCTGCTGTCAATCACATCCAATGACCCGGGCCCTGGGGGGGCGGGAATGAGTCATACATGTTGTGTCTATGGACGCAGCGTGTATAACAGGGAGCGCGCCCGCAAGCTAACCCCCTTGGGAGAGTGCTTCCCAGAAGGGGGTTAGCTGATGCAGGGAGGAGCCAAGACAGCCGCCGAGGAACCAGAGAATCGGGGCCACTCTTTTCCAAACGCACTGCACAGTGGAGGTAAGTATAACATGTTTGTTATTTAAAAAAACAAAGCCATACAACCGCTTTAAGTGGGCAAATCTTTCCGGTCCTTAAGTGGTTAATCAGGGCTGGGCAAGGCAAGTCCCTCTCAGAGGCTCTCATGTCTCATACAACTTGTGATGTGTGTTTGTACTTACAGTTTTGCTTCGGACTCCACCACCAGATGCGGGTTGTCACCTGCCACTCGTTGCGGATTGTCGGCTGCCACATGTTGCGCATGGTCACTTATGTCACCTGCCACACGTTGCGGGTTGCCACTTGCCACACGTTGCGGATTGTCACTTGCCACGTCACCTGCCACACGTTGCGGATTGTCATCTGCCACACGTTGCGGGTTGTCTCTTGCCACGTCACATGCCACAACATCACCTGCCACACGTTGCACATTGTCACTTGCCACAACGTCACCTGCCACACGTTGCGGATAGTCCCGTGCCACACGTTGTGGATAGTCCCGTGCCACACGTTGCGGATTGTCACTTGCCAAGCGTCACCTGCCACACGTTGCGTATTGTCACTTGCCACACGTTGCGGATTGTCACTTGCCAAGCGTCACCTGCCACACGTTGCGTATTGTCACTTGCCACACGTTGCGGATTGTCACGACATCACCTGTCACACGTTGCGGGTTGTCACTTGCTGTGTCCCAGAGTGAAGGCAGGCAGCAGAGAGATGATATAATCTCTCTGCTGCCCATGGCTGCACAGTGAGGGTGAAACTGTGGTGATGCAGGGCGGCGGGGAGAGATGACATCATCACTCTGCTCCGCTGCCCGCTCACTTGCTGACTGCTCCCAAACCCCCCCCCCGGCTGCAAGTGCTCTGCCCGCCCCTGTCACCAACAGCAGCGGCGCCGGGCTCCTCACAGGGAGCGGTGCCTGCAGTGCTCACTCGCTGACTGCCCCCTCCCCCCGCCTGTGAGTGTCCTCACAGGCAGCGGCGCCGGTACACCGGGCTCCTCACAGGGAGCGGCGCCTGCCCATGCCTGCTCACTCGCTGACTGCCCCCCCCGCCTGTGAGTGTCCTCAGCGGCGCCGGGCTCCTCACAGGCAGCGGAGCTGGCTGGCGGGCGTCAGTTTGCCGCCCCCCTAACAGTGCCGCCTGGTACCATGGTACCACCCGGTCCCATCATAGGGCCGGCCCTGCCAGGTAGTTAAATCCTTTTATTGGATCTAAGTGCTTCTGATTGCTCTAGCTTTAGCAGAAGACTGGAGAGCTGGACCACTGTTCTCACACAGAGAGCAGTCTGACGCTCCCCCTGTAAAGTATTCTAATCAACAATGCTGCTCAGGGTGCATGAGCGTTGTTGATTGGAGCACCATGTAGAGTGAGTGTTGGACTGCTGGAGATGCAGACTGGTGGGTGCCATGTGGGAGCAGCAGTCTGACTCTCCAGGTAGTTGCCGGCAATGGCAGCCTTTACCGTTTAAAATAATGCTGCTTATTAAAATAATAAAAAACAAATACCATGTTCATTACTTAGGTTAGGTCTATTCTCAAAGGACTTTAAATACACTGCCATTGTTATGTAATAGAGGAACTTTCATTGCTAAACTATTGAGAAGTGCCTATAGTCATTTTTAAGCAAACACTTTACATCTTCCCACACAAGATCTTAACACATCAACACTTTTGCAAGGTGTCAAGGTTATTATCAAAACTCTGTAATGTGTGAACTGAGAACTGTATTCTTCACCGCCCACAAGATGAAGGGAAATACCCCAAGCCTTTCTTGACACTGCAGTTTTTAATTCAACAGTTATGTAACTAAAGTAAGCTCTGCAAACAAATATTTCATGTCGATTTGTCCTTCAGCTTTTTTTTTTGCTTTTTTTGCCAATCTCGCTGCATGCTGTTCCATGATGGCAGACATGGGCCAGTGCCTGGGGCAGCACAGTTATAAGGGGACAACAAGCCTTCAAATTTACATTTACTTTGGTTCTCTCCTCTGTACACCTCTGGACATGTGTAACATATTGCAATGAAAGAACTGTATTTGGTGCAGGGGTGTCTAAAAAAGCTTTATACAGTTCAGCAAATATGAAACCATCTGTCTTGAGTAGAGCTCTGTACAGGTGAAAAGTAGCTCTGCATATACAGAAGACCACATGCTGCCTCCAATAATACGTTATAGCAGTAGTTTACTAAAATAATCAAATGACCCTTGGGGTGGTGCTTGTACAAAAGAGTGTCATCTCTCATATGTACATAAGGCAGCCTGATCTTCATATAGCCTTGATTGCCATGGTTTAGTTAACATGATGGTCCGTCCAGCTATAACAAAAATGGGACCAGCACCTGCAAGTCATATTGGGACACATCGGCTTTGTCCGTGCAGTCGCATGTCCCAATTGACTTCTATTGATTGTTGGCATGGGGTTGCATGCAACAACTGTGTATCCCTATGCCAGGAAAACATAGACCTGAACAGGGCACACAGTCAAGCGTCCCATGTGAATGGACCCTAATAGGTCAGTAAACATTATTTGCAGGCTGGTTTAATGCAAAAAAGATTTACACAGTGTAATGCCCACCTAGTTAGGCGCTAGTATATGTTGTTCATAGGCAAATTTAGTCATTTTTGGGCTCTACTGTAGGCATTGGAGCTGAGTTGATTACTCTATTCTGGGCTCTGCAGCTGCAGGATTGCCTGTCTCCCCTGTGTTTCCAGAAAGCACTGGAACATAATGGGTGGAGAGGGTAGAGCCTGGGCTGACCCTGTATGCAGCCTCAGACAATCCCTGTGTAGCGGGTGGTCATATTTAGGGACAGCATCTGAGTGGTAACAGGCTCAGATGAAATAATTGTTAGGATTCATGGACCAATTTATGCCAGTGGGGAATATCAATGGTGTCCAGTTCCTCGGGGTCTATAGGTGGCACTGTCACCATAGGCCGGGGTTGAACCACCATTGGAGAGCTGAGCCCTTTGTTTCCTCTCGCGGCAGTAGTACAGCGGGGCGGGGAACCTGCTGTGCCTGTTGTGGGAGGGTATAAAGGGGGCAGACGTCTTCCGCTCGGGGTCCATGCCCAGGCACCTTCAGCCTGGGGGTGAGTGATGGTGGTCTCCGGGTGCCCTAGGCCCGGAGACGGAGCTGCGGTCTCACCCCAGACACCTTTGGTCTGGGGTGAGGTACTCTCTGGAGGCCTGGGGCCCAGTACCTTCGACTGGGTTCCGCGAGGGATCGAGGGCTCCTAGGGTGTCCCCCGGTGTGGACGCCCGAATCTAGGACGAGGAGGCCAGGGAGGTACCCCTATCCGAAGACCCGGTGCAGCATTCACTGGTGACGGTGGGGCCTCTGGTAACTGTCCGGATGGATGTCTGTTCCCTGACGGGCCATCGCTTCTAGAAGGTAGTTCAAGTTCTCACGGTCGGTGGCAGCGACTGTGTGTCAAGCCTGTTGGTGATATACAGAACAGGAGAAAACCAAGTTCAAGTTTGTGCCCAGACCTTCCTTCCCCACCTCGTCTGAACTGTGTGTGTTACAACCTGTCTGCTCTCACAGAGACTGTTTATTGCTACGAATAAATAAGTGTTGGACTTTCAGTGGTGTGGACAGTAACTTACTGGGAGCTAAGGATCCTACCTTTACCTGCGTGGACGGTGAGAATCATTCTCAAGAGAAGGTTTGGCTCTGGATGGAAACACAGACCCGAAGGTATGGTTTGATTAGCTCCATCTTTGCATACAGTATGGTGTGAGCTGGTGGTTCGCCACACTCTCCTCCCTGGTCCCCTAGACGAGAGCCAAGTGCCAGAAGAGAGTAAAGGGTGAGGTCGCTACACCTGTTTGGGAGAAGACCAGCAGGGCAGGGCCCAGGGGCTGAGATATAGGGTGCTGAGCAGAAAATAGCAGGGTCCTTTGCCTGCTGGAGAGTGACCCAGCCTGGAAGTGCTGTTAAACCTTCCAAGGCTCTGAGAAGGTGCAAGGAGTTCTGGATGATTCTGTCTCACCAAGGAGCTGTAGGATCACCCCCAAGTTGCAGGAACAACCAGGCAACATCCAAGGAGGATCTTATCAGGAGGCTCACGGTGCAGTGTCAGCTGAAACTGGAATGAGGCATCCAGATAGCCAGTGGCACAGTGAGTAGGCCTAAGAGAGCACCTTGGAGAGAGACTGTTGCCATTGTGCCCCTTTTGCTAGAAGGACTGTTTCAGACCTGTTGGCCAGGATTGTTTCCATAGCGGGAGCGCCCTGTGCTAAACTGTTTACTATTCGCTTTACATAAGATCTTTTTCTACTACAGTTAACCGTTTGCTAGATAGTGTCCTCCTTCAAGTTTGTTAGTTCTGGGTATCCCAAGCCTTTTCCCAGCCCCTTTCCCAGTTCTACAAAACATATAAAAAAAATAAATAAACCACAAAAAGCCAATATCTGCCTGATTACTATGCGAACGACTGAGTGCAACTTTGTGCACCTGGCTGAAAATGCCCTGTAACTGTCTGTTTATACCAAATTGGGATCAGAACCTGGGTTAAACAGCTGGACCAGTAAGGAAGTCAACAGTGTGCAAAATGTCAGTACATTCAGAACAGGATATTTAAAATGAGAGTGATATGTTTGGGAGAGATGTTTAAGCAGGGCTGACTTTATGTTACGTGGTCCCATAAAAGAACAACACCTACTGACGTTTTGGTGCCACAGTCTGTCAAAGTGGCAGCTAACATAAAATATCAGGCCTATGACATACTAACTGATCCTGTTGCTAATGAAAACTTGGCAGCAACAGGATCACTAGAGAGGGCAAAGAAACCAGTAACCTCTTTGCTGTGGCTTTGCATCTTTGCCTGCTGGACCAGTATTGCCTTGTAAACACGGTCGGAATTTCCGATGGAAAAAGTCCGATGTGAGCTTTCCGTCGGATATTCCGACTGTGTGTATGCCCCATCGGACTTTTTCGGTCGGAATTTCAGATGGACTTAGATAGAGAGCAGGTTCTCTATTTTTCCAACAGAAAAATGCAATTCCGGCGCACTAAAAACCATGCATGCTCAGAATCAAGTCGACGCATGCTCGGAAGCATTGAACTTAATTTTTCTTGGCTCGTCATAGTGTTGTCTGTCACCGAGTTCTTGACGGCTGGAATTTGGTGTGACCGTGTGTATGCAAGCCAAGCTTGGGGGTGACACCCCCATTGAGAACGTCTGTGTATGACAAAACGCATCTGGGAGGGCGTGCAGTGACGTCACCACATTGACTTGAGGAGGAAGGGCTCCTATTGCCGGCCTGCATCTCTTTTTACATGTGTTTTTTAACTTGAACTGTTGTAAGTGTAGCTTACTTTTATAAATAAACGCTACCTGTTGCGGAGTTACGCTATGGTCCCCCCTTTTTTTTGCATACTACTGATCCTATAAACCGCATGTGCACGGAGGTAGCCTAGCACCCGGAACATCTATCCTGAGTGAGTCCACTTCAGTGTCATAATTTCCCGGAGGTTAAAGGCCGCGGCTGGGTTACAGCCGAATGCACATTCGTGCTTGCCCTCTGGTAAGCGGCTTTTATATATTGTGGTGGGCTCTCACTTACTCTGTGGATTCACTGCGGTGTTGTTTCAACCAATGTTTATGGAACCATGCCTCTTATATAGACTGTTGTGCGGTGACTTACCTTGAGTGGTATATGCCTAGAGGACATCTATACTAATCTAATCCTCCTGTCATCTGAGGATTCTTTGTGGACTTTATGTTTGGCACAGCTTCATCTTTCCTTATCTGCTGTTTGTGTTTATCCCACTCAAGCTGCTGACTTTTTTTAGCTTTTTTGTATTTAACCCTTTAGGGTCAGCGCGGTCTTTTCTATTTTTTTTGTTGACTAGTTGTAATAGGTTTTAGACACACAGCAAAGTTACGCTAGAGTGAAGTATTTTAGTTTATGTTCAGATGTAGGCGCTTTTACAAATGTAGCGGACCCTAAAATTTAGGGGGTCGCTATGCCCAAATTTAAGGTACGGCCTGAGCCATAGTTTGGCTCAGGCCTTCTAATTTTATACTGAACTCTGCTCTGCTGTGGTGTTGTCTGGTGTACAGTTCCCCTTTGGCCTGTGGGTGGCACTGTTGCCCAGGCCTAGGGTCGAACCTCAGGTGACACAGTGGCGCGATTGGATGTCCTCTCTCGGCTGCCGTGAGGTGGGCGGGGCTTTGCCTGCTGTGCATGCCGGGAGAGGGTATATAAGGGGCAGACGCCACATTTAGGCGGGAGTGCCGGGGAGTGAGTCCCGGGGGAAGTGTGCCCCATGGGGGTGCGTGGACTGGCCGAGGAGTCTCTGGCACCTTTAGCCCAAGGCTACAACGTTCCAGGTAGGCCAAGTACCTTTAACTGGGTCTACAATCAGCACATTGGAGTCCCAGGGTGCCCGCTCTGACCGAGAGGAAGCCAGGGGAGGATCGGTCCCACAGAGGAGACGAGTGATAGTAGGTCGCTATCTCGGGAAAGGCCTGGTGACCTGTCAGAGGGAAGGATTCCTTACTCAACAAAGCTAACCCTGTAGAGTGCCCATTGGCATCTGTTCTCTAAATTCTACAGAGGTTTAAGGAAAGTTCTGGATTCTGGAATAACAGGATTCTGCTACTATTAGAGGATCTCCTGAAGCCGTCCCTGGAGGGGACAAAGTGACAGTATTGTTCGAGCTCCACTCCGGCTGCTAGACTGTGAGAGGGATCTATCCGGGTTAGCTAAACCCACACAGGATCGAGTGATGACGAGTGAGTCAAGTGTTGTGTGCCTGAATCTACCTTCTAACCTCGCTAGCTTCTTTCTCTCTTCAATTTCCCGTTAACTGAAGCAAAGGAAAATAAACTCTTTGTTGGAGTTAAAGTCGGCTGGACATTGGCCTTCTTGGGAAAGAATATAGACTTTTTCCCTACATTCTAGGGACAAGAACCAGTGGAAGGAGGTAACTCACTGCAGGACCCAAATCTGTGAACACAGCCTGACCTCTGATAAGGAGGACACGGGCTTGTGGCATGGTGTGCCTTACTCTGCAAGTGGAGCCAAGTGGAGTAAAGGGTTTGTGTGCTACACAAAGATTAGCAATGTAAATGTATATTAGTGCATGTAGCACTACCCTTGTAGGATCTGCAAGGTTTTACTGGTTCTTTCCCAACAGTGCAGAGGCAGCCAGGCACACAGCAATGGTTCAGTCACTCCGGCTCAAACAAATAGGCTGGGGGTTTGTCTTCTTTGCAATTTATTGCTGAAGAACTTCAGAAGAACAGAAGAGCATAAATGGGATGTGGGTTACCCCAATACATTTGTCTCAATAGCAGAGGACACGTCCAAGTGGCACAAATGAAGGTGTGATCTTCTCTAGGTTCACAGCTGGGGGCCATGAAGCAGTTTTAGCACAAGAAAAAGGCAATGTCTGCAGCACAGATAATGATGATTACCGCAGCTAATAATGAGAGTTCACCTCACTAGAGACTAGGAAATTCCAGAGGTAGGGACTACTTCAGAGGAAAACTGCCTAGCCTAGTTATTCCAATAGCACACAGTCACCATGATTCTGTAATATATATATATATATATATATATATATATAATAAATATATACAGTGTAATATATAAAGTCAGTACTCATAAGGTCAGGGGAGCAGTTGTGCCCAATCAGCTTCCTCCGGATACCATCCAGTGTGGCTGTGAAGGCTGGATCCTTTAGGTGAAGGCTCGGTGTCAGAGATACTTTCAGATGTGCCCCCCCCCCCCTCGTCTCTGCCTCAGCCGGTACCACAATGAACATCAACTTGAATCAGTATGTCATGATGGGCATGCCAGTAGACAAGATGGCTCCTCTGGGCAGACTTCTGTGCATCTTCACAGGCTAATCGACATTCCTTCTCGTGGACGTAGGAATTGGACATATGCTAATACTTAAGAGCATGCGCGTACAAGCATTTGTGCGCATACACGTGCACCTGTGACAGATAGAGGTGCCAAATGGGCTCTGGTTCAGTGCTGCTATGTCTTCAGTCTTCTGTGTCTTGAGAACCTGTGATCCTGTATCCTGTCTCCAGTTACTGACCTGGCTTGTCTGACTACTCCCTGAACTCTGCCTGCACTGACCTCGGCTTGCCTTCTGATCTCTGCTTCTGCCTGCTTCTTTGGCTACTGTTCCACTGGCTTGCCTGACTCTGCTATTCCTCCTGCTGTCGCCAGGACCTGCCTGCCTACCGGCTGTGCCTGCTCACCCACTGTCTGCTACCAGTATACGCCTCACCTGCCTGCTATTGACAGTAACACATACCTACCCTTTTGTTTTTTCTATATGTGCTATTGACAGTACCAGCCTGCTTTGGTCTGCTGCTCACCAGCTGCCACCCAGCCTTTCTGCTTCACTGAAGACCCATGGCAACTATCTTTTGAGATGATTTGGTGAGTGTACAAGTACAATAACTTTACAATGTGCAGGAATCGGGACAATGCAATGTACAACATCATGTATAGAGTGCAGGGATCAGTACTATGCCAAATACAACATAGCACATATTGTGCAGCAGTCAGGAATATATAACATACATAGTGCAGTGGATGTAATATACAACATAGTTTAGTTTATAGAGTGCAATGATCAGGACTATGTAACATACAACATAGCATATACAGTATGGTGCAGCAGTCAAGAGTGTGAGAATCAGGACTATGGAGGGTACTGTAATCTCAGCAACCAGTTAAATTTTCCAAGAGAGGGATTTTAAAGACAAGCTGTCCTTGCAAAAAAATTCTGAGCCCACCTCTGCAGCCAAGAGTCCATACAACCCAGAAAGGATCCAAAGAACAAGTTGATGTCTGCATCAAAGAAAGGAGATCATGGCATAAGCACACAAATACCTCCCTTCGGCAGTCTGGATGATGGGAGGAAGGTCTCCACCCACTAATACTTGATAGCACAAGGTCCCCTTGACTCAAGCAAAGGTTAAGGGGCCCCAACATAGTTGAGCAGCCAGTGCTGAATAATGGCTGCCCAAAACAATCAATACTAGGTGACACATAATTTATTTAACCTTGCCCATGAATCTTGTGGAGGGCAAGATGTAGAGTTGTAGAACAGAATCCTTCTGCAGTCGGGCAAACGACTGATCAAAAAGAGTCTCAGGCCTCGTACACACGACCGAGTTTCTCGTCCAAAACCGGCAAGAAATGTGCCGCGAGAGCTTTTTTGTCGAGAAAAACGTTCGTGTGTATGGTTTTACGACGAGAAATTTGCCGAGAATCTCGACGAGAAAATAGAGAACCTGCTCTCTATTTTCTCGTCAGGATTCCAGATTTCCTCGTCGTGTTTCTCGTCGGGCTGTTTTGTGACGAGAAAATGGTTCGTGTGTATGCTTTTACGACTCTTCCAAAAGCGCGCATGCTCACAAGCAACTATGAGACGGGAGCGCATCTTCTGGTAAAACAAGCCTTCGTAATGGAGAGAGCACATTCGTCACGCTCAAAAATATTGCATCGTTTAAATGTTCTGCATTGAAATCTTCGTTAGAATGTTACATTAATCAAAACGAGTGACCTTCTTTTGCTGCTGATATTCACACAGAGTTATGACTTATTTTTTAACCTTTTTCATGCTGCTCTTAAGAAGAATTATGTGTATTATATCGTGCAAGTTTTTAGGAATAATTTAAATGGTAATATTTTTAAAAATGATGTTAATTATAATTTCGCAATGTTTTGGTAGTGATCTCCCATTTAATTTTGGACTCTACATTAGTTAAATTTCCCACCATGTTTTTTTGATAATCAGATTTAGTTATTCTTTTGGGGGGTTGTTATCTGTCCCTTTTTTTTGTCAGTCAAATGTATCTGCTTACTCCAAAGCTAGATTTTTAATTTTTACAAATACACATAGTCAAGTATGAACGTAAACAAAAATCACATTTATTCATGTTTAAAAATAAAATAAAGAGAAGGCAGCGCTGGAGAACCTGCTGCCATTTGTGCATCCCAGGGACCCCAGAGCACACAGCAACCCTGTGTGGACACTAAAATTGGGAGCTTGAGAAGGCCAACATTTCTGAACACAATCTGATGCTGGCCTCCCAGAGGTCAGGAACAGCAGCAGGTGAGATATATGTCTCAAGTCTGTGGTCCTACAACAGGCTGCCTTCTGTCCGACCACAATGAAGCAAGGCCATCACTTCCTCTTCTTCCTGGCAACCTTCCCTGCAATCTTCCCTGAAGCCTTCCCTGCAGCCTTCCTTCTTCATTTGGCTGGAGGCTGGCCCACTGGAGGGGTACTCCTGTCAGGAGGAGGAGGAGGAGGAGATGTAGCAGAAGGGGGTGGGGCAGAAGAAGGTGGAGGTGTAGCAGAAGGGGGTGGGGCAGAAGAAGAAGGTGGAGGTGTAGCAGAAGGGGGTGGGGCAGAAGAAGAAGGGAGAGGTGTAGCAGAAGGGGGTGGGGCAGAAGAAGGGGGAGGTGTAGCAGAAGGGGGTGGGGCAGAAGAAGAAGGGGGAGGTGTAGCAGAAGGGGGTGGGGCAGAAGAAGAAGGGGGAGGTGTAGCAGAAGGGCGTGGGGCAGAAGAAGAAGGGGGAGGTGTAGCAGAAGGGGGTGGGGCAGAGGAAGAAGGGGGGGTGGAGGTTGAGGTTGGGTCAGTTGTGCCACCTCACATATGGCGGCATTGGGGGTAATTTTCTCCATCACCCCCTTGTTGAGCAAGGTGATGAGCAGGGGCTCGCATAGGAGGCGTTGCTCCATGCTCATCACCTTGAACTTAGCCTCCACTAGGCCGGCAATGGCCTCTTCAGGGGATGTGGGCTCCTGGAGGGTGGCATGGGCCTCACGAATAAGGGCCATTGCTGCCTCACTCGTGCTCCTGTCCCTCCTGCCTCTTTTGTGAAGCTGGATGGGAGGCACCTGGGATCTGGTGCTTCTCCTTTGCCCTGCCACCTCCTGTCTGCCACTGGGCCCTGCCACCTCCTGGCTGCCACTGGGCCCTGCCACCTCCTGGCTGCCACTGGGCCCTTCCTCCTCCTGCCTGGACAGTTTCCAGACCCTCCTCCTGGCTGATTTCATCCTGTGTATGAAAAAGGGACATAGTTTAATATGTTCGTTTAATCTTTGCATCAAACTTTGTAATCCTGATTGAAGCAATTAGAATGTAAATCCATAAATCCTTGCTTTAAATTTACCACTACATCAGATTGACTATTTAGCACCCAATTAAGTGCAGAATAATGTCTACAGATCTTGATTTCACTTGTGCAATCCAAAATAGTTTATGTTTGTCATCTTGACATATTTGTCAAACATTAAGTTTATCCCAATACATTTTCGAAAAATACTATACCTGGCTCCAGATGGCCAAATCAGGATCATCCAGGATGGCTGCCTCCTCTTGCTCCAGAGAAGGCTCAGGTTGGCTGCAGGGAAGTCTGGGGGGAAGAGTGGAGAGTGATGGCCTTGTCTCAATGTGGTCATCCAGGAAGGACATCCTGTTGTAGTACCACAAAATCGGGACATACACATCATCTGCTGCTGCTCCTGACCTCTGAGAAGCCAGCACCTTAGAGCGTTCAGTCCTGCAGGTACCTCTCAAGCTCCCAATTTTAGTGTCCACTTGTTTTGCTGTGGCTGTGGGCACCTTGGTATGCACAAATGGGAGCAGCTTCTCCAGCGCTGCTTTTCTCACCCCTCTTTTTTTGTGGATGGGGTTTTTCGTCTCCCACAGAGCGGGCAGCTCCCTTACCCGGTCAATAAATTCTGCCAGGAAATCCTTGTCGCTTATAAAGACATTCATATTGTATCTGCAAGTTAAATAAATTATATATAACTAATGTGAGGCAAACAGTCTAACCTCCTTAACATGCTAGTCACCATATATATCCTCCAACATTCTCAAGACAGTATAGGCCAACAATTTGTACAAGTCACAAAATCACATACCTTCGTTCGCACGTCCGTCACTTGAACTCCTCTCTCCGCACACCGAACGTACTATAGTCACATGTGTGTTTGCTATATACACACCACGCATGCGTCAAAATACGAACACGTCGGTCCGCACACGTCGCCCGCCCATGACGTTCTAACTAACATCTTTTCCCCGCCCCTTCTCTTTCGGCGCGCAGACAGATATGGCGGAGTTACAGCAGGTGTCTGATAATTCCGCAACTAACGAGGAGGAGACAAGCTCGGAGACCGAGGAAACATCACGATCAAGCAGGAGATTCAAGGCATCGAATATGTCTTTGGCGGAGATGGTGGACATCTTGCTCAAGGCTGATTATGATGCCAAGCATGGGCCGTATAGCAAACCAAATAGAAGGAAGGCCAAAATCCTCACTAAAGTCGTGAAGAGTCTGAAGGCGAATTTCGGGGTGAAACGCTCAAATGAGCAGCTCAGAAAGAGGTGGTCAGACCTTAAACTGAGGGAGCCAGAGCAGTTGAGGAGCATAAAGAGAATGCTCGCTAAAAGTAAGTAAAATGTAGACTTTTCTGATATTAATCTTTTTCTAACTCGCTTCCAAAATGTAATATTTTGAACTTGGATGGGCACAGTAATCGTTCGTTACGTTACCGACACTTCGTTCGGCCACTATCCGCAGTTTTAACTTATTTTAGAGCCACAAAAGTAATTATACATCTGCCATTTTTGCTCCAATTGTGGCGTATTTTTTCGTCTAGATGATGTGTTTGTAAAGAGAATGAAATGCAAACTTTTATCAGTGTAAAGGAGAGGACACTCAGCAGCTGCTTCCACATCTGTACTTTGGAGCACTATAGTGTGGGCCACCAGACCCGCCTTTTTTGGGTGTCCCACACAGGTGCATACGAGAATTTTTGTGGTGCCTCCATGTCAAATAAATTACATCCAAAGGTGAATACTAAGCATATTCTTGGTCATAAATAAAGCATTCTTCTTTAAATTCCGCCCAAACACACACTTGTACCACACTTCCAATCAATTTAGCCTGTTTTTATTTTAACATTGAGATTTACAGTGTGATAAATTGACCTTTTGTTTGCTTCTCATAGGGGAGAGAAGACTGGGAGGAGGACACTCCAGGGAGCACATGCACCCCACAACTTCCAAGCAAACCCAAACTCCCAAAGACCCACAACCGAAAGATGTGCAGGAAGTTGAGGTGGAGGAAGGAGAAGTGCAGGAAGGAGAGGTGGATGACGTTGTGGATCTGGTCACCACAACAGGTCAGTATCTGTCACCACAGCTTCAGGTAAGAGATGTAGGCCTGCAGAGTTATATTACCTTTTGTTTTTTGTTTTTAGGGGATATAAATGTTGTGAAGGATAGTACACGGTTCTCTGCTGACAGTGCCCTCCGCCTCATCCAGCAAGTGATGGAATGTAGCACGGAACTGGACCTTATTAAACAAAGAATCCATGTGATGGAACAAACATTTAAAGACATTCTCGATGTTTTGGGGAGAATTCAATAAGCCATCCAAACACATTTGTTTTTACATGTTTGTTTTTGCAACTATTCGATTTTTTTTGACAATCAAACCAGCCAAAAATTGAATCTGCACACAGTGTGTCAACATGTGCTATCTGCCATCAGGGGATATCCATGTACGTCTTTTGTGGGTGCAACCCCTTCCTCGTATCTAAAGTCGGTGAACTGAGGAAGGGGTTGCACCCCCAAAACACGTCCATTGATCACCCCTGATGGCAGATAGCACATGTTGACAATAGGGATCAGGATTGTAAACTTCATAGATGTAAAAAATCCCAAATGTGTGCATATTCAATTTTTGCCTGGGCAAGGGGTGGCAGGACCCCATATTAGGACGGGCACATAGAGACATAGTTTGTGTAAGTGAATGTCTCAGATTGCTCAGAGGTATCCAATGTTGTAATTTTTGTAATGCAACTGTTATTTTTGTATTTTCATAAGCAAAAAATTGCTAGGTTGGGGCCAGGCCAACCCAAAAAAACAGAAAAAACTAAAAATGGTGAGAATGTGCACAGAGTAAAATATTTGACCACAAACAACGTGTAGCTTCTTTTTATAATACCCTCTAAGCTTATTTGGTTATTTTGTAAGGTTACATAGTGAAATGGTTGTTATTTACTAAAGTAAAATACACTTGGCACTACAAATGCACAAAGACAAACTAGGAGACAGGAAAGAACAAATAATTAAAGGTTTAAACAAGCTTTTTATTGGGATCCTTAGACATAGGCTGGCATAGGAATTGCCCCCCTACCCGTGAAATACTCCATGTATTTGTCCCGAACCTCACGGGCATTTTGGGAGGGCAAGCCAGGACGGGCAGATTCCAGGCCCGGCAGGGGATTTGCAGGGGAAAGTCCAGCCTCTGGCAAAACTGAGGCCATATAGGAATTTTATTTTTGGCTCAGAAAGTTGTGTAGCACACAGCAGCATAATACGACATAGTTTATTTTGTAGTCCGCCAAGTGTATTGAAGTCATAAAAAGGCGGAACCGGCTGGCCATTATGCCAAAGGCATTTTCGACAACTCTTCGGCCCTGGCCAGCCGGTAATTGAACACCCTCTTCTCTGGGGTCAGGGTCCTCTGTGGAAATGGCCTCATAAGATGCCGTCCGAGTCCGAAGGCTTCATCAGCCAAGAAAACAAAGGGGTGTCCTTCAATATTCCCTGCATCCGGTGGCAATGCAAGGTCGTCACTCTGGAGACGGAGGGCAAACTCCGTCTGGATGAAGGATCCCCCATCGGACATCCGGCCATTCTTCCCTACATCAACATAGAGGAATTCATACCGTGCTGACACCACCGCCATCAGCACAATGCTATGAAACCCCTTGTAATTGTAGTAGTAGGACCCAGAACGGGGTGGCGGCACGATGCGGACGTGCTTCCCGTCTATGGCACCACCGCAGTTGGGGAAGTCCCACCGCGTGGCAAACTCCGATGCCACAGTCTGCCATTCCTGTGGCGTGGAAGGAAACTGTGGAGTGAAACAAGATGAAATAATATTAGAATACCAAAGTCAGACATTACAAGGAAATTTGATTAAAAAAAAATCAAGGCCAACATCAATCAAATTCTACGTTTATTAAGGTGTTTAAAATAAGTATAAGGGAAGGCTCATTTATCAGATTCATCACCCCCTCTGATGGGCCATTACTAAATTATTTTGGGGGGGGAAATGTGTTTGGCCACAGGATAGCATTGCAGTGGCGGTGCGTCCAGAGTGGGCGCTGGAGCACTGCCCCCTCTCTCCTGTGCCCATCACTCAGAACAATACATAGGTTCATGCGTTGCATTAACCTATGTATTGTCTATGCCGCCCACTATTCAGGTGGATGGCCTCTTGTTTAGCGACCGACATATGAATAATTGCGGCATTTAGGGGGTTCAAATTGCATAGCAGAAACAGGTAGTAAAATAGTCTTGCACATTACAACCTGAGGGATGTAATTGGCTTCCGAAAAGTAAAATAGGGGACGCAGGGGGGGGGCATTCCTTGGGGAAACACTGGCAGGCTGCTCTGCCAATCATGTTCACCAAGTCTGTTTAATGGTAACATGATTGGCTGATGCAACATCAAGGGAAGGACATCAAGGACAGAAGAAGGATGGTGCTGACCACAAGAAGGTAAGTACAGGGCTGGGGGGAAAATGGCTGCATTGGAGGGAACCAAATGGCTGCATTAGAGGGGACAACTGGGGGCGTTTAATAGGCACCTGAGCAAAAAAGGAGGAAGTTTAGTTCATAAATTGGGGTGGGACCCCCAAACATTTGGAGCAACAGGCGCCCCTGCTGGAAAAGTTAGTGAAGGGAAATATTTATTGAGGAGAAAAAAGGGACAATCTAAAGCTTCCAGCATGCATGGGGACAAAGGGGACATTCTCAGCATATTACAATCATGGTAATTGGGGAAGGATGAAAGAAATACAATACATTAGCATACATGTAATACATAAAATGTGATGTTAATGGAGAAAACTTACCCTAATATAGTCCTCCTGCAGGACTTGTATAATAGCAGAACAGGTGTCTGGGATAATGAGACCCAGAGCCTGGGGGGAGATGCCTGTGGTGAACTTCAAGTCCTGAAGACTTCTCCCTGTCGCCAGGTGACGTAACGTGGCGATGAGCCTCTGCTCAGCACTGATGGCTTCCCGCATAACGGTGTCCTGCCTGGTAATATAGGGGGACACCAAAGCCAACAGTTCCTGAAAAACGGGGTCAGACATCCGCAGAAAATTCCTGTAGTCCTCAGGATTATTCTCGACGATCTCCCGCAGCAGAGGCATATGGCAGAATTGGTCCCGCTGGAGCAACCAATTCTTGGTCCATGAACTCCTCCTCACACCATTCATGGACTGGTCTTGGTCCAAAACAAGCAGACCAACACCAAGCGCACGCACAGCACGAACTCGATGACGAGAACGTCCAGGCGACATGGCTAATAAGAAACGGTCGTCTTATCAGAACGTACAGAACAGAACGCACTTTAGAACAGCAAGGCCTATGAATAACGAACTGAAAAACAGAAACGAACAGGCAAGAAAACACTGTAAAACAGATACGACCTGCCTAGACGCCCTGAAAGTCAAGATACGAACCCACAAGCACAAACTGAACCGCAGAAAACGATCTGAAAAGTACGAAGACTGAAAAGCGCGAATCGTCTCTTCCCAAACTTTTACTTCACACGCGGTAACACGAGATCAGCAAAAGCAGCCCAAGGGGTGGCGCCAAGAAAAAAGATCTTCCCCTTTATAGTGCCGTCGTACGTGCTGGACGTGAGTGCGGAGAACAACGAGGAAATTGGGAAATGTCAGTGTGTACACATAGAAAGCTTGACGAGAAAATCGACAAGCTTAACAAAAATCTCGTCGAAAAAAACGACGTGTTTTTTACGACGAGAAACTCGGTTGTGTGTACAAGGCTTGACCCTATGAAACTGGCAAAAAAGAGTAAAAGATTTGGCAGGGATCTAAAGCGCCCTTGCAAAGTTGCACAGCTAGGGGCCATGCAATGGGCACTCATAGGTAGAAGGCAAGATCTGGGACCTGGACTATTCTTCCATCCGGACCCAAAATGTTCACGGACCACTCCTGGCCCTGCTGTCCTAACTTCTTGATGACTACTTTGTCCTTGTGTACTGTCCGACTCCAGCTCCAACTCCTGTTCACATTGACAAAGTCCTTCCAGAATTCAGTGAAACCAGGATTCCGATGTCAATGTGGCTTTAGTACATTATTATTATTATTATTATTATTATTATTATGATAATATTATACAGGATTTATGTCATAGATATGCAGTAATGTTTGTCTGTCAGCTTACCTTCCTCTACATGTGTTCACCTTAGAGGCCAGACACTCTCACCTGGCTGCTTTTATATCTCTCCTCCCAGCATGGCTCCACCCCAGGCCCTATCAGAGAACTCTATATTAACCTGTGCACTGCAAGTCTGCCTTGCTGATCAACGTTGTTTGTTAAGCATTGTGTGTTTGGGTTCCTGCTTGCCGTGTGCTACGTCTGTCTCTGTGTTAACGATGTTGGCTTGTTCTCGACTATCCCTGTCTGCTTGTGACCTTGACCTTTGGCTTGTCCTTTGTTTATCCTTGTCTGCTTGTCACCCTGACCTTGGCTTATCCCCTCACTATCTCTTGTATCCTGAGCTGCTGCTTCCCCTCTATCCTCTATACCCTACGGAGCGTGAGCTAGGGGACTCTGGGGGCCGCGACCTGGATCCAGTTGCAGCTTAGTTCATCCTCACCACTAGAGGCTCTGGTGAACACCTGCTGGATCTAAGGCCTCGTACACACAACCGATTTTCTCGTCGTAAAAAACACGTCGTTTTTTTCGACGAGATTCTTGTTAAGCTTGTCGATTTTCTCGTCAAGCTTTCTATGCGTACACACTGTCATTTCCCAATTTCCTCGTGGTTCTCTGCGCTCACGTCCAGCACGTACGACGGCACTATAAAGGGGAAGATCTTTTTTCTTGGCGCCACCCCTTGGGCTGCTTTTGCTGATCTCGTGTTACCGCGTGTGAAGTAAAAGTTTGGGAAGAGACGATTCGCGCTTTTCAGTCTTCGTACTTTTCAGATCGTTTTCTGCCGTTCAGTTTGTGCTTGTGGGTTCGTATCTTGACTTTCAGGGCGTCTAGGCAGGTTGTATCTGTTTTACAGTGCGTTCTTGCCTGTTCGTTTCTGAATTTCAGTTCGTTATTCATAGGCCTTGCTGTTCTAAAGTGCGTTCTGTTCTGTACGTTCTGATTAGACGACCGTTTCCTAGCCATGTCGCCTGGACGTTCTCGTCGTCGAGTTCGTGCTGTGCGTGCGCTTGGTGTTGGTCTGCTTGTTTTGGACCAAGACCAGTCCATGAATGGTGTGAGGAGGAGTTCATGGACCAAGAATTGGTTGCTCCAGCGGGACCAATTCTGCCACATGCCTCTGCTGCGGGAGATCGTCGAGAATAATCCTGAGGACTACAGGAATTTTCTGAGGATGTCTGACCCCGTTTTTCAGGAACTGTTGGCTTTGGTGTCCCCCTATATTACCAGGAAGGACACCGTTATGCGGGAAGCCATCAGTGCTGAGCAGAGGCTCATCGCCACGTTGCGTTACCTGGCGACAGGGAGAAGTCTTCAGGACTTGAAGTTCACCACAGGCATCTCCCCCCAGGCTCTGGGCCTCATAATCCCAGACACCTGTTCTGCTATTATACAAGTCCTGCAGGAGGACTATATTAGGGTAAGTTTTCTCCCTTCACATCACATTTTATGTATTACATGTATGCTAATGTATTGTATTTCTTTCATCCTTTCCTAATTACCATGATTGTAATATGCTGAGAATGTCCCCTTTGTCCCCATGCATGCTGGAAGTTTTTAAATGCCCCTTTTTTATCCTCCCTAAATATTTCCCCTCACTAACTTTTCCAGCAGGGGCGCCTGTTGCTCCAAATGTTGGGGGGTTACAACCCCAATTTCGGAAATAAACTTCCTCCTTTTTTGCTCTGTTGCCTAATAAACGCCCCCAGTTGTCCCCTCCAATGCAGCCATTTAGTCCCCTCTATTGCAGCCAGTTTCCCCCCAGCCCTGCACTTACCTTCTTGTGGTCAGCGCCATCCTTCTTCTGTCCTTGATGTCTTCTCCTTCCCTTCATGTTGCATCAGCCAATCATGTTACCATTAAACAGACTTGGTGAACATGATTGCCAGAGCTGCCTGTCAGTGTTTACACAAGGAATGCCCCCTCCTTGCGTCCCCGATTTTTCTTTGAGGAAGCCAATTACATCCCTCAGGTTGTAATTTGCAAGACTTTTTTAATACCTGTTTCTGCTCTGCAATTTTAACCCCCTAAATGACGCAATTAATCATATGTCGGTCGCTTTACAAGAGGCCATCCACCTGAATAGTGTGCGGCATAGACAATACATAGGTTCATGCAACGCATGAACCTATGTATTGTTCTGAGTGATGGGCACAGGAGAGAGGGGACAGTGCTCCAGCGCCCACTCTGGACGCACCGCCACTGCAATGCTATCCTGTGGCCAAACACATCTCCCCCCCCCAAAATAATTTAGTAATGGCCCATCAGAGGGGGTGATGAATATGATAAATGAGCCTTCCATTATACTTTTTTTACACACCTTAATAAACGTATAATTAGATTGATGTTGGTCTCTAATTTTTTGGTCTTGAATTTGCTTGTAATGTATGCCTTTGTTTTTCTAATATTATTTCATCTTGTTTCACTCCACAGCTTCCTTCAACGCCACAGGAATGGCAGACTGTGGCATCGGAGTTTGCCACGCGGTGGGACTTCCCCAACTGCGGTGGTGCCATAGACGGGAAGCACGTCCGCATCGTGCCGCCACCCCGTTCTGGATCCTACTACTACAACTACAAGGGGTTTCATAGCATTGTGCTGATGGCGGTGGTGTCAGCACGGTATGAATTCCTCTATGTTGATGTAGGGAAGAATGGCCGGATGTCCGATGGGGGATCCTTCATCCAGACGGAGTTTGCCCTCCGTCTCCAGAGTGACGACCTTGCATTGCCACCGGATGCAGGGAATATTGAAGGACTCCCCTTTGTTTTCTTGGCTGATGAAGCCTTCGGACTCGGACGGCATCTTATGAGGCCATTTCCACAGAGGACCCTGACCCCAGAGAAGAGTGTGTTCAATTACCGGCTGGCCAGGGCCCGAAGAGTCGTTGAAAATGCCTTCGGCATAATGGCCAGCCGGTTCCGCCTTTTTATGACTTCCATCCACTTGGCGGACTACAAAATAAACTATGTAGTGTTATGCTGCTGTGTGCTACACAATTTTCTTTGCCGCAAAGCGAATTCATATATGGCCTCAGTTTTGCCAGAGGCTGGACTTTCCCCTGCAAATCCCCTTCCGGGCCTGGAATCTGCCCGTCTTGGCTTGCCCCCCCAAAATGCCCGTGTGGTTCGGGACAAATACATGGAGTATTTCACGGGTAGGGGGGCAATTCCTATGCCAGCCTATGTCTAAGTATCCCAATAAAAATCTTGTTTAAACCTTTAATTATTTGTTCTTTCCTGTCTCCTAGTTTGTCTTTGTGCATTTGTAGTGGCAAGTGTATTTTACTTTAGTAAATAACAACCAATTTCACTATGTTACCTTACAAAAGAACCAAATAAGCTTAGAGTGTATTATAAAAAGAAGCTACACGTTGTTTGTGGTCAAATATTTTACTCTCTGCACATTTTTTTTTGTTTTACTTTGGGGTTGGCCTGACCACAACCCGTCAAATTTTGGCTTATGAAAATACAAAAATACCACTTGCATTTCTAAAATGACAACATTGGATACCTCTGAGCAATCTGAGACATTCAGTTACACAAACTATGTCTCTATGTGCCCGTCCTAATATGGGGTCCTGCCACCCCTTGCCCAGCCAAAAATTCAATATGCACACATTTTTACTTTTTTGCAAATAGGAAGTTTACAATCCTGATCCCTATTGTCAACATGTGCTATCTGCCATCAGGGGTGATCAATGGATGTGTTTTGGGGGTGCATCCCCTTCCTCAGTTCACCGACTTTTGATACGAGGAAGGGGTTGCACCCACAAAAGACGTACATGGATATCCCCTGATGGCAGATAGCACATGTTCACACACTGTGTGCATATTCAATTTTTGGCTGCTTTGTTACTCAAAAAATTAGTAAAAATATAAAAACAAACATGTAAAAACAAATGTGTTTGGATGGCTTATTGAATTCTCCCCAAAACATCGAGAATGTCTTTAAATGTTTGTTCCATCACATGGATTCTTTGTTTAATTAGGTCCAGTTCCGTGCTACATTCCATCACTTGCTGGATGAGGCGGAGGGCACTGTCAGCAGAGAACGGTGTGCTATCCTTCACAACATTTCCATCCCCTAAAAACCATTAAAAAAAATTAAGAAAACTCTGCAGGCCTACCTCGCTTACCTTAAGCTGTGGTGTCAGATACTGACCTGTTGTGGTGACCAGATCCACAACGTCATCCACCTCTCCTTCCTGCACTTCTCCTTCCTCCACCTCAACTTCCTGCACATCTTTCGGTTGTGGATCTTTGGGAGTTTGGGGTTGCTTGGAAGTTGTGGGGTGCATGTGCTCCCTGGAGTGTCCTCCTCCCAGTCTTCTCTCCCCTATGAGAATAAAACCAAAGGTCTATTTATCACACTGTAAAAATCTCATTTTTAAACTAAAAACAGGCTAAATTGTTTGGAAGTGGGGTACAAGTGTGTGTTTGTGTGGAATTTAAAGAAAAATTCATTCTTTATGACCCCAAATATATGTTTATTATTCACATTTGGATGTAATTTTTTGGACATGGAGGCACCACAAATAAACTCTGATGCACCTGTGTGGGACACCCAAAAAAGGCGGGTCTGGTGGCCCACACTATAGTGCTCCAAAGTACAGATGTGGAAGCAGCTGCTGAGTGTCCTCTCCTTTACACTGATTAAAGTTTGCATTTCATTCTCCTTACAAACACATCATCTAGACTTAAAAATTATCCACAATACTTGATCAAAAATGGCAGATGTCTAATTACTTTTGGGGGTCTTAAATAAGCCAAAACCACGGATAGTGGCCGAACGAAGTGTCGGTAACGTAACGAACGATTACTGTGCCCAACCTAGTTCAAAATAATACATTTTGGAAGGGAGTCCAATATGCTTTAAAAAAAAAAAAAAGTCAGTTTCTAAAAAGATTAATAGCAGAAAGGTCGTCATTTTACTTACTTTTAGCGAGCATCCTCTTTATGCTCCTCAACTGGTCTGGCTCCCTCAGTTTGAGGTCTGACCACCTCTTTCTGAGCTGCTCATTTGAGCGTTTCACCCCGAACTTCGCCCTCAGACTCTTCACAACTTTAGTGAGGATTTTGGCCTTCCTTCTATTTGGTTTGCTATACGGCCCATGCTTGGCATCATAATCAGCCTTGACCAAGATGTCCACCATCTCCGCCATCTCCGCCAAAGACATATTCGATGCCTTGAATCTCCTCCTTGATCGTGACGTGTCCTCGGTCTCCGGGCTTGTCTCCTCGCTAGTTGCGGAATTATCAGACACCTGCTGTAACTCCGCCATATCTGTCTGCGCGCCGAAAGAGAAGGGGCGGGGAAAAGATGTTAGTTAGAACGTCATGGGCGGGCGACGTGTGCGGAGCGACGTGTTCGAATTTGGACGCATGCGTGGTGTGTATATAGCAAACACACATGTGACTATAGTACGTTCGGTGTGCGGAGAGAGGAGTTCAAGTGACGGACGTGCGAACGAAGGTATGTGATTTTGTGAGACTTGTTAAAATTGTTGGCCTATACTGTCTTGAGATTGTTGGAGGATATATATGGTGACTAGGATGTGAAGGAGGTTAGACTGTTTGCCTCACATTATTTAAATATAATTTATTTTACTTGCAGATACAATATGAATGTATTTATTAGCGACAAAGAGTTCCTGGCGGAATTTATTGACCGGGTAAGGGAGCTGCCGGCTCTGTGGGAGACCAAAAACCCCATCCATAAAAAAAAAGGGGTGAGAAAAGCAGCGCTGGAGAAGCTGCTCCCATTTGTGCATACCAAGGTGCCCACAGCCACAGCAAAACAAGTGGACACTAAAATTGGGAGCTTGAGAGGTACCTACAGGACTGAACGCTCTAAGGTGCTGGCTTCTCAGAGGTCAGGAGCAGCAGCAGATGATGTTTATGTCCCGGTTTTGTGGTACTACAGCAGGATGTCCTTCCTGGATGACCACATTGAGCCAAGGCCATCACTCTCCACTCTTCCCCCCAGACTTCCCTGCAGCCAACCTGAGCCTTCTCTGGAGCAAGAGGAGGCAGCCATCCTGGATGATCCTGATTTGGCCATCTGGAGCCAGGTATAGTATTAACTGAAAATGTAGTGGAATAAAATTAATGTTTCCCAAATATGTCAGGATGAGAAACATACATTATTTTGTATTCAACAAGTGAAATCATGATCTGTAGACATTATTCTGCACTTAATTGTGTGGTAAATAGTCAAGCTGATGTAGTGGTAAATTTAAAGCAAGGATTTATGCATTTACATTCTAATTGCTTCCATCAGGATTACAAAGTTTGATGCAAAGATTAAACCAACATATTAAACTATGTTTCTTTTTCATACACAGGATGAAATCAGCCAGGAGGAGGGTCTGGAAACTGTCAGGCAGGAGGTGGCAGGGCCCAGTGGCAGCCAGGAGGTGGCAGGGCCCAGTGGCAGCCAGGAGGTGGCAGGGCCCAGTGGCAGCCAGGAGGTGGCAGGGCCCAGTGGCAGCCAGGAGGTGGCAGGGCCCAGTGGCAGACAGGAGGTGGCAGGGCCCAGTGGCAGACAGGAGGTGGCAGGGCCCAGTGGCAGACAGGAGGTGGCAGGGCAAAGGAGAAGCACCAGATCCCAGGTGCCTCCCATCAGGCTTCACAAAAGAGGCAGGAGGGACAGGACCACCAGTGAGGCAGCAATGGCCCTTATTAAAGAGGCCCATGCCACCCTCAAGGAGCCCACATCCCCTGAAGAGGCCATTGCCGGACTAGTGGAGGCTAAGTTCAAGGTGATGAGCATGGAGCAACGCCTCCTATGTGAACCCCTGCTCATCACCTTGCTCAACAAGGGGGTGATGGAGCAAATTACCCCCAATACCGCCATATGTGAGGTGGCCCAACTGACCCAACCTCAACCTCCACCTCCACCTTCCTCTTCTGCCCCACCCCCTTCTGCTACCCCTCCACCTTCTGCCCCACCCCCTTCTGCTACACCTCCACCTTCTTCTTCTGCCCCACCCCCTTCTGCTACACCTCCACCTTCTGCCCCACCCCCTTCTGCCACACCTCCACCTTCTGCCCCACCCCCTTCTGCTACACCTCCACCTTCTTCTTCTGCTCCACCTCCTCCTCCTGACAGGAGTACCCCTCCAGTGGGCCAGCCTCCAGCTAAACGAAGAAGGAAGGCTTCAGTAAAGGCTGCAGGGAAGGTTGCCAGGAAGAAGAGGAAGTGATGGCCTTGCTTCATTGTGGTCGGACAGAAGGCAGCCTGTTGTAGTACCACACACTTGGGACATATATCTCACCTGCTGCTGTTCCTGACCTCTGGGAGGCCAGCATCAGATTGTGTTCTGAAATGTGGGCCTTCTCAAGCTCCCAATTTTAGTGTCCACACAGGGTTGCTGTGTGCTCTGGGGTCCCTGGGATGCACAAATGGCAGCAGCTTCTCCAGCGCTGCCTTCTCTTTATTTAATTTATAAACATGAATAAATGTGTTTTTTGTTTAAGTTCATACTTGACTATGTGTATTTTTAAATAAAAAAAAACAAGCTTTGGAGTAAGCAGATACATTTGACTGACAATAAAAGGCACAGATATCACCCCCCCCCAAAAGAATAACTAAATCTGATTAGCTCAAAAACATGGTGTGAAATTTTAAAAATATAGATTAGAAAATTAAATGGGAGATCGCTATCAAAACATTGAGAAATTATAATTAACATCATTTTGAAAAATCTAACCATTTAAATTATTCCTAAAAACTTGCACGATATAATACACATAAATCTTATAAAGAGCAGCATGAAAAAGGTTAAAAATAAGGCATAACTCTGTGTGAATATCAGCAGCAAAAGAAGGTCTCTCGTTTTGATTAATGTAACATTCTAACGAAGAATTCAATGCAGAACATTTAAACGATGAAATATTTATGAGCGTGACGAATGTGCTCTCTCCATTATGAAGGCTTGTTTTACCAGAAGATGCGCTCCCGTCTCATAGTTGCTTGTGAGCATGCGCGCTTTTGGAAGAGTCGTAAAAGCATACACACGAACCATTTTCTCATCACAAAACAGGCCGACGAGAAACACGACGAGGAAATCTGGACTCCTGACGAGAAAATAGAGAGCAGGTTCTCTATTTTCTCGTCGAGATTCTCGTCAAGTTTCTCGTCGTAAAACCATACACACGAACGTTTTTCTAGACAAAAAAACTCTTGCGGCACTTTTCTTGACTGTTTACGACGAGAAAATCGGTCGTGTGTACGAGGCCTTAGACTCTGCGCCCTGGGGAATCTTGGGCTCTAGCTTCCTGTGGAATCCCTGTTTGTGCTCCAGTGGATCTACCTTCCCTAACCACCCAGTGTTCCATCTGCAGCAGTCAGTCATAGGGTTCACTACCTTGTGGTGCACTCCTGACCTACGGTGCGTATCTGTCATCTGGCAACTCAGATGACAATTCTGACAATTTATATAGCGCCAACAGTTTACGCAGCGCTTTACAATATAAAAGGGAGACAATACAGTTACAATACAATACAAGAGGATTAAGAGGGCCCTGCTCAGAAGAGCTTACAATCTAATAGGGTGGAGCAGGTGGTACAAAAGTTCATAACTGTGGGGAATGAGCTGATAGAAGTGGTAAAAGATTAGCTGGAGGCGTGATGGGCTTCCCTGAAGAGATGAGTTTTCAGGGATTGCTTAAAGGCAGCTAGAGTAGGAGATAGCCCGATAGGTTGAGGTAGAGAGTTCCAGAGAATGGGAAAGGCTCTGAAGAAATCCTGGAGATGAAGATATTCCCAGATCTTTTCCTCACCTCATTTCTAAATTAATTCTAGGAAACATATGTTTTTTTTTTATTTGTTATTTATATTTCCTAGTATTAATTTAGTACATTGGAAAGAAGCCGGTCACCTCTAGACACTAACATCCCTGGGCCGGTGATGGAGAGCCTTTGCCATGTAAAAGAATAGGTTATGTTACCTGTAAATTCAGCTGAGGGTTTGATTTGTAGCACTATATTATTTGATGTATTTTGTTGCATTCTGCAGATTTTTGATGCCCTTTTCAAACCTTGCCCCATCCGAGACAGTCTCTTTTCATCTCTATTCCAACCTTGATCTAAAAAGAAGCATGTGGCTTTAGTTTCATCAAAGGACAGCTTTAGATCTAATAGTTCTGTGAATGCTTCTTTCAGGAAAGATGTGAATGCTTAAAGTATATCTTACCACTAGGGATGAGCTTCGTGTTCGAGTCGAACATACGTTCGACTCGAACATTGGCTGTTCGATCGTTCGACGAAGATCGAACGATTTGGGCCGTTCGCGCCAAATTCGAGTGACGCGAACGGCCCACAATGCACTACGCCATCGCAGTGTCATCCAGGCGCTGTGATTGGCCAAGCATGCACTGTGACCCCGCATGCTTGGCCAATCACAGCGCCGGCAGCGAGGAGAGCAATGATTGGCCACAGGCAGGATGCCTGTGGCCAATTATTGCTGAGGGTGTTTAGTACACGCCCCACACTATAAAAGGCCGCCAGCACGGCGGCCTAGTGTAGTGTGTTCCGGAGCAGGGATAGAGTAGCATAGGCAGGGACAGTGACTGTTATTTCTTTCTTGCTTAACCTGGATTCCTTTAGTTTAGGGAAAGAGAAGGATAGGTAGGGAGAGTGTCAGTGTGTTTTGTGCTTCTGCTATAGTGTGCTTAAAAAAAAACATTTATTCTAGGGACAGAAAACTCTAGGTAGGGACAGTGTCAGTTTCTTTCACTCTGCAAGTCCTTGTTTCCAGGGACCTGGAAGGACAGTGAGTGAATTGTCCTTTTGCTATATTGTGATTAAAAAAAACATTTATTCTAGGGACAGAAAACTCTAGGTAGGGACAGTGTCAGTTTCTTTCACTCTGCAAGTCCTTGTTTCCAGGGACCTGGAAGGACAGTGAGTGAATTGTCCTTTTGCTATATTGTGATTAAAAAAAACATTTATTCTAGGGACAGAAAACTCTAGGTAGGGACAGTGTCAGTTTCTTTCACTCTGCAAGTCCTTGTTTCCAGGGACCTGGAAGGACAGTGAGTGAATTGTCCTTTTGCTATATTGTGATTAAAAAAAACATTTATTCTAGGGACAGAAAACTCTAGGTAGGGACAGTGTCAGTTTCTTTCACTCTGCAAGTCCTTGTTTCCAGGGACCTGGAAGGACAGTGAGTGAATTGTCCTTTTGCTATATTGTGATTAAAAAAAACATTTTTTTCTAGGGACAGAAAACTGTAGGTAGGGAGAGTATTTTTTTTCTTTCACTCTGCAAGTCCTTGTTTCCAGGGACCTGTAAGGACAGTGAGTTAATTGTCCTTTTGCTATATTGTGATTAAAAAAAACATTTATTCTAGGGACAGAAAACTCTAGGTAGGGACAGTGTCAGTTTCTTTCACTCTGCAAGTCCTTGTTTCCAGGGACCTGGAAGGACAGTGAGTGAATTGTCCTTTTGCTATATTGTGATTAAAAAAAACATTTATTCTAGGGACAGAAAACTCTAGGTAGGGACAGTGTCAGTTTCTTTCACTCTGCAAGTCCTTGTTTCCAGGGACCTGGAAGGACAGTGAGTGAATTGTCCTTTTGCTATATTGTGATTAAAAAAAACATTTATTCTAGGGACAGAAAACTCTAGGTAGGGACAGTGTCAGTTTCTTTCACTCTGCAAGTCCTTGTTTCCAGGGACCTGGAAGGACAGTGAGTGAATTGTCCTTTTGCTATATTGTGATTAAAAAAAACATTTATTCTAGGGACAGAAAACTCTAGGTAGGGACAGTGTCAGTTTCTTTCACTCTGCAAGTCCTTGTTTCCAGGGACCTGGAAGGACAGTGAGTGAATTGTCCTTTTGCTATATTGTGATTAAAAAAAACATTTATTCTAGGGACAGAAAACTCTAGGTAGGGACAGTGTCAGTTTCTTTCACTCTGCAAGTCCTTGTTTCCAGGGACCTGGAAGGACAGTGAGTGAATTGTCCTTTTGCTATATTGTGATTAAAAAAAACATTTATTCTAGGGACAGAAAACTCTAGGTAGGGACAGTGTCAGTTTCTTTCACTCTGCAAGTCCTTGTTTCCAGGGACCTGGAAGGACAGTGAGTGAATTGTCCTTTTGCTATATTGTGATTAAAAAAAACATTTATTCTAGGGACAGAAAACTCTAGGTAGGGACAGTGTCAGTTTCTTTCACTCTGCAAGTCCTTGTTTCCAGGGACCTGGAAGGACAGTGAGTGAATTGTCCTTTTGCTATATTGTGATTAAAAAAAACATTTTTTTCTAGGGACAGAAAACTGTAGGTAGGGAGAGTATTTTTTTTCTTTCACTCTGCAAGTCCTTGTTTCCAGGGACCTGTAAGGACAGTGAGTTAATTGTCCTTGTGCTATATTGTGCTGAAAAAAACATTTATTCCAGGGACAGAAAACTCTAGGTAGGGACAGTGTCAGTTTCTTTCACTCTGCAAGTCCTTGTTTCCAGGGACCTGGAAGGACAGTGAGTGAATTGTCCTTTTGCTATATTGTGATTAAAAAAAACATTTTTTTCTAGGGACAGAAAACTGTAGGTAGGGAGAGTGTTTTTTTTCTTTCACTCTGCAAGTCCTTGTTTCCAGGGACCTGTAAGGACAGTGAGTTAATTTTCCTTGTGCTATATTGTGATTAAAAAAAACATTTATTCTAGGGACAGAAAACTCTAGGTAGGGACAGTGTCAGTTTCTTTCACTCTGCAAGTCCTTGTTTCCAGGGACCTGGAAGGACAGTGAGTGAATTGTCCTTTTGCTATATTGTGATTAAAAAAAACATTTATTCTAGGGACAGAAAACTCTAGGTAGGGACAGTGTCAGTTTCTTTCACTCTGCAAGTCCTTGTTTCCAGGGACCTGGAAGGACAGTGAGTGAATTGTCCTTTTGCTATATTGTGATTAAAAAAAACATTTATTCTAGGGACAGAAAACTCTAGGTAGGGACAGTGTCAGTTTCTTTCACTCTGCAAGTCCTTGTTTCCAGGGACCTGGAAGGACAGTGAGTGAATTGTCCTTTTGCTATATTGTGATTAAAAAAAACATTTATTCTAGGGACAGAAAACTCTAGGTAGGGACAGTGTCAGTTTCTTTCACTCTGCAAGTCCTTGTTTCCAGGGACCTGGAAGGACAGTGAGTGAATTGTCCTTTTGCTATATTGTGATTAAAAAAAACATTTATTCTAGGGACAGAAAACTCTAGGTAGGGACAGTGTCAGTTTCTTTCACTCTGCAAGTCCTTGTTTCCAGGGACCTGGAAGGACAGTGAGTGAATTGTCCTTTTGCTATATTGTGATTAAAAAAAACATTTATTCTAGGGACAGAAAACTCTAGGTAGGGACAGTGTCAGTTTCTTTCACTCTGCAAGTCCTTGTTTCCAGGGACCTGGAAGGACAGTGAGTGAATTGTCCTTTTGCTATATTGTGATTAAAAAAAACATTTTTTTCTAGGGACAGAAAACTGTAGGTAGGGAGAGTATTTTTTTTCTTTCACTCTGCAAGTCCTTGTTTCCAGGGACCTGTAAGGACAGTGAGTTAATTGTCCTTGTGCTATATTGTGCTGAAAAAAACATTTATTCCAGGGACAGAAAACTCTAGGTAGGGACAGTGTCAGTTTCTTTCACTCTGCAAGTCCTTGTTTCCAGGGACCTGGAAGGACAGTGAGTGAATTGTCCTTTTGCTATATTGTGATTAAAAAAAACATTTATTCTAGGGACAGAAAACTCTAGGTAGGGACAGTGTCAGTTTCTTTCACTCTGCAAGTCCTTGTTTCCAGGGACCTGGAAGGACAGTGAGTGAATTGTCCTTTTGCTATATTGTGATTAAAAAAAACATTTATTCTAGGGACAGAAAACTCTAGGTAGGGACAGTGTCAGTTTCTTTCACTCTGCAAGTCCTTGTTTCCAGGGACCTGGAAGGACAGTGAGTGAATTGTCCTTTTGCTATATTGTGATTAAAAAAAACATTTATTCTAGGGACAGAAAACTCTAGGTAGGGACAGTGTCAGTTTCTTTCACTCTGCAAGTCCTTGTTTCCAGGGACCTGGAAGGACAGTGAGTGAATTGTCCTTTTGCTATATTGTGATTAAAAAAAACATTTATTCTAGGGACAGAAAACTCTAGGTAGGGACAGTGTCAGTTTCTTTCACTCTGCAAGTCCTTGTTTCCAGGGACCTGGAAGGACAGTGAGTGAATTGTCCTTTTGCTATATTGTGATTAAAAAAAACATTTTTTTCTAGGGACAGAAAACTGTAGGTAGGGAGAGTATTTTTTTTCTTTCACTCTGCAAGTCCTTGTTTCCAGGGACCTGTAAGGACAGTGAGTTAATTGTCCTTGTGCTATATTGTGCTGAAAAAAACATTTATTCCAGGGACAGAAAACTCTAGGTAGGGACAGTGTCAGTTTCTTTCACTCTGCAAGTCCTTGTTTCCAGGGACCTGGAAGGACAGTGAGTGAATTGTCCTTTTGCTATATTGTGATTAAAAAAAACATTTTTTTCTAGGGACAGAAAACTGTAGGTAGGGAGAGTATTTTTTTTCTTTCACTCTGCAAGTCCTTGTTTCCAGGGACCTGTAAGGACAGTGAGTTAATTGTCCTTGTGCTATATTGTGCTGAAAAAAACATTTATTCCAGGGACAGAAAACTCTAGGTAGGGACAGTGTCAGTTTCTTTCACTCTGCAAGTCCTTGTTTCCAGGGACCTGGAAGGACAGTGAGTGAATTGTCCTTTTGCTATATTGTGATTAAAAAAAACATTTTTTTCTAGGGACAGAAAACTGTAGGTAGGGAGAGTGTTTTTTTTCTTTCACTCTGCAAGTCCTTGTTTCCAGGGACCTGTAAGGACAGTGAGTTAATTTTCCTTGTGCTATATTGTGATTAAAAAAAACATTTTTTCTAGGGACAGAAAACTGTAGGTAGGGAGAGTGTTTTTTTTCTTTCACTCTGCAAGTCCTTGTTTCCAGGGACAGAGAAGGACACCTGAAGGTAGCCCTTATTGCTTTTTTCCCATCTCCCTGCAGGCCATCTATTAGAATGTCTGGAAGGCAAACAAGGAGAGGCAGACAGTCAGGAGGCAATAAAAGAGGGCAAGCAGGCTCTGTGTCTGGGGGCAACAGTGCTGGTCGTGGACGCGGTGCATTGTCATCAGCACATGGCCATGGGACACGCTTGTCCTTCTTTTCGGCAGCTGGACATGTTGAGCCACATCATGCCGAAGACTTGGTAGAGTGGATGACCAAGCCCTCCTCCTCCTCCTCATCCTCTCTCACCCAGGCTCAGGGTACTGGAAAAGCAGCTGCCAAAGCGTCGTCTTCCCTGGTATCAATGTCAGACAAATCATCAGTCACTCCTTCCCTAGACCCACCATGTCCTCCTCCTGAGGAGTCCCCCGAACTGTTTCAGCACAGTGTTGGGTACATGCTCCAGGAGGATGCCCAGCGTTTCGAAGGGTCTGATGATGAAACCCAGCTAGAGGAAGGCAGTAGCGTGAGAGCAGACAGAGGGGATGCTCAAGAAGGACACCAATCTGGCAGTCATGTTCCAGCAGCTGCAGCATACTGCCAGATTGGCTCCAGTGATGAGGAGGGAGGGGATGATGAGGTCAATGACTCCACGTGGGTGCCTAATAGGAGAGAGGAGGAGGAGGAGGATGAGGAGGAGGCACATCTCCAACGAGGCAGGATGCCCTTTGGTGGCCAGCGTAAGGGCAGTACACCGACGGAATCACACCGCAGAGCTCCGCCTGTGCAGGGCGCTGCCTCTGCCCGTCATTCAAAAAGTTCTTTGGTGTGGGCCTTTTTTGAGGCTAGTGCATCAGATCGCACAGCTGCTGTTTGCAACATATGTCTCAAGCGTATATCGCGTGGCCAAAACATCAGCCGCTTGGGTACCACATGCCTGACCAGACATATGTTGACCTGCCATGCAGCTCGTTGGCAAGCCTACCTCAAAGACCCACACCAAAGAACAAAGCGGACCTCTCCTTGCACCGCATCAGCTGGGATCTCCAACCCCACTATAACTTCAGTCCTCTCTGAAACATGCACTGAGAGGAATGAAGGTGTAGAATTAGGTGTGTCACAGCCAAGTACTTGCGCCCACTCTGCTAGCAGTACACCGACGTCCGATTCTAGCAGGCAAATTTCCCTGCCCCAGCTGCTGGACCGTCGAAAGAAGTTCACTCCCAGCCATCCACATGCCCAGCGGTTGAATGCTAGCTTGGCTAAATTGCTAGCGCTTCAACTGCTGCCTTTTCAGTTGGTAGACTCGGCCCCCTTCCGTGAGTTTGTGCAATGTGCGGTTCCTCAGTGGCAGGTTCCCAAACGCCACTTTTTCTCACGGAAGGCTATTCCGGCTCTCTACCGGCATGTGGAAGGCAATGTCTTGGCCTCGCTGGACAGGGCGGTCAGCGGTAAGGTGCATATTACCGCTGACTCATGGTCCAGCAGGCATGGACAGGGACGTTACCTTTCTTTCACGGCCCATTGGGTCACTCTTTTGGCAGCTGGGAAGGATTCAGGACAAGGTGCAGTAGTGTTGGAGGTTGTCCCACCGCCACGCCTCCAAAATGCTACTACTGGTTGTGACACACCTCTCTCCTCCACCCCCTCCTCTTCTTCTTCCTCCATGGCCTCTTCCTGTGGTTTGTCCTATGAACCAGCGGTGCTCCGTAGCCGTTCACGGGGCTACGCAAGTACGCAGGCAAAAAGATGCCATGCCGTGCTTGCGCTGGTGTGTTTGGGGGACAGAAGCCACACTGGGGCAGAGGTCCTGTCTGCTCTGCAGGGCCAGGCCGAGAGGTGGTTGACGCCACGCCAGCTTAAGCCAGGAATGGTGGTTTGCGACAATGGCACCAACCTCCTCTCCGCCCTCCGACAGGGACAACTGACCCATGTGCCCTGTGTGGCTCACGTCCTTAACCTGGTGGTGCAGCGGTTCTTGGGCAGGTACCCGGGCTTACAGGATGTCCTGAGGCAGGCCAGGAAAGTCTGTGTGCATTTCCGCAGATCTTATAATGCCAGTGCTCGCCTGGCTGAGCTGCAAAAGGAGTTGAACCTGCCCAAGAACCGCCTTATATGTGACATGCCCACCAGGTGGAACTCAACGTTGGCCATGCTGCAGCGGCTGCACACGCAGCAGAGGGCCATCAATGAGTACCTGTGCGACTACGGCACCAGGACAGGGTCAGGGGAGCTTGGTTTTTTTTCTCCACGCCAGTGGGGCATGATCAGGGATGCATGCACTGTCCTGGCACCATTTGAGGAGGCCACGAGGATGGTGAGCAGTGACAGTGCATGCATCAGTGACACTGTACCTCTTGTCCACCTGTTGGAGCACACGCTGCGTGGAATAATGGACAGGGCACTTGAGGCAGAACAGAGGCAGGAAGAGGAGGACTTCCTTGCCTCTCAAGGCCCCCTTTACCCAGACAGTGTTCCTTCTGTCCCACCCATCGCACAGGAAGAGGAGGAGGAGGAGGAGGAGGAGGAGGAGGATTGTGTCAGCATGGAGGTGGAGGCTGGCACTCAGCATCATCAGCAGCAGTCTTTTAGGGATGATTTACAGTCCCAAGAAACCAGTGGACTTGTACGTGGCTGGGAGGAGGTGGCTGCGGATCATGTCGTCCTTAGTGACCCAGAGGACTCCGGAGCGAATGCCTCAGCAAACCTACGCTGCATGGCCTCCCTGATCCTGCAAAGTCTGCGGAAGGATCCTCGTATTCTTCGGATCAAGGAGAGGGACCATTACTGGCTGGCCACTCTCCTTGATCCACGGTACAAGGGTAAGGTTGCGGACCTTATGTTACCGTCGCAGAGGGAGCAGAGGATGAGACAACTCCGGGAGGCCTTGCAGAAAGGTCTGTGCAACGCGTTCCCAGAGACTGGGAGGTTGCAAACTCCTGGTCCTGGACAACGAGTTGCTGAGGCTTCGGCCAGTCAAAGAAGGAGCGGTGGGGAAGGTGGCCGTCTGACCGATGCGTTCAGACAATTCTTTAGTCCGCAGCCCCAAAGTATGATTGGTTCCAGCAACCATCGCCAGCGTCTGATAAACATGGTGCAGGAATATCTAGGGGCAAGGTCAGACTTGGACACCTTCCCCACCGAAAATCCTCTGGCTTACTGGGTCTTGAGGATGGATCACTGGCCAGAGCTTGCACAGTATGCAATTGAGCTACTGGCCTGTCCTGCATCCAGCGTTCTTTCGGAACGCACATTCAGTGCTGCTGGAGGATTTGTCACGGATCACAGGGTGCGCCTGTCCACCGACTCGGTTGATCGACTGACTTTCATCAAGATGAACCAGTCTTGGATCACCACCAGCTACCACACACCTGATGCTGATATAACAGACTAATTGATTTTAAAATGTCACATCCCTTCAAGACTGATGCTGATGCTGAGTGCCTGTGCTGTTATGTTGACTGGCTATCCTCCTCCTCCGAGTCCTCAATGATACGATTGATGATGATAGCTTGGAAGATCATTTTTGTTTATGGGTGCCGCCACCAGTGCCTAACGCCCAATTTTTCAGCCCCTGTTTAACAGGGGCGTGTAATTACAATTTTTGAAGCAATACTTTGCAACAGGGCTCATTGCTGTGCTCCAAGTACAGTATCTGTGAGGAGTTGCAGTGTTGTGCCACCAGTGCCTAAGGCCCAATTTTTCAGCCCCTGTTTAACAGGGGCGTGTCATTACAATTTTTGAAGCAATACTTTGCAACAGGGCTCATTGCTGTGCTCCAAGTACAGTATCTGTGAGGGGTTGCAGTGTTGTGCCACCAGTGCCTAAGGCCCAATTTTTCAGCCCCTGTTCAACAGGGGCATGTAATTACAATTCTTGATCTAATAATTCACAGCAGGGCCCATTGCTGCACCCACCAAGAGTAACTGTCAGGGCTTACAGTGTTGTGGCACCAGCACCACCATCAAAGGCCCAATTTTTACTACCACTGTTCAACAATTATATGTAATTAAAATTCCTGATATAATAGTTGACAGCAGGGCGTTCCAGCACCAACCAAGAGTAACTGTGAGTGCTTACAGTGTTGTGCCAACACCAACAACTAAGGGGCCTATTTCTGCAGAGTATATACGGCAGGTCCCTACTTTCAAACATCCAACTTACAAACGACTCCTACTTGCAAACGCAAGAAGACAACAGGAAGTGAGAGGAAATCTACCACTAGGAAGGAAAATTCTCTCCTGTAAGAATAAATATGGGAGAAAGGTGTCTCCTCTGTACTGATGCTTTATCAGCAATCCTTGTTTCAAGAAAAACACCACATTTCAAAAACAGTTGTCATTGGGACGGAAAGTGAGGTGAAATGTTCTGAACAGGGGCACAGACAGCAAAACAAATGTTACAGGGGTGATAACCCTTACCTATGTTTTCCAAAAAGTTTAAAAATAGATTTTTGGGCTGGAGCTACACTTCAACAATGTACCTGTTCAAAATTACAAACAGATTCTACATAAGAACAAACCTACAGTCCCTGTCTTGTATGCACCGCCTGTATACGGCTGTTCAGAGTATATAGGGCCTTTTTTATTTTATGTGCGGGGTTCCCCTTAATATCCATACAAGACCCAAAGGGGCTGGTAATGGGCTGGGGTAGGGGGGGGGGGGTCATGGGGTAGCTATGCCATTTTTCTTAAAGAATTTCATCCATATTACCGGGACCAGACATTACATTAAAGCCGCAAGCAGTTTTAAATGGCTTTTTTTTCCTTTAGAAGTGTCATTTTGTGCAGGGACAGTTCTAAACACGGGAAACACGTGGCACTTCACAGGCATACTTTAGACACCCCCCAGGTACGATATTTAAAGGAATATTTGACTTTTTTTTTTCACTTTATGCATCATTAAAATGACTGCTCCCGAAAAACGACCGTTTTTAAAACTTCTTTTTGCATTGATACATGTCCCCTGGTGCAGAACCCGGGTTCCCAAACCCTTTTTAGGACAATAACATGCATAATAGTTGTTATAATTAGCACTTTAGAATTCGAACGTTCGCATCCATTGTATTTAATAGGGTTCTAATGTTCGTTCGAACTTCCGGTCCGTTCGCGGGTTCTGGTGCGAACCGAACCCGGGGGTGTTCGGCTCATCACTACTTACCACAGATACCTGGTGCAGTGACTTCATGTTAATGAAACCCCTAGATATTGAACTATGAGTTCATCACATCTATAATTTCACAGTAAAGTTGTTCAGTTAAATGATGTCTAAATGCTCATTTAAATTAAAAAAAATTTTCCAACCTGTACATAAAAGCTGGGGTCAGTGCAGTGGATAGATCTGCAAGTACAGGAGTAATGCCTGATGCCTCCAGTTCTCCAACAACTAAAGTGATTTGTGGCTGCTTGCTGACAGTGACGCTTAGTATTAGTTCTTTCTGTGCTGAGATATGAGTACTCATATATACAAACTATAACAGTATAAGAAATACAGGAAAAATACAGCACTTACAGTTCAAAATGTTAAATGTTGTAATTATCAGTGAAAACACATTGAAAACAGTCCAAATTTAAAATCAGAAAAAGTCTTATTTAAAAGGGCTCCATGCTCCAAATGCTTCAAAAAAAGTGCTGAAGTGCTTCAAGAAACATGCTGTGCAGTGTGTCCCCTCTCCTACTAACCAGAAGGAATGGACCCGCAACGTTTCAGTAATTTTTTTGGGGGGTGGCAAACAGTAGCACACCCCCCCATTGGTTGGTTGGTCGGCGCGTGGGCGGGTCTGGTGCACTTACCCTAACTATGCAGCGCTTCACTGGAGGCTTCTCTTGCTTGACAGTGGAGGCAGCGCCAGCTTTCTCTTCCTCTGATCTCCACGGGCATCCTCCCTCTTCCTGGGCAGGCAATCGGGAGTCTTCTCTTTTCTGCCAATTGGAAAACGGGTCTCAGACCTGCTTATGATTGGCCGGATTGAGGATCAGTGTTACAACAGCGAATATTTATTTGCTGTTGAAACACCTGGGTGGGCTCATGGCGCAATGCTCTGTGCTCCGAGACCACCCTATTTTGATGCCTATTAGAGCCTATGGCTCTAATCAGGTGCTTAACCACTTGCTTACTGGGCACATATACCCCCTTCCTGCCCAGGCAAAATTTCAGCTTTCAGCACTATCACACTTTGAATGACAATTGCGCGGTCGTGCGACGTGGCTCCCAAACAAAACCCGCCGCTGTAATTCAGGCGCCCGGTATCCTGAAAGGGGCCAGACGCATGAATAGGGGGTGGTCGCGGCGACCATAAATAGATTCATGCTATGCATAAATCTATCCATTAACCATATAGGGGATGGCGTGGATAGAGGGTGTGGCGCCCGCGCCCCCTCAATGGATGGGCCGCCACTGTATTGAGGAGTGATGACAGCTGTTCGTGTATAAAAAAAAGTGCATTGCATGCTCAGTTTATCCACAGTGGGGAGAAAAAATATTTGATACACTGCCGATTTTGCAGGTTTTCCTACTTACAAAGCATGTAGAGGTCTGTAATAGAGCTTTCTTTTGGTGGTATTTGATCACCATTGCGGTTTTTATTTTTTGCGCAATAAACAAAAAAAGACCGACAATTTTGAAAAAAACACAATATTTTTTACTTTTTGCTATAATAAATATCCCAATTTTTTAAAAAAATAAATATTTTTTTTCTCAGTTTAGGCCGATACGTATTCTTCTACATTTTTTTGGTAAAAAAAATCGCAATAAGCATATAGTGATTGGTTTGTGCAAAAGTTATAGCGTCTACAATATAGGGGATAGAATTATGAAAATTTTTCTTTTTTTTTTTTACTAGTAATGGCGACGATCTGCGATTTTTGTCGGGACTACGATATTACGGCAGACACATCGGATACTTGACACATTTTTGGGACCATTTACATTTATACAGCGATCGGAGCTATAAAAATGCACTGATTACTGTATAAATGTGACTGGCAGGGAAGGGGTTAACACTAGGGGGCGATCAAGGGGTTAAATGTGTTCCCTGGGAGTGATTCTTACTGTGGGGGGAGGGGACTGACTGGGGGAGGTGACCGATGGTTGTCCCTATGTACAAGGGACACACCATCAGTCTCCTCTCCCTGACAGGACGTGGATCTGTGTGTTTACAGACACAGATCCACGGTCCTGGCTCTGTAACTGCCGATCGCGGGTGCCTGGCGGACATCGCGGCCGCCAGGCACGTGCATCGGCACCTGAGTGACGCGGCGGACGCGCGCACGTGCCGCCAGCGGCGCGTGCCCGTCACTGGACGGCCTCCCGGCATTGTAGAGCCACCTTGTGGCCGTCAAAGTACAATGGCCTGGATATGAAGTGGTTAAAAAAAACACCCCCGCCGCTGTAATTCAGGCGCCCGGTATCCTGAAAGGGGCCAGGCGCATGAATAGGGGGTGGTCACGGCGACCGTAAATAGATTCATGCTATGCATGAATCTATCCATTAACCATATAGGGGATGGCGTGGATAGAGGGTGTGGTGCCTGGGCCCCCTCAATGGATGGGCTGCCACTGTATTGAGGAGTGATGACAGCTGTTCGTGTATAAAAAAAAGTGCATTGCATGCTCAGTTCATCTACAGTGGGGAGAAAAAATATTTGATACACTGCCGATTTTGCAGGTTTTCCTACTTACAAAGCATGTAGAGGTCTGTAATTTTTATCATAGATAATCTTCAACTGTGAGAGACGGAATCTAAAAAAAACGAAAATCCTGAAAATCACATTGTATGATTCTTAAGTTATTAATTTGCATTTTATTGCATGACATAAGTATTTGATACATCAGAAAAGCAGAACTTAATATTTGGTACAGAAACCTTTGTTTGCAATTACAGAGATCATATGTTTCCTGTAGTTCTTGACCAGGTTAGCACACACTGCAGCAGGGATTTTGGCCCACTCCTCCATACAGAGCTTCTCCAGATCCTTCAGGTTTTGGGGCTCTCACTGGGCAATACAGACTTTCAGTAATTCTATTGGGTTCAGGTCTGGAGACTGGCTAGGAAACTCCAGGACCTTGAGATGCTTCTTACAGAGCCACTCCTTAGTTGCCCTGACTGTGTGTTTCGGGTCGTTGTCATGCTGGAAGATCCAGTCACGACCCATCTTTAATGCTCTTAATGAGGGAAGGAGGTTGTTGGCCAAGATCTCGCGATACATGGCCCTATCCATCCTCCCCTCAATACGGTGCAGTCGTCCTGTCCCCTTTGCAGAAAAGCATGCCCAAAGAATGATGTTTCCACCACCATGCTTCACGGATGGGATGGTGTTCTTGGGGTTGTACTCATCCTTCTTCTTCCTCCAAACACAAGTGGAGTTTAGACCAAAAAGCTATATTTTTGTCTCATCAGACCACATGACCTTCTCCCATTCCTCCTCTGGATCATCCAGATGGTCATTGGCAAATTTCAGACGGGCCTAAACATGCGCTGGCTTAAGCAGGGGGACCTTGCATGCACTGTAGGATTTTAATCCATGACGGCATAGTGTGTTACTAATGGTTTTCTTTGAGACTGTGGCGCTATTGTGCTAAAAATAGAGCCTGCAAACCGAACCTAAACAGCGGCTGCTGTCTCTCCAATGTGAAAGCCAGAGGGCTTTCACACTGGAGCGGTGCGCTAACAGGACGTGAAAAAAAGTCCTGCTAGCCGCATCTTTGGAGCGGTGAGAGGAGCGGTGTGTTTACCGCTCCTACACCACTCCTTCCCATTGAAAGCAATGGGAAACCGCGGTAATACCGCCGGCAATGCGCCTCTACAGAGGCGCATTGCCGGCGGTATTAACCCTTTTTCGGCCGCTAGGGGCCGAATACCCCCACAATTCCGACGGTATAGTGCCGCTAAAAATAGCGGCGCTATACCGCCACTGCACCCACCACCCCAGTGTGAAACCAGCCTCAGTGTTTCACTGAGGCTGGTTTCACACTGGGGCGGTGGGTGCGGTGGTGGTATAGCGCCGCTATTTTTAGCGGCACTATACCGTCGGAATTGCGGAGGTATTCGGCCGCTAGCGGTGCGGTTTTAACCCCCGCTAGCGGCCAAAAAAGGGTTAATACCGCCAGCAATGCGCCTCTGTAGAGGCGCATTGCCGGCAGTATTACTGCGGTTTCCCATTGCTTTCAATGGGAAGGAGCGGTGTAGGAGCGGTAAACACACGGCTCCTCTCCCCACTCCAAAGATGCGGCTAGCAGGACTTTTTTTCACGTCCTGTTAGCGCACCGCTCCAGTGTGAAAGCCCTCGGGCTTTCACATTGGAGAGACAGCAGCCGCTGTTTAGGCTCGGTTTGCAGGTGCTATTTTTAGCACAATAGCGCCTGCAAACCGCCCCAGTGTGAAAGGGGCCTTAGTGTACTACTGTGTCCTTTGCATAGCGATCACCTAAAGCTCACCTGGATACAGTTATTCTCTATACTGTGACAGGCAGGCCGGTGATTGTGCTACCTGCAGACAGTCAGTGTTTCACTTAGTGTACTACTGTGTGCTTTGCATAGCATTCACCTAAAGCCTAAATTTTTGATGCAATACTTTGCAACAGGGCCCATTGCTGCGCTCTAAGTACAGTATCTGTGAGGGGTTGCAGTGTTGTGGCACCAGCACCAGTGCCTAAGGCCCAATTTTTCAGCCCCTGTTCAACAGGGGCATGCAATTACAATTCTTGATCTAATAATTCACAGCAGGGCCCATTCATGCGCCCACCAAGAGTAACTGTGAGGGCTTACAGTGTTGTGGCACCAGCACCACCACCAAAGGCCCAATTTTTCCTACCACTGTTCAACAGTGGCATGTAAATACAATTCCTGATATAATAGTTCACAGCAGGGCGTTCCAGCGCCCACCAAGAGTAACTGTGAGGGCTTACAGTGTTGTGGCAACAGCAACACCTAAGGGCCAAATTTCTGCAGACTATATATGGCAGGCCCCTACTTTCAAACATCCAACTTACAAACGACTCCTACTTGCAAACGGAAGGAGACAACAGGAAGTGAGAGGAAATCTACCCCTAGGAAGGGAAATTCTCTCCTGTAAGAGTTAATATGGGAAAAAGGTGTCTCCTGTCCACTGATGCTTTATCACCAATCCTTGTTTCAATAATAAAAATTTTTTTTCCAAAAACATTTGTCATTGGGATGGAAAGTGAGGTGAAATGTTCTGAACAGGTGCACAGACAGCAAAACAAATGTTACAGGGGTGATAACCCTTCCCTACGTTCTCCAAAAAGCTTAAAAATAGATTTTTTGGCTGGAGCTACACTTAAAAAATTGACCTGTTCCAAATTACAAACAGATTCTACTTAAGAACAAACCTACAGTCCGTGTCTTTTTTGCACTGCCTGTATACTGCTGTTCAGAGTATATAGGGCCTTTTTTTATTTTGGGTGCGGGGTTCCCGTTAATATCCATACAAGACCCAAAGGGGCTGGTAATGGGCTGGGGTAGGGGTGGGGTTATGGGGTAGCCATGCCATTTTTCTCAATGATTTTCATCCATATTGCTGGGACCAGACATTACATTAAAGCCGCAAGCAGTTTTAATTGGCTTTTTTTCCTTTAGAAATGTCATTTTGTGCAGGGACAGTTCTAAACAAGGGAAACCCATGCCACTTCACAGGCATACTATAGACACCCCCCATGTACGATATTTAAAGGAATATTTCACTTTTTTTTTCACTTTATGCATCATTAAAATCACTGCTCCCGAAAAAACTACAGTTTTAAAAGATTATTTTTACATTGATACATGTCCCCTCGGGCAGGACCCGGGTCCCCAAACCCTTTTTAGGACAATAACATGCATAATTAGCACTTTAGATTTCGAACGTTCGCGTCCATTGTATTTAATAGGGTTCTAAAGTTCGTGCGAACGGTTGGTCCACTCGAAGGTTCTGGTGCGAACCGAACGGGGGGGTGTTCGGCTCATCCCTAGTGACAATCCACAATGTGTGACAGGCGATGTGGCAAGTGACAATCCGCAACATGTGACAGGCGACGTGGCAAGTGACAATCCACAATGTGTGACAGGCGACGTGGCAAGTGACAATCCACAACATGTGGCAAGTGACAATCTGCAACTTGTGGCAAGTGACAATCTGCAACTTGTGGCAAGTGACAATCTGTAACTTGTGGCAAGTGATAAACATGTGGCAGGTGACGTGGCAAGTGACAATCCACAACTTGTGGCAAGTGACAATCCACAACGCGTGGCAGGCGATGGTGGCAAGTGACACACTCGGGGCTCCCAGTGATTCTGCATTATGGTGAGTTGAAACATTTCATTTTGTATACCAATGTAATAATAGAAATAGGTCCAGTGATGCAGGGTGCTGTGTAATGTAAAGGAGCGTGTGTAGACAATTCCAATGCACAAAATTCCACGCATGCTCTGAATCAAGTATGAGACGGAAGCGCTCGGTCTGGTAAAACTAGCGTTCGTAATGGAGATAGCACATTCGTCACGCTGCAAATTTTTAAATCTTTTAATGCGAGGCTGAAAAGCACGAATCGTCTCTCACCAAACTTCTACTAACACAAGATTAGCAGAAGGAGCCCAAAGGGTGGCGCACTTGATATTGAACATCCCTTTTATAGTGCCGTTGTACGTGTTGTACGTGACCGCGTTCTTGGCTCGCCAGTTCTTAAATGTCTTGCAGGACAATTTCATGGGTCAGATGGTAGACGCACCAACTAGAAACAAAGCGTTACTAGATCTACTGATTACCAACAATACAGACCTGATGATGGATGTGGAAATAAGGGACAATTTAGGAAACAGCGATCACAGGTCAATTAACTTCAGTATAAATCACACAAATAGGAAACATAAGGGGAATACAAAAACACTGAATTTCAAAAGAGCCAACTTCCCTAAACTACAAACCTTGCTAGAAGATATAAATTGGGATAAAATCTTAGGAACAAAGAACACGGAGGAGAGATGGGTTTGCTTCAAGAGCATATTAAATAAGGGCATTAGCCAGTGCAGTGGGAAATACATTTTAAAGAGCGAACAAAATTCCTGGATGGCTTAACTCCAATGTAAAAATGCATATAAAAGCAAAGGAAAAAGGCCTTCAAGAAATACAAGGCTGAGGGGTCATCATCAGCATTCAGACTTTACAAAGAATGCAACAAGAAATGTAAGGGTGCAATTAGGACGGCTAAAGTATATAAACAGTAAAAGAGGGAGGACAGACCTTATTGGCCCCATAAAGAATGATGAAGGTAATCTGGTTACTAAGGATGGAGAGGTGGCGAAGGTATTGAATTTATTCTTCTCCTCAGTCTTCTCGAGGGAATTGGGGGGCATTAGTAACCAAAACTGCAGTGTTTATCCTCATGACACATCTCAGGAAGCACCCTCATGGCTAACAGAGGACAGAATTAGAAATAGACTTGGAAAACGTAACATTAATAAGTCACCGGGACCAGAGGGCTTGCACCCGAGGGTCATTAGGGAACTCAGTCAAGTAATTGCCAGACAATTGTTCCTAATTTTTACTGACAGTCTACTGACTGGAATGGTACCAGCTGATTGGAGAAAAGCCAATGTAGCACCAATATTTAAAAAAGGGCCAAAATACATCCCTGGGAATTACAAACCAGTTAGCCTAAAGTTCATAGCATGCAAGCTCTTGGAGGGGATGGTAAGGGACTATATACAAGATATTAGTAAGGAAAACCGTATCATTAGCAGAAATCAGCATAGATTCATGAAGAATCGATCTTGCCAAACCAATCTACTAACCTTCTATGAGGAGGTGAGCTGCCATCAAGATAAGGGATGGCCCGTAGACGTGGTGTATCTGGATTTTGCAAAAGCATTTGACACAGTTCCCAATAAATGTTTACTGTACAAAGTAAGGTCCGTTGGCATGGACCATAGGGTGTGTACATGGATTGAAAACTGGCTACAGGGGTGAGTTCTGAGGGATGGTGATAAATGGGGAGTACTCCGAATGGTCAGGGGTGGAAAGTGGGGTCCCCCAGGGTTCTGTGCTGGGACCAATCCTATTTAATTTGTTCATAAACAACCTGGAGGATGGGGTAAACAGTTCAATCTCTGTATTTGCGGGCGATACTTAGCTAAGCAGGGCAATAACTTCTCCGCAGGATGTGGAAACCTTGCAAGAAGGTCTGAACAAATTAATGGGGTGGGCAACTACATGGCAAATGAGGTTTAAAGGGGTTGTAAAGGTTCGCTTTTTATTTTCTAAATAGCTTCCCTTCTAAACATTTTTTTTCTTTGTCTGAATTTCTCACTTTCTGTTCCACCTCAGTAAGCTTGCCCCATCATCCGACCCGTTCTGGCTGGGGGTTAGTCAGCGTGCTCGCCCCCTCCCTTGGGACTACATCCCTCCGGGGAGACGCTCTGAATGTTCAGAGCGTCTCCCTGCAGGGATGTAGTCCCAAGGGAGGGGGCGAGCACGCTGACTAACCCCCAGCCAGAACGGCTGGGATAAACTTTCATTACAAGGATACTCTGCTTGCCTTGTGGTGTAATTCAGTTCACAAAGCCCTGGCTATTTGCTATTGTAGTGGCCCCACTCTCTCTCTCTTGTATTGGTTGTTTGTGGCTGTTGTCTAGGGGTACTCTGGAGGAGAGAGTGCAGGTCACTACGCCAAGCTCTCACCCTCCGTGTATGTGAGGTTTGAGCAAAGTATTTTTTTTAATTACCTTTGGATCTGCATCCTGCATATGGAGCCTCTGCTTCTTCCGTGGAGGTGTATCTGCCAGTAATAGAGCCCCACACCATTAAAAGTTCAACACTCCTTTATTTCTTCAATGCCAGAATGAACATAATCAGTTGAACTTCCATAACAGACAGACAGACAGGGGTGTGGATATGAGTAGGCCCAGGCACAATGAACTCTCCTATCCCTTTCTCGTGCGGATAGGCCTGGCGCACGGTCTCTGCCACCGACCGTGAAGTTGGTAGCTGCCACCTACCGGGTGAACTGTTTGGAGCCCCTGTCAAGGGCCTAAGTAACAGTCTCTATCACGACCTTAGAGTAACGGTCTCTGCCACCGACCTTAGAACATGGACCACCTTCCGTGTGAATATGGCCCCTGTTTGGCAAGGACATCCATCCCGACGGTCTCCGGAGGCCCTGTCCCAGCACTGGCAATCTGCTGCACCAGATCTACGGGAAGGTCACCTGCGCGGTCCCTTACGCCTGGATTCAGACACCCGATTCTGTGGGTGCCTTAGGATGGTTCCTCCCGGGCGGATCCCAGTGGAAGAAGCTGGGCCCCAGGCCTGAACGATGCACCTCACCCCAGACTGAGGGTGTCTGGGATGACTCCCGAACTCCACGTGTCCAGGTCTAGGCCGCCTGGACACCGACCGCTGGACAGCAGCCCTCAGGCTAAAGGTGCCTGGGACTCGGACCTCGTGGCGAAGATGTCCGCCCCCTTTATAGCCTCTCCCAGCTAGCGCAGTGGGTTCCCCGCCCCGCCGTACAACCGCTGCGAGAGACCAAAAAGGGTACAGCACTCAAGCGATGGTTCAACCCCGGCCCAAAGTGACAGCGCCAACTGCTGGGCCGCAGGGAACTGGACATCACTGATGTCTCCACCCGAATCAACATACTGAAAAGTACCTACCCGCTACACTCTCCCCCCGGTTGTTTGACACTGGGCCCCAGTGTCTGGAGCAAACTATGCCCAAAAAAAAAACTGACAATACAGAAACCAACTATAAATCTCAATAATGTAAAAAACTTTTTTTTTTTTTTTTTTAAACTAACTAAACCGTTGTGCCTGAGCCTAACATGAAAGGGGAGGGAAGGGAAACAAACTCCTAACAACAAAACATATTCACAAAACATATTCACAAATCACATTAACATTTTCCCCACCCATCCTAACTAAGACCCGCCCCATTCTCAGCAGTCTTGATGGGACGTTCTCCTGCAGAGGGGAAAAGAAACATTAACACACACAACCCTGACACATATGTTCGTGTAAGAACGAAAAAACTTCTCCTTAAAGAAATCCTTTCCTTCTATACGTGTGTGTGTGAAAAGTGAATATCGATCCGCAACACTGCCACCTGGTGACAGTGTCGCGGTAACTGCACCTGTTGAAGACTTTCCTCCATCTTCTTCTGCAGCTCTAACTACCCCAAAGTCCACGATCACTCTGTGAAAAGGAAAAACTGAAGAACAAACAACGGCAACAGTCCTCCAATTCCTCCAAAGAGCACAAACACCCGTTAAACTCGGGTACAGTCACTGGGTTTCCGGGTAACAGAACAACAACCCCGTAAAGTTCAGCAGCAGTAGACTAAGCAAGAATGGAGTCTTTTTCCTCCTATAGATAGAACCTTGGGTGCGGCAGGACAAGAGGCTTCAAATGCTGGTCCATTGTCTCTAAATGGTATTCGACATCCTCCCCTTCTTTCTGTCGAATCAGCACCTTATCCGCGTGGATGTGCCGACCCAACATCCATTCTGCTTTACAGTCCTTGAAGCGTTGAGATGCTTTGGGGGAACACGCAAGGTACCTGCGGGCGAGTGGGACCTGAATGTGCGTCCACACAAAGTCATTGTACCAGCGCTCCCTGCAAACCTCCACCTCATACAAAAGTTCCTTGGATAAATACGGGTATTCCCACCCGTACTCGTTGGAAACCTTTTGGCAGAAAAGGCGTTGTAGTCTCGCTAACGGAGGCATGGTATGGCGATCTCCTTCTCCCGGCAGAACAATAGCATTCGGGTGCCAAGGTACTTTGATCACCTCCATCCTGGGCATAGGTGCCCGCAATAACAGTCTCTTTCCCCCGGTACTAGATGCAGGTGGCACCGGGGGTGGAAGGGCAGACTGGGGACAGGATCCCCCCTCAGGCGCTGATGCCTCCACCCGGGGTGTACTATCCGCCGTTGACATCGGTGGATCCCTGACTCGGCGGGACGAGGAGAGAGGCATCTTGTCCCAACCCTTTTGAACAAAAAGTTCGTCTGACGACGTCGTCTCCCAAATCGGAGAGCGACTCTAGGTCGGAGGTGTCACACTCCTCCGCGGGCAGGTAGCCTGTAGTAGAGATTGAATCGCTACCTCCCGTGAACACACAGGGCCGTGACTCCCCGACACCTCTGCCTGAACACCAAGTCCCTTTGCCCGGCTTACCTCGGCCCATACTTGAGGAGGGATATCCGGGAATCTTCCTACCAGATCCATCCGGGCCGGCGTAGGTGGGCAGGATGATCCACCGCGACCGCTGGACGGGGCTACCATGCCGGTCTTCCTCTTCGGCGGTGGATGCTGGGAAGCAGTGGTGACCGAGTCGGCATCCTCGGATTTCTCCCGTGTCTCTCTAACCACGACCTCCCCCGCGGTCGCTGCAGTGCGCACATGGACGGCTGTCAAAGCAGTGATTCCTCCTTCCTGAGTGGTGGTGCCTGTAGTGCGGTTGAGGTGGATGGTTTTTGGCTTCTCGACAGGTGGCTCCACCTCAAATAAGAACTCCCCGCAGGCCTCGCAGCGCCCGAACGGCTTCAGCTGACACACCAGTCCCGAACAGCCGGGACAAATCAAACCCAGGGCCTCAACGTCCATGCATGAGTACAGGCCGAATCGTCCCTGGGCTTTAGCCGGATCCCCGTATCCGTTATCGGAGCAGCAGTAGTAGTCAAACTCGTGGTAGAAGGATGAAATGGAATCCACAATGTATTTCCGAACATGACGACTCTCTGCTGATCCATTGCGCACTGCAAGGTTGGCGCCAAAGTCCCCACGTGTAGTCCTTCACACGACTGGACTCCTCCCCTTCTTTGCCCCAGTTTGCGGGCTTTCCTCTCTCGGCCCAGGTCACGCCCACGAACTGAGCAGGGAGGGTATGCCTCTTGATGCAGTGGCCAACATGGCCGACCTACTCGGAACTCTTCCGGGCAGACACATTCAAATTCCACAACTTCAGCTCCATAGTAACACGAACACATCCCGGACGAGCCCCCACATGTAGCAGCCCCACTCTCTCTCTCTCTCTCTCTCTCTCTCTCTCTCTTGTATTGGTTGTTTGTGACTGTTGTCTAGGGGTACTCTGGAGGAGAGAGTGCAGGTCACTACGCCAAGCTCTCACCCTCCGTGTATGTGAGGTTTGAGCAAAGTATTTTTTTAAATTACCTTCGGGTCTGCATCCTGCATATGGAGCCTCCGCTTCTTCCGTGGAGGTGTATCTCCCAGTAATAGAGCTCCACACCATTAAAAGTTCAACACTCCTTTATTTCTTCAATGCCAGAATGAACATTACATAACAGACAGACAGGGGTGTGGATACGAGTAGGCCCAGGCACAATGAACTCTCCTATCCCTTTCTCGTGCAGATAGGCCTGGCGCACGGTCTCTGCCACCGACCGTGAAGTTGGTAGCTGCCACCTACCGGGTGAACTGTTTGGAGCCCCTGTCAAGGGCCTAAGTAACGTCCTCTATCACGACCTTAGAGTAACGGTCTCTGCCACCGACCTTAGAACATGGACCACCTTCTGTGTGAATATGGCCCCTGTTTGGCGAGGACACCCATCCCGACGGTCTCCGGAGGCCCTGTCCCGGCACTGGCAATCTGCTGCACCAGATCTACGGGAAGTTCACCTGCGCGGTCCCTTACGCCTGGATTCAGACACCCGATTCTGTGGGTGCCTTAGGATGGTTCCTCCCGGGCGGATCCCAGTGGAAGAAGCTGGGCCCCAGGCCTGAACGATGCACCTCACCCCAGACTGAGGGTGTCTGGGGTGACTCCCGAACTCCACGTGTCCAGGTCTAGGCCGCCTGGACACCGACCACTGGACAGCAGCCCTCAGGCTAAAGGTGCCTGGGACTCGGACCTCGTGGCGAAGATGTCCGCCCCCTTTATAGCCTCTCCCAGCTAGCACAGCGGGTTCCCCGCCCCGCCCCGCCGTACAACCGCTGCGAGAGAGCAAAAAGGGTACGGCACTCCAGCGATGGTTCAACCCCGGCCCAAAGTGACAGCGCCACCTGCTGGGCCGCAGGGAACTGGACATCACTGATGTCTCCACCCGAATCAACATACTGAAAAGTACCTACCCGCTACACTAGGAAACTTTTTCTTTTGCACTGTAATCAATGTTTGTGAAGAAGGTCTCATCACTAGTCATGTGGCTTGTCATATCTGAGTCTATGTACCAGCCGCGTGGCTTGCCACTCTGTGTCACTGCTTTTGACTCTGTCTTTTGTGGATAGCTCTAGCTTTTGCTGCTCAGCTTTCCAGATAGAACAGTTCTTTTTTAAGTGACCAGTCCTTTTACAGCCAAAACAGGCTCTGCTTTCTTTGTTGTGCTTTGTGCCTTTGTACATGTTAAGTGCTTTGTCATCATGGTGCGTATTTTCTTTCCTTCTGTCATATTCATCAGTTAATTTTCCCTTTGATATATTCCAGTGTTAGTTCCTGCTCGGGTCTGGTTTCTAAAGTGTTAATAGGAGCAGTATATGTCTCTGGAAGGCTGCAGAGGAGCAGGGCAACAATATGAATATCTTTAATGTCCTCTCCGATGGCGCGCAGCTGCTCTATGATTTCTAGCGTGGCTTTTATGTGGTTACACATTTGCTGGCCTTCTTCTAGTCTCATCTTATAAAGCTTTCTTAGTAGAAATAACTTGCTGTTTAGACTTGAACGCTCATACAGCTTTTGTAATGAAGTCCACATACATTTGGCGGTTTTCTCTGTTTTATGTGGATAAGCTGGTCATCTTCCACTAGTAAGCTTATAGTCACTTTTGCCTGTCTATCCTTCCTGTTCCAGTCCTCTGTCTTTCCGTTTTATGGGTCTGTCTGTATTCAGCACCTGCCACTAGGGATGAGCTCTATGTTCGGGTCGAACATGAGTTTGACTCGAACATTGGCTGTTCGCCCGTTCGACGAATAGCGAACAATTTGGAGTGTTCGCAGCAAATTCGAAAGCCGCGGAACAACCTTTAAAAGTCTATGGGAGAAATCAAAAGTGCTAATTTTAAAGGTTAATATGCAAGTTATTGTTGTTAAAAAGTGTTTGGGGACCTGGGTCCTGCCCCAGGGGACATGTATCAATGCAAAAAAAGTTTTAAAAACTGAATTTTTTTTGGGGAGCAGTGATTTTAATAATGTTTAACCACCTGCCTACTGGGCACTTTCACCCCCTTCCTGCCCAAGCCATTTTTCAGCTTTCAGCTGTCATAATTTGAATGACAATTGCGCGGTCGTGCGACGCTGTACCCAAACAAAATTTGCGTCCTTTTTTTCCCACAAATAGAGCTTTCTTTTGGTGGTATTTGATCACCTCTGCAGTTTTTATTTTTTTCGCTATAAACAAAAGAAAAGCGTCAAGTTTGAAAAAAAAAACACAATATTTTTTACTTTTTGCTATAATAAATATCAATTTTTTTTTTTTTTTACATTTTCCTCAGTTTAGGCCGATATGTATTCTTCTACATATTTTTGGTAAAAAAAAATCGCAATAAGCGTATATTGATTGGTTTGTGCAAAAGTTATAGCAGATACAAAATAGGGGATAGATTTATAGCATTTTAATTTTTTTATTTTTTTTTTACTAGAAATGGCGGCGATCAGGGATTTTTATCATGACTGCGATAATGCGGAGGACACATCAGACACTTTTGACACATTTTTGGGACCATTCACATTTGTACAGCGATCAGTGCTATAAAAATGCATTGATTACTGTATAAACATGACTGGCAGGGAAGGGGTTAACACTAGGGGGCGAGGAAGGGCTTAAATGTATTCCCTGGAACTGATTCTTACTGTGGGGGGAGGGGACTGACTGGGGGAGGTGACTGATGGTTGTCTCTATGTACAAGGGACACCCCATTGGTCTCCTCTCCCTGACAGGAAGTGGATCTGTGTGTTTACACACACAGATCAACGGTCCTGCTCGGTTACTGGGCAATCGTGGGTGCCCGGCGGCCATCACAGCCGGTCCCCAGTGATGCGGCGTGCGATCGCGCGCCCCCTAGTGGTTATATGACGTCCAGTCAGAACAATAGAGTCTTCTGCCCGCCATCAATTGACAAGGGGCGGTGGACAAGTGGTTAAAGTGAAACAATAAAAGTGAAATATTCCTTTAAATTTCGTACCTGGGGGGTGTCTATAGTATGCCTGTAAAGTGGCGCATGTTTCCCGTTTTTAGAACAGTCCCTGCACAAAATTACATTTCTAAAGGAAAAAAAGTAATTTAAAACTACTCGTGGCTATAATGAATTGTCGGGTCCCGGCAATACAGATAAAAGTCATTGAAATTTCATACCAGGCCCTTCAGGTCTGGTATGGATTTTTAGTGGAACCCTGCACCAATATAAAAAAATGGCGTAGGGTTCCCCCAAAAAATCCATACCAGACCCTTATCCGAGCACGCAACCTGGCGGCCCCCCCTCCTGAACCGTACCAGGCCACATGCCCTCAACATGGGGAGGATGTCCATCCTCATCCCCACAACCCTTGCCCGGTGGTTGTGGGGGTCTGCGGGTGGGGGGCTTATCGTGGCATCAGAGGGGGGCGGGGTCACCTGTACATGTCACTGGATAACCCCGCGGAAAAAATCCCATTGCGTCAGAGGCGGGCAGGGTCACCAGTGCATGTCTACGACCCGATGATACACGCCGCCACGATCGATTCCGCCTCCATGGGAGGCGGCCGCTGAGTGACGCGAGACCCGCTTGACAGCTCTTATATAGACGAGGGCGGGGCCACCCGTGACATACGCTGGTGACCCGGCCCCCCCTCTGACGCAACGGGGGTTTGCCGTGGGGTTACCCAGTGACATGTACGGGTGACCTCGCCCCCCTCTGACGCCACGATAAGCCCCCCGCCCGCAGACCCCCACAACCACCGGGCAAGGGTTGTGAGGATGAGGATGGACACCCTCCCCATGTTGAGGGCATGTGGCCTGGTACGGTTCAGGAGGGAGGGCCGCCAGGTTGCGTGCTCGGATAAGGGTCTGGTATGGATTGTTGGGGGGAACCCCACGCCATTTTTTTTTCATTTTGGCGTGGGGTTCCCCTTAAAATCCATACCAGACCTGAAGGGTCTGGTATGGATTTTGAGGGGGGCCCCTACGCCATTTAAAAAAAAATGGCGCAGGGTTCCCCTTAATATCCATACCAGACCTGAAGGGCCTGGTATGAAATTTGGGGGACCCCCACGCATTTTATTTTTAAAATTTTGTTTCAGGTTTCCCCTTAATATTCATACCAGACCCAAAGGGCCTGGTAATGGACTGGGGGGGGGGGGAATCCATGCCGTTTTTTTCAATTACTTTTATCTGTATTGCCGGGACCCGACAATTCATTATAGCCGTGAGTAGTTTGAAATGACTTTTTTTCCTTTAGAAATGTCATTTTGTGCAGGTACTGTTCTAAAAACGGGAAACATGCGCCACTTTACAGGCATTCTATAGACACCCCCCCAGGTACGAAATTTAAAGGAATATTTCACTTTTATTGTTTCACTTTAAGAATTAATAAAATCACTGCTCCCGAAAAAACTTCAGTTTTTAAAACTTTTTTTTGCATTGATACATGTCCCCTGGGGCAGGACCCAGGTCCCCAAACACTTTTTATGACAATAACTTGCATAATAACTTTTAAAATTAGCACTTTTGATTTTTCACGTTCATGTCCCATAGACGCTGTTCGCGTTTTCGAATGAATTTTAGCCTGTTTGCATGTTCTGCTGCGAACCGAACATGCGGTGTGGGGTATTTGGCTCATCCCTACCTGCCACAAGTTGTCCATACTGAGAAACATTTCTAGCTTGAATTTCCACAGTTGGTAATTGGCATTGTTCAGCTTTGCAATTGAAAACTTCACTTGCTTTCAGTAGCTTGTGTACAGTACTCACTGTACTCACTGAGTTGCAGAGTTCTCTTTCAAGTGCCTGGGTGCTGCTGGGTGCCTGTAGTATCCTCTCCAATGCCTGGGCGAATAACCCGTTGTGCAGGGTATTTAAATCATGCGCTGGAAGCTTCTTTGCAGCAATAGCTTTGTTTTTATGGAGGAATAGCTGAGCATGTCTTTTATCATGGAACAGAAAACAGGAACACAAGAGAACACATACACCGAGAAAGATAACACTTCCTCTGATCACATTACCATAGATACACACTACAGTGCCACCTGCTGGATAGATAGGTATAATGCATGCAGTATGTAGATCACAGTATTTTCCTTACTTGCTGTTGTCCTCCCAACATGGACAGCTTTCCAGTGAAATCTCCAGTACTAGTAATCCACCTCTAGGACTCTCAGATGTCTCCACTAAGGCTTCATCAATCTCATAAGGGGACAAAAAAGACTCTCCTCATGGTGTAGAAATCCCCAAAAAGTTTAATAATTTAGAAGAGTATCACTCACATTATGTCGACATAAACTTGCATACTCACATATCGCACTCGCACTATAGTATACATACGCTGCACCATTATCATTATGAGTCAGTTAATGCTGAAAAGAAGAAAACGACAGATGTGTTGAAACAGCTGACAGAATGATTTTCTCCATGCCTTCGACCAGTGCAAAACAAGACTGCAACAATGTATTCATGCAAATGTAGAAAATAAATTGAAGGGGGCAAGCATTAAATTTGTAATACATATAAATAAAGGTGCGTTATTTATTTAGTCTCGTTATTTAATAGACACACCTTGTATAAACATAAAGGGTCCTTTCACACGGGCTGATCTCCGCTGAGCAGGCGGATGACAGGTCCATCTCCACTAACTGCGCAGGGACGGACCTGTCAGAGCCCCGCTCTCCTGTATGCGGACTGCCAGTCTGTTATAATCCGATCCAATCCACCAGACGGATGGAAAATAGGATCTCCATCCATCTGGCTTTCACAGACAGGATCGGATAGCAGCGAGTGTCAGCGGACATGTCACCGCTGACATCCGCAGCTCCATAGGGCTGAATGGAGCGTCCGTTCAAGTCTGCCTGAAAAACTGACAGACGAATGTGGTGGGAAAGCCCGTGTGAAAGGGTCCTAACGCAGCTCTGTATTAATTAAAAACAACATACATGTATTTTTTAAATGCAAGCAGTGCCAATACCTAAATGTGTCTGCTACCAGCCTCTTGCAGTCCCCTCTACAGCAAGTATTTAGAATGGGAGAAGAGGGGCAAGACTATGAGCCAATCAAGTTTACTGCATGCAAATGTGACAAGAAACATGCTGATAGGAGGAAAGGTCTGAGTAAGTAGAGGTGTGGCCTTTTCAGTATGCTGCTCCTCTTTTCACTGTCCAGTCACAGGCTGGAGGGGAGGCAAGACCTGTAAGTGTTACTTTACTGTATTTCAGAAATATTACCCTGCCAGATAAGACTATGCTATGTGTCAGAGCTGTGCAAATTCTAGACCTGGTTGGACAGAAATAGAAATCCAATGGCTGGTAATGACAGCTCCCATACTTGCATATCCAGTACATTTGATCTGAATGATCTTCAGCTCACCTTGGTTTAAATCTCATCACTAATTTCACCATTGTTATCTCACTAACACACTCACATTCATTCCACACACAATCATTCCAATCCATTTTCACTTATCACACTACATCACACTTTTTTACACACATCATACACCACATCACCATCATCAATTTTCACACTGTTGACGTTTTATTTCACCTTTTTTCCACTTTTATTTTTTTGACATTCGTTTTTTTTCCTCCACCATCCTATTCATAGTGCACATCACTTTCATCATTTTTCTCACAACCTTCATACTTCATTTATTTTGCTTAGAAGATACCTTATTAGTTAAATACCACCATAGAAACACATCGATCATATTCCATTCATTATGCTTAGAATATGACAAATATACCTCATTAGCTAAACATTACTACAGAAGTACATTGACAAATATAAATATATATATTTAAGGACATACCACTGCTGACCTCTAGTCTGTCCACTTAATACTCATTAACCACATAGTGTATATGGATGCATGACGGATGCATCCTACATTGATGCCCTTAGTGTTTCATTACAGGTACCGGCTGTCCGTCCGTCCGTGCGTGCCCCCTCTCGGGTCTCTCCCCCTCCATATGACTCCTTGCAGGTCGCACACGCCTTGGTGGCGCCTTACTTTTGGGTGTCAAATGTCCGGGAGGCTGCTGATTCCCCTTGAGATGCCAGTGATGGAACTCCGGTTAGAAACCATGGTTCTAACACACAGTTGACTGGTAATCATACACTCTATATATATTTTTTACCATTGGGCCTACACCCATGTAGAGAATTTAAATCTAATGTATATATTTCCCACAGCAAACCACCCATCCTCTGAAGAGATCCACTGGGATTGAAACGTGTCAGGCACATATACAGATGCATGTGAAATGTAAAACTGTATGGCAATGTTGTGTCTTAAATCTGTGTGGGTATTATATACATGTTTTTACCGGAGTATATACGTGTTGGGACTGTACTTAATGTGTATACACAATACATTTTTAACATGGACTATTGTAAATCATTTTCGGAATTTTACTGCAAAAAACCCCTGGGGGAAACTTCCTATTCTTCTGTTAATTTTCGGGGTGCGCGGCGCCTTTCACTCCCAGTATACATGTCCTTCCCATTCTTTCATACTTGCATATCTGTGTATGTAGGTAGTTAAGCTTTAATGTGTCCTGACTATGCACACTAACATTTTTAGATATGTGCACTGCCGAAAAAAATTCATTCGTTTTTTCGCTTTTTTCGAAAATTAGAAAATCCAAATTTTCGGAATTTCGAATTTCCAAATTTTCTAATTGCGAATTTTTGAATTTCGGATTTCAGAATTTATGGATTTTCAAATTGCGGATTTTCGAATCTTGGAATTTCCGCTTTTCGAATTTCCGCTTTTCGAATTTCCGCTTTTCGAATTGAGGAGGAGGAGGAGGAGGAGGAGGAGGAGGAGGAAATCACACCGCAGAGCTCCGCCTGTGCAGGGCGCTGCCTCTGCCCGTCATTCCATAAGTTCTTTGGTGTGGGCCTTTTTTGAGTCGAGTGCATCAGATCGCACAGCTGCTGTTTGCAACATATGTCTCAAGCGTATATCGCGTGGCCAAAACATCACCTGCTTGGGCACCACATGCTTGACCAGACATATGTTGACCTGCCATGCAGCTCGTTGGCAAGCCTACCTTAAAGACCCACACCAAAGAACAAAGCGGACCTCTCCTTTCACCGCATCAGCTGGTATCTCCAACCCCACTATACCTTCAGTCCTCTCTGAAACCTGCACTGAGAGGAATGAAGGTGTAGAATTAGGTGTGTCACAGCCAAGTACTTGCGGGTACTCTGCTAGCAGTACACCGACGTCCGATTCTAGCAGGCAAATTTCTCTGCCCCAGCTGCTGGACCGTCAAAAGAAGTTCACTCCCAGCCATCCACATGCCCAGCGGTTGAATGATAGCTTGGCTAAATTGCTAGCGCTTCAACTGCTGCCTTTTCAGTTGGTAGACTCGGCCCCCTTCCGTGAGTTTGTGCAATGTGCGGTTCCTCAGTGGCAGGTTCCCAAACGCCACTTTTTCTCACGGAAGGCGATTCCGGCTCTCTACCGGCATGTGGAAGGCAATGTCTTGGTCTTGCTGGACAGGGCGGTCAGCGGTAAGGTGCATATTACCGCTGACTCATGGTCCAGCAGGCATGGACAGGGACGTTACCTTTCTTTCACGGCCCATTGGGTCACTCTTTTGGCAGCTGGGAAGGATGCAGGACAAGGTGCAGTAGTGTTGGAGGTTGTTCCGCCGCCACGCCTCCAAAATGCTACTACTGGTTGTGACACACCTCTCTCCTCCACCCCCTCCTCCTCCTCTTCTTCTTCCTCCATGGCCTCTTCCTGTGCTTTGTCCTCGGAACCAGCGGTGCTCCGTAGGCGTTCAAGGGGCTACGCAAGTACGCAGGCAAAAAGATGCCATGCCGTGCTTGCGCTGGTGTGTTTGGGGGACAGGAGCCACACTGGGGCAGAGGTTCTGTCTGCTCTGCAGGGGCAGGCCGAGAGGTGGTTGAGGCCACGCCAGCTTAAGCCAGGAATGGTGGTTTGCGACAATGGCACCAACCTCCTCTCCGCCCTCCGATAGGGACAACTGACCCATGTGCCCTGTGTGGCTCACGTCCTTAACCTGGTGGTGCAGCGGTTCTTGGGCAGGTACCCGGGCTTACAGGATGTCCTGAGGCAGGCCAGGAAAGTCTGTGTGCATTTCCGCAGATCTTATAATGCCAGTGCTCGCCTGGCTGAGCTGCAAAAGGAGTTGAACCTGCCCAAGAACCGCCTTATATGTGACATGCCCACCAGGTGGAACTCAACGTTGGCCATGCTGCAGCGGCTGCACACGCAGCAGAGGGCCATCAATGAGTACCTGTGCGACTACGGCACCAGGACAGGGTCAGGGGAGCTCAGGTTTTTTTCACCACGCCAGTGGGGCATGATCAGGGATGCATGCACTGTCCTGGCACCATTTGAGGAGGCCACGAGGATGGTGAGCAGTGACAGTGCATGCATCAGTGACACTGTACCTCTTGTCCACCTGTTGGAACATACGCTGCGTGGAATAATGGACAGGGCACTTGAGGCAGAACAGAGGCAGGAAGAGGAGGACTTCCTTGCCTCTCAAGGCCCCCTTTACCCAGACAGTGTTCCTTCTGTCCCACCCATCGCACAGGAAGAGGAGGAGGAGGAGGATTTTGTCAGCATGGAGGTGGAGCCTGGCACTCAGCATCATCAGCAGCAGTCTTTTAGGGATGATTTACAGTCCCAAGAAACCAGTGGACTTGTACGTGGCTGGGAGGAGGTGGCTGCGGATCATGTCGTCCTTAGTGACCCAGAGGACTCCGGACAGAATGCCTCAGCTAACCTACGCTGCATGGCCTCCCTGATCCTGCAAAGTCTGCGGAAGGATCCTCGTATTCTTCGGATCAAGGAGAGGGACCATTACTGGCTGGCCACTCTCCTTGATCCACGGTACAAGGGTAAGATTGCGGACCTTATCTTACCGTCGCAGAGGGAGCAGAGGATGAGACAACTCCGGGAGGCCTTGCAGAAAGGTCTGTGCAACGCGGTCCCAGAGACTGGGAGGTTACAAACACCTGGTCCTGGACAACGAGTTGCTGAGGCTTCGGTCAGTCAAAGAAGGAGTGGTGGGGAAGGTGGCCGTCTGACCGATGCGTTCAGACAATTCTTTAGTCCGCAGCCCCAAGGTATGATCGGTTCCAGCAACCATCACCAGCGTCTGATATACATGGTGCAGGAATACCTAGGGGCAAGGTCAGACTTGGACACCTTCCCCACCGAAAATCCTCTGGCTTACTGGGTCTTGAGGATGGATCACTGGCCAGAGCTTGCACAGTATGCAATTGAGCTACTGGCCTGTCCTGCATCCAGCGTTCTTTCAGAACGCACATTCAGTGCTGCTGGAGGATTTGTCACGGATCACAGGGTGCGCCTGTCCACCGACTCGGTTGATCGACTGACCTTCATAAAGATGAACCAGTCTTGGATCACCACCAGCTACCAAACACCTGAAGCTGATATAACAGACTAATTTATTTTCAAATGTCACATCCCTTCAAGACTGATGCTGATGCTGAGAGACTGTCCTGTTATGTTGACTGACTATCCTCCTCCTCCTCAATGATCCGATTGATGATGATAGCTTGGAAGAACATTTTTGTTTCTGGGTGCCGCCACCAGTGGCTAAGGCCCAATTTTTCAGCCTCTGTTTAACAGGGGCATGTAATTACAATTTTTTATGCAATGCTTTGCAGCAGGGCTCATTCCTGCACTCCAACTAGAGTATCTGGGAGAGGTTGCAGTGTCGTGGCACCAGCACCAGTGGCTAAGGCCCAATTTTTCAGCCCCTGTTTAACAGGGGCGTGTAATTACAATTTTTGATGCAATACTTTGCAACAGGGCTCGTTGCTGTGCTCCAAGTACAGTATCTGTGAGGGGTTGCAGTGTTGTGGCACCAGTGCCTAAGGCCCAATTTTTCTGCCCCTGTTTAACAGGGGCATGTAATTACAATTTTTGATCTAATAATTCACAGCAGGGCCCATTCCTGCACCCACCAAGAGTAACTGTGAGGCCTTACAGTGTTGTGTCAACACCACCACCACCACCACCACCAAAGGCCCAATTTTTGAGCACCTGTTCAACAGGGGCATGCAATTACAATTCTTGATCTAATAATTCACAGCAGGGCCCATTCATGGGCCCACCAAGAGTAACTGTGAGGGCTCACAGTGTTGTGGAAAAACCAACATGTAAGGGGCAAATTTCAGCTGAGTATATACGGCAGGCCCCTACTTTCAAACATCCAACTTACAAACGACTCCTCCTTGCAAACGGAAGGATACAATAGGAAGTGAGAGGAAATCTACCCCTAGGAAGGCAAATTCTCTCCTGTAAGAGTTAATATGGGAAAAAAGTGTCTCCTCTCCACTGATGCTTTATCAGCAATTCTTGTTTCAATAAAAACCCCAAATTTTCAAAAAACATTTGTCATTAGGACGGAAAGTGAGGTGAACTGTTCTGAACAGGTGCACACTGCACAGACAGCAAAACAAATGTTACAGGGGTGATAACCCTTCCCTATGTTTTCCAAAAAGCTTAAAAATAGATTTTTTGGCTGGAGCTACACTTAAACAATGTACCTGTTCAAAATTACAAACAGATTCTACATAAGAACAAACCTACAGTCCCTGTCTTGTATGCACCGCCTGTATACGGCTGTTCAGAGTATATAGGGCCTTTTTTATTTTGTGTGCGGGGTTCCCCTTAATATCCATACAAGACCCAAAGGGGCTGGTAATGGGCTTGGGTAGGGGGGGGGGGGTGTGATGGGGTAGCTATGCCATTTTTCTTAAAGATTTTCATCCATATTACCGGGACCAGACATTACATTAAAGCCGCAAGCAGTTTTAAATGGCTTTTTTTCCTTTAGAAATGTAATTTTGTGCAGGGACAGTTCTAAACACGGGAAATATGTGGCACTTCACAGGCATACTTTAGACACCCCCCAGGTACGATATTTAAAGGAATATTTGACTTTTTTTTTTTTCACTTTATGCATCATTAAAATGACTGCTCCCGAAAAACGGCCGTTTTTAAAACTTCTTTTAGCATTGATACATGTCCCCTGGTGCAGAACCCGGGTTCCCAAACCCTTTTTAGGACAATAACATGCATAATAGTCATTATAATTAGCACTTTAGATTTAGAACGTTTGCATCTATTGTATTTAATAGGGTTCTAAAGTTCGTGCGAACTTTCAGTCCGTTCGCGGGTTCTGGTGCGAACCGAACCCGGGGGTGTTCGACTCATCACTAGCCAGAACCCAACATGTACCCCTTTGAATAACTTCAGACCAGACTCAAAGCAGTTGAAACAACTTTACTGGAAACTTTGAATGGCAGGTACAACAGAGCAAAATGTCCTTTCCCTAACTAAAACCCATTCACACCTGAGCATAGCGTTTTCAGGCAGAAAGTTGCGCAATTTTACCACGATTTTTGCAGTGTTTTTTACCACATTTTTTGCCATGATTTTGACGCATTTTTGCCACGATTTTGTACAGGTCAAGAGGTCACCAATGTAAAAAGCAGAAAAAAACGCCCAAATCTGCCTGTCCCAGCATACCTGCACAGGTGAAGTACTTAGGGGAAAGTTCATAATTGGATGATCCAGAGGTGCAAGGTCCATCATTACAGTGTCCCGACAGGTCGGCATCGCTGGAGCAGACAACAGGTCCCACTCTTCTTTTTCAATAGTTTTCGCTCCGGGGGGCCCGAACTTTTCTCCTTTTATAATACAGAGGACAGGAGGCTGTACAGAAAAAATGCCTGTGAACTAACCCAGAGGAAAACATAAACCCCTTATCCCTGACTTGAGCAACCGAGCTGGCTATCTAACTCACAGTAAGCAACTTGCCTATACGTATTACTTGTATTCTGTGTTTGACTTCCCATGTACCGACCCGGCTTTGTTCACCGCGTTTGCCTACATGCTGCGTGCCGTGACTTGAGTCGTTTCCCAGATCCTCTTCTGTCTCCTGCCATCTGTACTCTGTACATGCAAGTGGTCTCACTCTCTGCATCTTCAGCTGAGCGTACCTGGGGGCCACAACCTGATTCCAGGGGCTTTGGTAAAGAAACAGGCCGGTGCTTAGACTCTGCATCCTGGGGAACCCTGAGTGGGCCTTCTACAAGGGCTCACTACCTTAGGAATCTGACAATGGGACTAGTATCACATCTTGTGTGCTTATAAACTCCTGAGATGTAAATCCGGCCCTGACTTCTATAGCTACACAGGGCCGGATTACAGACAAGGCCACCGAGGCCAGGCCGCAGGGGTGCAGGGGCGGCACTGTCGCAACAGGGATGTGAAAAAAATCCTGGCCCTGGTGGCCTTGTCTGGAATCCGGCCCTGGGGACGCCGCATTTACTACTACTACTGGCACAGATTCCATCCACACTCATTAGGAGCCGCCCCCGGGACAAGCTGCCCCCGCCTACTTACACTCTCTTTGTGCTCCAATAACACAAAACCGCCCACCCATTCACCGCCCAGTCTGCTCCAGTATCAACACAGCGCATCCTTGCCCATCCTTTGTCCTCGGCCACCGGATGCTGCATTCTCCTATTGGTGGATTTTAACCTCCTAAAGGTCTCCACGACAATGCACGGCGTCTCTCCCCTCTCACTGGCCAGCAGGGGGGACCAATAGGAGTGAGCGGGGTCGTGGGTTTTAAACTTTTTCTATTGTAAATGTGATGGAGGAGGTCAGGTGCTGCTGCGAGAGATCCGTCCGACCTATAGAGACGGGAGAGCCGGACCCGACCATCCGATCCATTGAGAGGGGAGAGCCCGAGATCCGGACCATCCGATCCATAGAGAGGGGAGAGCCGGGACCCGACCTACCGATCCGATCCATACAGAGGACTGAGCCCGAGATCCAGACCAGACCATCCGACCGATACGGAGGGGAGAGCCTGACATCCGGGACCCCACCGACCGCCGTTGGCTCGCAGGTGGGTGCTGAGTACCGGGAGATCTGACCCTCCTCCATTCACCATACACTCTGCATATTGTGTAATGGGCGGATGGCTACAGAAGAGGGCACATTTTAAATTAATGGGCAGAGGCATCCCCTGTAGCCATTCTATAAGCATAATAACAATATACTGTAACAAGTATTGAAAACGCCCATCAACATTTTTATGATCTCCGTCCATCATTTTAAATATTTGCCCTCTTCTGTAGCCATCCACCCCTTGCACGATATAACAGTAATAAACCCGCCCCTTGCTCTGCACGAGCATCGAGAGCGTGCCGCTGCATCGTGGTCATTGCGCAGGCGCCCTGTAACAGCTGACTCAGTTATTCAGCTTCGGCTATTTTCGGAGGCTCCGCTGTGGTTCATACTGTACAAGCGCTGCGCTTGCGCAGTACAGGGGGGTCAAAATCCGCCGGGGGAATTTTTTCGGCAGGACACCGTCCGGTGTCCTGACGAAAAAAGTCCCCTGGCAGGTAATGTCCCCCCTGTACTGTTCAGATGCAGCGCTTGCGCAGTATGAACCACAACGGGGCCAACGAAAATAGCCGAACATAAATAGCTCAGAGTCAGCTGAACACCGCGCCTGCGCAATGACGACCATCTTGTGACAGATGCTGCCGCACGCTCCCGATGCTCGTGCTACTCTGCAAGGGGGCGGGTGCATTACTGTTATATCGTCTAAGGGGCAGATAGCTACTGAAGAGGCCGAGTTTTCAATTGATGGGCAGAGTTTATAACTTGGGGGTGGCATTAGCAATATACTCGTGCAAAGCCGCCCAACAACATTGCAAAAGCCGCCTTTCATTTGTTTAAACACGCCCCGCTAAGACATATAGTATATTGCTAATACCACCCCCAAGTTATCAGCTCTGCCCAACAATTGAAAACTCGGCCTCTTCAGTAGCTATCCGCCCCTTAGACGATATAACAGTAATACACCCGTCCCCTTGCAGAGTAGAACGAGCATCGGGAGCGTGCGGCAGCGTCTGTCACAAGATGGTCGTCATTGCACAAGCGCCGTGTTCAGCTGACTCTGAGCTATTTATGTATCCTCATTTCTATCACATGGGGGGGGGGCTCAGAAGCCCCCTATGTGATGGTGTGTGTGTGTGTGGGGGGGGGGGGATTGAAGGACCCGGCCTTGGGGCGGCAAAGGGAGTAAATCCGGGCCTGTAGCTACAGTATCTTTAAGTTTTTATATACTGTTTATTTGCAAGTTTCTTTCTATATCGGTGTTATACAAGTTAAAGAAAAATGTTACATTTCTATCCTCTGTCTTTCTCTGTGATATGAGGTCTGTCATTTCGTTCCTAGGCCAGTATTAACATTACATTGTTTATATTCAGTTTTTTGCTGTCTGCTCTAAAACTGCAGAATGTGACAACAATGAGGAAGGCATTCACATACATTTAAAATCTTCAAAGCCTGATTCAATAATGATGATTTCTGTAACCTCTTCTCTTTTGGAGATCCAAAATTCAAGGTAACACTTGGAATAAGACCAAGATTGAAAACAAAGAAGGCCTTGAGGATTATTCTAGATTGTTCTAAATATTGTTTCTGTTCTCGACTACCATTGGCTGGCTGGAATCATATGGGAAGGGGTGAATGAAGTCTAAATCAAGCAGGTTTGTTTGGCTTATTTGTTGTTCTCAGTACTGATCTGCAGTTACAATGCAGACTTCAGATAGGATGAATGTAAACAGAGCAATATTTAGATACACCTGGGCCCATGGTTGCAGCTTTCATGGCATGGGAAAAGAAAAGGCAGAGGTAAGAGCTTGTATTGGAAAAGATGCTTTGTATCCCTGGATATGTTAAAAGAGCTAATGAGTTTTAAAGATTAGTTATTAATTGACAAAGTTGGAAAAATAGGATTTTTTACTCACCGTTCATGGACCGACACAGCTTCTCTATTGACATAGTGGGTATTATCCGTTAATTAGGAGTGACTAGGCAGAAAACTTGTAAAAAGTGTTGCATCACACCTTCTACAGTACCGCCCAGGGGGCAGACCCTCTGGGTATATATCCCCTCACTCTGCATCTCGCAGATCAGTTCGTCAAAAAGCAGTACAAACTTAAAAGGAGGGGTGGGTGCTTTGTCGGTCAATGAACTCTTTACGGTGAGTAAAAAATCCTATTTACTCTTTCGTTCATGGACCGACACAGCTTCTCTATTGACATAGTGGGATGTCCCAAAGCAATATCAGAGAAAAACGAGGGGTGGTAACAGCATAATAATAAACTTCACCCCAAACACAAAACAGTACTCATCCAACGGAAGAGTTGCAACTCTAAACAGCCGCCTGCAAAACTTTGCGGCCGAAAGAGGCATCCGAAGATGCACCTACATCAACTTTGTAGAATTTTGTGAAAGTGTGAGCGGACGACCAAGTCGCCGCTTTACATAATTGGGAAACAGACGCTTGATGTCGGAAAGCCCAAGAGGCACCTATTGCCCGGGTCGAATGCGCCGTGACCGGAAAGGGGGACGCTTGACCCTTTAAGGCGTAAGCCTGGATTACTATCTGTCGGATCCACCTAGAAATGGTGGCCGACGAGACTGCTTGGCCCTTCTTGGGACCAGCCACCGAAACAAACAATGAGTCTGACTTCCGGAACAGGGAAGTAGCAGATAGGTATACTCTCAAAGCTCGGACAATGTCCAAGGAATGCAACGCCGACTCCTTAGGATTCGACGGATGAGGACACAAGGATGGAAGTACAATGTCTTTGTTGAGATGAAAAGCCGGAAGAAAGGAAGGCTGCTTCCTCAGCACCACCTTATCCTTGTGGAAAATCAAATAGGGAGCCTTGCAGGACAAGGCTGCCAGCTCAGAGACTCGTCTAACTGTTGTCTCTTGACCGGGTCACAAACCTCAATACCTTCCGATTGAGTCGGGAAGCCAGAAGATCTACGTCTGGTGTGCCCCATCTTTGGCAGAGGAGCTGGAACACCACCGGGTGTAAGGACCATTCTGAAAAAAAGGGGAAAAACGCGTGGCGTTGATAAATAAGTTTTATACTTTGAAACGCGTCAGCCGATAGTGCGCCCCATCACGGTCTCCTTGATCGGTCGAAGTGTGGTTTGGGTTCACATGCTGCAACTTCCAAGGCACTGTTTGTACAATGCAAACTTTTGTACTAGTTTTGTGAGTACCTTTTCATTGCTTTCATTTTAAATAAATTTTCCTAAACAATATCACACCAGGCTGGTGCGCCCTTGGTTTTTCGCCTTTTTTTTCATTTGCTTTTAGGACACCCCTATCCACGAAGGGCAGCAAGGCCAGTGCATTCGTTGTAGACTATTGAATGGTCGATGGTCATCTCGTGCGCAGGATTGTTTGTTGTTTTTCTGCCATTTTTGTAAGGACCATTCTCCCTGGTCCAGCATTTGGCGACTTAGGTAATCCGCCTGCCGGTTTTCCAAACCCGGAATGTACACGGCCGACAGTGCCGGTACGCTCCTCTCTGCCCACTTCAGGATGCGAGTGACCTCCGATGCTGCAGCTGAGCTTCTTGTTCCTTCTTGATGATTGACATATGCCACTGCTGTGGCGTTGTCTGACTGGATCCTGACTGGCCGCCCTTGCAGCCTCTGAGACCAGAGGCTGCAAGGGCACAGCCTGATCGCCCAGATTTCTAGGACATTGATCGGCAGGTGGGATTCTTCTGGGGTCCAGTGACCTTGCGCCGCCTGAATACCCCAGACACCCCTCCAACCTGTAAGGCTGGCGTCCGTCGTGATCACTATCCAGTAAACCGGAAGAAATTACTTCCCGGGCCAGAAGAGCCGGTGCTTCAGCCACCATACCAGGGATCTCCTGACTAGGTGGCTTACTCGGATTTGATAATCCAGAGTAGTGATGAGCCGAACACCCCCGGGTTCGGTTCGCACCAGAACCCGCGAACGGACCGAAAGTTCGTACGAACATTAGAACCCTATTAAATATAATGGATGCGAACGTTCGAATTCTAAAGTGCTAATTATAACGACTATTATGCATGTTATTGTCCTAAAAAGGGTTTGGGAACCCGGGTTCTGCACCAGGGGACATGTATCAATGCAAAAAGAAGTTTTAAAAACGGTCGTTTTTCGGGAGCAGTCATTTTAATGATGCATAAAGTGAAAAAAAAAAAGTCAAATATTCCTTTAAATATCGTACCTGGGGGGTGTCTAAAGTATGCCTGTGAAGTGCCACGTGTTTCCCGTGTTTAGAACTGTCCCTGCACAAAATGACACTTCTAAAGGAAAAAAAAGCCATTTAAAACTGCTTGCGGCTTTAATGTAATGTCTGGTCCCGGTAATATGGATGAAAATCTTTAAGAAAAATGGCATAGCTACCCCATCACCCCCCCCTACCCCAGCCCATTACCAGCCCCTTTGGGTCTTTTATGGATATTAAGGGGAACCCCGCACATAAAATAAAAAAGGCCCTATATACTCTGAACAGCCGTATACAGGCGGTGCATACAAGACAGGGACTGTAGGTTTGTTCTTATGTAGAATCTGTTTGTAATTTTGAACAGGTACATTGTTGAAGTGTAGCTCCAGCCCAAAAATCTATTTTTAAACTTTTTGGAAAACATAGGTAAGGGTTATCACCCCTGTAACATTTGTTTTGCTGTCTGTGCCCCTGTTCAGAACATTTCACCTCACTTTCCGTCCCAATGACAACTGTTTTTGAAATGTGGTGTTTTTCTTGAAACAAGGATTGGTGATAAAGAATCAGTACAGAGGAGACACCTTTCTCCCATATTAATTCTTACAGGAGAGAATTTTCCTTCCTAGGGGTAGATTTCCTCTCACTTCCTGTTGTCTTCTTGCGTTTGCAAGTAGGAGTTGTTTGTAAGTTGGATGTTTGAAAGTAGGGACCTGCCGTATATACTCTGCAGAAATAGGCCCCTTAGTTGTTGGTGTTGGCACAACACTGTAAGCACTCACAGTTACTCTTGGTGGGTGCTGGAACGCCCTGCTGTCAACTATTATATCAGGAATTGTAATTACATATAATTGTTGAACAGTGGTAGTAAAAATTGGGCCTTTGATGGTGGTGCTGGTGCCACAACACTGTAAGCCCTGACAGTTACTCTTGGTGGGTGCAGCAATGGGCCCTGCTGTGAATTATTAGATCAAGAATTGTAATTGCATGCCCCTGTTGAACAGGGGCTGAAAAATTGGGCCTTTCGTGGTGGTGGTGGTGGTGGCGTTGCCACAACACTGTAAGCCCTCAGAGTTACTCTTGGTGGGTGCAGCAATGGGCCCTGCTGTGAATTATTAGATCAAGAATTGTAATTACATGCCCCTGTTGAACAGGGGCTGAAAAATTGGGCCTTAGGCACTGGTGGCACAACACTGCAACCCCTCACAGATACTGTACTTGGAGCACAGCAATGAGCCCTGTTGCAAAGTATTGCTTCAAAAATTGTAATTACACGCCCCTGTTAAACAGGGGCTGAAAAATTGGGCGTTAGGCACTGGTGGCGGCACCCATAAACAAAAATGATCTTCCAAGCTATCATCATCAATCGTATCATTGAGGACTCTGAGGAGGAGGATAGCCAGTCAACATAACAGCACAGGCACTCAGCATCAGCATCAGTCTTGAAGGGATGTGACATGTTAAAATCAATTAGTCTGTTATATCAGCATCAGGTGTGTGGTAGCTGGTGGTGATCCAAGACTGGTTCATCTTGATGAAAGTCAGTCGATCAACCGAGTCGGTGGACAGGCGCACCCTGTGATCCGTGACAAATCCTCCAGCAGCACTGAATGTGCGTTCCGAAAGAACGCTGGATGCAGGACAGGCCAGTAGCTCAATTGCATACTGTGCAAGCTCTGGCCAGTGATCCATCCTCAAGACCCAGTAAGCCAGAGGATTTTCGGTGGGGAAGGTGTCCAAGTCTGACCTTGCCCCTAGATATTCCTGCACCATGTTTATCAGACGCTGGCGATGGTTGCTGGAACCGATCATACTTTGGGGCTGCGGACTAAAGAATTGTCTGAACGCATCGGTCAGACGGCCACCTTCCCCACCGCTCCTTCTTTGACTGGCCGAAGCCTCAGCAACTCGTTGTCCAGGACCAGGAGTTTGTAACCTCCCAGTCTCTGGGAACGCGTTGCACAGACCTTTCTGCAAGGCCTCCCGGAGTTGTCTCATCCTCTGCTCCCTCTGCGACGGTAACATAAGGTCCGCAACCTTACCCTTGTACCGTGGATCAAGGAGAGTGGCCAGCCAGTAATGGTCCCTCTCCTTGATCCGAAGAATACGAGGATCCTTCCGCAGACTTTGCAGGATCAGGGAGGCCATGCAGCGTAGGTTAGCTGAGGCATTCGGTCCGGAGTCCTCTGGGTCACTAAGGACGACATGATCCGCAGCCACCTCCTCCCAGCCACGTACAAGTCCACGGGTTTCTTGGGACTGTAAATCATCCCTAAAAGACTGCTGCTGTTGATGCTGCTGAGTGCCAGGCTCCACCTCCATGCTGACACAATCCTCCTCCTCCTCCTCGTCCTCGTCCTCTTCCTGTGCGATGGGTGGGACAGAAGGAACACTGTCTGGGTAAAGGGGGCCTTGAGAGGCAAGGAAGTCCTCCTCTTCCTGCCTCTGTTCTGCCTCAAGTGCCCTGTCCATTATTCCACGCAGCGTGTGCTCCAACAGGTGGACAAGAGGTACAGTGTCACTGATGCATGCACTGTCACTCCTCACCATCCTCGTGGCCTCCTCAAATGGTGCCAGGACAGTGCATGCATCCCTGATCATGCCCCACTGGCGTGGAGAAAAAAAAACAAGCTCCCCTGACCCTGTCCTGGTGCCGTAGTCGCACAGGTACTCATTGATGGCCCTCTGCTGCGTGTGCAGCCGCTGCAGCATGGCCAACGTTGAGTTCCACCTGGTGGGCATGTCACATATAAGGCGGTTCTTGGGCAGGTTCAACTCCTTTTGCAGCTCAGCCAGGCGAGCACTGGCATTATAAGATCTGCGGAAATGCACACAGACTTTCCTGGCCTGCCTCAGGACATCCTGTAAGCCCGGGTACCTGCCCAAGAACCGCTGCACCACCAGGTTAAGGACGTGAGCCACACAGGGCACATGGGTCAGTTGTCCCTGTCGGAGGGCGGAGAGGAGGTTGGTGCCATTGTCGCAAACCACCATTCCTGGCTTAAGCTGGCGTGGCGTCAACCACCTCTCGGCATGGCCCTGCAGAGCAGACAGGACCTCTGCCCCAGTGTGGCTTCTGTCCCCCAAACACACCAGCGCAAGCACGGCATGGCATCGTTTTGCCTGCGTACTTGGGTAGCCCCTTGAACGCCTACGGAGCACCGCTGGTTCAGAGGACAAAGCACAGGAAGAGGCCATGGAGGAAGAAGAAGAGGAGGGGGTGGAGGAGAGAGGTGTGTCACAACCAGTAGTAGCATTTTGGAGGCGTGGCGGTGGAACAACCTCCAACACTACTGCACCTTGTCCTGCATCCTTCCCAGCTGCCAAAAGAGTGACCCAATGGGCCGTGAAAGAAAGGTAACGTCCCTGTCCATGCCTGCTGGACCATGAGTCAGCGGTAATATGCACCTTACCGCTGACCGCCCTGTCCAGCGAGGCCAAGACATTGCCTTCCACATGCCGGTAGAGAGCCGGAATAGCCTTCCGTGAGAAAAAGTGGCGTTTGGGAACCTGCCACTGAGGAACCGCACATTGCACAAACTCACGGAAGGGGGCCGAGTCTACCAACTGAAAAGGCAGCAGTTGAAGCGCTAGCAATTTAGCCAAGCTAGCATTCAACCGCTGGGCATGTGGATGGCTGGGAGTGAACTTCTTTCGACGGTCCAGCAGCTGGGGCAGGGAAATTTGCCTGCTAGAATCGGACGTCGGTGTACTGCTAGCAGAGTGGCCGCAAGTACTTGGCTGTGACACACCTAATTCTACACCTTCATTACTCTCAGTGCATGTTTCAGAGAGGACTGAAGTTATAGTGGGGTTGGAGATCCCAGCTGATGCGGTGCAAGGAGAGGTCCGCTTTGTTCTTTGGTGTGGGTCTTTGAGGTAGGCTTGCCAACGAGCTGCATGGCAGGTCAACATATGTCTGGTCAGGCATGTGGTACCCAAGCGGCTGATGTTTTGGCCACGCGATATACGCTTGAGACATATGTTGCAAACAGCAGCTGTGCGATCTGATGCACTAGCCTCAAAAAAGGCCCACACCAAAGAACTTTTTGAATGACGGGCAGAGGCAGCACCCTGCACAGGCGGAGCTCTGCGGTGTGATTCCGTCGGTGTACTGCCCATACGCTGGCCACCAAAGGGCATCCTGCCTCGTTGGAGATGTGCCTCCTCCTCATCCTCCTCCTCCTCCTCTCTCCTATTAGGCACCCACGTGGAGTCAGTGACCTCATCATCCCCTCCCTCCTCATCACTGGAGCCAATCTGGCAGTATGCTGCAGCTGCTGGAACATGACTGCCAGATTGGTGTCCTTCTTGAGCATCCCCTCTGTCTTCTCTCACGCTACTGCCTTCCTCTAGCTGGGTTTCATCATCAGACCCTTTGAAACGCTGGGCATCCTCCTGGAGCATGTACCCAACACTGTGCTCAAACAGTTCGGGGGACTCCTCAGGAGGAGGACATGGTGGGTCTAGGGAAGGAGTGACTGATGATGAGTCTGACATTGATACCAGGGAAGAGGACGCTTTGGCAGCTGCTTTGCCAGTACCCTGAGCCTGGGTGAGAGAGGAGGAGGAGGAGGAGGAGGAGGAGGAGGGCTTGGTCATCCACTCTACCAAGTCTTCGGCATGATGTGGCTCAACATGTCCAGCTGCCGAAAAGAAGGACAAGCGTGTCCCATGGCCATGTGCTGATGACAATGCACCGCGTCCACGACCAGCACTGTTGCCCCCAGACACAGAGCCTGCTTGCCCTCTTTTATTGCCTCCTGACTGTCTGCCTCTCCTTGTTTGCCTTCCAGACATTCTAATGGATGGCCTGCAGGGAGATGGGAAAAAAAGCAATAAGGGCTACCTTCAGGTGTCCTTCTCTGCCCCTTTACTTAAGGATTTCTAAATATGGTTGAGGATGATTGCTTTCGCACAGAATAGCACAATGACAATTTCCCTGACTGTCCAAAAAACAAGGATTTCAAAGATGGTTGATGAGGAATGCTTTAGCACAGTATAGCACAATGAGAATTTCCCTCACTGTCCTTCCCTGTCCCTACAAACAAGGTTTAGCACAGTAAAACACACTGACACTCTCCCTACCTATAGTTTTCTGTCCCTATAAATTTTTTTTTTAAAGATGGTTGATGAGGAATGCTTTAGCACAGTATAGCACAATGAGAATTTCCCTCACTGTCCTTCCCTGTCCCTACAAACAAGGTTTAGCACAGTAAAACACACTGACACTCTCCCTATCCTATAGTTTTCTGTCCCTATAAAATTTTTTTTTTAAAGATGGTTGATGAGGAATGCTTTAGCACAGTATAGCACAATGAGAATTTCCCTCACTGTCCTTCCCTGTCCCTACAAACAAGGTTTAGCACAGTAAAACAGACTGACACTCTCCCTACCTATCCTTCTCTTTCCCTAAACTAAAGGAATCCAGGTTAAGCAAGAAAAAAAAATGTCACTGTCCCTGCCTATGCTTCTCTTTCCCTGCTCCGGAACACACTACACTAGGCCGCCGTGCTGGCGGCCTTTTATAGTGTGGGGCGTGTACTAAACACCCTCAGCAATAATTGGCCACAGGTATCCTGCCTGTGGCCAATCATTGCTCTCCTCGCTGCCGGCGCTGTGATTGGCCAAGCATGCGGGGTCACAGTGCATGCTTGGCCAATCACAGCGCCTGGATGACACTGCGATGGCGTAGTGCATTGTGGGCCGCGAATTAGGCGCGAACGGCCCAAATCGTTCGTTGTCCGGCGAACGAGCGAACAGCCGATGTTCGAGTCGAACGTATGTTCGACTCGAACACCGAGCTCATCCCTAATCCAGAGATGATGGGAATCTGTTCCATCTGGACAGAACTTCTTTCTGTAACACCCGAGTGTGATATTGAGCATATGGGACCGCCTCGAAGGAGGCTACCATGAGGCCTAACACTCGCATGCAAAATCGGAGCGACGACCAACTCTTGGAAGTCAGCTGCCGCACTGCAGCCCGAAAGGTCCCCACAGGCAGGAATACTTTTGCCTCTGAGGAATCCAGAATTAACCCCAGGTACACTAGACGTTGAGTCGGCACCAATACTGACTTTTGCGTGTTTAGTATCCAACCACAGTCTCGAAGAGTCTGACAGGTAATGGACACGCTTACCTCTAATTCTGAGCTTGAAGGGGCCTTCAGAAGAAGGTCGTCCAAGTAGCCCACAATAGCGATACCCCGCTGTCTTAGAAGTGCCAGAATCGGAGCGAGCACCTTGGTGAATGTCCTGGGTGCTGAAGCAAGGCCAAACGTGAGGGCCACAAACTGATAGTGGTTCTTCCCGATTGCAAATAGCAGAAACCTCTGGTGTCTGGAGTATATGGGAACATGCAGGTATGCGTCCTTGATGTCCAAGGAGGCCAGAAAGTCCCCTGGATGGAGGGCAGTGACTACAGATCGAACTGACTCCATCCGAAATCTTTGTACCTTCACAAAGCAATCGAGGGCCCTGAGATCCAAGATTGGACGAACCCCATCCTTCAGCACAATGAACAGATTTGAGTAAAAACCATGACCCCGTTCCTGTTTTGGAACTGGAATAACTACCCCGCATTCCAGCAGACCCTGGACCGTCCCATACAGGGCCTCCTGACGGGTCGGTAGTAGCTGGAGATTGGAGGTGACGAATCTGTCCGGTGGACAAGAGAGAAATTCTATCTTGTAGCCTGAGGAGATTACTTCGCAAACCCACCTGTCGGAGACTAGAGCTGTCCACTGAGTCGCGAAGATGTCCCCCCACCCGAGAGCTGGGTGGGGGCGGACCTTCATGCGGATGCAGATTTGTCCGCAGGCTTGTTGGGTTTGCGGGACCAAGGCCGCTTTTGTCCTTGGGCAGGCGCTTTGTCGGCCTGGGGTCTTTTCCCTGTCGCCCTAGGGGGACGAAAAAAATGCTTGCATGCAGTAAAGGAGGGCCCTTGCCCTTGGCGTGGCCCCTTACCCTTGTTAGTTTGAGGAAGCGAAGTGCTTTTACCTCCTGTGGCATCCTTGATCATGTCATCCAGAGACCCCAAAAAGTCTGTCGCCCTTAAAGGGCAGATCCAACAGGGCCTTCTTGGAAGTCTGGTCCGCAGACCAGCCCTTTAGCCAGATCAGGTGGCGTATTGCTACTGCATAAACCAAAGCTTTTGACAGCAGGGGAATAGTATCTATGTCTGACTCGCAGACAAACTTAAGGCCCTGGACCAACTGGTCGGCCAAAGTTATCTCATCAGGAGGAGCATCTCGCTCCTTTAACCCCTGGAGTAGCAATTTTGCCCATTCAGTAAGTGTCTGAGACACTAGGGCCCCAGCCAATGCCGGGCGTACTGCCGAGCCTACCACTGAGTATAGGTAGCGAGCGAGTGCTTCAGCCTTCTTATCCACAGGGTCCTTGAAAACAGGAGCCCCTTCTACTGGAATTGTGGTAGCTCTATTAAGTCTGGACACCGGAGGGTCCACTATAGGGGGAGAGGTCCATTTCTTCAGAAAACTCTCCACAAAGGGGTACCATACCGCAAACTTCTTTGGGGCTATAAAGACCATTAGTGGGTTCTCCCATTCCTTGTATAAGAGCTTATCAAAATAAGACACACAAGTAAACACCCTAGCAGTGGGGGCAGGTTTACGAAACCCAAAGGGGACCGGAGTCCCTGCTGCTTCTGCAGTATTCTCCAATTTTAGCGTATCCCACACTGCAGTAATAAGGTCAGATACCAAAGCCTTCTTGCGTACTGACCTGGACTTGGAGTCATCCTCACTGTCCAATTGGTCACGGTCTGCAGTCTCTGATGCGTCAGAATTGGAACCATGACCTGTAGCTGGACCTGGTTCTGCATCAGAATTATCCCCAGAAGATTGCAGGGGACGGGGGCGTTTACTACCCCCTGTATTCCCGTGTGCTGCTTCCACCCTGGCAGCAAAAACCTCTAGGATTGCCGACATAGACACCTCAGGGGCACCAGCTGCTAAATCTGATGTTTCAGGGGAGAAAACATCTGGCTCAGATGCCATGCTGACCACGCGCTGACACCCACAGGGCTCCAGGCAAGATATCAATAGGCCAGGGTCACTGCAGAGATGCTGGGTCACCCAGAGGACTCACCACCCTTGGATCGGTACCGCTATGCTGCCGTGTGCTGCGCCTGTGATGCTATCCCACCGCTGCTGTGTCAGTCTGCTTCTTTTATCAGCACTTCCTGTGTGAATTTTTCGCACCAGTGTAATGCACCCTAGAGGCCGGAGACTCTCGCAAAATGGCCGCCAAACAGCTGTATGGAAGATAATGTGGGCTCTAAGAAAATGGTTGCCGAGCCGAAGATAGAGGCCAAAAGCAGCCGTAGTCCACAAAAAGATGGCTGCGTGAATCATAAGAAATATGGCCGCCGATCAGTCGATAGAGGCTAAGCGGGTGTGAACTACAAGAAAATGGCGCCGAGAGGCGATATATAACTATAGGCGCGAAACTACAGGAAAATGGCTGTCGGGTAGTCACTAGAGGCCGAAACAGGCATGGACCACCGCAAAATGGCCGCCGACAGCATGGAGGGGGAAGCACATACAGGTAAGCAGAATGGCATTCTCTTTTAAATGTTAGTTACAGCCAGCCCCGCTCCAGTGGAACCCCTTAGGTGACCCCCAGCACCCAGCAACCTTAGCTAGAAGCCCAGGGAGGAGGGAGAGGCAGGGAGAGAGGGAAGAAAGGGGCCACAACCACTTACATGGTCTCTCCAGGAATGTCCAGCCAAATCACCCAGCCGAGGCATGGGAGTTTACTTACCTATCCTGCATGTATCATGCTGGAAGACATTCCAAACAGATCATCATCCGCGCACGGAAGGTGACTGTTGGCCAGGCATGCTGTGATTGGACCCTAGGGGGCGATCATATGTATGCCCTGGAGTGCGACGCTCACCGGACAGGCTGCTGCGACTCGGCCGTAAGGTCAGCCGAAGCTGAGCGGTCCGATGCAAGCTCACCGGCCAGGCTGCTGCGACTCTACCGTAAGGTCAGCCGAAGCTGAGCGGTCCGATGCAGGCCCTGGAGCGTAGGCTCATCGGTCACCCGTGGAGCGACGGGCATGTCATGGACAACCCAGCGCATAGCTAGGGTCGGCACACGCTCGATGGCCGAAACTGGGGAGACTACAAGGATCGAGGATCCAGCCTGTCACCCAGTCGGCAGTTGGTCGAAGATCACAGGAAACAAAAAAATGTAGCAAAATATATTTTTTCCCCGGACCAATGGGCCTGAAGGGAGCCATGTCCTACTCCTTGCTAGACAGAAAAAAACTGATCTGCGAGATGCAGAGTGTGGGGATATACCCAAAGGGTCCGCCCCCTGGGCGGTACTGTAGAAGGTGTGATGCAACACTTTTTACAAGTTTTCTGCCTAGTCACTCCTAATTAACGGATAATACCCACTATGTCAATAGAGAAGCTGTGTCGGTCCATGAACGAAAGAGTAACACTTATATTAATCAGATATTTAAGTTTGTCAATACTATAAATACAGCTACAAGAAGCATCTGCCTACTTGCTGCAAATGGATTAGCAAGTACAATGTGTAAAATCATTAATAAAAAAAGCCAAGTTAACTTTCGCTGTCTGTTTTGACTTTGCAAACCTAAAACCTTTACAGATACTGGGGCAGCAGATACAAGTGACATTCCTGTAAGCAGAAAATATATACTGCATTTACGGATTTCCTGTACTCAGTGATTGCCCAGATCAATGCAAATTGCATTCCATTTTCAGCTCTAAGCCACTACACAACATCAATACCCTGTAATGAAGAGTTTTCCTTCAGCTGATTCTGTTCTAATGTGTTTGGAGAAAAGACTGCTATAGAGGGAAAAGTCATGCCACCAATGGAAATAAATCTAATACTGTGTATATATATATATATATATATATATATATATATATATATATATATATATAATTATTTTTTTTTTATCTCACAAAAGTGAGTACACCCCTCGCATTTCTGTAAATATTTTATTATATCTTTTCATGTGACAACACTGAAGAAATTACAATTTGCTACAATGTAAAGTAGTGAGTGTACAGCTTGTATAACAGTGTAAATTTGCTGTCTCCTCAAAATAACTCAACACACAGCCATTAACGACTTAAGCCCCGGACCATTTTGGCTGGTTAAAGACCAGGCCCCTTTTTGCGATTCAGCACTGCGTCGCTTTAACTGACAATTGCGCTGTCGTGCGACGTGGCTCCCAAACAAAATTGACGTCCTTTTTTTCCCACAAATAGAGCTTTCTTTTGGTGGTATTTGATCACCTCTGCGGTTTTTATTTTTTGCGCTATAAACAAAAATAGAGCGACAATTTTGAAAAAAAAATCAATATTTTTTACTTTTTGCTATAATAAATATCCCCAAAAAATATATAATTTTTTTTCTTCAGTAATGGCGGCGATCAGTGATCTTTTTCGTGACTGCGACATTATGGCGGACACATCGGACACTTTTGACACATTTTTGGGACCATTGTCATTTTCACAGCGATCAGTGCTATAAAAATGCACTGATTACTGTGAAAATGACACTCGCAGTGAAGGGGTTAACCAGTAGGTGGCGCTGTAGGGGTTAAGTGTTTCCTAGGGAGTCATTCTTACTGTAGGGGGGATGGGCTGTGTGTGACACGTCACTGATCTCGCTCCGATAACACGGAGCGGAGATCAGTGTCATTGTCACTAGGCAGAGCGGGGAAATGCATGTTTACATAAGCATCTCCCTGCTCTATCTCTCCATGAGACGATCACGGGTGTCCCCGAGGGCGGTCGAGACTGCGGGACCCACGGTCGGGATCACGGAGATAGCGGTAGGGTCTCGAGCGCTCAGGCGGTGGCGCGCGCAACCACACGGCAGCATCTTAAAGGGGACGTACCTGTATGTACCTATGCTGCCTTTCCGTGCCATTCTGCCGACGTAAATATACAGGCGGTGGTCCTTAAGTGGTTAATGTCTTAACCGCTGGCAACAAAAGTGAGTTCACCCCTAAGTGAAAATGTCCAAATTGGGCCCAAACAGTCAATATTTTCTGTAGGAATATTGAGTTGGCCCACCCTTTGCAGCTATAACAGCTTCATCTCTTCTGGGAAGCGTTAAATATTTTAAGTTCTCTAAGGGATGATGGTGGTAGATTGAATAAGACCACCATCATCCCTTAGAGAACTTAAAAAATATTACGCTATGTGGGCATTACAATTCTTTTCACATGGTACCCTTGCAAACGTGGTGGAAGTTCAACGGTGAGCGGTGGACAACCAGGAATTGATCAAAGGGGTGCATTGTACTGATTTGTGGTGAGTGCATCCCCAAAGGGAGAACCATTCACGTGGTGAAACTCTGCTGATGGAAGGTGGTTGCTTTAAGAATCTACATTATACAAGTCACTATTTGATCTGGTTTTTCCACTATCTCTCTCATATGGACAATACATATGAAATCTTGTCAGAATTGAACATAGTTTGACAAAGCGCCGCTGCAATATTTAAAGGACTCTTTCACTCTGAGGACTTTTTACTATTGTTTTTTAATATAAAGGTAAGCTTACACACTCACGGTTTTCTCGTTAAACAGGCTGACGAGAATCCCGACGAGAAAATAGAGAGCAGGTTCTCAATTTTTCTCGTCGAGATTCCCGGCAGTTTTCCTGACGAGAAACCATACACACGACCGGTTTTCTCTGCAAAAATCTCTCCCAGCAGTTTTCTTGCCGAGAAAAACGGTCGTGTGTTCGAGGCTTAAGCATTAAACATGGGGATTCTTAGTTATCATATATTGCAATACATGTTTAAGCTGTCCAACTGCATCAAAGTATCTGATATTATTTTTTATTTTTTTTGCATATCACACTTAATTGACTCAGATCATCAAACTCGTTTTATTTTTATACAAAGATAACCCAAGTAAATACAAAATGCAGTTTTTTAATGATGGTTTTATTTATTAAGGCAAAAAAGCTGTCCAAACCTGCCTGGCTTTATGTGAAAAAGTAATTGCCCCCTAAACCTAATAATTGGTTGTGCCAACCTTGGTGGCAACATCTGCAATCAATTGATTGCAATAACTGTCAATGAGTCTTTCACATTGCTGTGGAGCAATTTTGGCCGACTCTTCTTTGCAAAAATTGTTTTAATTCAGCCACATTGGAGGGTTTTTCAGCATGAACGGCCTGTGTAAGGTCATGATACAGCATCTCATATGGATTTAAGCCTGGGCTTTGACTACTATATTTTGCTTTGTTTGAACCATTTGGAGGTGCACTTGCTGTTGTGTTTTGGATCATTGTCCTGCTGCATAACCCAAGTGCACTTGAGCTTGAGATCACAAACTGATGGCCAAACATTCTCCTTTAGGATTTTTTGGTAGAGCTCAGAATTCATGGTTCAATCAATTTTGGTAAGTCGTCCAGGTCCTGAAGCTGCAAAGCAGCCCCAGACCACCATGCTACCACCACCATGTCTGACTGTTGGTATGATGTTCTAGTTATGAAATGCGATATTAGTTTTATGCCAGATGTAACGGGACGCACACCTTCCAACAAGTACAATTTTTGTCTCATCAGTCCACAGAATATTTGCCTAAAAGTCTTGGGGATAATCAAGATGTTTTTTGATAAATGTGAGATGAGCCTTTGTGTTTTCTTTTTGGTCAGCAGTGGCTTTGGCTTTGTAACTCTCCCATGGATGCCATTTTTGCCCAGTCTCTTTCTTATTGTTGAATCATGAACCTGAGGCAAGTGAAGCATGCAATTCTTTAGATGTTGTTCTGGGTTCTTTTGTGACCTTCTGGATGAGTCGTTGTCATGCTCTTGGAGTAATTTTTGTAGGCCGGCCACTCCTGGGAAGGTTCACTACTGTTCAAAGTTATCTCCATTTGTGGATAATGGCTCTCCCCGTGGTTCACTGGAGTCCCAAAGCCTTAGAAATGGCTTTGAAACTCTCCCTAGACCAATACATGTTTGTTTCTAATCTGTTCTTGATTTTTTTTTTTTTTTCGATTGTGGCATGATGTGTGGCTTTTTGTGATCTGTTAGCATTATTCACTTTGTCAGACAGCTTCTATTTATGTGATTTCTTGATTCAAAAGGTCTGGCAGTAATTAGGCCTGGTGTGGCAAGTGAAATTTAACTCAGCTTTCCAAAAAATTGTGGTTAATTAACAGTCCATTCATGATTCCGCATGGGAGGGGGCAATCATCTTTTCACATAGGGCCAGGCAGGTTTGAACAGCTTTTTTCCCTTAATAAATGAAATAATAATTTAAAAGCTTCATCTTGGATTTACTCAGGTTATCTCTGTGTAATATTAAAATTTGTTTGATGAAAAGAGATTATAGGGTATTAGGGACTTTTAGGAATACAAGCCCGGGTAAGGCTTGTGTTTTCCATCCCTAGGGACTTTAAATGAAAATCTGGCCCAGTAAGGTCAGATATTTCCATCCCAGTAGTGTCAAGAGGGGAGCAAGGAGGGTGGGACTTTAAATGAACTAAATGGCAGCAAGGGAATATAAGGTGAACAGCAGAGCTTTATTGATAAGAGGGATAACATTGCATAATACAATTACAGCGATATACATAATATTGGCAGTACATATGAAAAATGACACAATTTGACACAACTGTGTCTCATATTACAGCACTGGTAGGAGGGTAAGTAACTTGAACAGGTACTGAACATAAGCATCATGACAACAGTAATATCTCATCAGAGACTCAAATAAAATTCCGTGGTTCACCGTGAACAATTGGTTGAATAAGTAGTAAACGGTATTGCCTGCAGGACCTATGGCTTCACTGGGCCTGATAGAGAGGTATAATGTGGTAACTTGAATTTCAAGATTGAGCAATTAAGGACACGGCATATGAGGCTCTACGCGTTTCGTGGCCGATGCCACTCGTCAGGAGCATGCGCGTGGTAAGTCTATAATAAGAGTAGTGAGGTAACCTGACTCTGTGCTTGGCTCACTAATCTCACTTATAAACACTTTATGGTCTTTACTTGGTCACCTTCTTATGTCCACCATTCCCCTTTCCTCGCCACTCACTCTTACTGGCACCCCTCCTTCCCAGTCCTCACCCTAGCATTACTTTCGCTTCCACCACTTTCTCCTCCCCCCCCTCACACTTTTACCTCCTCTCATTACCAGCTTCACACTAACCATCCTTCACTTTACCACAGAGCTGCCCCGCGCTCCTGCCCACCCTAGGTGCTGCCCGCATGGGTTTTCCCCCCCATCAAGATGTCCACCTCGGTTCCCATTTGGAGGTGCTCCCGGAGGCATGTGACACACCCCTCAATATTTTTACTTAGTGTACTCCAACCAGTAAGTACCAACCAATTGTTAGAAATTTTTTACTATACCTGTCCATGTTATTTTTTACAACTATTCACTACTCTTATTATAGACTTACCACGCGCATGCTCCTGACGAGTGGCGTCGGCCACGAAACGCGTAGAGCCTCATATGCCGTGTCTTTAATTGCTCAATTTTGAAATTCAAGTTACCACATTATACCTCTCTATCTGGCCCAGTGAAGCCATAGGTCCTGCAGGCAATACCGTTTACTACTTATTCAACCAATTGTTCACGGTGAACCACGGAATTTTATTTGAGTCTCTGATGAGATATTATTGTTGTCATGATGCTTATGTTCAGTACCTGTTCAAGTTACTTACCCTCCTACCAGTGCTGTAATATGAGACACAGTTGTGTCCAATTGTGTCATTTTTCATATGTACTGCCAATGTTATGTATATCGCTGTAATTGTATTATGCAATGTTATCCCTCTTATCAATAAAGCTCTGCTGTTCACCTTATATTCCCTTGCTGCCATTTAGTTCATTTAAAGTCTCACCCTCCTTGCTCCCCTCTTGAAAATTTGTTTGATGATCTGAATCATTTAAGTGTGAGAAATATGCAAAAAAAAAAAATCGGGAAGGGGCCAAATACTTTTTTTACAGCACAGCACTGTGTATATATATATATATATATATATATATATATATATATATATATATACAGTTGTGCTCATAAGTTTACATACCCTGATAGAATTTATGATTTCTTGGCCATTTTTTAGAGAATATGAATGATAACACAATAACTTTTCTTTTACTCATGGATAGTGTTTGGCTGAAGTTATTTATTATCAATCAACTGTGTTTATTCTTTTTAAGTCATAATCACAACAGAAACTACCCAAATGACCCCGATCAAAACTTTACATACCCCAGTTCGTAATACCGTGTATTGCCCCCTTTAACATCAATGACAGCCTGAAGTATTTTGTGGTATTTGTTGATGAGGCTCTTTATCTTCTCAGATGGCAAAAAGCCTCCAGTTCCTGTAAACTCTTGGGCTGTCTTGCATGAACTGCACATTTGAGATCTCCCCAGATTGGCTCAATTATATTGAAGTCAGGAGACTGAGATGGCCACTCAAGAACCTTAATTTTATTCTGCTGTAGCCAATGACAGGTTGACTTGGCCTTGTGTTTTGGATCATTGTCATGTTGGAATGTCCAAGTACGTCCCATGCGCAGCTTCCTGGCTGATGAATGCAAATGTTCCTCCAGTATTTCTTGATAACATACTGTATTCATCTTGCCATCAGTTTTGACCAAATTTCCTGTGCTGTGTGTAGCTCACACATCCCCAAAACATCAGCGATCCACCTCCGTGTTTCACAGTAGTAATGGTGTACCTTTCATCATAGGCCTTGTTGACTTCTCTCCAAATGTAGTGTTTATGATTCTGGCCAAAAAGCTAAATTTTGGTCTCATTACTCCAGATGACTATTTGCCAGAAGGTTTGAGGCTTGTCTCTGTGCTGTTTGGCATATTGTAAGTGGGATACTTTGTGGCATTTGCGTAGTAATAGATTTGTTCTGGTGACTCGACCATGCAGCCCATCTTTCTTCAAGTGCCTCCTTATTGAGCATCTTGAAACGGCCGCACCACATGTTTTCAGAGAGTTCTGTATTTCACCTGAAGTTATTTGTGGTTTTCTTTGCATCCCGAACAATTTTCATGGCAGTTGTGGCTAAAATTTTAGTTGGTCTACCTGACCGTGGTTTGGTTTCAACAGAACCTCTCATTTTCCACTTCTTGATTAGTTTGAATGCTGATTGTTATTCTCCATTCCTTGGATATCCCTTTCCTGTTTTATACAGTTCAACTACCTTTTCCTGCAGATCCTTTCACAATTCGTTTGCTTTCCCCATGAGAAAAAGAACAGTCCTGGATGGCCGCACACTGTTAAAGGCATCTTTATTATATCTTGAATAGCAGATAAAATCCAATACAATCACTTCATGTTCGGCAAAGGCAAGGCACCAACATATGGTGTGAAACGCGTCAGCTATTTTGCCCTGCCTTTGCCGAAAATGAACTGAATGTATTGGATTTTATCTGCTATTCAAGATATAATAAAGATGCCTTTTAATGGTGTGCGGCCATCCAGGACTGTTCTTTTTCTCCTAATTCGTTGCAGAGCCTGCACCTGTAAGTTTGCAATAGGGCATGTGCTTTCAGAGGTTTTGGACTTGGAGCGGCAATTCCTTTCTATTGCTTTCCCCATGACTCAGAATCCAGAAACATCAGTGCAGCACTGGATGAAAGATGCAAGGGTTTCTCAGGAGTCCAGAAACTCATTGACCTTTTATACACACACACTAATTACAAGCAAACAGATCACAGGTAAGGATAGTTACCTTTAATAGCCATTCAAACCCCTTTGTGTCAACTTGTGTGCATGTTATCAAGCCAAAATCACCAGGGTATGTAAACTTTTGATCAGGGTAATTTGGGTAGTTTCTGTTGTGATTATGATTTAAAAAGAGTAAACACAGTTGATTGATAATAAATGGCTTCAGCCAAACACTAACCATGAGTGAAAGAAATGTTTTTGTGTTATCATTCATATTCTCAGAAAAATAGCCAAAAAATCATAAATTCTGCCAGGGTGTGTAAACGTATGAGCACAGCTGTATACCCCTCACATTCGTGTAAATATTCTATTATATCTTTTCATGTGACAACACTGAAGAAATGACACTTTGCTACAATGTAAAGTAGTGAGTGTACAGCTTGTATAACAGTGCAAATTTGTTGTCCCCTCAAAATAACTCAACACACAGCCATTATTGTCTAAACCGCTGGCAACAAAAGTGAGTACACCCCTAAGTGAAAATGTCTGAATTGGGCCCAAAGTTTTAATATTTTGTGTGGCCACTATTATTTTCCAGCACTGTCTTAACACTCTTGGGCATGTAGGTTACCAGAGCTTCACAGGTTGCCATTGGAGTCCTCTTCAAATTTTCCACGATGACATCACAGAGCTGGTAGATGTTAGAGATCTTGCGCTCCTTCATCTTCCGTTTGAGGATCCCCCACAGATGCTCAATAGGGTTTAGGTCTGGAGACATGCTTGGCCAGTCAATCACCTTTACATGTTGCAATACTGCCTTGCAGCCCAGTCTCTGAAGGGAGGGGATCATGTTCTGCTTCAGTATGTCACAGTAAATGTTGGCATGCATGGTTCCCTCAATGAATTGTAGCTCCCCAGTGCCGCCAGCACTTATGCAGCCCCAGACCATGATACTCCCACCACCATGCTTGACTGCAGGCAAGACACACTTGTCTTTGTACTCCTCTCACGCATGACACCATCTGAACCAAATAAGTTTATCTTGGTCTCATCAGACCACAGGACATGGTTCCAGTAATCCGTGTCCTTAGTCTGCTTGTCTTCAGTAAACTATTTGCAGGCTTTCGCGTGCTTCATCTTTAGAAGAGGCTTCCTTCTGGGACGACAGCCATGCAGACCAATTTTATGCAGTGTGCAACGTTTGGTCTGAGCACTGACAGGCTGACCCCCCACCCCTTCAACCTCTGCAGCAATGCTGGCAGCACTCATAAGTCCTTTTCCCAAAGACAACCTCTAGATATGACGATGAGCACATGCACTCAACTCAACTCAATTGTGGCCTGTTCTGAGTGGAACCTGTCCTGTTAAACTAATGTACGGTCTTGGCCACGGGGCTGCAGCTCAGTTTCAGGGTCTTGGCAATCTTCTTATAGCCTAGGCCATCTTTATGTTGAGCAACAATTCTTTTTTCAGATCCTCAGAGTTCTTTGCCATGAGGTGCCATGTTGAACATCCAGTGACCAGTATGAGAGAGTGAGAGCGATAACACCAAATTTAACAAACCCGCTCCCCAGTCACACCTGAGACCTTGTAACACTAACGAGTCACATGACACCGAGGAGGGAAAATGGTTAATTGGGCCCAATTTGGACATTTTCACTTAGGGATGTACTCACTTTTGTTGCCAGCGGTTTAGACATTAATGGCTGTGTGTTGAGTTATTTTGAGGGGACAGCAAATTTGCACTGTTATACAAGCTGTACACTAACTACTTTACATTGTAGCAAAGTGTAATTTCTTTTGTGAGATACAGTATATACTCTGTGTGTGTGTGTATGTATGTATGTATGTATGTGTATATATATATATATATACAATGTGTAAATACAGTATGTACATTATATATTAAGTACTCCCTACTATGGTTATGTTTATTACCGCTATCCTCCAATTTAAAAAAAAAAAAAAAATTAACCAATCTTTTTTTTTAATAGGAACATTTCTGTTTTGTGTATGATATTTATTTCCTTAAAGTGACACTAAAGATTTTTTTTTTTTTTTAAATAACAAACATGTCAAACTTACCTCCACTGTGCAGCTTGTTTTGCACAGAGTGGCCCCGAACATCCTCTTCTGGGGTCCCTCGTGGCTCTCGTGGCTCCCCGCATTAGATAACCCCCTAGGAGAAGCGATCTCCCGAGGGGGGGTTACCTTGCGGGCGTGCTCCTGAGTTATTCATTCGGCATCCATAGACTGGCAATAATCACTGTGTTCCCCCCACCCGGAGAACACAAAAGCTCTGCGTAAGACATCCTCACATTAACACTGACTGTGTGGATGGGGGAATCAAGCAATTTTCTGTCCAAAGCCATACCATCTATGGCCAGTTTATGTCCCTTTTTGTAGATTTTCCCTAAGGAATTATTTTAAATCTCCTTAATGGAGACAGTGGCTATAGTAAACAGCTGAAAATGTTCAACCAAACATTTGTCAGCTAAATACACAGTTGAAATTCATTGTTGGATCTGTTTAACTTTGGAAAGGTTTTTATTTATCTGTTTCCAGCCCTGAGATTTAGGCAACCCTGCCAGACTGTACAGACAGGTTAGTGACCTAACATTTCTCCAGTGAAATTATGAAATACAAGTTTGGTCTGATCCCTGCCCCCGCTTGTGATTGCACAGTGAAGGTGCAGTAAAAAACTGATTGGCTCTTAGTATTGCTCCTCGCTCTTCCAATCGGAGTGCTTTAGTTTAGGATGTACGGAAGCTGATTCCTAGTCAAATTCATGTACTTACACTGGTTCCATTTTAGGGTAGCATTAGATGTTGTTAACAAATACAAACACACATACCACTGCAGTTATGTATTTTTTATGTAATATCTTCTTGAGTTTGACCTTATAGACAAAGTGATTGAGACTGAGTAACTAACTTACAGGAACTCATACCAGTTTACCAATTCTTTCTCATGTGCCATTTGCCAGATTTCCAGTCTCAACATGATCCAGGACTTGTTTTCTTCTTTTTTTTTTGGACTTGTGAAGATGACCCCTACTACCCTAATACTTCTGAAATGTGTTCTGATATCATTAAAAGAGCCCAGTAGTCTGCTGATTTTATTAAGTACTTCTTAAAGACTTTCTAATCAGGCTTTCTCATGCTATAAATAAATGAATGCCAAACTCATAGTTCCCATTGTCTGTAGAACCCTCACTGAACAGAGAAACAATCTTCTTTCTGTTCTGTCTATCCTATGGAATAACTATTGACGTAGTTAAATAGCTTAATTCACACACACACACACACTGTGTGTGAATATCAGAAACCTCAGTAGATATGTTATAAGGGCACTAGAGGTGAAAGCCTTCATTTAGAATGTCAAACCCTTACTTGAATTAGACATCCCGCCTGTAGATTCAGAGTAAGGCAGGCCATAGAGTATTTTCTTTCCTTCCACCACACGCTGGCTTCCGCCATTATGTGAGTATCTGACAGTTCTTATTTAAATAAGGGAAGGGGTCTCAGGGTGATGTCATCGCATGACCACACCCCAAAGCTATATAAGAACTGTCAGACACTGGAGCTCACAAAACTGCAGGAGCCAGCGTCGGAGGAGGAGCAGTTTTTTATTATTATTAGTGGGGGTGGCGGCAGAAAAAGAAGGCATCGGTGGAGGAAGAGGAGAAAGAAGACATTGTGATTGATTTTGGAGCTACGACGGAGGACATTCCTAATTTTAAATAAAGGACTTGTCAAAAACCGTCTCTTGTTTTTTGTAAGACTACACTGCTTTTTTTTGGTAAATAGATTGGGGTACAATGTACCCCATACTCATTCACATGGGGGGCTCCTTTTCCTAAAGGGGGTTGCCATATTACGAAAAGCCCCCTGCCAACAGACCCCCACAACCACCACCACCCCACAATTCCCCATAACTAAGCTCTGGTGGGTGGAGCGAAATGCATTGGAGGTGTGGCCTGCTTGGAGTCCAGGCTAAGGTTGCCACTCCACTCACTTCTGTAGGACACCATAGATGTGCGACATTCAGGGGGTCACCCTTTTTCCCTCGAGCCACTGCAGGAGCCAGGATGGGCTCCATCCCCTGCCAGAAATCTTCGCAACAGTTGTGGACGTACTGGTTTGCATACCCCCCTTCTACCAAGACTGAGCGGCACACTAACCATTTACTGGCACCACAACCACCGGCCAGGACTGTGGGGAAGAGGCCCTTGTCCCCATCAACACATGGACAAGGTGCATTGGGGTGGGGGGGGCAGAGACCCCCCCATAGCACGCACTTCCCCATGTTAAGTGCATGTGGCCTGGTATGGTTCAGCAGAGGGGGGCGCTCGCTTGTCCCCCTTTCCTGTCCTGCCGGGCTGCATGCTCAGGTACTGGTCTGGTGTGGATTATGTGGGGCTGGGGGGGGCTACGTAATTTTTCTTTTTTTTGCCGTGGAGTCTCCCCCCCTCCCCATGAAAAAGTTACATGCCACAAGTTGGATCAGTTAAGATGATGATCTGACTTGAATGAGACTTACATTCAAATCAGTGGGCTGAAACCATGACCAAAGTAGTGCAGGGATCTTTTTCAACATCAGACTGACACAAGTTGGACCAGTTAAGATGGCTCTCATAGGGAACCATTGATTTTGACATGTCATGTGACTTGTGCTCTCGAAGTTGGAGCACATGTCAGACCAGTGTGAGCCGGCCCTTAGACCCCTGTCACACTGGGGGAGGTTTTCAGGTGCTTTAGCGCAGGAAATAGCCTCTGCTAAGTGCCTAAAAACTGCCTCCCATTCATTCCAGTGTGACTTTTCACACTCAGGCAGTGTGCTTGCGGGTTGTTCGGAAAAGTACTGCAAGCAGTAACTGGGGCAGGGTGGGAGCACTGTATTTAGTGCTCCCAAAATGCCCTGCCCATTGGAATAAATTTTAGTGCCGCTTTAGCGCTGCTTAAGCGGCAGTTTTGCAACGCATTTCGGCCGCTAGTGGGGCGCCTTTTACCCCCAAAAAAAAATTAAAACTCCTGTTTTGCTGTGCTTGCTGGGGGTTTAAAGTGCCCCACTAGCGGCTGAAAAGCGGTGCAAAATCGCTGCTTAAACAGCGCTAAAGCGCTGCTCGTTTTAACGACCGGTGCTTTCAGTGTGAAAGGGGTCTTAAGTAAAAATAGTCAGCTAATGTTAATTACTAGTTATTTTAAGTTCAAGTTGGAGGTTCAATGTCTATTCTTTTATCATCACCAGCAGCTCTTGTGGGGTAAGCACTACAGTTAAATTAATGCTTCCTGGTCTGAAGATGGGTTTGGTGGTGTATATCCTCTGCCTATATTAGTCTTTCCCAACCTTTTTAACAATGGAAAACTTTTGAAATAACTTTCAGGTCTCGGGGAACCGCTGCTAATAAATATTATAAGTACAGTACTACAGTACTTACGATACATTAGCATAAACAGTAGGGTTAGATAGACGACTAAGTAAAATAATAAGGAATGTGATGTGCAAGCAGGGGCCCAATTCGCCCTCAGCAATGACCATGCTGGCCAAGGGCCCCTCCCACCATCCCCCTGCTCAGAAACGAAATAGTGTATACACATGTAGCGGGGTATCGTTTCCTACCCACAGACTACAGTTCCCAGCACGCTTTGCGGCACCCAGGGTGCATTTCCCAGCACAAGGACTGCTGGGGTGGACTTTAAAAGGGAGAGGAGGAGCCTCTCTCTTTCTCTTTGGATGCCGCCCTCCCAGCAAGAGGATCCCTGCACTTACCTGCTGCGTGAGCAAGGCCTGAAGCCTGGGCCTTGCCTTAGTTCCAGAGAGCCTTGCGCTCCACCGAGGAGCCTGCGGAGCTTCCGCTCCACCTGAGGTGCCACCATCCCCTGGAGGACCGAAGACCCGGGCATCGTGGGCACTGTGAAGCGACTCACAGTAGCGGAGGTACCGGACAGGAGTCGGTCCGGTCAGGTGAGAGAGCGCCAGCTCAGAACCGCATCTGATTAACTTTGTTGCCTATTAACTTTGTTTAGGCCCATCAGTGATTACAGTTATATTCTGGGGATACTGTCTGCTGAACTGAGTTTATTAGTCTCTCCAGCTTTACCAAGTTAGCGATCATCGCTACCCCTTTGGATTACAGTTTGTTCTTTATGTGCACCACCGAGTTTTGCTAGCGAAGATTCTTCAACAAACTATACCCCAAGTTATAGTCAGGCCTGACTGGGTAGTATAGGACATTGCTGGGCGCCATCTTTTGCTCACGAGGGAGAATAGCTACAGCGGGGGTTATTAAACTGTCATTTCATTGCTGAATGTTATCCCTTTTGATGTGTATACTTATATTGCAGGGATCTGCATGAGACACTGTATACTGCTTACCCTTTTTACTCTTACCAATAGTAAAGAAGTTATAGTTAAGTATATTGGTTGTCAGTGTCAATTACTGTGCTGTGTTATAAAGTGGTTGTGCCATATAACAGTAGAGATAGAGTACTATTATACCACCCCCCTTTCCTAACTGTGCCACGAGAGGTTAGAGCCGATTGCCAGGGGTTGACAGCGGTGCACTACAAGGCCCAAAACAAACAAGCAGCCCTCTTAACTGAGGGTATCGCTATACACACATCTGTAACATGGAGAAACTCTGCCATCTTTGGTCACTCACAGTCTCCAGGACTGAGGACCATCTAACGAAATAAGGAATGTCCACACATTCAGCCTTTTAATATTTTTTTTACTGTAGAAGAAGAATAATGAACAGTTCTTTAACAATACAACCTTCACCATTTAGGGCTGACATTCATAGTCCTGCACAATACACATACAGTATTAACATCAGATGGTTTCCCAACAGTTCCATAGTCCTCACTGTAGATCCCCCATAAGAGGGCCTATCCTGAAGGGTTCTCTTCTTAAGGCTACAAGATTACTTATTCGTATTATAAGAGTAGCCTTTTCTCCTCACCCTCCGTCCCAGGCTTTTCCAGCTCAAGAATATAAAGGACAGACTAGCCCAACCCACTATGTCCACCCAGGTGAAGGGTTTCCCAAAAAGGGTACAAGTGTACTTCAAGTGTACTTAGCATATTTAACACCCAGGTCTGTTTTATATGTTTATTTCTGTAATCATAATTATATGAATAATATTAAACACAGACAGTGAAAATTGTGTTTCCTCACAATAGTGACCATTAGAGAAATGCCTACTTGTATTGATGGACAATGAAAAGGTGTCCAATTACAATAGAGGCCAATGGAAAAGCGCCTCCTACAGTGCTATCTTAAACTTTTAGTCAGCAGAAAGAATGCCCCTTTATAGCTAAAAATATCATTGGTGTCAGAGGATGCTTATGTAGCGGGTGTCAAATTTAGTGAGGTGTATCTGGGCTATAGATGGCTCAGATACATTGATTTAGGGATTTATGGACACTTTGGAGTGTGGGAGGTATGAATGGTGTCATGTTCCCTGCGGTCCCTGGGTGGAGCTGTCACCTGGGACCGGGGTTGAACTACCATTCTAGAGCCATGCCCTTTTTGTCCTCTCGCGGCAGTAGTACGACGGGGCGGAGAACACGCTTTGCCTGCTGGGAGAGGATATAAAGGGGGCGGACATCTTGCGCACGAGGTCCATTCCCCAGGCACCTTCAGCCTGGGGGCTGCTGCGGTTCGTCTGTGCCCAGGCGCCCTTGGCCTGGGCGCGTGGAGTCGAGTTCCATCCCAGGCACCTTCGGCCTGGTGCAAGGTACTATACCAGGAGGCCTGGGGCCCAGTACCTTCGACTGGGTCCCGCGAGGGCGAAGCATTCCTAAGGTGCCCCCGGTATTAGGTGTCTGAATCCTGGGCGTAAGGGACCAGAGACATGACCTCCCCGTAGAGCCAGCGCAGCATTTGCTGGTGCCGGTGGAGGCCTCTGGTGACCGTCCGGATGGATGTCTTCCTCTGACAGGGGCCGTTTGTTCTAAATAAGGTACTTCATGTTCTCATGGTCTGTGGCAGGGACCCATCTTTCTCAGGTCAGTGGCAGGCCTCATCCAAGGCCTGTGGCAGGGGCCCTTAATGTTCACCCTGGTCAGTGGCAGTGACCAAATTCACGGTCGGTGGCAGCGACTGTGTGCCAAGCCTGTTTGCACTAAACGGAACAGGAGGAACTTTAATTCATCAGTGCCTGGACCTACCCTTCCCTACACCTTGTCTGTTCTTTTAAAAGTCAACCAGTTTCAAGTCAATAAAACAATGTTGGACTTTTCTTGGTGTGGAACTCGTGTTACTGGAAGCTAAGTGTCCCTGTCAGTGACAGTGGCAATCATCCTCCATGGGAGAAGCTGAGGTTCCGGCCTAAAACGCAGATCCGAGGGTAAATGGTTTGGCTCATGTCTCTGCATCCTGCATCGGAGAGCCGAGCTGGTGGTGTGCATCTTTCCCCCTTCTCCCAGACACCCCTAGACGAGTAGAACCAGCCGTGAAGAGAGGGGAGAAGCTGGGGGAGGACCGCTACACTTATATGAAAGGCAGAAATTGCTCATTGTTCAGGGAAGTCCTTGCAACCTCTGGAGGAACCCTAAAGTTCCACAGAACCGTGGGTATGCTAGCCTACATATTTTGAGCTTTAAAGTGTTTCCCTTCCCATCTCAGAAAGTTGGCAGGCATGTAATTATTGACAATCAACTGGCCACTGTCCCCACCTATAAATGGCCTTCACTGCAAGGAGCAAGTGGAAGAGCAACGATTGTGTGCTAAATAAACCCCTGTTTTTAACGCAAACTGATAATTTGGTTGGTTGCAGACTGGCTTTTTTTGGTTTTGTCAGGTGTTTAGTTATTCCTGTCTAAAATCAAAAGTGTTTTTTAGGGTTTTAAAGTGAGTATACTTCACTAAACTATTGCTACATGCAGTAAAGAGACAAATTATTCTTCAACCACGGCACTACCTGCATAGAGTTTGCATACTCTCAATGTCCCTACGTGGGTTTCCTCCGGGTTTTACGGTTTCCTTCCACACTCCAAAGACATGCTGGTAGGTTAATTGGCTCCTGTCTGAATTGGCCTTAGTATGTATGAATGTGAGTTAAGGACCTTAGATTGTAAGTTCCTTGAGGGCAGGGACTGATGTGAATGTACAATATATATGGAAAGCATTGTGCTATATAATACCTGTAATAAATAAATAAACCACCATAAGAGTCACATTTCAATAAAACTCTCCCAGCTAGTACTGCTGCATGAAGTCACCATGGAATTCCCCAACAGCCGCATAGACTACACTACATCATTATGTGCTTAATGACAAGTTATCATTAATCTGTTCTGTCTGTGCCATCTGCTCTTGTCTTCTGCAATGCTAGAAAAAAAATTAGACACAACCTTGTCTAGTGTGATGCAAAATTTGTTACAAGATTCCTACGTAAAGCTATTTTTTGACAGTGCAAATAGATTAGGCATTTTACTCTAACTAAAATGGATGTCATATTGGATTGTTCAGTTTTATTAAACTTTTACAAAAGTCCACTGCAGTTCATACAAACACCTGTAAGGTGGTTAGGTTGTTTTAAACCTTAGGATAATTATAGACAGGTAAAGATCTCCCCAGCTAAAAAGAGCAGATATACTTGCAGAAATCTCCTTTTTGACCATGATCATCTGTGATTTTCAACCCTGATCTGGGCAGCGAACAGGGTGATGCATACAAGTACACAGTATTTTTCATTTTACTGCAGAAATTACAGCAATCAGTGATGCAGATTTTCCAGCCTCTTGTAAAGTCTGTATATGTGTATATATGTTTTTCTACTACAACAAGAATATAACATTAACTCTAGGTACAGTATATAGATGCACACCATTATGGAAATAATACATGCTTTATATAAGAAGAGATTAATAATAGTACATCGTACATAAATTCAAATCAGTATTATCAGAAAGGTGCCTGATGGAATTGTGCACATATGCCCAGGATTATATATTTATTAACCACTTGCCGACCGCCTGCCACAGTTTTACTGTGGCAGGTTGGCTCGGCTGCGCAAAATCACGTAATATAACATGATGTCACTCTGTGGCCACTAGGTCCCATCCCCCCTTCAGTTAGAACACACTTTAGGGAACATAACCCCTTGATCGCCCCCTAGTGTTAACCCCTTCCCTGCCAGTGACATTTTTACAGTAATCAGTGCAGTTTTATAGAACTGATTGCTGTAAAAATGCCAATGGTCCCAAAAATGTGTCAAAAGTGTCTGATGTGTCCGCCATAATGTCGCAGTACCGATAAAAAAATTATTAATAAAAATGCCATAAAACTATCCCCTATTTTGCAGACGCTATAACTTTTGCGCAAACCAATCAATAAATGCTTATTGCGATTTTTTTTTTTACCAAAAATATGTAGAAGAATACGTATTGGCCTAAACTGAGGAAAAAATTTTTTTTATATATTTTTGGGGGATTTTTATTATAGCAAAAAGTAAAAAATATTGCTTTTTTTTAAAAATTGTGGCTCAATTTTTGTTTATAGCGCAGAAAATAAAAACTGTAGAGGTGATCATATACCACTAAAAGAAAGCTCTATTTGTGAGAAAAAAAAGGACATAAATTTGGTTTGGGAGCCACGTCGCACGACCGCGCAATTGTCAGCTATATCGACGCAGTGCCGAATTGCAAAAAGTGGCCTGGTCTTTGACCAGAAAAATGGTCCGGGGCTGAAGTATTTAATAAAGGTACTTCAAGATGATGATTGCAGCAAAGTTCAGCTGCAGGGGTCCCTAAGGATGATTTGTGATTCTGTGTCCATCATTGTGCTGTAGACCTGAAGACAAGATCAGCCATGATGGGAAGATCCTCCAACTGCTGTCCGGTCAGCCTGGAACGCAGCTTCTTGCATGCAGAAACAATTGTGTGGCACTGGAACTCAGAGTCAGCCTATCTATACTATGCTTTCATCCTTTCCTAGTAGTTTCTTATCTGATGTGCAACCGGACCTCTACTACTACCAGAAGTGGCCATCGGATGCCTAACCTGGCTCTTGCCTATGCTGGTTATTGAGCCCTAAGCTAAAGCTAGCTATAGAATCCCAGACCAGAAGGGATATGGTTAACTAAAATAACAGGAGCTGCATATAAACTCTATTGCAAAAAACAAGTTCACCTACAATATTCTGGAAAGTGACCACTGCATACATACAGTAGCACAGACCTAGCTATCTGGCACTGTGCATGAGAGATAAAAACAATAGGACAGTGATACTCTGTCTGTCATAAGGATTCGGATACACACTCAAGAAGATATTGGCAGCTGCACCTAAATTATTAGAACATAGGAATACCTGCATAATAGTCCCTTCTGGCCTGGAGTTAACAGCATGAACAGGATTTGAGGCTTATGCTTTTTCTCTTTCTCTCTCTCTTCCACTTCCTTCTTCTGGGTTTCAAAGCCTGCCTTCCATACACTGGAAGTGCTAAGACATAATTTTACAAAACATGGTGATATTAGCAGCTAACAGTAGTGGGCAGCAGATTATTATGTCAGGTATAGCTTTTTTTTGCATAGTTACATTGGTCCACCTTGGACCAATGTAAGTATACATATGCCATACCTGTGGGATCCCTGTGGAAGGTGCCAGTCACTGTAGTACTACAGGGATAACCAGTATCTTAAAGTGGAAGTAAACCCTCCTATCATTTTCAGGCAAGGAAGCTGCCATCTTGGCCTCTGTTTAATCTTCAACTGCCATGATGCTGCACATGTGATCAGTTATGACACCAGCCATTGGATGGTTTGACAGTTTGGTTGAGAGCACAACCAATGTGACAGTTAGCATTCCCGGCATGCCGGGAATGTAACTGCTTTTTGAAACTGTTAAATCGATGGGTTTACTTCGGCTTTAAGGTCCCTTGCTGAGAGGCTGCCCTACTGCATAGTGAACAGAAGGGGTCACTCACTTGGCATAGGCACCATTCACAGAATGCCTTACATTTTTCTCAATGAATGCAAGGTGCTCTCTGATTGGATGAGGTGGAGTCCAATAAATATGAAATATTGCAAATCAAAAATGTGTATTCTCATTACCCATGAGATGGCGCTTTAGGCTTCTTTTCATTTTTTTAACCTATGTCTTTATATCCTGTTGAGAAGGCCTGTGTTTAAAAAACTTCAGTAGCTTAACCTAAAATTAACATAAAGTTTCAATCAGACATAGTGATGCCTCAGGGCAGGTGGCTACTTGTGTGCTACCTCCTTGATAACCCAAGCAGTGTACACAAAAAAAACAATGTTATTAGAAAGGGGAAGGGGTTATGTGGCAGAATAGATTTAAGCTGGCCATAGATGGATCAAAATTCGGCTGGTTCCGAATTTCGATCCATGTATGGATATCAACTTCAGTACAACCAGCCTGACAGATTGTTTTTATTCGATCACTGCTGGCCACTATAGCTGCAAGTAGTGGCCATTGTATTCTGATAACTGGGAAACCTCCCACTGAACACTGAATGTGTTGATGGGGGAATCAAGGAAAGAAAATTGGTTATTGTATGGCCTTAAAGTGGATGTAAACCCTCACATACACCCAGTGAAGTGTACAGCCACAGATGATACACGGAGATAAAACAAATCTCCCTACATACGTTTTATTTATATATCTGCTGTCTTAGGTTTTCTACACTGTTTAGAATGTGAGCATTGTGTTAGAAATGTTTCTTCCTGTTCCACCACTGGGTGTGGGGTCTTGGCATACACTGTGTGACAGCTGATTGGAGGAAATGCACCCCCCTCCCTTCCACATAGGCAGAGGAATGAAGAAACTTGCAGAGCTGTGCTGTGAATAGACCACCACGCTGCTTATCTATCTCTATGCACCCACCCTGACAAAAATTTCCAGCTGCTTTTATCTCGTGTGTCAGAGAGCTTGTCAGAAGTTATCATGCTGATAACAGAGGAACAGAGCAGCAGAAAGACACGGGACTTAGGTCTTTGGAGAGAGATAAGGAAACACTACATATATATGTGGCCAGGTCAGATTTCATGATCAGGGTTTACATGCACTTTAAGTTGGCCATAGGCGGATAGAAACCAGCCTGTTGGTTTTTGTTTCATCTGATCACTTCCATTGGCTATGGCTGGCAATTTCTATACTAAAGAATAGTTGAGTACATATAAAAATAAAATAAAATTGACACTGAGTGGCTTTCCGGTAGGTTTACAGTTTGTTTAAATTGTAACACCACAGCCAGGATACCCCCTGTGTCCTGTCTGAAATAAACCTCCAAACCCACCTACATACCTCCTAACTTTTGAACTTCCGAATGAGAGACACTTGAGGTAAGGGGCGACTTGCGTCGCGCATAGCTGCCATGGCAAAATGTGGGTGTGACCAAAATCTTACCAGTCAAAGGTGCTTAAGTGTAATGGTTAAACAAAACCCAATGTGTTTATCAATAATGTTAGTGAGAATGGACATGGCCTCTGTCATGTTGTATCAGGTGGGTTAGTGAGGATGAATTAGACCTTTGTTGTGCTGCATCAGATGGGTTAGTAAGAACGGCCTTGGCCCATGCCACATTGTATCAGGTAGGCTAGTAACATTGCCTTTGGCCTTTATTAAATTGCATCAGACAGGTTAGTGAAGATGAAATAAGCCTGCGCCATGTTGTATCAAGAGATTGGTGCAGTGAGAAAAAGAGGGGGTAAGAGAGGGGGGGTGAGAAAGAGAAAAAGAAAGAGGGGGGCTGAGAGAGAGAGAGGGGGGTTAAAGAGATAGAGAGGGAGGTTAGAAATAGAGGAGGTGAGAAATAAGAGTGAGAGGGAGGTGAGATAGAGAGGGGGTGAGAGAGAGGTGGAAAAGATAGGGGGTGAGAGAGAGAGAGAGAAGGTGGTGTGAGAAAGAGACAGAGAGGCAGGTAAGAAAGAGAGATGGGGTGAGAAAGAGAGAAAGGGGGTGAGAGAGAGAAGGCGGTGTGAGAGAGGGGGGTTAGAGAGAGAGAGGGGGGTTAGAGAGGGGATATGAGAGAGAGGGAGTGAGAAAGATAGAAAGAAAGAGAAGGGGTGAGAAAGAGAGAGAAGGGGTGAGAGAGAGAGAAGGGGGTGTGAGAGATAGGGGGTTAGAGTGATAGAGGGGGGTTAGAGAGGGGTAAGAAAGAGAGAGAGAGAGAGTGGGTGAGAAAGAGAGAAAAAAAGAGAGGGGTGAGAAAGAGAGAGAGAGGGGGCAAGAGAGACTCCAGCCTTGTCTGCAGTTCCTCCTTTGCCCCCATGTCCCAGGCTGCAGTCCCTGTCTGTGGGAAGGTGTGTGTGATGCTTGGTATAGTACCTCCCATGCCAGCAGTGGGCAGGGCCCTTTCTCGTAGCTAGGTGAGGACAGGAGGTCACAGAGGTGCTCTGCTCCATCAAGAGGATCTGTTTATTGTGAGATGCAGCTGTCCCTGGCTGCCTGCACTTCCTACTCATCCTCATTCTCTGGCCCCGGTCAGCCTGTCCTTCGGTCCTGTGAGGTCTTTAGAGCTCTTCTCCCTCCAGAGCTATCAGTCCACGCCACCCTTGCTTTTCACCTTGTCCGCGACCTCCTGGAACCAGGTGTTTTCATCCTGCCCACACCTGGAGGCATTCACTGACCTGCTCCCTGTACCTGCTGCCACCGGACTCTCTATTACGCGGCCTCTATTGGCTCAGTGCCCGGATCGGTCAGTGCGCCCCTGGGCCACAGAGTACCAGCACAGGGAGGCAGAGCCGCCGGCGCCGACATTCCTGATTGATCACAGGCTAATTAAGGAGCATCTTCTGGCAGGGAGAATTGGGCAATGCCGGCTGAAAAAAAATCCTCCTGGTGCTTGCGTCAGGGCGTCCCTGTCAGGGAAATCAATGGAGCCCAGTGCTGGGACTTGTCCCGGCACTGAACTCCACTCCGGGACAATGCTTTGATTCGCTGGGGATGCTGGGACTTACATGTAATCCTGGGACGGTCCCAGCGAATCCAGGATGTTTGGGAGGTATGTACCTAGCCATTTCTCGGACACCTCCTAGCCAAAACAAATCACCCATAGAGAGAACTGGTAATGGAACCTAGAGATGTTGGGACAAGAGAGCCCAATGAAAAATTTGTCGGTGAATCAACCACAACATCCATCAGCTAAATGCAAAAGCTTTATTATTGAATGTAAAATATCAATCAAAAAAACAACTCATCTAAAGGTTGGTAAACATCCTAGAAGAGAGAAGGGTTCCTCCAGAACATGCAAATCACAGAATAAAACCATACATGAAAAACACAGTGCACTGTTGAGTAAGCTAAAAAATGTATTAGCTTACTCAACAGTGCACTGTGTTTTTCATGTATGGTTTTATTCTGTGATTTGCATATTCTGGAGGAACCCTTATCTCTTCTAGGATGTTTACCAACCTTTAGATGAGTTGTTTTTTTGATTGATATTTTACATTCAATAATAAAGCCTTTGCATTTAGCTGATGGATGTTGTGGTTGATTCACCGACAAATTTTCCGGGAGTTGTGTGCCATATGTGCCATATGATCTGTTTTCCTGACCACATTCCCTTCCAATTGGACCTGTTCTATAAGGCATCCATGTGTATGGACTTTGCTGCATGGACATCTTTATTTTAAAGGTACAGTATGTGCAGCACCACTAAGGACAGCTCAACTAATTTATACATCGGTAAATACATGCACTATACAGCTATGTGCGTGAGGAAATGTTCTGCACAGAAATGTTCTACCTCAAATGTGAATTACATAATCATTCAGTAAATGAATTTTTTGTTCTGAGTTGTTTAATGGGAAAGTAAAGATCTATGGTTTATTAAGGTGTAGTCAAGGTGTATGATAAAGAACTGGGAGTGAAGCTAGATTTAAAGTGGTTGTCCGGGAAAAAAAAAAAATTAAAAGCCAGCAGCTACACATACTGCAGCTGCTGGCTTTTAATAAATGGACACTTACCTGTCCTGCAAGTCCCTCAATGTCGACACCGCAGCTGATGTTTCCATCAGCTGTCGGTGCTGCCGTCTCCATTGCGGGTATGGGAACCCGGCAGTGTAGCCTTTCGGCTTCACGCCTGGAACCCTACTGCGCATGCGCAAGGCCCCGCTCCTCTCTCCTATTAGCCCGGCGGCCGGGGGAGGAGGAGGGAGCCCCGCGGTGATGTCTTTAACAGGTATCATGTCCCCTCTCCCCTCCTCCCGAAAGGTGCCAATTGTGGCACCGGAGGGGGGGTGGATCTCCGCTTTAACCCTCTGGGTTATGAAGAAGAGTGTTTCATACAGTAACAAGTGTAACCTATCATACCTAAAGATTAGGTACAAATATGGATGTAAAGAATATCAGAGGGAGAAGCAGCCTGCTGACAGCAGAATCGGTGATGGGGATCCTAGTGGTGAGGGAACAGATTGGCATGACCAATCATACTGGAGCTCACAGCAGTACAGGACCAGGCCTGGGTTCTTGATGTGCAAGATCTTGCAGAGTGCCCAAGGGTGGAATACAGTCAAAGATTCAGAGTTAGCATGTGAAACAAGCTGGTGGAATTAAGTACTTGCTCAGTAACATTTTCTCAAAATGCTTCCGAGTCATATGCCGGGACAGGCAGGAATAGACCATGCCACTGGCTGGGAGGATGAAAAAGAAGCAACAGTCCTTCTGTAGGGTTGTGCTACTATAGTTTTATATTAGGACCTCTGGCTCGAAAGCATAAATGCAACCTAAAGTAAGTGTCCATTGTGAACTGGTACAGAGTGAAGTGTTCACAGGTGCCCCTATGGGTTGATGCTCCCGTTGGAAAGTATCATACCCCAACAACCTGACAGTGACAGAGAGCAGAGCTCATCACTCTGCCGCCTCTTGTTTTACTGTCAGTCACAGGCAGGGGTGGTTCAGCGAAGACCTGGGCTCAGAGGAAGTGGGTTGAATAATACTGGCCATCAGACAGAGGACATGTAGTGAAGAAAAGCAGTACTGCGTGAAAAATTTCTGGATTAAAGGTAAATATTGGAGTTTCGCTTTAAATTTCAGCAATTGATAAAAAGGTTGCAAGCTATTTTTCATTTCTTTTTAACTTGAAGCAACACCAAAAACGGTCAACATCAATGTGTACTGTCTAATTAACTTTTGTTAACTGGACAGTGGTGGCACTTAGTGTTACTTAACCCCTTCCCAACATTTGTATGCATATATCTAACAGCACAGAGGTAGGCCTTGTCCATACTGCTACATATATGCTAACCTATGTGGTGCTGGGAGCATGCTCAATCATACGCCCCCAGCACTGTGACCACATTGTCACCAACAGATCATGGTCACATAAAAACAGCCAATCACAGTGATCACATGATCTGGAAGCCCCCCAAGGGCCAGTGGGAAGGGGTTAAGCTTTAACCGATTGCCGACCGCCCGCAGCAGTTTTACTGCGGCAGGTTGGCTCGGCTGTGCGAAATTACGTAATATAACGTGATTCCGCTCTGTGGCCACTAGGGGTAGCGCGCGCCCCCCCTGCTCGCCCCTGGTGCCCATGCGGGCGCGATGACCGCTGGGCACCTGCGATCGCTCGTGACAGAGCGAGAACCGGGAGCTGTGTGTGTAAACACACAGCTCCCGGTTCTTTCAGGGGGAGAAATTACTGATCATATGTTCATACAAAGTATGAACAGCGATCTATCATTTCCCCTAGTCAGTCCCATCCCCCCTTCAGTTAGAACACACTTTAGGGAACATAATTAACCACTTGATTGCCCCCTAGTGTAATTTTTACAGTAATCAGTGCATTTTTATAGCACTGATCGCTGTAAAAATTACAATGGTCCCAAAAATGTGTCAAAAGTGTCCGATATGTCCGCCATAATGTCACAGTCACAATAAAAATCACTGATCGCCGCTATTACTAGTAAAAAAAAAATTATTAATAAAAATGCCATAAAACTTTCCCCTATTTTGTAGATAGTATAACTTTTGTGCAAACCAATCAATAAACGCTTTTTACCAAAAATATGTAGAAGAATATGTATCGGCCTAAACTGAGGAAATTTTTTTATTTTTTTATATATTTTTTGTGGATATTTATTATAGCAAAAAGTAAAAAATATTGCATTTTTTTCAAAATTGTCGCTCTATTTTTGTTTATAGTGCAAAAAATAAAAACCGCAGAAGTGATCAAATACCACCAAAAGAAAGCTCTATTTGTGGGAAAAAATCGACGTCAATTTTGTTTTGGAGACACGTCGCACGACCGTGCAATTGTCAGTAAAAGCGACGCAGTGCCGAATCGCAAAAAGTGGCCTGGTCTTTGGCCAGCCAAATGGTCCGGGCTGAAGTGGTTAATAATGCACATTTATTTCAAATATTGATGTCTGTGACCTTCATTCTAATCATGAAAATGGAAAAAAGGCATAAAGGAATTAATGACATTTAGCTTTTAGGGTAGGGTGACCAGACAACCCCCGATTTCCGGGGACAGTCCCCAGACTGAGGACACTGTCCCCAGACCAAGTCTGTCCCCAGTTTTGTCCCCGGATTGGATTTGAATTTTGCCACCCCATCCCTCTATACTGTACATTCCTTTTTCAGCTTAACCATAGCGGCACACACTGTAACAGGGATTGGAGCCTTCTTGCAGTGCAGGGTCCTGTTTTGCGACAGGGAGCAGGCTGTAACTTTAAGGGAGGATAGATGAATCCTGGTCCTCCTGACCTCCAAATATGGATGTAAACGCATGCTACGTTTCCACGTGATGATGCTCAGTAGTAGCAAGAAAGTAGTGTATGTCAATCACCGACCCGTTCTGATTCCAGAGGTTAGTAGTCTGCAGTTATGGCTTATGCAGTAGCAACTAAATAGTTTTAACTTAATGTAACAGAATACAAATGACGCTGTATAATTTGTTTCTAGTGATATATTTATTAAGTTACTCTATTTAGTTACAGCTAGCTCTTAAACTTAGACCATCAGGGTCCAGGTATAAAGCCAGGGTTGGACAGATAGTCTTACAGTTTATAAATCTCTCTGAATTGGAAGGCTCCCGCAGGGCCGCCCAGTGGCACCTCTGATTGGCTGAGAAAGGTTAGCTGATGGTCTAAGTCAGGGGTGTCAAACTCCATTTCATTGTGGGCCGCATCAGCATTATGATTGTTCTCAAATGGGCCGGTTGTATCTGTAAGATTAGATGTCCAGAGCATCCCCTCCCCTTACATTAGATGTCAAGAGCCACCCCACCATCAGAAGTTGAGTCCCCCACTCTCCCTTACATCACAGTGCACCCCCCTTTCCTTATGCTGCTGCTGGGAAGAAGCTGGATGCATTGCTTGAAAGCAGAAAGTAGGGGTCTGGAGGAGGACTAAAGGAGGGTTGGAGCTCTCCTGCAGCAGCAGGAGAGGTGCGAGGGCCACATGAAATGGCCTGGAGGGCCGGATTCAGCCCACGGGCCTTGTGTTTGACACCTGTGCTCTAAGCCATTCAGTGACTCCCATTCATAAAACTGTCTTGGAAAAAAAAACCTTTTTCAAGCCAGTTTTATGAATAAGGCCTCGTACACACGGGCGGGAATCTCGTCGGGGAAAAAAACGTTGGTTTTCCCGACGGGATTCCCGGCAAGCTTGCCTTGCTCACCGAGTGTACACACGGCCATTCAAAAGAACCGCTGTTCTTTTGAATGGCAAGAACGCAGTGACGTCATCGACTACGGTGAGCCTGCGCTCGTCACATTCGATGCCGCCGCCGCCATCTTGCTACACCCTACACTACCCTTGTATCCTACCGCGCATGCGTCAAAGACTTTTCGAGCATGCGTGGGTTTACTAAGGACAGGTAAGCATACACACTTACGGTTTTCTTGTCGGGAAACAGGCCGACAAGAATCCTGACGAGAAAATAGAGAGCAGGTTCTCTATTTTTCTCGTCGAGATTCCCGGCAGTTTTCCCAACGAGAAACCATACACAAGACCGGGTTTCTCTGCAAAAAGCTCTCCCAGCAGTTTTCTTGCCGAGAAAACCGGTCGTGTGTACAGGGCTTCTGAGTCACTGGTTGGCTGAGAATGTCAGCTGACTGCTCTCAGCCAATCAGAGGCGCCGCTGGGAGATCGACACTGGAACACAGACTTTGGGGTTAAACTGTTCAAGAACGGTTTTATCCCATGAGTTAAGACAGCATTCATGGACCTACTGACCAGTACCTGTTGTACTGGGCCCACCCAGATCAGCTGCACAGTGGGGACCGGCCATCATGACAATTCTTACTGCATTTAAAAAAAATAGTTTTTTAAACTCTTCCCCGCTTCCACTTGCTTGCAGAGTGGGTATATTCTTTTCCTGGGCCTCATCTGGTCAACACAGGGGCCCAGGAGGGGAGCACAGTGGAGGGACGATTTCTTTATTTTTCGGGGCGCATGTACATCATGCCACCCCACTATTCTATTAGTCCCGGCTGGCGGAGTGATACTGTGATTCTCCGTTCGGTTCACGGCTCCAATCCTCAGGAGATGTGAAGAAGTTGAGCGGCTGACAGGGGAGAGCAGGAGGAGATCGTGGCTTATATTTGTCCTCTGGCCTCCAAAGCATCTGATCAAACTAAGATTGGTTTGATCAGATGCTTGTTCAAGTCAGTGATGGCTTCTTTACATGAGACCAAAACCAGAAGTGATAAAATCTTCGTCACTTCTGGTTTCTGACGTCACACGGTGGGAGGAATGACATCCATCACTGTGTCCCAGTAGCCAAATGCTACTGGTCGCATCTTAAAGACCTCATATCTCTCCATAAAGAGGACCTGTCATGGCCCATGCTATCACAAGGAATGTTGTCCATCCCTTGTGAAAGCAAAAATTACCCCAAAAAATTTAAAGATACAGTGTAAGATGTTTTTTATTTTATTTGTGTAGCACACAGATCCCTGTCCTACTTACCTCCACCGGCAGGATAGGACACACCATGCCACATGCCCAGCATTCTCCATGTTGTGGAGGGTGAGCGGTGTTAACAGTTTTGGGTCCTGCAGTGAGTTACCTCCTTCCGTTGGTTCTCGTCCCTAGAGTGTAGGGCAGTGATTCTCAACCAGGGTTCCGTGGAACCCTAGGGTTCCTCCAGAGGTTGCTAGGGGTTCCTTCAGCATTGGGCAATTTCTGCCTCTCAGATAATTTCCTACTGACACCATTGATCTTTTTAGCTATCTGTAAGGAGGTAATTCTTCCCAATGACCACAAGTGTCAGGACCATCCTTTCCACTGACCATCACACAAAGGTATCATGAATTGTAGATTTCTCATTTTTAGCAGGGGTTCCCCGAGACCGGAGAACTATTTCAAGGGTTCCTCTGTGTTGAAAAGGTTGAGAAAGGCTGGTGTAGGGGAAAGTCTATTCTCTCTCCTAAAGAAGGCCAATGTCCAGACAGTGTTAAACTCCAACAGACGAGTTTATTTTTCTTGCTTGTAACTTAGTAGGAAAAGTTGAAGATAGAGATAGAGTTGGATAGGGAAGTAGGTTCAGGCACGCGGCACTTATTTACCCTCGTCGCCACTCAAGCCTGAGTGGGTTTTGCTCACCCAGATTGATCCCTCTCATGGTTCTAGCAGCCGGAGTGAAACACGGACATTTACTTTTCAGAAGATCCTCTGCCACAGAATCTTTTTAGCTCCTAAGTCCCAAACTTTTCAGCACTTGTAATGTGCCCCATTGGCACCTATGGTCTTTAAAGTTACAAGGGCTTCTTAGCTATTCACGGAATCCTACCCTCCGATAGGTAATCAGGCCTCTAACGAGACATCCTTCACCGATCCCCTTAGAAAGGTCCTCCCCTGGTTGCCTCTCCTTCAGAGCGGGTCACCCTCCCACGGGCACCCTGGGATTCCGCTAGTTGGTTGTAGGCCTCAGTTAAAGGTACTGGGCCTACCTGTAACGATGGGGCCTCGGGCTAAAGGTGTCCGGGACCCAGCACATTCACACGCACCCCTGGCCATGAGGGGCACCAAAGGTGGGGTACGTGCCGTAGAACTTACAGGACCAAGGGGTCCCCCGGATCAAACCAACCCGGAAGGCGTCTGCCCCTTAAGTACCCACACCCACTCCACAGCGCCGAGAGAGGATACCAATCATGTTGTAACACTGCCTGAGGTTCAACCTGAGACCTGGGCAACAGCGCAACCTACAGGTCAAAGGGAACTATACAACCAGGCAACACCACAGCAGAGCAGAAGTCAATTTAAAAGAATCCAACAGCCTGAGCCAAACTATTTCTCAGGCCACCCCCTAAATTTCAGACATAGCGACCCCAAATATGGGGGGTCCGCTACATTTGTAATAAATAAAATACAATTTAAAAGAAATTTAAACTGCCCCCTGCTCTTTCATGCTTACTAATTGCAAACACGTGTGTTGGCTCCACGCGCATATGTTAACGGCAACAAACCTGCATTTCACTTCAAGTCGGGGTCCAGGGTGGGGGCTACTGACAACATAAACACTTCATTTTGATGAAGTTGTTACGGTACCTAACTGTTCCTTTAACATTTGTAGTCTTATAACAGTTAGCTAATAATATTTGATTATTTCTGTTTGAAGGTATCCTACGTGTTGTTACCATGCAATCTTTTACTGTTCTAAAATTGTTAATTTGTATTGTTATTGTTGAATCAAAGTTCTTTAGTAAGAATAAAATACAAGATATGCATTGAAAAGTTTTTTCTCTATCTTATCTTCTTAACATTTGGTAGTCTTATCTCAAAAAAATTATAAGTATCTTTTTTTATCTCATGGAGGAAATGTGAGAAATAATGTATAATACCATACAATTATTCCATAAACACATACCACATACACTGCATATATAATTTGAGGGAAAATATGCTTATAAAATAGTTTACCATTTGCCAATAATAAAAAAAATATATACCGTATATCCCCGGATTTCATTTTAAAAATCTGGTCACCTTATTTTAGGGGTACATTACATATAGAGTAAAAATAAACATTTAATTCATATCTAGCTAGAATGCAACTTTAAGTCTTATCATTTCCTAAAATTCACTCTTTACATATGAATATATGGTATAATAAAGATAATTTACACAGTATAAACTCTCATGAAGGATACAGTAAATTTGTCTGCATTAGTCACACTATATTACAGAAATATTGGGTTCATAGAAGGGCTGTTGTGTTCTGTGTGCTGCAGATCTAAAGATTTCTATCTCCTAACCATATTCAGGTGATTACAAGAGTTAAGGGTATTATTAACATGACTGACGTCAATGTAGGAATCTTATCCACTGACCAGGCTTGTAGCGAAAATAAACCAGAGCCTGCATTATTAATAAGAAACCCAGTAGGAGCTGGGTGTCCGGAACAGCCAGGGCATCAAATAATGATTACGTCAAGGGCATGGTTTTCAAACAACCCTTTTAAAACAACCCACTGAGACAGCCGGAAAAAATGCCCTTACTTATCACTTCACAAGGCGATTGTGCACTAAATTAAACTTCAGAGCAATGTCAGAAAGAGTGCGATGCTGGAATAAAGCCTTTAAAGTGAAATAGGCATTAAATATTAAGTATGCTTTAGATTAGGCCAAACAACCAATAGAAACCAGTAAGCGTATTTAAAGGAGATCTATGGTCACATCTAAAGCCCCTTTCACACGGATGGATAGAATTGTGCTTTTAGCTGTGTTTTCTACCGCAGCTAAACGCACACAATGCTTTCCTGTGGCCCCATTCACACACTGCGTTTAGCTGCATTTTCATTACATGCGGTTTGGTGCGGATAGAAAAAATAGAATTGACTGCATCCAGGAGCAATTTAGTGCAGCTATCCGCACATAACCGCAGGTAATCGCAGTGCACTGTGTCAGCTGCGGATAGCAGCTCCGAGCTGGCTCGCTCATCGGGAAAGGAAAAATGTTTTTTCCTTTCCCAATGAGCGACAAGCACGGGGATCCAACTTGGATCCCCGCCAATGCCAGGCACTGTTTGGTATGAATCTTGAGGGGGAACTCCACGCCAAATTTTAAATAAAAAACCGGCATGGGTTCCCCTCCAACAGCATACCAGGCCCTTCGGTCTGGTATGGATTTTAAGGGGAACCCCTAAGCTGAAAAAACGGCGTGGGGGTCCCCCTCAAAATCCATACCAGACCCTTATCCGAGCACGCAGCCCCGTCGGTCAGGAAAGGGGGTGGGGACGAGTGAGTGCTCTGTTTTTTCGGCTTAGGGGTTACCCTTAAAATCCATACCAGACCGAAGGGCCTGGTGTGCTCTTGGAGGGGAACCCATGCCGTTTTTTTATGTAAAATTTGGCGTGAAGTTCCCCCTCAAGATTCATACCAAACAGTACCTGGCATTGGCGGGGATCCAAGTCGAATCCCCGTTTAATACGAGTCGTACCCTGTCGGGTTGCTATGGAAATGGCAAACCGCAGCAAAACGCAACTGCGTGTAAATGCAGCTAATCGCACTGTACAAATGCAGGAGTCTTGAATTTCACAGAAAAAAAAAACATGCTTTTAACTGCGGCAGAATAGCCGTCCGTGTGGAAGGCGCCTTACACTTTCATTTTATAACATCAGCATTGTAATAACAATGCAAAGAATAGGTAATATTGACAATCGAATATACGTGTACTTAATGTTGTATGTTCTGCCTGTCTGCTGGTCATCTCTTCTCAGAACTTCCTGAATTTCCTGCATGCTTTGCAGCTTCTCCTCTGTGGTTTACTTTCTAAGGACTACATACACCGTGGTAACTTGCTGCTTGCAAGCTGGGATTCCTCTACTGCCTCTTGAAACTCCTCCTCTGTCAGTGGCGGCTGGGGCTCAATATTGTGGGGAGGCAGCACACGCACTACAACCACCCCACCCCCCAGCTCAATCTGTGATTGACTGGCACCCCCCACCCGGCACACAATTATTCGGGAATGCGGCAATTGACTTGCACCCTTCCCAATCCGCGATTCATGGAATTACCTTACTCTGCGGTGCTGCGGTACAGGTGCGGGCAAGAGACAGATGGCGAGCTGAATATGGGGTAGTGCTCCAGGAAGAGTCCTAAGACTTCCTGGCCAATCGGGTCTCAGGAACAGCTTCCTGATTAGCCAGGAGGAGAAGCAGGAAGACATTAGCGAATATTAATTTGCTAATGTCACACAACTGGGTGGGCTCTAATCATGTGCTTAAAAAAAAAAAACATTGAAATCCATGCGTCTGCCGTAGGGTTGCCACCTGTCTGGTTTTGACCTGGACAGTCTGAATTTTGAATGCTGTGTCCGGTTTTCAGTCCATCTGAAAACTGGCAGACACATTATTAAAACTGGATTACTGCCTGAGGAGGAGAGTGGAGGCAGGGCTGTGTCTCTGACAGGATGGATGCCAGGGCTTTGCAGTGAGGCCCATGCTCGGGCTGGCCAGCGGTAAAGCAGACTGAGAGGCCTCACAGGCTTGACCTTCCTCTGCGCCACTGTGGTGACTGCTGTCCCCGGACAGGAAGTGCAGCAATGCGACACAGGAGGACGCTGCAATCACTTCCTTGGCTGGCAGCTCACACTGGTGTGCCTGTGTAGAGGAGTCGGACTGACTGATGAACACAGCAGCAGTCGAGTCGGAAGGGTGATCTCCTGTCACAGCTTCTTCTGCTCCCAGAACAGGGAATTAGATGCCTTGAACTCTTCATCCAGATTACAATGGGTTGCAATCTGTGCACTTTTAAGAAGTGAGAGGAGCATTACAAACTGCTGTATGAAGTTTCCCAGGTGAGTGCCTGCTATTGCACATTTAAAGCCACACAGTACACTTGTATGAGATTGCTTTGTGAGTGTCAGGATTTTTTACTAAGTCAAGTAACCATGTGCCAAGTGTTGTTATCCATAGCCAGGGCCGATCCGCCCTATAGGCTTGCTAGGCAAGCTGCATAGGGCCCCGAGTAATTACTAGGGGCCCCCGAATCTTCACCGCCGCCGCCGCCACTAGAGGTCCGCAGGCCGGGCGGAGACAATTTTCATTTTCTTGTAGACCAAGAGGCAATAGGAATTAAGCTGCGGCGCCGCCGCCCACCTCCCGCCCCGCTAATGTCTGTCTGTGTGTGAGTGAAATGTGGGAAGGGGCGGGGGTGGGCGGCGGCGCCGCAGCTTAATTCCTATTGCCAGCCACACGGCCGGCTCCTCCACTGTCCCCTCTGCGTAATGGCGGCGGAGAGAGTCTCTGCTGCTGGGGCATCACACCTGGTGTAAGGGGGGCCTCTGCTGGGAATGCCTGGTGTAAGGGGGGCCTCCGCTGGGAATGCCTGGTGTAAGGGGGGCCTACCCTGGTGTAAGGCCTCCGCTGGGAATGCCTGGTGTATAGGGGGGCCTCCACTGGGAATGCCTGGTGTAAAGGGGGCCTCCGCTGGGGAGGCCTGGTGTAAGGGGGGCCTCCGCTGGGGAGGCCTGGTGTAAGGGGGGCCTCCGCTGGGAATGCCTGGTGTAAGGGGGGCCTCCGCCTGGGAGGCCTGGTGTAAGGGGGGCCTCCGCTGGGAATGCCTGGTGTAAGGGGGGCCTCCGCTGGGGAGGCCTGGTGTAAGGGGGGCCTCCGCTGGGAATGCCTGGTGTAAGGGGGGCCTCCGCTGGGGAGGCCTGGTGTAAGGGGGGCCTCCGCTGGGGAGGCCTGGTGTAAGGGGGGCCTCCGCTGGGGAGGCCTGGTGTAAGGGGGGCCTCCGCTGGGAATGCCTGGTGTAAGGGGGGCCTCCGCCTGGGAGGCCTGGTGTAAGGGGGGCCTCCGCTGGGAATGCCTGGTGTAAGGGGGGCCTCCGCTGGGGAGGCCTGGTGTAAGGGGGGCCTCCGCTGGGAATGCCTGGTGTAAGGGGGGCCTCCGCTGGGGAGGCCTGGTGTAAGGGGGGCCTCCGCTGGGGAGGCCTGGTGTAAGGGGGGCCTCCGCTGGGGAGGCCTGGTGTAGGGGGGCCTCCGCTGGGAATGCCTGGTGTAAGGGGGGCCTCCGCTGGGAATGCCTGGTGTAAGGGGGGCCTCCGCCTGGGAGGCCTGGTGTAAGGGGGGCCTCCGCTGGGAATGCCTGGTGTAAGGGGGGCCTCCGCTGGGGAGGCCTGGTGTAAGGGGGGCCTCCGCTGGGAATGCCTGGTGTAAGGGGGGCCTCCGCTGGGGAGGCCTGGTGTAAGGGGGGCCTCCGCTGGGGAGGCCTGGTGTAAGGGGGGCCTCCGCTGGGGAGGCCTGGTGTAGGGGGGCCTCCGCTGGGAATGCCTGGTTTAAGGGGGGCCTCCGCTGGGGAGGCCTGGTGTAAGGGGGGCCTCCGCTGGGAATGCCTGGTGTAAGGGGGCCTCCGCTGGGAATGCCTGGTGTAAGGGGGCCTCCGCTGGGGAGGCCTGGTGTAAGGGGGGACTCCGCTGGGGAGGCCTGGTGTAAGGGGGGACTCCGCTGGGAATGCCTGGTGTAAGGGGGGCCTCCGCTGGGGAGGCCTGGTGTAAGGGGGGACTCCGCTGGGAATGCCTGGTGTAAGGGGGGCCTCCGCTGGGAATGCCTGGTGTAAGGGGGGCCTCCGCTGGGGAGGCCTAGTGTAAGGGGGGACTCCGCTGGGAATGCCTGGTGTAAGGGGGGACTCCGCTGGGAATGCCTGGTGTAAGGGGGGCCTCCGCTGGGGAGGCCTGGTGTAAGGGGGGCCTCCGCTGGGGAGGCCTGGTGTAAGGGGGGACTCCGCTGGGAATGCCTGGTGTAAGGCGGGCCTCCGCTGGGAATGCCTGGTGTAAGGGGGGCCTCCGCTGGGGAGGCCTGGTGTAAGGCGGGACTCCACTGGGAATGCCTGGTGTAAGGGGGGCCTTCGCTGGGAATGCCTGGTGTAAGGGGGGCCTCCGCTGCGGAGGCCTGGTGTAAGGGGGGCCTCCGCTGGGGAGGCCTGGTGTAAGGGGGGCCTCCGCTGGGGAGGCCTGGTGTAAGGGGGGCCTCCGCTGGGAATGCCTGATGTAAGGGGGACTCCGCTGGGAATGCATGGTGTAAGGAGGGACTCTACTGGGAATGCCTGGTGTAAGGAGGGACTCTACTGGGAATGCCTGGTGTAAGGAGGGACTCTGCTGGGAATGCCTGGTGTAAGGAGGGACTCTGCTGGGAATGCCTGATATAAGGAGGAACTCTACTGGGAATGCCTGGTGTAAGGGGGACTCCGCTGGGAATGCCTGGTGTAAGGAGGGACTCGGGGCTTCCACTGATTCTGCATTATGGTGAGTTGAATAATTTCATTCTATATTACAATGTAATAATAGAAATAATGCGCTTCAGTCATCCTGACACCATAACAACCATGGTGCCGGGATGATTGAAGCGCTAACACCAGGTGTTTGGAGTATCTTTATCTGCTGATTTGTTAAACTTTCTGGAATACACATATTTCTATTGTGGTGTAGGATCTGGGCCTGCTGTCCCTCCACCCCTCTTTCTTTCTATCTCTCCCTCTTTCTTTCTCTCTTTCTTCCTCCATCCCTCATTCATCTCCGACTCTAACCACACCCCTCCGAGCCACGCCCACGTAAGCCACGCCCACCATTCCGCGTAAACCACACCCATTTTTTGCCACCGTAAAGGGCCCCTTAGCAGAATTTTGCTTAGGGCCCCAGGGAGGTCAGGATCGGCACTGTCCATAGCAGCCAATCAAACTGTACCTTACATTGTCATCAGTTACATCTGATGGTCTCCTGTACTTGTGCATATAATCGTAGCTTATTATTGTATATTCTCTATTGCTCTTTATTAAATAAGTGCTTTTGGTATTTGTAACTCTAGCGCACCCACCTATCCCCCTCCTGCATTTAACTCGGCTCCTCGCAGGGGGGAGACAGGCACACCGCACTATCAGCCCGTACCCTCCTGTGTAAAGAGGTTGAGCGGTGTTATTTTTGGGTCGTGTCTGCAGCCAGAGTCAAAGTCCTCCTGAGAATGATTCTCACCTCTACCATGTGTAGATGCAAGTCCTTGACTTCCCCAGTAATGTAAATGTCCACACCAGCTGAAACTCCAACTCAGTATTTTTTCTCACTTTGTAATAAACAGTCTCTTTGGATAGGAAAAGGTTGGAGCAAAGGAAACAGGACAGCCTAAGGTGTGGAGGAGGTCCAGGCACAAACGTAGCTCAAACTCTTCACTGTTCAGATTCTCAAACAGTTTTAGGCGCACAGTCTCTGCCACAGACCGTGAAGTTGGTCTCTGCCACAGACCTGGTGAATAAGGCCCCTGCCACGGACCTGGCAAAACTTTTGGTCTCTGCCACAGACCTGGTGAATAAGGTCTCTGCCACAGACCTGATGAACTGGAACTCCCTTCCTAGAACATGGCTGCTATCAAGGAGAAGATGTCCCCCCAGAGAGTCAACAGACCCTTCCTTCACCGTGACTCCCGCATCGGTTCCTCAGAATGATCCTCCCTTCTCTTAGGGTGTGGGTCCCCTCGCAAGGGGGCACCCTGGACTCCTCAATCCCTAGTGGACCCCAGCCACTCCCGGGTCTCCATACCCAGGCGGACAGGAACGGTGAGGTAGTACCTCACTCCAGGCTAAAGGTGCCTGAGGTGGAACCGGAACACACCCACCGGGCCGAGGGCACCCGGAGATGAGCCACACGCACTCCCAGGCTGAAGGTGCCTGGGGGTGGACCCCGATCAGAAGATGTCTGCCCCTTTTATATCCTCTCCTGGCATGCACAGCAGGTTCCCCGCTCCACTGTACGGCTGCCGAGAGGGGTGAAAAAAGGCACAGCACTGCATTGGTGGTTCAACCCCAGCCCAATATGGCAGCGCCACTCATAGGCCACAGGGAACTTAACACCAATACTATCCCCTAAAGACAAAAATGGTCCATAACTCCTAACAATTTAAGGTGTCTGAGCCTGACTAAAACTCAGACACCTCCCCTAAATCGAACACCCGCTACATAACTTTGCCAGGTTATGTGACAACTGAATGCATTCTAAATGCTACAATAAATGCCTACAGTTGTTGTAATATGCTTGCTTGGTGCTAAGCAGAATGGGGGGAGCAGCTGTGCATAGTAACCAGTCAGCTTCTAGCCTCAGCTTATTTGGTTAAAGCGGAGTTCCACCCTAAAATCCTGTTGCTATGTAGTCCTCCTAATCTGCCACTTCCTGGTCCGCGGAGCTCTAGGTCACTTCCTCCCTTGCCTGTGCTCCTGGGAAATGATGACACATTATTTCCCAGGAATCTGTGGCCAGTACTGTAATCAAGAATCACGCTATTTCCTGACAGGAAATAACGCGATTTAGGGTGGATCACAGCGCCGAGATGTGTTTATCTAAGTTATTATAACAACGGGTGCGCGACCATGCTCCGTCGCCGCCTGTTTTTATGGCAACTTTAGAAACAATCGGCGCTACGGCCGCCGTTGAATAGCAAATGCGCGAGATCGAGAGGTGCATGCTGATTACCCAGCATGCACCCCTCCATAGAAAACCAGAAACAGATATCGATTGGGCTTCACATGTCCACAATAAAGATGTAAACGGCTACAACAAGAAGGAGAACATATTCAGTAAGTCATTTATATTGTTAATAAATACATCAGGAACTATGTCTAAAGGTTATTGTATGTAAGTAGTACTAATGCTAGGATCGATAAAAAAAAAAATTTGTCCGGAACTCCGCTTTAAGCTTTGGAAATAGAAGCTAGAAGCTGATCGGTTGCCATGCACAGCTGCTCCAGTCTTAGTAAATTCCCTTTAATGTATGTGTAGCGGGTGGTTACATTTAGGGGAGGCATCTGAGTGATAAATACAAAAAAACAAAAAAACACAAATGCAGCGCTCGATGAAACTGACATAAAACTTTATAGTCTTGTTAAAATAGATGAATAAATGTAAAAAAATTGCATAAAATTATATAAGATTGCACAAATAGCTAGAGACACTAAAATCCATATATATAGGTTTAAAAAAATATATAAAAAATATAAGAGAGATCTTCAGTTAGTGAGCAATGTTTATGGTGGAAGTAAATAATGCTGATGCCACTGCGGAATCTTGGGAAAGAGGGGTTAACATCAGAACAATGTAGTAAGGGTCCCCAGAGACAGCCTGTAACAGTACAGCCAGATAGCCACTGTGATAGGTGGAGTAAGTGCCTGGTGTAATAGCTAGTGTACCTGCTTGAGTGAGGTCATGCCTGACCACTGAGATGTTGAAGCATAGAGCTGAGATCCCAGGGATTGCAGATGTCACAGCAGATAGCGGGCAGGCGGACCGCTCCGAGGGACCAGCCTGTTGGGGACGGATGGATGCAGTAGACCCTACGCCGGAGGCTCCAAGGGGGTGGATGGATAGGCAGCTCTGCAGGAAACACGGAGGGCGATGTAGGCACCAATGGCAGCCAGGCGCACGCTGATGACGTCAGCGCCGTCCAATATGGTTGGAGGCAGAGGTGTCAGCGAATCAGGGACCTAGGTGCACTGATGATGGCGTCAGCGTAAATATGGATGTCACTCAATGATTCACAGACCAGTGGCAATGTAGTAGCATGGATGGAGGGCCGTGACTGACATGTTTTGCGTTTGCTACGCTTTTTCAAAGTCCTGGGACTTTGAAAAAGCGTAGCAAACGCGAAACATGTCAGTCATCAGCGTGCACCTGGCTGCCATTGGTGCCTACATCAATGTTAACCCCTCTTTCCCAAGATTGACATCAGCATTATTTACTTCCACCATAAACATTGCTCACTAACTGAAGATCTCTCTTATATTTTTTATATTTTTTTTTATACCTATATATATGGATTTTAGTGTCTCTAGCTATTTGTGCAATCTTATATAATTTTATGCAATTTTTTTACATTTATTCATCTATTTTAACAAGACTATAACGTTTTATGTCAGTTTCATCGAGCGCTGCATTTGTGTTTTTTTGTGTGTTTCTATCCGCCCTTCCAGTGGTTTGCAGCCGCACTGTCATTGACTCACTTGAATCCTAAAACAGGTTGGACATTACCATACTTAAGCCTCGTACAGACGGCCGAAAATCTCGTCAAGAAAAAACACGTTTTTCTTGACGAGATTCTTGGACAAGAAACTTGTCCCGGCCGAGTGTACACACGCTCGATTCAAAGAACCCGCGGTTCTTTGAATGGAGCGAACGCGGTGACGTCATCGACTACGACGAGTGTGCGCTTGTCACATTCGATGCCGTCGCCGCCATCTTGCTACACCCTATCTATGCCTAAGAAGCTACCGCGCATGCGTCAAAGTCATTTCGAGCATGCGCGGGCTTCCCGGAGGAGAGGTAAGTGTACACACACACAATTTTCTCGTCGAGAAACAGGCTAACGAGAATCTCGACGAGAAAATAGAGAGCAGGTTCTCTATATTTCTCGTCGAGATTCTTGTCGGTTTTCTTGATGAGAAACCATACACACGAACAATTTTCTCGGCAAGAAAGCTATCTCGGCAGTTTTCTTGACGTTTCTTGCCGAGAAACTCGTTCGTGTGTACGAGGCTTAAGACTAGAAGTTTGCAGCGCCCACAGGATTTTTTTGTTTATATCTGAGTGGTAAATGGCTCAGATGCAGCAATTGTTAGGGTTCATGGACCAATTTATGCCAGTGGAGGATGCAAGGGTGTCCAGTTCCCTGTGGCCTGTAGGTGGCGCTGTCGCCATAGGCCGGGATTGAACCACCATTGCAAGTCTGTACCATTTTTGTCCTCTCACAGAAGTAGTACAGCGGGACGGGGAACCTGCTGTGCATGCTGGGAGAGGGGATAAAAGGGGCAGACATCTTCCGCTCAAGGTCCACGCCCAGGCACCTTCAGCCTGGGTGTGAGTGCTGGTGGTCTCCGGGCGCCCTTGGCCCGGGGATGGAGCTGCGATTCCACCCCAGACACCTTTAGTCTGGGGTGAGGTACTCTCTGGAGGCCTGGGGCCCAGAACCTTCGACTGGGTCCCGCGAGGGATGGAGTATTCCTAGGGTGTCCTCTGGTATTGGACACCCGAATCTCGGGCGAGGGGGACCAGAGAAGTGACCTTCCCGGAGATCCAGCGCAGCATTGGCTGGTGACGGCGGAGGCCTCTGGTGACCGTCCAGATGGATAACTCCCTTGACATGGGCCGCATCTCAAGAAGGTAGTCCACGTTCTCATGGTCGGTGGCAGTGATCCAACTGAAACCCAGGTCGGTGGCAGAGACCTCAAATTCTATTTCACCTGGTCGGTGGCAGCGACCACCCTCACGGTCGGTGGCAATGACCGTGCGCCAAGCCTGTTTGCGCATACCGAAACAGGAGAGTAACAAGTTCATGTTTGTGCCTGGACCTTCCTCACCACCTTGTCTGTTCGTTGTCTAACCTGTCTGCTCTCAAAGGACTATTTATTGCTCTAAAAGAATAAATAAGTGTTGGACTTTCTATGGTGTGGAACTTGGCTTTCTGGGAGTTAAAAGGATCATCCTCAAAGGGAGCTTTGGCTCTGGACAGAGGCACAGACCCGAAGGTAATTGGGTATACAGTAGCTCACACTTCTACACACTGGAGGATGTGAGTTGGTGGTGCGTCACACTCTCCTCCCTGGTCCCCTAGACGAGAGCCATTGACATTGACAATGAAGGAGGGAGTGAGAGGTGAGGTCGCTACACGTGGGGCTCTGGGCCGGGATTTGTGCTCGTGTAACAGAGCCGAGGCCTTCAGGAGTTTGAACTTTGCTGCCCAGAGGAGTTCCGAGGAGGTCGGCCATTTTTGGCCAAAGCACCACGAGGCACACCCTCCCTGCACAGTTCGTGGGCGTGCCAAGGAGAAAGCCCGCAAACTGGTGTGGAAAAGGGGAGGAGTCCGGCCATGTGCGGGGGTGCCAGTTATTCAGTGCGCGATGGAGCAGCAAGCGGTCAGTGTGTTCACCAATGCCTCCTGGGTTCCAGTTCCTACCACTACCAGGATGACCCCAATTGCTGCTTCGGTTATGGATACGGGAATCAGGCTCAAGCCCCGGGGGCGATTCGCCCTGTATGTATGCAAGGACGTTGAGGCCCTCGGTGTGATTTGTCCCGGCTGTTCGGGACTGGTGGTTCAGCTGAAGCCGTTCGGGCGCTGCGGGGCCTGCGGAGAGTTAATTTTCGAGGTGGAGCAATCCATAGAAAGGCCTCGGGCCTTCCACCTCAACTGCCTAACAGAGGAAAGGAAAAACGTACCGCTCAAAAGCTTGAGAATTCACCAAATAGCTGCTTCCGCCCGGTCACTCACACAGGTGCTGGCTCTGCACTGATGCATGGGAGAAAAAGAAACCCTGGACTGCCGCACTCTGTATAGACAGTTATTTATTCCAAAATTTCAGGTAAAAAATCCAAATTCAAAATAAATCCATAAATCCAAAACAACAAATGCAGATGGTGTGAGTAAGCGTCAATTCGTGACGTGAAACGCGTTAGCCACCCTTCCCTGCATGCACACCATCTGCATTTGTTGTTTTGGATTTATGGATTTATTTTGAATTTGGATTTTTTACCTGAAATTTTGGAATAAATAACTGTCTATACAGAGTGCGGCAGTCCAGGGTTTCTTTTTCTCAACTGCCTAACAGGCGCCACCACTCGTGAGGGAGAAGTCAAAGCTTGGACAGCCATTCCCACGTGCACTGTAGAGACTTCCGGGGAAGTCGCGATCAAAAGTTTGGAGGATGAAAAATCCGAGGATGCTGCTTCGGTCACTACAGCTTCCCTACTCCCACCGCCAAAGAGGAAGGTCGGTCTCATCAGAGCTTCCAGCGGCCGTGATGGAGGAACATCCCTGCGCTCGCCCAGCCCGGATGGATCCGGTTGGAAAAGTCCCGGACATCCCAGTCCAAGTAAAGGCAGAGGTAAGCCGGGGAATGGGACTTGGTGTTCTGTCGGAGGTGTCGGGGATCCCCAGTTACGGGAGCCCGAGGGAGGGGATGATTCCACATCCACAAGGAATTACCTGCCCGCGGAGGAGTGTGACACCTCCGACCTTGAGTCGGTCTCTGATGCCGGAGATGATGGCATCATAGATGAACTTTTTGAGCAGAAGGGCTGGAACAAGATACCCCTAGCCTCGTCCCGTATGCAAAGGGACTCACCCATGTCTACTGGGGACAGCGCACCCCGGGTGTAGGCCCTGGCGCCTGAAGAGGGATCTGATCCCCTGCCTGCCCTTTTGCTCCCTGAATCACCTGCGCCCGAAGCTCGGGCAAAACAAGTGTCACTGCGGGTTCCTATGCCCAGTATGGAGGTGGTCAAGGCACCACGGTACCCGGAGTCAATAGTCATGCCTGGTGAGCGAGACCGTGCCACAATGCCACCCTTGTCCAGACTGCAGGGACTGTTTTGCCAGAAGGTTGCCAGCGAGAAGGGGTGGGAGTACCCGTACTTACCAAGAGAGTTGTTGTATGAAGTGGAGGCAGCGGTGGTATGATGATTTTATCTGGACACATCTCAAGGTGCCCCACGCTCGCAGGTACCTCTCATGTACTCCTGTAGCCTCCAAAAGATGTAAAATTGCAAGGCTGAATGGATGCTAGGTCGGCACATTCATGCTGACAGGGTGATAATTTGCCGAAAGGATGGAGATGATGTGGAGTACCACATGGAAACTTTTGATAGGTACTTGAAACCCCTGATACTGCCGCACCCAAGATTCTACTTATAGGAGAATAGACTCCTGTGTTTTTTTTGCTGTTGCTGGACACTCCGGAGTGCCTTTGCCAGAACTCAGGGACTCTTTACCTTGCAAGGGGTGGCTACTCCTTGGGAGAATTGGGAGCAGTTGTTTTTTTTTGTTGTTCTCCCTGTTCTCCACCGTCAAGAAAATGAGGACTTGGGGTTTTAGTTAAGTTAGGGCAAAGACACAGATGAAGAGATTGCTGATCAAGAGAAGTGCTCCAGATCGCGACATGGCCACTAGGTGGAGTGTTGCGCAACGATTTTACACACACACACCACATCTAACTTTTTGGAAGGAAAGGGTTTCCTCTAGGGGGAGCTTTTTCACTCCAAATTATACACTGTGTCAGATAATGTGTTTTTTTTCCCCTCTGCAGGAGAACGTCATTCAAGTCCGCTGAGAATGGGGCAGAGCTTAGACAGTGATGTGGGAGGGGATATATAATTTTGAAAAAAAATTATGCTGTTGTGTCCTTGAGTGTTTACACCTGTGTGTGTTTGTTTGTTGTTCCTTCCCTTCTCCTTGGTTCAGGCACAAGCGAAACAATTTTTAAATTGCCATTTTTTTTGTCTTTTTGAATAGGTTTTGTTTCTGGATTGGATTTATGCCGACTCACATTGGAGGGGCATAAATTGGTTCCAGACACTGGGGCCCAGTGTCAAATTACTGGGGGGGGGATGTATAGCGGGTGCTTACATTTAGGGGAGGCATCTGAGTGATAAATGGCTCAGATGCAGCAATTGTTAGGGTTCATGGACCAATTTATGCCAGTGGAGGATGCAAGGGTGTCCAGTTCCCTGCGGCCTGTAGGTGGCGCTGTCGCCATAGGCCGGGGTTGAACCACCATTGCAAGTCTGTACCCTTTTTGTCCTCTCGCAGCAGTAGCACAGCAGGGCGGGGAACCTGCTGTGCATGCTGGGAGAGGGGATAAAAGGGGCAGACATCTTCCGCTCAAGGTCCACGCCCAGGCACCTTCAGCCTGGGTGTGAGTACTGGTGGTCTCCGGGTGCCCTCGGCCCGGGGATGGAGCTGCGATTCCACGCCAGACACCTTTAGTCTGGGGTGAGGTACTCTCTGGAGGCCTGGGGCCCAGTACCTTCGACTGGGTCCCGCGAGGGATGGAGAATTCCTAGGGTGTCCTCCGGTATTGGACACCCGAATATCGGGCGAGGGGGACCAGAGAAGTGACCTTCCCGGAGATCCAGCGCAGCATTGGCTGGTGACGGCGGAGGCCTCTGGTGACCGTCCAGATGGATGACTCCCCTGACAGGGGCCGCATCTCAAGAAGGTAGTCCACGTTCTCATGGACGGTGGCAGCGAACCAACTGAAACCCAGGTCGGTGGCAGAGACCTCAAATTCTATTTCACCCGGTCGGTGGCAGCGACCACCCTCACGGTCGGTGGCAACGACTGTGCGCCAAGCCTGTTTGCGCATACCGAAACAGAAGAGTAACAAGTTCATGTTTGTGCCTGGACCTTCCTCACCACCTTGTCTGTTCGTTGTCTAACCAGTCTGCTCTCAAAGGACTATTTATTGCTCTAAAAGAATAAATAAGTGTTGGACTTTCTATGGTGTGGAACTTGGCTTTCTAGGAGTTAAAGGATCATCCTCAAAGGGAGCTTTGGCTCTGGACAGGGGCACAGACCCGAAGGTAATTGGGTATAGCTCACACCTCTACACACTGGAGAATGTGAGTTGGTGTTGCCTCACACTATCCTCCCTGGTCCCTCCTTTGCACTTCAAAGTATTCAGATCGCCGAAAACGCGGATTCTGAACACTGTGTATTTTTTTAAATCCGGCGCCATTGGCAGCCGAGTAACCCGGAAGTGACGTCATGACGTCGCTTCCGTGGTTACATTGCAGAGACTGAATCGAAGCCGTGTACGGCTTCGTTCCAGTCTGGGGCTAGGCACTGGAGGCGGTGGATCGTAGATCGGGTCTCCCGGTCAGAGCGGCGAGAGGCGGCGGGAGGGGGGGATGTCCCCTCCAGCTCCTCCGGTATAACAACCGAGCGGCTTTTAGCTGCATCAGTTGTTATGCCTGGATAGCCAATCGCCGGCTCTAAACAACGGTACCGGGATGATGCCTGCAGCTGCGGGCATCATCCCCGTATAACCCCCGTAAGCCGAGGCCGCATATATGCGTACGCTCGGCGGGAAAGGGATAAAGTGATTGTAAACAGGACTGGCGCTTCCACTAGGCAGCCGCCTGGGGCGCACTGCCACCTAGGGCGCAGCCAGGGCTCTGCGACCGTGATCATACACCGAGGAGGAGGAGGAGATTTGCAGTCACTCAATCGGCCTCCTCTGTCCCTGGGATCTGAGCGGTGCCGGTGTCAGCTTTCTGCCCGCCTCTTCTCCTGTCTGCACCCCCTTCCCCTGTCCACCTGGCTGCACCCCCCTCTCCTGTCCACCTGGCTCTGTCCTCCCCCCACCTAGCTGAATCCCCCCCTCTCCTGTCCACCTGGCTGCACCCCCCTCTCCTGTCCACCTGGCTGCATCCCCCCTCTCCTGTCCACCTGGCTCTGTCCCCCTCCCACCTGGCTGCATCCCCCTTCTCCTGTCCACCTGGCTGCACCCCCCTCTCCTGTACACCTGGCTGTATCCCCCTTCTCCTGTCCACCTGGCTGCATCCCCCTCTCCTGTACACCTGGCTGCACCCCCTTCTCCTATCCACCTGGCTCTGTCCTCCTCCTACCTGGCTGCATCCCCCTTCTCCTGTGCACCTGGCTCTGTCCTCCTCCTACCTGGCTGCATCCCCCTTCTCCTGTCCACCTGGCTGCACCTCCCTCTCCTGTACACCTGGCTGCACCCCCTTCTCCTGTACACCTGGCTGCACCCCCTTCTCCTGTCCACCTGGCTGCATCCCCCCTCTCCTGTCCACTTGGCTGCAACCCCCTTCTCCTGTCCACCTGGCTGCACCCCCCCTCTCCTGTTCATTTGGCTCTGTCCTCCCCCTTACCTGGTTGCACCCCCTTCTCCTGTTCACAAGGTTGCACCCCCCTTCTCCTGTCCACCTAGCTGCTCCCCCCTTCTCCTGTCCACCTAGCTGCACCCTCCTTCTCCTGTCCACCTAGCTGCTCCCCCCTTCCACCTAGCTGCACCCTCCTTCTCCTGTCCACCTGGCTGCACCCCCTCTCCTGTCCACCTGGCTGCACCCCCCTTCTCCTGTCCACCTGGCTGCACCCCCCTCCCCTGTCCACCTGGCTGCACCCCCCTTCCCTGTCCACCTGGCTGCACCCCCCTCTCCTGTCCACCTGGCTGCACCCCCTTCTCCTGTCCACCTGCCTGCACCCCCCTTCTCCTGTCCACCTGCCTGCACCCCCCTTCTCCTGTCCACCTTGCTGCACCCACCCTCCTGTCCACCTTGCTGCACCCACCCTCCTGTCCACTTGGCTGCACCCCTCCTTTTCCTGTCCACCTGGCTGCACCCCCTTCTCCTGTCCACATGGCTGCACCCCCCCTTCTCCTGTCCACCTGGCTGCACCCCCCTTCTATTGTCCACCTGGCTGCACCACTTCTTTTCCTCTCCACCTGGCTTCACCCGCCCCCTCTCCTGTCCACCTGGATGCATCCCCCCTTCTCCTGTCCACTTGGCTGCACCCCCCCTTCTCCTGTCCACCTGGCTGCACCCCCCCTTCTCCTGTCCACCTGGCTGCACCCCCCCTTCTCCTGTCCACCTGGCTGCACCCCCCCTTCTCCTGTCCACCTGGCTGCACCCCCATCTTCTCCTGTCCACCTGGCTGCACCCCCATCTTCTCCTGTCCACCTGGCTGCACCCCCATCTTCTCCTGTCCACCTGGCTTCAGCCGCCCCCTCTCCCGTCCACCTGGGTGAATCCCCCCTCCACCTGGCTGCACCCCCCATCCTGTACACCTGGCTGCATCCCCCCCTCTCCTGTCCACCTGGGTGCATCCCCCCTCCACCTGGCTGCACCCCCCATCCTGTACACCTGGCTGCATCCCCCCCTCTCCTGTCCACCTGGCTGCACCCCTCCTTCTCCTGTCCACCTGGCTGCACCCCCCTTCCCCTGTCCACCTGGCTGCACCCCTCATTCTCCTGTCCACCTGGCTGCACCCCTCATTCTCCTGTCCACCTGGCTGCACCCCCCTTCTCCTGTCCACCTGGCTGCACCCCTTTTCTCCTGTCCACCTGGCTGCACCCCCCTTCTTCTGTGCACCTGGCTGCACCCCCTCCTGTACACCTGGCTGCATCCTCTTCTCCTGTCCACCTGGCTGCAACCCCCTTCTCCTGTCTATATGGCGGCATCCCCCCTCTCCTGTCCATCTGGCTCTGTTCTCCCCTTACTTGGTTGCACCCTCTTCTCCTGTTCACCTGGTTGCACCCCCTCTTCTCCTGTCCGCCTGGCTGCACCCACCCTGTCCTGTCCACCTGGTTGCATCCCCCCTCTTCTGTCCACCTGGCTTCACCCCCCTCTCCTGTCCACCTGGCTTCACCCCCTTATTCTGTTCACCTGGCTTCACCCACCCTTCTCCTGTCCACCTGGCTGCACCCCCCCCCCTCTTCTGTCCACCTGGCTGAAAACCCTTCTAGTGTCCAATAAAAGTTATGGTAAAAAAAATAAAAAAATAAAGAAAAATGTTTTAAACATTTAAAGAGACACATAAAAAAAAAACATTTTAGAGCCCCCCCCCCCCCCCCACACACACACACACACACACACACACAAATGCATGCAATTGCCCTACACATGCTATGTATCACCACGCATGCAGGAGTGAAAGCAATAATTCTAGCATCAGAACTACCGCATAACACTAACCTGATGTCCTGTAGGCTTTTAAAGTGTTGCCAATGGAAAAATTTAGGGTACTGAAGTTTTTCAAGTTTCATGGGTGCACGCATGCAAAGCCCCTATAGGTCATCAGTTTAGTGTTATTCAGGTGTTCTGGTGTTAGAATTATTAAATTAATTACAAGTATCTGGTCTTGCCTAGGGTGCAAAATAGTCTAGCACCAGCCCTAATTGTAAAGGCTCTATGCATTAAGATAAAAAACCTGTGTGAAGCAGCTCCCCCAGCCCCCCTAATGCTTACCTGAGCCCCATCTAGATCCAGCGATGCTGCACGAGAAACTCGGCTGTCCAGGACTGCCTTTCTCTTTGGCTGAGACAGCAGTCTTCCAGAAGCGCATTTGTGAAGTCAGGCACTGATGTTGGAGAGAAGACCTGGCTCGCAGTTTGCACTCTAATTCATCCCAAGGATGTTCTATTAGGTTGAAGTCAGGACTCTGTGCAGGCCAGTCAAGTTCCTCCACCCCAAACTCGCTCATCCATGTCTTTATGGACCTTGCTTTGTGCACTGGTCCACATCATTTGGTGAAGGGGAGATTATGGTGTGGGGTTGTTTTTCAGGGGTTGGGCTTGGCCCTGTAGTTCCAGTGAAGGGAATTCTTAGGGAGTCAGCATACCAAGACTAGTGATGAGCCGAACACCCCCGGGTTCGGTTCGCACCAGAACCCGCGAACGGACCGAAAGTTCGCACGAACATTAGAACCCTATTAAATACAATGGATGCGAACGTTCGAATTCTAAAGTGCTAATTATAACAACTATTATCCATGTTATTGTCCGAAACAGAGTTTGGGAACCCGGGTTCTGCACCAGGGGACATGTATCAATGCAAAAAGAAGTTTTAAAAACGGACGTTTTCCGGGAGCAGTCATTTTAATGATGCATAAAGTGAAAAAAAAAAAGTCAAATATTCCTTTAAATATTGTACCTGGGGGGTGTCTAAAGTATGCCTGTGAAGTGCCACGTGTTTCCCGTGTTTAGAACTGTCCCTGCACAAAATAACATTTCTAAAGGAAAAAAAGCCATTTAAAACTGCTTGTGGCTTTAATGCAATGTCTGGTCCCGGTAATATGGATGAAAATCTTTAGGAAAAATGGCATAGCTACCCCATCAACCCCCCCCCCCCCCTACCCCCAGCCCATTACCAGCCCCTTTGGGTCTTGTATGGATATTAAGGGGAACCCCGCACACAAAATAAAAAAGGACCTATATACTCTAAACAGCCGTATACAGGTGGTGCATACAAGACAGGGACTGTAGGTTTGTTCTTATGTAGAATCTGTTTATAATTTTGAACAGCTGCATTGTTTAAGTGGAGCTCCATGGCAAATTCCTTTTTTTTTTAGCTTTTTGTAAAACATAGGGAACGGTTATCACCCCTGTCACATTTTTTTTGCTGTCTGTGCCCCTGTTCAGAACATTTCACCTCACTTTGCGTCCCAATGACAACTGTTTTTGAAATGTGGTGTTTTTATTGAAACAAGGATTGCTGATAAAGCATCAGTACAGAGGAGACACCTTTCTCCCATATTAATTCTTACAGGAGAGAATTTTCCTTCCAAGGGGTAGATTTCCTCTCACTTCCTGTTGTCTTCTTCCGTTTGCAAGTAGTAGTCGTTTGTAAGTTGGATGTTTGAAAGTAGGGACCTTCCGTATATACTCTGCAGAAATTGGCCCCTTAGGTGTTGGTGTTGGCACAACACTGAAAGCACTCACAGTTTTCTTTATCGTACACCACGGGACACAGAGCTAGTCATTACATAATGGGTTAAGGGTCACCAGCGGTGATTGGACACTGGCACAACCAATGGAAGACAGTTCCCCTCCATATAACCCCTCCCATCAGGGAAGTACCTCAGTTTTTTCGCCAGTGTCGAAAGGTGTTGGACGCGTTAGGAGGTGCTAAAGGAAAGCTCTACCAAAGAGACCCTCTGGGGGTAAAAGAGCTATGCTTTCGGATCCATCCAAGACGCCTACAAATGAGCTGAATCTGGATGGGATCCGGGCCTCATCCATGAGGCGTCGCCTGTAATGTCTCTCTTCGGAGGACTGGGCTCTAAGATCCAGCACTTTCGCTATTTCGCTATAAAGTCCTGGTAAGAGTCTTGTACAAGGCCCAGGGGAGAGGTATCCTTTAAATAGGAACCCATATCCCTGAAGGTTGGCACACATAGCCCACCGTGAAGGGTGAAGTTTGGTATCTGTCTGAAATCTTTCAGCAGAAAAACCTGCGGCGTGGATAAGGTGAGATTAGAAGGTCCATAACTAGGTTGGGACCTTTTTCAAAAAATGGATGTCTTCTTTTTTTCCACCACTGGGGGGAGTAAAGAGCTGAATATACTCACCTCACTCTGTTCAGTGTCGGCTTCGGCGAAGTACACTGCTCGTCACCTCCGCTGCTGAGCTTGCTGGGGCACCCCGATCCTCCTTTCGGTGGCCGACCAGACACCTGCAGATGCAGGTAAGTGGGAACAAGGGCTGATGAGAGTCCTCTCTCACTATGGCCACCGCCATAGCGCTAAGGGCCGCGCGTGCGCGCGGGAGCGCGCTTTATCGGAGGGGGGGCGAAGGCGTGCGCGGGCACGTGGCGCGCGCAGGCACAGAAACGGCGCCAAATTTAAAAGACTGTCAGTGTGAGAAGCACTGCAGCAGCAAGCAAGCTCGTTAGTTCTCTTGTTCCTGGCAGAGAAACACAGCAGCTATACAGGGACGTAAGACTCCATGTGGTTGGATTGGGTACTTCCTAGAAGACATCCATGTTATGCATAGTTATGTGTTAAAAGTTGCATACTTAATGTATTTGCTAAACTGAACACGGTAGTATATGCATTTAGGTACCTTGTATTTTGTCTAAACAGTAAGCCTTCCAGGGGAAGTAATACGGACAAAAAGAGATAAGAAAGCACCACCGCCTGAGAGGAGGCTCTAGCTGTGCTGACTCGGTACCTTCCTCTCCTGTGTTGCCAAATGCACCTGTTCAGGATGAGCCATTACCTCTGTCAGGTATGGCGGCTTCCCCAGTGAAGCCTGGGCCTGTATATGTCACTGAGGACACTTTATCAGCTGCCCTAAATAATCTGGAGGAAAAAATTGCTACCTTAATCGCTAAGTCCTCTAAAAAGGACAATAAGCGAAGCAGGTCTCTTCCAGTATTGGACCTCCCTTCAGAAGTACCTGAGGGAGGAGGATGAGGAGGAGGAGGCTACATCAGCAGAGGATGAGGAGCCAGATTTTAAGGTCACAGGTACAATGCTATAGCAGTGCATTTAAGTTAACCTCTGCGGAGGTAACGGAATTACCTGTCTCCTCCCTAGGGTCATTAAGATCCCTGCAAGGTGCATGCTCCTTCCCGGTTCATCAGTTACTAGAGGATCTAATATACGCAAACTGGCAACATCCAGATAAGCGTTTCTCACCTCCAAAAAGGTTTAACATTCTTTATCCTATGGGGGAAAATTTTTTAAAGAAATGGAGCCTGCCTGCGGTAGTTGCGGCTATTTCTTGTGTAAATAAAAACCTGACATGTCCGGTGGATAATGTACAAGGGTTTAAAAGATCCTTCTGAGAGGAAGTTGAAATCCTCCTTCCTTTTGGCCGGCTCAATTACCCAACCTGCAGTAGCAGCAGTCGGTATGTGTCAGGTCATCAGCCAACAGGTAAAGCAGGGGCTGAAGGAACTGCCTTCAGAGCAGGCTAGAAATTGGGAAAATTTGCCTAAAGCCTTATGCTTCACAGTGGATGCCATGAGAGATTCTATCATACAGGCATCACGCCTTACACTCCAGCTGGTACAGATGCGCAGAGTACTTTGGCTTAAGCATTGGTCAGCGGAAACCCCATGCAAAAAGCTGTTGGCAAGTTCCCGTACCATGGCGAACGCCTATTTGGGGAAGATTTAGAAAAATATATACAGAAGATATCAAGTGGTAAAACGACTTTTACCTGAGAGAAAGAAAAACAAGAGATCTTGTTTTGTGTTTCAATCTTTTTATTCAAGTTTTGTCATACAAAATGTATAAAAGTCGCCACATAACATTGTACAGTCACAATCAACATTTGGGGTAACACAATGAAGATCACCAAGTGTAGGGGTCCTTGGAGTAGTCCGAAGCTCCGTAGAGCCGTTAACCCCTATTAGCATCGCAGATCATATCTGAACCGTCCACCCAGATGAGCCGCCCCCCCATCCATCTATCGGGGGGGGCGCAACTCAGCCGGCCGTGTGGGCAGCCCAGAGGTCTGATCAGACTGACAATGGTCCCGTAGGAGCTGAGAAAACAGGGAGCAGCACAAACCTCTAAGGTCTGGATCTGACTCCAAAAATAAACAATAAACAAATTTCAAAAGAGAGGAAAGAGGACAGTGACAAAGAATAGAAGGAAGGAGACAGAGTAAGGAAAGGACAGTTGAGGAGGGGGGAATGGGGGGAGGGAGGGGGGAGGAGCCCCGATTCAGCATCCAGACATCTCAACCTAATCCCCTAGGCTATGCTGTAAACATCCCCGGGTCATTAGTTAGGTAACGAAGCCATGGGTCCCAAACTCCATGAAACAGTTTCATTTTATCTTGGGCCAGAGCGGTCAAGCGTTCGTTTAGCATCAACCAAGACAATTTGCCTTTAAGCTGATCGAATGGTAGAGCTGCCGATTTCCAGTTCCTAGCAATAGTGATTTTGGCTGAAATAAAAATAAATGTCAAGAGCCTCTTGCAGGACTTGGAGGCTTCCACATCTCCTCCCCCCAGTAGTGCTTGCTTAGCTGATTTAGTTAGGTTTAGTTGGGTAAGGGAGTAAACTAAATTATACACCCTGATCCAAAACCTCCGGACCTTTGGGCATGTCCACCAAATATGATAGGTGGTGCCCATCTGGCCACATCCTCTAAAGCACAACGGGGTAGCTCCTGAGACAAAAGTTGCCAGTCTGACCGGCACCATATACCACCTCAGTAGAACCTTATAATTGGCCTCAATTATTGAAGTATTGACGAGCGAACGAGATGCTGTCTCGGCTATCCTATGCCATTCGTCCAGATCCAGGGTTTCCTGCAAGTCGGTCTCCCATTGGACCATATAAGTCAGCTTTGTCGATACACTCAGCAATATCGAATATATAGCAGATAAATGTCCTTTAATTTTATCATAATTTTTGCATAGATGTTCCATGGGAGTTTGGGTTGCTAGGTTGCTCTTGCGAGCCAGGGTTTGTACATAATGTGAGATTTGGGCGAACCTATAACCCTCCGCTGGAGGCATTTGATGCCTGTCAGCCATAGTCCGTTCGGTCAGCATACCTCTATGATCGCACAAGTCAGCAATACACTTAAAACCCTTATTAGTCCACCATTCGAACGCTAGTGGAGTGAGACCCGGGGTGAATGCTTTATTTTGAAGCAGAGGTGTCAGTGGAGAATGAGGAGATTTGAATTTGTGAGATCTGGAGAGTCTGTCCCATAGTTCCAGTGACATGGATAAAGTAGGGCAAAGTATAGGAGGTCGCTCCTTGATAGGGAGCCATAAAATATAAGAAATAGGTTTGGGACGGCAGGAATAAGATTCCATAGCCATCCAAATGGCCTGTGCCTGTTGGGAGTGAAACCTTGTAAGTTGTGCTATCTGGGCAGCATAAAAATATTTTAATAAGTCTGGAAGACCAAGTCCTCCTCTCCGCTTCAACGTGTATAGAGTGCTCCTATTCACCCTGGGTCTCTTATCACCCCAAATAAACTGTAGTACTTTATTCTGGAATCGTTTAAGGTCATCACGGGCCAATGAAACTGGCAAGGTACGGAAGAAATACAATAATCGAGGTAGAACATTCATTTTAATTGAGTGAAGTCTGCCAAACCACGATGGCGGGTGAACCTGCCACTTAGCCATGTCAGCTGTTAGCCGTTTGAAAAGGGCTGGATAATTCTCTTTGTACAACTCACCAATAGATGAGGTCAGCTGTATGCCTAAATAAGGGAGAGCTGTGGATTCCCATTGGAATTGAAATGATTTTTCAAGCGTAGCCTGAGTGGAGCTTAGCAAAGATAAGTTCAGTGCTCTTGACTTACTATGATTAATTGCCAACCCGGAAATGTTGGAGAAAGGCTGCAAAATAGCATACAAGTTAGGTAGGGATGTGATCGGTGAGGTCAAGGTCAGCAACAAGTCGTCCGCAAAGAGTAAACATTTGTGTTCATAGTCTCCGCAATAAATGCCCTGTATATCTCTGCAGGCGCGAATTTTGAGCGCTAGTGGTTCAATCGCCAGGGCGAATAATAGTGGCGACAACGGGCAGCCCTGTCTAGTTCCTCTCCTGATAGGAAATGTTTGGGATGTATATCCTCTGAGCATTAGCGAGGCACTGGGGGAATCATATAATATGTGAAGGAGATCCAGAAAGCGTCTCCCAAATCCAAAGCGTGTGAGAACATCAAAAAGATAGTCCCAGGAGATAGAATCGAACGCCTTCTGGATATCCAATGAAAGTAACATTCCCCTCCTAGTCCCCTTTCCATCCCAATCAGACCGAACTGCCGAGATAAGGTTAATTATCCGGCGGGTTTGGTCCGATGCCTGTCTTGTCGGGACAAAACCTGCTTGGTCAGGATGGATATAACACTGAAGAAAAGTATTAAGTCTCTGGGCCAGTATTTTGGTTAGAATCTTAAGATCCGTATTGATCAGAGAAATTGGGCGATAATTGGAACAGTCTGTATGGTCCTTTCCTGGTTTCGGGATAACACTTATATAGGCTACATTTTCATGGCTGGGGAGCTTGCTGCCGCTTCTCAGGTCATTAAAGTAAGTACAGAGATGTGGGGCCAGAAGATCGTGATATTTCCTATAGTAGTGACCCGGGAATCCATCTGGCCCAGGGGCCTTGGTAGGGTGTAGGGTTTTGATTGCAGCCCTGACTTCAGGCTCTGTAAGAGCACCGTCCATCAGTTCCGCATGGGCTTGTGTCAATTTAGGCAGCTGTAAGTCGCGAAAGAATGTGCTCGCTTCAGATGAATCGAGCTTGTCCTGCACTCCATACAGCTTAGCATAAAATTTGTGAAATTCTCCAATTATCCGTTCGGGGTTCTGGGAGGTTAGGCCCGTGGATAGTCGTAGTTTAGGCAAAGTCGGTGTGTACGGTCGAGGAACCAGTTTTCTAGCTAACATTGTGGTAGGTTTATCACCCATCGTATAGAACCTGTGCTTAGACCAACTAATATGTTTCTCCGCTTGAGTAGTCAAGCTAAGATTTAGTGCTAGTCGAGCCTCGTCAATTTTATGCCTTATATCTACCAGGGGATTTCTGTGCTGTTCACTAAGTAAGTTATCTAAGTTAGTTTCCAGAATCTTATTTGCCTGTTCCCTATTGCGTTTAATCCTGGCTGCCACTTGTAACAATATGCCCCTAATCGCTGCTTTATGTGCTACCCAGTTAATTGCGGGGGACGTGTCCGATGCCTTATTAAGTCTAAAGTATTCCTGTATTTCCTTTTGAATCTCTAAAAAGATTGTAGGGTCATTCAGCAAGCTCACATTAAGTCTCCACGGGGAGGGTCTAGATTTAGTCCATAGCCCTGAAGTAGAGAGTTTTATCGGGGAATGATCAGACCAAGGGGTAGATAAAATCTTAACCGACTTAATAAATGGTAGCAAAGGCGTACGTACTAGAACGTGGTCTATCCTCGAGTAAGTATGATGGGCTTGTGAAAAGTGTGTAAAGTCTCTGACCGTAGGGTTATTTTCTCGCCAGGCGTCGATGAGGTCATAGAAATGAAACAGACGTGCAACCTTGCTGCTTCCAGTCGGTGGGCGTTTCAATGTTGGTCTAGAGGAGTCCGATTTATCCATAATTCTGTCCAAGGGAATATTACTATCGCCTCCCATAATGACCTGACCCTGGACTTTGGGCATAAGAATCTTCAGCATTTTGCTAAAGAATTCCGGCTGTCCAGTATTCGGGGCATAGTATGATATAAAGGACACCTCCTGGTCATGGAGCCGCCCCACTGCCATAATATATCTACCTCTCTTGTCCTTAACGATAGCGATGGGGGTAAAGGGGGTCCGTTTCGAAAAGCAGATGGCTACACCGCCCTTCTTTTCCCGACCCCCTGCCAAGTAAAACTGTGGATACTTCCCATTGAGGTAACGGGGCGCTGAGACATTGGAGAAATGAGTTTCCTGCAATAGCAGGACTTCAGCCTTCTGTTTATGATAAAACTGGAAAGCCTTAGTTCTTTTAGTAGGGGAGTTAAATCCATGTACATTGTGGCTAACTATCGAATAGTCTGTGTTATATGTGGTGGCCATCGTGGTAGGGCAGAGCACTACCTTGTATAATGAATGAAGCGAGAAGGGTCCCGATGATGATGACTGTTTGGCTATGTGACCTCTCAGACCATGACATAAGGGAAGGGCGCTGAACCGAGGCTCCGAAGAAAGAGGGGGAAGGGAGAGAAGGAAAAGGCATTAGAGAAGAAGAGAAACAAAAATAAAAGCAAAAAAACATATACATAGGCCTTAGGCCCAAACAACCAATATAACTCAATCCTAGCTGATGAATGAAGGAATGGGGAATAACCCCTGCCGGAGACAACATCCGGCAAATTAGGTGCAAGGGTACCATCCTTGTCGTAGGATAGGTAGTCTTGCAGTTGGGTGGCAAGCATGACCACCCCGACCCAAATATGATTACACTCTGTACGAGCAGGCTATTTGAGGTCATATCGGAAATGACAAAATCAATCAATACAGTTTTAACATAACAGGCTGTCTATAGGAACATGCATTCCCAAGGCCAGTGGCGCCGGGGCCGGAAGGGTCCCCATCGGTCGTTCCGGCCCCCGAGCCACAGCCCAACAGGGGAACACATTGCGGTCCGACTAAGGCCCCCAGACTGCTAAAAAGCAAAAAGCAAAATTTCTTCGACCAGGTTGGGCCCGTCGGGGTTGTAAAATATTCGGCTGGCAGCCAGTCCGAAGAACCAGGAACTCCAGTAACTTTGTAACCCGTGACTTTGTAACCTGTGAACTGTGAACGGTAACGATGGCCCCATCAGGCCCATAGTCCACCATGGGCCCAGGCCATATCCGTGCAATCAAGCACTAACAGTTCCCAAAAGGGGGCAAAAAAGCAAAAAGAGAGAAGAGCAATAATACTCAGGTATTCCGGCGAGCATTTCTGGCCTGTGAGCGTGTGCGATCCTGCCATATCGGGGAGAGGGGACGATGATCCAGACGAGGTGGAGATGAAATCGGAGTCGGAGAGTCCCGTGCAATGATGCCGAGACTAAGCAGTAGGTCTTCGCCTGCTTGGAACGTGGAAAAGGAGTGGGACTTTCCGTTGTAAGTGAATGATAACTTAAAAGGGAACGACCATCGATACTTAATCTGTTTGGCCATAAGTTGCTGGAGTAATGGCCGTAGGTTTCTGCGTTTCTGGACCGTTGATGGCGCCAAATCTGTAAAGAGCTGTATTGGTGTTCCAAATAGCGACAGGTCCGGCCTGTTGCGAGCCGCAAGCATCATCTTATCCTTAATGCGGTAGTGATGTGGCTTAACAATAATGTCTCGTGGTAGGCCGTCGGCCCTTGGGGCTGTCAGTGCTCGGTGAACGCGATCAACTTCCATGTGGTGGTTGGCTATATCAGGGATAAGGGTTTTCATCAGGTCTTTTACAGACCCCTCTAGATCTGTGTGAGTTTCAGGGAGGCCACGCACGCGGACATTGTACCTACGAGAACGATTCTCCAAATCTTCAATTTTTGTGAATGCCTCTTCTAATCTATCCTGGAGGTCTGTCACCATGGCTGAGTTCTGGTTGACCCTTTTGATGGCTCCATCCACTTTGGTTTCAATTAGCTCAAAACGCTCTCCCAAGCTATGGATGTCTTTTTTCAGGTCAGTGGTGATTAATGTGCAGGCCTTAGAGAGCTCCTGCTGCAGCATGGTGGAGAATCTGCCCAACAGTACAGCATCAGGGGAATAGTGTGAGAGCTGGGGAATTGGCATATCCTGGCTGGATTGGCTGGATTGGCTAATGAGGACTTCTGCTAAGTCTGCCATGTTCCTATCCATGGAGGAGGCAGGGGAGGCAGGGGAGTTTGGAGAGTCATGTCTATCAGCGTATATGGCTGGGGATGGGGGATGTGATAGTGACTCACCCCGCTGTCCGGTCTCCACCTCTCCCGAGGATTGTGAGGAGAATGGATCCCTAGTTGGCTCCAGATTTAGCTGCCTGTCTCCTCTCTGTGTAGCGCCGTCGGATCTGGCTGCTGCCGTGCTGCCTCGTGTGTCTGGCTTACCCGGCGCCATCTTGGATCGCGGCTGTGCTGTAGGGGAAGGCCCTGCTCTCTTCTGGGCTGTAGTTTGCGTATCGTGTCCTTTCCGCGGCTGCCCCTGTGCCCTACGGTTCATCGCCACTTCGGGGCTGGTGTGGGATCGGTCCTGGCTCACGGACCTCAGTGCCTGCGCTATCGTTAGCTCTGGTGGGCCGGGGTGCCGGGAGCTCGGTCAGCACACGTCCTTCTCCGAGTCCCCGCGCATGCGCACTAGAGAGATCTTGTTTTAAACGCTCTCTCTCCCCAGCTCCCGGGAAATCTGACTCCAACCAGTGGCGGCGGCCTGTTTTAGCCGCCCACAAAAGCCAAGGGGCAAGCTCAGAAGAACAAGAAGCCGTGGGGTGCAAGAGCTAATAAGCAAGCCCCCAAAGCCTCTCAGTGAAGGGGCGCCCCCGCTCGGCCGAGTGGGAGGAAGGCTTTATCAGTTCTGAGCGACTTGGGGGTCAGAAATCCAGGACAATTGGGTAGTATCCACAATATCCTCAGGGTACAAACTGGAATTTCGAGAGATCCCACCTTCTCAATTCCGAGGTTCAAGACTCTCCAAGGATCCACAAAAAAGAGAATCCTTCTTCAAAGGTTTGAATCACTTAATGGCTCAAGGGGTAGTTACAGACGTACCCCAAAAAGAGCGAGGTGCAGGTTTTTACTCAAACCTCTTTGTGATTCCAAAGCCAAATGGAGATGTCAGACCCATCCTGGATCTAAAATCCCTAAATCGGTTCCTGAACGATCGCCATTTTCGAATGGAAACGATCCGATCCGTGGCCGCCACTTTAAAGGGCGGAAAATTCATGGCGCCCATAGATATCAAGGACGCACATTTACACATACCCATCCTCCCCGCTCACCAAAGATTCCTAAGGTTTGCGGTAGAAGATCGCCACTTTCAATTTGTGGCTCTGCCGTTTGGTGTAGCCACCGCGCCCATAGTATTCACAAAGGTGCTAGCTCCTCTGTTAGCAAACCTAAGAACACGGGGCATTGCGGTAACAGCCTATCTGGACGATCTACTAGTAATAGATCAGTCAAAGGAGGGATTGGGTCACGCTGTACACACTACAGTAGGATACCTGGAGCATTTAGGATGGATTATAAATTTACAAAAATCCTCTCTCCAGGCCCAAAGAAGGATAGTGTACCTGGGCATGATCATAGATACAGCCCAAAACGGGGTATACCTGCCAGAACCGAAGATACAGTCTCTGAAAGACCTGATCCACAAGGTCAAAGCAAACAAGAGGCCGTCTATTCGCCTTTGCATGAGACTATTGGGAAAGATGGTAGCCTCCTTCGAGGCGGTCCCTTACGCCCAGTTTCATTCGAGACTACTTCAAGGCAATATTTTAGCTTCCTGGAACAGGAAGAGCCAAGCTCTGGATATACCCATGCGCCTGTCCTCACAAGTACGCCACAGCTTCGATTGGTGGCTAGAAGCCAGGAATTTACGGAAGGGAAAGTCCTTCCTCCCAGTGGCCTGGAAGGTGGTATCTAGGGATGCCAGCCTATCGGGCTGGGGTGCAGTATTCGAGGAGGCTTCTACCCAGGGAACCTGGGCCAAGACTCAGGGGATCCTGCCCATCAATGTGCTAGAGATCCGGGCGGTATATCTAGCCCTCAAAACCTGGACATACAGGTTACAGGGCTACCCAGTTCGGGTTCAATCCGACAATGCTACTGCAGTAGCTTACATCAATCACCAAGGAGGCACCCGCAGTCGGGCAGCCCAAAGAGAGGTGAACCGGATCCTGGCATGGGCAGAAGAGCATGTACCTTGCCTTTCTGCAATCTTCATTCCAGGGATAGAAAATTGGCAAGCAGACTACCTGAGTCGTCAGCAGCTGCTACCAGGAGAGTGGTCTCTTCACCCCGAGATCTTTCAGGCCATATGTCTGAGATGGGGAAACCCAGATGTAGACCTGCTAGCTGCCAGGTTCAACAAGAAATTGGACAACTTTGTGTCCAGAACGAGAGATCCTCTAGCCTACGGGACAGACGCTCTAATAATACAGACGCTCTAATAACTCCATGGAATCAGTTCTCACTGATCTATGCATTCCCTCCGATCCCTCTTCTACAAAGACTGCTTCGCAGGATCAAGGAGGAGGGAATACCAGTAATCCTAGTGGCCCCAAACTGGCCCAGGAGGCCTTGGTACGCCGAGATTGTAAAAATGGCGATAGGAAGGCCCTGGAAGTTTCCACTTCGACACGACCTGCTGTCACAGGGTCCAGTATTCCACCCTTCCTTACAAAGGCTAAAGTTGACGGCCTGGCTGCTGAGACCCACATTTTGAAAAAGAGAGGGGTCTCTGGTCCGGCTCTTTCTACGCTCATTAATGCTAGAAAGCCAGCCTCCAGACTCATCTATCAGAGAGTCTGGAGAGCATACGTTTCCTGGTGTGAATCCAGATGTTGGAATCCTCAGAAATATGAAATAAGTAGGATTCTTGCTTTTTGCCAGTTAGGAGTGGATATGAATTTAGCCCTTAGCACCATCAAAGGGCAAATATCGGCTCTATCAGTCTTCTTTCAGAGACCATTGGCATCTCACTCCCTAGTTCAGACATTCATTAAGGGGGTACTGAGGATAAATCCTCCAGTTAGGACTCCCTTGTGTCCATGGGATTTGAATTTGGTATTGTCAGTGTTGCAAAAGCAACCTTTTGAACCTATTCGCCATATTCCTTTAATTATATTGAGTAGGAAGTTGGCCTTTCTGATTGCTATAGCTTCTGCTAGGAGAGTATCAGAGCTAGCAGCTCTTTCTTGTAAAGAGCCTTATCTAATTTGTCACAAGGACAAAATCGTACTACGACCCCATCCGGCTTTTCTACCTAAGGTGGTGTCGGCTTTTCACTTGAATCAAGACATTGTTCTGCCTTCCTTTTTTCCAAACCCGCGGACGGCGGGGGAAAAATTATTACACTCTCTAGATCTAGTGAGAGCGGTAAGGGTGTATCTGCAAGCAACCGCTCAGATACGTAAAACAGATGTTTTGTTTATTTTACCAGATGGGCCCAAGAAGGGCCAAGCGGTATCAAAATCCACCATTTCCAGGTGGATTAGACAAGTAATTGTTCAAGCTTATGGTTTAAAGAACAGGACTCCTCCTTTTCCTGTTAAGGTGCACTCTACCAGGGCGATAAGTGCTTCATGGGCAGTGCACCACCAGGCTTCGATGGCTCAGATCTGTAAAGCTGCAACTTGGTCTTCAGTCCATACATTTTCCAAATTCTATCAAATAGATGTGAAAGGACATGAGGATTCCGCCTTTGGGCGAAGTGTGCTGCAGGCAGCAGTATAGGGCTTCTGGTCCGCAAGCGGCCTGTTTTGATCTGTGTCTCCCCCCCTTCATATGAGCATTGCTCTGGGACGTCCCATTATGTAATGACTAGCTCTGTGTCCCGTGGTGTACGATAAAGAAAATAGGATTTTTATAACAGCTTACCTGTAAAATCCTTTTCTTGGAGTACACCACGGGACACAGAGGTCCCCCCCTTCTTATGGGAACCTTACTGCTTTGCTACAAAACTGAGGTACTTCCCTGATGGGAGGGGTTATATGGAGGGGAACTGTCTTCCATTGGTTGTGCCAGTGTCCAATCACCGCTGGTGACCCTTAACCCATTATGTAATGACTAGCTCTGTGTCCCGTGGTGTACTCCAAGAAAAGGATTTTACAGGTAAGCTGTTATAAAAATCCTATTATTCTTGGTGGGTACTGGAACGCCCTGCTGTCAAGTATAATATCAGGAATTGTAATAACATATTGTTGATCAGTGGTAGTAAAAATTGGGCCTTTGATGGTGGTGCTGGTGCCACAACACTGTAAGGCCTGACAGTTACTCTTGGTGGGCGCAGCAATGGTCCCTGCTGTGAATTATTAGATCAATAATTATAATTGCATGCCCCTGTTGAACAGGGGCTGAAAAATTGGGCCTGTGGTGGTGGTGGTGGTGGTGATGGTGGTGCTGGTGCCACAACACTGTAAGGCCTGACAGTTACTCTTGGTGGGCGCAGCAATGGTCCCTGCTGTGAATTATTAGATCAATAATTATAATTGCATGCCCCTGTTGAACAGGGGCTGAAAAATTGGGCCTTTGGTGGTGGTGGTGGTGGTGATGATGGTGGTGCTGGTGCCACAACACTGTAAGGCCTGACAGTTACTCTTGGTGGATGCAGCAATGGGCCCTGCTGTGAATTATTAGATCAATAATTATAATTGCATGCCCCTGTTGAACAGGGGCTGAAAAATTGGGCCTTAGGCACTGGTGGCACAACACTGCAACCCCTCACAGATACTGTACTTGGAGCACAGCAATGAGGCCTGTTGCAAAGTATTGCATCAAAAATTTTAATTACACGCCCCTGTTAAACAGGGGCTAAAAAATTGGGCCTTAGCCACTGGTGGCGTCACCCATAAACCAAAATGATCTTCCAAGCTATCATCGTTAATCGTATCATTGAGGAGGAGGAGGAGGATAGCCAGTCAACATAACAGCACAGGCACTCAGCATCAGCATCAGTCTTGAAGGGATGTGACATTTTAAAATCAATTAGTCTGTTATATCAGCATCTGGTGTGTGGTAGCTGGTGGTGATCCAAGACTGGTTCATCTTGATGAAAGTCAGTCGATCAACCGAGTCGGTGGACAGGCGCACCCTGTGATCCGTGACAAATCCTCCAGCAGCACTGAATGTGCGTTCTGAAAGAACGCTGGATGCAGGACAGGCCAGTAGCTCAATTGCATACTGTGCAAGCTCTGGCCAGTGATCCATCCTCAAGACCCAGTAAGCCAGAGGATTTTCGGTGGGGAAGGTGTCCAAGTCTGACCTTGCCCCTAGGTATTCCTGGACCATGTATATCAGACGCTGGCGATGGTTGCTGGAACCGATCATACTTTGGGGCTGCGGACTAAAGAATTGTCTGAACGCATCGGTCAAACGGCCACCTTCCCCACCGCTCCTTCTTTGACTGCCCGAAGCCTCAGCAACTCGTTGTCCAGGACCAGGAGTTTGTAACCTCCCAGTCTCTGGGAACGCGTTGCACAGACCTTTCTGCAAGGCCTCCCGGAGTTGTCTCATCCTCTGCTCCCTCTGCGACGGTAACATAAGGTCCGCAACCTTACCCTTGTACCGTGGATCAAGGAGAGTGGCCAGCCAGTAATGGTCCCTCTCCTTGATCCGAAGAATACGAGGATCCTTCCGCAGACTTTGCAGGATCAGGGAGGCCATGCAGCGTAGGTTAGCTGAGGCATTCAGTCCGGAGTCCTCTGGGTCACTAAGGACGACATGATCCGCAGCCACCTCCTCCCAGCCACGTACAAGTCCACTGGTTTCTTGGGACTGTAAATCATCCCTAAAAGACTGCTGCTGATGATGATGCTGAGTGCCAGCCTCCACCTCCATGCTGACACAATCCTCCTCCTCCTCCTCCTCCTCCTCCTCCTCCTGTGCGATGGGTGGGACAGAAGGAACACTGTCTGGGTAAAGGGGGCCTTGAGAGGCAAGGAAGTCCTCCTCTTCCTGCCTCTGTTCTGCCTCAAGTGCCCTGTCCATTATTCCACGCAGCGTGTGCTCCAACAGGTGGACAAGAGGTACAGTGTCACTGATGCATGCACTGTCACTGCTCACCATCCTCGTGGCCTCCTCAAATGGTGCCAGGACAGTGCATGCATCCCTGATCATGCCCCACTGGCGTGGTGAAAAAAACCCGAGCTCCCCTGACCCTGTCCTGGTGCCGTAGTCGCACAGGTACTCATTGATGGCCCTCTGCTGCGTGTGCAGCTGCTGCAGCATGGCCAACGTTGAGTTCCACCTGGTGGGCATGTCACATATAAGGCGGTTCTTGGGCAGGTTCAACTCCTTTTGAAGCTCAGCCAGGCGAGCACTGGCATTATAAGATCTGCGGAAATGCACACAGACTTTCCTGGCCTGCCTCAGGACATCCTGTAAGCCCGGGTACCTGCCCAAGAACCGCTGCACCACCAGGTTAAAGACGTGAACCATACAGGGCACATGGGTCAGTTGTCCCTGTCGGAGGGCGGAGAGGAGGTTGGTGCCATTGTCGCAAACCACCATTCCTGGCTTAAGCTGGCGTGGCGTCAACCACCTCTCGGCCTGCCCCTGCAGAGCAGACAGGACCTCTGCCCCAGTGTGGCTCCTGTCCCCCAAACACACCAGCGCAAGCACGGCATGGCATCTTTTTGCCTGCGTACTTGCGTAGCCCCTTGAACGCCTACGGAGCACCGCTGGTTCCGAGGACAAACCACAGGAAGAGGCCATGGAGGAAGAAGAAGAGGAGGGGGTGGAGGAGAGAGGTGTGTCACAACCAGTAGTAGCCTTTTGGAGGCGTGGCGGTGGAACAACCTCCAACACTACTGCACCTTGTCCTGCATCCTTCCCAGCTGCCAAAAGAGTGACCCAATGGGCCGTGAAAGAAAGGTAACGTCCCTGTCCATGCCTGCTGGACCATGAGTCAGCGGTAATATGCACCTTACCGCTGACCGCCCTGTCCAGCGAGGCCAAGACATTGCCTTCCACATGCCTGTAGAGAGCCGGAATAGCCTTCCGTGCGAAAAAGTGTCGTTTGGGAACCTGCCACTGAGGAACCGCACATTGCACAAACTCACGGAAGGGGGCCGAGTCTACCAACTGAAAAGGCAGCAGTTGAAGCGCTAGCAATTTAGCCAAGCTAGCATTCAACCGCTGGGCATGTGGATGGCTGGGAGTGAACTTCTTTCGACGGTCCAGCAGCTGGGGCAGGGAAATTTGCCTGCTAGAATCGGACGTTGGTGTACTGCTAGCAGAGTGCCCGCAAGTACTTGCCTGTGACACACCTAATTCTACACCTTCATTCCTCTCAGAGCAGGTTTCAGAGAGGAGTGAAGGTATAGTGGGGTTGGAGATCCCAGCTGATGCGGTGCAAGAAGAGGTCAGCTTTGTTCTTTGGTGTGGGTCTTTAAGGTAGGCTTGCCAATGAGCTGCATGGCAGGTCAACATATGTCTGATCAAGCATGTGGTGCCCAAGCGGCTGATGTTTTGGCCACGCGATATACGCTTGAGACATATGTTGCAAACAGCAGCTGTGCGATCTGATGCACTCGCCTCAAAAAAGGCCCACACCAAAGAACTTTTTGAATGGCGGGCAGAGGCAGCGCCCTGCACAGGCGGAGCTCTGCGGTGTGATTCCGTCGGTGTGCTGCCCATACGCTGGCCACTCAAGGGCATCCTGCCTCGTTGGAGATGTATCTCCTCCTCATCCTCCTCCTCCTCCTCTCTCCTATTAGGCACCCACGTGGAGTCAGTGACCTCATCATCCCCTCCCTCCTCATCACTGGAGCCAATCTGGCAGTATGCTGCAGCTGCTGGAACATGACTGCCAGATTGGTGTCCTTCTTGAGCATCCCCTCTCTCTGCTCTCACGCTGCTGCCTTCCTCTAGCTGGGTATTAGGCTTGTGCAATTCGTTTCGTAACGAATTGAAATTCGTCCGAATTTAGCAACTTTCGGACATTCGGAAGCATTCGAATTTCCGAACAAAGCAATTACGAATAAGACCGAATCCGAAATAAATTATACCGCAAATAGCGAATGCCCGAATGTCTTCGGCATAATTCGTTATGAAAAAGTTACGAATGTACGAATCCATACGAAGCACAATAACACTCACTCTGCTCTGCTCTCTGCTTCTCCCACACCGTGCTGAACTCCCTCTCAAAATGGTGTACAGGGGCGGAGGTTATAGCCGCATGTAAAAAACGAAAGTAAAATACGAGATTTCGAATCCATTCGAAGCACAATAACACTCTGCTCTGCTCTCTGCTTCTCCCTCACCGTGCTGAACCCTCTCAAAATGGTGTACAGGGGCAGAGGCTATAGCCGCATGTAAAAAACGAAAGTAAAATACGAGATTTCGAATCGTTACAAATAACCGCAATGTATTTAGAAAAGTACAAATCCACTCGAAGCACATTAGGCATAATAGGCAGCGTCGTTGTGAGAGAGACACGGAAAATTACGAATCAACGAACCCAAAAAAAGTTACGAAAGTAGGAGTTGTGTCCAGAATCAACGAAAAACAACGTACTCTACCGAAAGTACGAACCCAAAAAAAGTTACGAAAGTAGGAGTTGTGTCCAGAATCAACGAAAAACAACGTACTCTACCGAAAGTACGAATTATAAAGCAACAAAAAATTCAACGAAAAATGTCGCTTGCAAAAATACGAATGAGTCCGAACACGAAAAATCCCGTCTAGCAAAATTACGAATGATTACGAATCAACAGGACCGGAAAGAAACGAACCGAAACGGAACGAATTTTTCCGTTGTGCACAAGTCTACTGGGTATCATCATCAGATCCTTCCAAACGCTGGGCATCCTCCTGGAGCATGTACCCAACACTGTGCTCAAACAGTTCGGGGGACTCCTCAGGAGGAGGGCATGGTGGGTCTAGGGAAGGATTGAGTAATGAAGATAATGATACCAGAGAAGAGGACGCTTTGGCAGCTGCTTTGCCAGTACCCTGAGCCTGGGTGAGAGAGGATGAGGAGGATGAGGTGGGCTTGGTCATCCACTCTACCAAGTCTTCGGCATGATGTGGCTCAACATGTCCAGCTGCCGAAAACAAGGACAAGCGTGTCCCATGGCCATGTGCTGATGACAATGCACCGCGTACACGACCAGCACTGTTGCCCCCAGACACAGAGCCTGCTTGCCCTCTTTTTTTGGCTCCTGACTGTCTGCCTCTCCTTGGTTGCCTTCCAGACATTTTAATGGATGGCCTGCAGGGAGATGGGAAAAACAGCAATAAGGGCTACCTTCAGGTGTATATTGTGCAGGAGGCTTAGCAACAATGACACTGACACTGTCCCCTGCCTATCCTTCTCTGTCCCTAAACACAAAATATGGTTCAGCAAAATAGTTTTAGAACAGAATAGCACACTGACACTTTCCCTCACTGTCCTACACTGTCCCTCCCTACAAACAAGATTTAGCACAGAATAGCACACTGATAATTTCTACGAGTGTCCTTCTCTGTCCCTAAACTCAAGGATTGAAAATATGGAACAGCAAAATTGGTTTAGAACAGAATAGCACACTGTCAGTTTCACTCACTGTACCTCTCTGTCTCTCAACTCAAGGATTGAAAATATGGAACAGCAAAATTGGTTTAGAACAGAATAGCACACTGTCAGTTTCACTCACTGTACCTCTCTGTCCCTCAACTCAAGGATTGAAAATATGGTTCAGCAAAATAGTTTTAGAACAGAATAGCACACTGACACTTTCCCTCACTGTCCTACTCTGTCCCTCCCTACAAACAAGATTTAGCACAGAATAGCACACTGATAATTTCTACGAGTGTCCTTCTCTGTCCCTAAACTCAAGGATTGAAAATATGGAACAGCAAAATTGGTTTAGAACAGAATAGCACACTGTCAGTTTCACTCACTGTACCTCTCTGTCCCTCAACTCAAGGATTGAAAATATGGAACAGCAAAATTGGTTTAGAACAGAATAGCACACTGTCAGTTTCACTCACTGTACCTCTCTGTCCCTCAACTCAAGGATTGAAAATATGGTTCAGCAAAATAGTTTTAGAACAGAATAGTACACTGACACTTTCCCTCACTGTACCTCTCTGTCCCTAAACTCAAGGATTGAAAATATGGTTCAGCAAAATAGTTTTAGAACAGAATAGCACACTGACACTTTCCCTCACTGTACCTCTCTGTCCCTACAAACAAGGATTAGCACAGAATAGCACACTGTCACTGACACTCTCCCTACCTATCCTTATTTGTCCCTAAACACAAGGAATCCAGGAATAGTAAAGGAAAAATAATGACACTGTCCCTGCCTATGCTTCTCTTTCCCTGCTCCGGAACACACTACACAAGGCCGCCGCGCTGGCGGCCTTTTATAGTGTGGGGCGTGTACTAAACCCCATCAGCAATAATTGGCCACAGGCATCCTGCCTGTGGCAAATCATTGCTCTCCTCGCTGCCGGCGCTGTGATTGGCCAAGCATGCGGGGTCACAGTGCATGCTTGGCCAATCACAGCGCCTGGATGACACTGCGATGGCGTAGTGCATTGTGGGCCGTTCGCGTCACTCAAATTTGGCGCGAACGGCCCAAATCGTTCGATCTTCGTCGAACGATCGAACAGCCGATGTTCGAGTCGAACGTATGTTCGACTCGAACACGAAGCTCATCCCTAACCAAGACATTTTGGGCAATTTCATGCTCCCAACTTTGTGGGAACAGTTTGGGGTTGACCCCTTCCTGTTTCAACATGACTGCGCACCAGTGCACAAAGCAAGGTCCATAAAGACACAGATGAGCAAGTTTGGAGTGGAGGAACTTGACTGGCCTGCACAGAGTGCTGACCTTTGGGGTGACCTTTGGGATGAATTAGAGCGGAGACTGCGAGCAAGGCCTTCTCGTCCAACATCAGTGCCTGACCTCACAAATGCGCTTCTGGAAGAAGGGTCAAACATTCCCATAGACACACTCCTAAACCTTGTGGACAGCCTTCCCAGAAGAGTTGAAGCTGTTATAGCTGTAAAGGGTGGGCAAACTCAGTATTGAACCCTACAGAGTAAGACTGAGATGCCATTAAAGTTCATTTGCGTGTAAAGGCAGGCATCCTAATACTTTTCGTATTTTAGTGTATGTCCATGTAGCACCCTCCTAGTAATTTTGCCAGTAGAATTAAAGCGGAGCTCCACCCTAAAATGGAACTTCCGCTCATCGGAACCCTCCCCCCCTCCGGTGTCACAATTGATACCTTTCAGGGGGGAGGGGGGTGAAGATACCTGTCTAAGACAGGTATTTTCACCCACTTCTGGGAGTCCTCTCTGCGGGAAATCTGCGGGAAGTACGTCACTTCCCGCAGAATACCCGTTGTGTTCTGGGAGACACCCGGCTCCCAGAACACACAGGGACCAGTCAAAACGGCACAGCGCGACTCGCGCATGCGCCGTAGGGAACCGGGCAGTGAAGCCGCAAGGAGGATGGCGGTGGGGGCAGCAGAGTGACGAGCGATTGCTCGTCCTCTGCTGCGGACGTCGCTGGACTCCAGGACAGGTAAGTGTCCTAATATTAAAAGTCAGCAGCTGCAGTATTTGTAGCTGCTGGCTTTTAATATTTTTTTTTCGGTGGAGCTCCGCTTTAAGGCATATTTCATTTTTGGCTCCTCTGTAGGCAGTGGAGCAAAGTTTGATTGCTTTTGGTTGTTCTGGGTTCTGTTAGTTAGACGCTCAACTATTCCCCCCTGGTTTCTAGTGTGTTCTAGAATTTAGTGGGTTGGAAGAGGCAGACCCTTAACTTGCATATTCATACAGCCTCAGCCAATCCCCAGGAAGAAGAATGACCAGTAGGGGGCTGAGGTGAGTATAAATAAACTGGGGCATAGAACAGCAGGGTCCTTGTCTTGTGGGAGAAGAACCAACCTAAGCTAAAGTTTGCAGGAGGCCATCGGGGTCCCAGCTCAAGGAGAGCCAAGGGACCTGTGTCTGAAATTGCTGTGAGCAGTTTGGAGGACGTCTACAGAGGATCTGGCCTGCAGGCTTACAGTACAGAATCTGGTTGGTACTGCAGGAAAGCATTCAATAATACAGGGCTCAGGGAGAACAGGCCTGGGTTTATATTGGAATTCACTGAGCTGTAGTTTACCTATCACTAGTCTCAAGACGGGTTTCAAGAGTCGTCATAGCCAAAGAGTGTCCTCTATTATATTTTGCACTAAATTTGGAGTATCTCATGGCTTACCCCACGCCCTAACCAAGTTCAAGCAGCATTAAACTACAAAAGACATGCACTGCTTATTTCTTGAGTTGTGAGACTGTGGAACTGCTGGGTGTCTGGCTGCCATGTCCCTCATAGGAAATGTACCTGGGACAAATTAGCCAGCATGGTCAGGGGGTCTGTGTTACATGCGTATAGAGTTGAGATGTGTGCATAAACAAAGTCATTCATACAGAATGACTGCAGACAGAGGTAATTCCGCACCTGCACCGCCTTTGCCTAATAAGTGCTGGCCATAGACAGCTCGAATCTTGGCCGGTTCAGCAGGGACCGTCCGAGATTTGCACCATGTATGTACTGATTCTACTACCAGCATGTCGGATTTTTCATGCAATTTATGCCAGTAGCTATAACTTCAGGTGCTGTAAGCAAGCAATATCATAGACTTCTATGGAGGCTTTGGAGAAGCTTTAAAGTAGAAAAGAAAGTGACATAGATTATCATTTTTGAAGCAAAGCAAAGCAAATACAACGTGTGAACAGAACTGTAAGGTAATCATTTTATGTAGTCACAGGCGCTTTGATTGGCATTTAGAGTGCTTTAGGCTCGGTTCACACCGTCACCGCATGCGACTCACAGCAGGGGCCCGGTGCGTGCTGGTTCACCGGTTCAGGTCCGATTTCAGCCCAAATTTTGGGCTGAAATCGAACCTGAAATGCACCAAAAAAGGCACACGTTTTTCCGGCACACCGCACCGGACCCGCTGTGGATATATGTGAACCGGCGTCATAGAGAGCCAGCCACATTCTCCTGCTATGCGAATTGGATGCGTGGAAACGCACATTCAATTCGCATAGGCGTGAACCGAGCCTTAAAAGAAGCATGTCCAATGCCACATTTTGAAGCAAGTGTGTTCTCTCTGTGCCTGCGTGGATTTTCTTTGGGTGCTCCGTTTTCCTCCCACTCTCCAATACATGCTGTTAGGTAATTGGCTCCTGTCTAAATTGGCCCTAGTATGTGCATGTATGTAAGTTAGGGACCTTGGATTGTAAGCTCCTTGAGGGTAGAAAAATACCAGTATGTGAATAAAATATATGTTACATAGTTAGTCAAGTTGAAAAAAGACATAGCAAAGACCCTCAATCTTTATTAGTTGTACCAAACAAAAGTGACCCCAACCATCCACCTTCAGGCTTGTAGGCACGCTATAATTCTATCTCTGACCAATAATTACCTTCAGCAAAATCTGAAGTAACTGTGCATTACTACATAATCACAGCACTGACCATACAGCAAAAATGTGGCAGTTCCACAATGGTAAAAGATTGGAGATTTAAGAAACAATGCTAAAGACATGCACAGGAAAGTAGTTTAGAGGGTATGACAAGGGGCAATTTGTGCAGGGGAGGAGTGTGGAGGGTATGAAAGGGGGCGGTATGTGAAGGAGAGGAGTGCAGAAGGTATGATGGGGCAGTACATGTAGGAGGAGAGGGGGGTGTAACAGCAGATGGTATGTGCAGGAGAGAAGTAAAGAGTATATGAAAGTGGGCAGTATGTACAGAAGAATATTGTGGATGGTATGACTGGTGGGGGCTGGAGAGGTGCACATAGGGTATACCAGGGGGCAATAGATGTAACAGTGTATTACAGCTAGCAGTGTGCACAGGAGATGAGGGCAGAGGGTATTACAGGGGCATAATATGTGTAGGAGCGGCGTATGGAGGGTATGACAGTGGGTATTATGTGCAGGAGAAAAGCGTGGAGGGGTATGGCATGGTTATTATGTTTAGGAGAACAGAGTGGTGGCCATGACAGAGGGTAGCGTAAAACCGTATATGAAATATATAAAAAAAGTACAAACTGCTTACAAAGTGAAAGGTGATAAGCTGTTATACAAACAATCAGTCAGACCAGAGTCAAAATAAACCACTTCCTGGTTTTGAAATGCATGATGGTGTCATAAGCGACAGCTGCACCCTACGTGTTTCGTCACATTGTGACGTTATCTTGCATTCCGAAATCAGGAAGTAGTTCATTTTGACTCCTGGGACTGGTTGTTTGTATAAATACTGATCTCCTTTAACTTTATAAGTAGCCTGTACCTTTTTGACAGAAATTTCAGGAGAGGAGTACAGAGGGTATGACAGCAGGAAGGATGTGCGGGAGGGTATGACATGGTTAGTATGTTCAGAAGAACAGAGTGGTGGATATGACAGAGGGTAGTATGTGAAGAGAATCAGGAAGACCACAGTGTAAAACCATATATATATATATATATATTTTTTTAAAGTACAAACTACTTACAAAGTGAAAGGTGATAAGTGCTTATACAGTGCCTTGAAAAAGTATTTATACCCCTTGCATTTTCCACATTCTTTTCATGTTACAACCAAAACCGTAAATGTATTTTATTTGGGATTTTATATGATAGACCAACACAAAGTGGCACATAATTGTGAAGTGGAAGGAAAATGATAAATGGTTTTCCAAATTAATATGTGAAAAGTGTGGCGTGCATTTGTATTCTGCCCCCCTGAGTCAATACTTTTGCTCCTTTCGCTGCAATTACAGCTGCAAGTCTTTTTGGGGATGTCTCTACCATTTTGTAATGTTACAACCAAAACCGTATATGTATTTTATTGGGCTTTTATGTGATAGACCAGCACAAAGTGGCACATATTTGTGAAGTGGAAGGAAAATGATCAATTCATTTAATATTTTTTTTACAAATAAATATCTGAAAAGTGTGGCGTGCATTTGTATTCAGCCCCCTTTTCTCTGATACCCCTAACTGAAATCTAGTGGAACCAACTGCCTTCCAAAGTCATACCTCATTAGTAAATAGAGTCCACCTGTGTGTAACTTAATTTCAGTATACATACAGCTGTTCTGTGAAGCCCTCAGAGGTTTGTTAGAAAATTTTAGTGAACAAACAGCATAATGAAGGCCAAGTAACACACCAGACAGGTCAGGGATAACGTTGTGAAGAAGATTAAAGCAGGTTTAGGTTATAAAAAAATATCCCAAGCTTTGAACATCTCACAGAGCACTATTTAATCCATCATCTGAAAATGGAAAGAGTATGGCACAACTGCAAACCTACCAAGACATGGCCGTCCACCTAAACTGACAGCCCAGGCAAAGAGAGCATTAATCAGAAAAGCAACCAAAAGTCCCATGGTAACTCTGGAGGAGCTGCAGAGATCCACAGCTCAGGTGGGAGAATCTGTCCACAGGACAACTATTAGTCGTGCACTCCACAAATCTGGCCCTTATGGAAGAGTGGCAAGAAGAAAGCCATTGTTGAAAGAAAGCCATAAGAAGTCCCAATTGCAGTTTGCGAGAAGCCATGTGGGGGACACAGAAAACATGTGGAAGAAGGTGCTCTGGTCAGATGAGAACAAAATTAAACTTTTTGACCTAAAAGCAAAATGCTATGTGTGGTGGAAAATGAACACTGCACATCACCCTGAACACACCATCCCCACCGTGAAACATGGTGGTGGCAGCAATATGTTCTGGGGATGCTTTTCTTCAGCAGGGACAGGGAAGCTGGTCAAAGTTGATGGGAAGATGGATTGAGCCAAATACAACCTATTAGAGCCTGCAAAAGACTTGAGGGTGGGGGCATAGGTTCACCTTCCAGCAGGGCAATGACCCTAAATATACAGCTAGAGCTACAATGGAATGGTTTAGATCAGGGATGCAATTAGCAGACCTCCAGCTGTTGCAGAACTACAAATCCCATGAGGCGTAGTAAGACTATGATAGTCACAAGCATGACACCCAGAGGCAGAGGCATGATGGGTAGTTTTGCAACAGCTGGAGTTCAGCTAATTGCTTATCCCTGGTTTAGATAAAAAGCATATTAATGTGTTAAATGGCCCAGTCAAAAGTCCAGACCTAAATCCAATTGAGAATCTGTGGCAAGACTTGAAAATTGCTGTTCACAGAGGCGATCCATCCAATCTGACAGAGCTTGAGCTATTTTGCAAAGAAAATTTGGCAAAAATGTCACTCTCTAGATCAGTGTTTCTCAACTCCAGTCCTCAAGGCGCCCCAACAGGTGATGTTTTCAGGATTTCCCTCAGATGAAACAGCTGTGGTAATTACTAAGGCAGTGAAACTGATCAAATCACCTGTGCAAAATAATGGAAATCCTGAAAACATGACCTGTTGGGGCGCCTTGAGGACTGGAGTTGAGAAACACTGCTCTAGATGTGCAAAGCTCAGAGACATGCCCAAATAGACCTGCAGCTGTAATTTCAGTGAAAGGTGGTTCTACAAAGTATTGACTCAGGGGGGCAGAATACAAATGCACCCCACACTTTTCACATATTTACTTGGAAAACCATTTATCATTTTCCTTCCACTTGACAATTATGTGCCACTATGTGTTGGTCTATCACATAAAATCCCAATAAACTACATTTACATTTTTGGTTGTAACATGACAAAATGTGAAAAAATTTCAAAGAGTATGAATACTTTTTCAAGGCACTGTACAAACAACCAATCACGGGAGTCAAAAATAACCACTTCCTGGTTTCGAAACGTGTGATGATTTCATAATGTGACAAGTAGGGCGGAGCTATCACTCGTGACACCATCACACATTCCAAAACAAGGAAGTGGTTCATTTTTACTTCTGGGACTGGTTGTTTTTATAAGCACTTATCACTTTTCACTTTGTAAGGAGTCTGTGCTTTTTTTTAAATACATTTCATATACGGTTTTACACTATGTAGTCTTCCCAGCTCTTTTTCCATGTTGGTACTGGGTATCTTCATTTGCCGATAGGGCCCTATGAAGATACGGTGGTGACCCAGAGGATGCCTATATCTCATACCAGGGACCCTTAAGATTTATATGCCTTTTCAGACTCTGTGGTTAAAGAGTCCTCTAACTCTGTTAAGAGTTTCCATTTTACACAGAGAGGGTTTTTCACTCAAAGGCGATGTGTTGTCAACAATATCAACTGATTGTGTAGGTCAAGATTTTCTTCACCGACTCAATTTTACCTTAGGACAATTCACATCACTAATATTTTTCAACAGCACTGGAGTAATTTGCCATGTATTGTCATTCATAATATTTAATATATTATATATATGTAGCAGGGTGTTGCTTTAAGAACCCAGAGACTACCATATCCAGGGTGAATTGCCACGCGCAAGGACTGCTGGGGTGGGCTATTTAACTGAAGGGTGGGCCATCGATCGGTCTCTTTGGACATCACACGCCCAGCAAGTGGAACTCTGTGCTGAGTCTGTTGTTCCTGACAGGGCCTGAAGTTTAGGCCTTGTGTTTCCAAAGAGCCTTCCGTTTCCACTGAGGAGCCTGAGGGATGTCTCATCCTGCTACCCATCTACTACTTCCAGGAGGATCGAAGACCCGGGTGTCGTGGAACCTGTGTAACGAGACAGAGCTGCGGAAGATATGGACGCGGACTGGTCCGGTTGGGTGAGAGAGCACCTGCTCAGGGATTAGTACAGAATCTCTAGGCCCAGTGTTTGTTGTTCGGGACCCACCATTTAGAGTTTGCATCTGCACGCCGGAGGGACAGTGCATTGAGTAGCATTAGTGACTTTGTTTTATTCATCAAGTTTACAAGTACCTATTCCTGTGGATTACAATTTGTCTCCAAAAGTGCACCACCATTTGCTAGCGAAGATCCATCTCCACGGAACTTACACATAGAACAGTCAGGCCTGACTTCTAAGTTTAGACATTGCTGGGCGCCATCTTGCCCACGAGGGAGGGGAGCTGCAAGTGGGGTCCGTTAGTTGTATGTGTACAGAATTGTATATCTGTTTATTTGCTGAATACCTTTTTATTGCAGGGCTCTGCATATGCTAATGTATACAGTTTATCTGCTTAAACATTTCGTTCAGTAAAAGTACCAGGATTAAGCAGACAAGTTGTTGGTGTGATTACTGTGCCGAGGAAACGGTTAGTGTCAGTTATACAATATCACTGTGTGTCTTCGTTGCCGGATTGTGTGACCTAAAGTTACAGGTCTCACAATCATATCAACCCCTACTAGCTGTGCCAAGGGAGGGTAGAGCCAATTACTGGGGGTTGGCAGCGGTGTGTTACAGGCCGGAAAAATCATACCAGCGGCTCTCTTAGCTTGGGGTATCGCTACACACACACACACACACACACACACACACAATTATATATATATATATATATATAATTTTTTCTTTTTTTTTCTAGCGCTTTAGATTTATATCCTATTTGAATACAAAATATACAGACAGTGCTGTGACAAAGTATTTGCCCCCTTCCCGATTTTTTTTTTTTTGCATATTTCTCACACTTAATTGATTCAGATCATCAAACAAAATTTTATATTACACAAAAAGTAAATACAAGATGCTGTTTTTAAATTATTATTTAATTTATTAAGGGAAAAAAACTGTTCAAACCTGCCTGGCCTATGTGGAAAAGTAATTGCTCCCTCCCATGCTGAATCATGAATGAACTGTGATTAACCACAATTTTTTGGAAAGCAGAGTTAAATTTCACTTGCCACACCCAGGCCTGATTACTACCAGACCTGTTGAATCAAGAAATCACATAAATAGAAGCTGTCTGACAAAGTGAAGCAAACTAACAGATCACAAAAAGCCACACATCATGCCACAATCTAAAAAAAATTCAAGAACAGATTAGAAAAACATGTATCGGTCTAGGAAGGGTTTCAAAGCCTTTGGAACTCCAGTGAGAGCCATGATCCACAAATGGAGATACTGTAACTTGGAACAGTGAAGAACCTTCCCAGGAGTGGCCGGCCTACAAAAATTACTGTGAGCATGGCGACGATTCATCCAGGAGGTCATAAAAGAACCCAGAACACCACCTAAAGAACTGCAGGCCTCCCTTGCCTCAGGTAAGATCAGTGTTCATGATTTAACAATAAGAAAGAGACTGGGCAAAAATGGCATCCATGGGAGAGTTTCAAGGCCAAAGCCACTGCTGACCAAAAAGAACACAAAGGCTCATCTCACATTTACCAAAAAAGATCTTGATTATCCTCAAGACTTTTAGGCAAATATTCTGTGGACTGACGAGACAAAAATGTGCAGGAGAAATATGCAGGAGAGGAGTACAGAGGGTATGACAGTGGGCAATTTGTGCAGGAGAGGAGTGTGGAGGTTATATTAGGGTCAGTCGGTGCAGGAGAGCAGTCTGGTGGGTATGACAGCGGGCAGTATACACAGGAGAGGGTGCGGACAGTATGAAAGCAGACGGTATGTGCAGGAGAGAAGTATAAATGGTATGACAGTGGGCAGTATGTACAGAAGAGTATTGTGATTGTATGACTAGGGGTTAGTAGAGGAGTGGTATACCAGAGGGCAATATATGTGGGAGAAGAGTTTGCATTGAATGACAATAGGCTGAATGTGCAATATGTGCAGAAAAGGAGTAAACCTTTGTCGTGGGGTGAAGACGCTCAATTTTTTCTTCCAGCCTGAAATTGGGTCTCAATTAGTGTTGAGCGGACCCGAACTGTAAAGTTCGGGTCCGTACCGAATTTTGGCGTTTTCCCGACCCCGGACCCGGACCCGGATTTTGCGCTAAAGTCCGGGTTCGGGTCCGGATTCGGGAATTTAATGGCGCAGTTAGAAATGCTTCAGGGGCCAGCCAATCACCATTTGATTAGCTGGTGTGCCCTTAGAAGCCATCATAGCCATGCCTACTAATGGCATGGCTGTGATTGGTCAGTGCAACATGTGACCCAGCATGTGACCAGCTTCTATATAAGCAAGAGGCACACAGCACAGATCGTCACTCTGCTTTTAGACAGTGTAGGGAAAGGATCCTGGCTGCTGTTGCTGTGAGGGAGAGAATTATATGATAGGAGTTAGTCCTGATTCTGCAATCTACTGATAGAAAAGATAGAGAGACAGTGTAGTGTAGTGTAGGGGCAGGATCCTGTTTGTGCTTTCAGGGAGAGAGATTTAGATAGGAGTCCAGATTGAGAGATATAATAGCTCAGCGATCTGCATAGGTTTATCTGTTTGTGTTGCAAGCTCAGTGCACCAGCACTGCATTACGTTGAGTGATACACCTATTCCATACTGTGGCTGTATTGTGCTCTTGCTAAAAGACCCATTTCGGGCAGAAAAAAAAAAAAAAAGGCACTCTATTGTGCTTTTGCTAAAAAGACCCATTTTTGCCCCCCCCCCCCCCAAAAAAAGGCACTTTATTGTGCTGTTGCAAAAAAAAAAAAAGGCACTTTGTTGTGCGCAAAAAAGACCTATTTTTGGGCAAAAAAAATATTTTGCAGTGTATATCTCTAGTTGTGTGAAATAACCAATTTCTATATATTTTTCTTGTACTATGCTATACTAAAAAAAAAAAAAAACAACTTTTTTTTGAATAGCATTCTCTGCAGCTGTGCGATTCAGCGGTTATATACTGTGGGTGTGTTGTGCTCTTCCAAAAAACGCCATTTAGGGCCACAGAAAATATTTTGCAGTGTGAAATACACATCTGGAGGTGTGTGAAAAAACAACATTATTTTTGAATAGCATTTTCTGGCCTCTGCAGCTGTGCGATTCAGCGGTTATATACTGTTGGGGTTGTTGTGCTCTTCAAAAAAACGCCATTTAGGGCCACAGAAAATAAATTGCAGTGTGAAATACACATGTGGAGGTGTGTAAAATAAACAATTTCTATATATTGTACAGTGCTATACTAAAAAAAACAACATTTTTTTTGAATAGCATTCTCTGCACTTCTATAGCTGTGCGATTCAGTGGTTAAATACTGTGGTTGTGTTGTGCTCTTCCAAAAAACGCCATTTAGGGCCACAGAAAATATTTTGCAGTGTGAAATACACATCTGGAGGTGTGTGAAAAAACAACATTATTTTTGAATAGCATTCTCTGGCCTCTGCAGCTGTGCGATTCAGCGGTTATATACTGTTGGGGTTGTTGTGCTCTTGCAAAAAACGCCATTTAGGGCCACAGAAAATATTTTGCAGTGTGAAATACACATCTGGAGGTGTGTGAAAAAACAACATTATTTTTGAATAGCATTCTCTGGCCTCTGCAGCTGTGCGATTCAGCGGTTATATACTGTTGGGGTTGTTGTGCTCTACCAAAAAACGCCATTTAGGGCCACAGAAAATAAATTGCAGTGTGAAATACACATGTGGAGGTGTGTGAAATAAACAATTTCTATATATTTTCCTTGTACTGTGCTATACTAAAAAAAACAACCTTTTTTTTGAATAGCATTCTCTGCAGTTCTGTAGCTGTGCGTTTCAGCCATTACGTACTGTGGGTGTGTTGTGGTCTTCCAAAAAACGCCATTTAGGGCAAGATCCTAAATTTGGAAAATATGAGGGGAAGGTCAAAGGGACGTGGTGGCCCCGGTCGTGGTGCTGCTGGTGGAGCTCCTGTTGCAGGGAGAGGACGTGGTGGATCTGTGCCAGCTACACGCACAAGTGAAACACCTTCCTCAGGTGCAAGTAGGCGACCGAGCCTGCGGCGGTATTTTGTCGCGCCTAATGAGGCTGTACCAATGTTTAGGCCAGGACAAGTACAGGCGATAGTAGATTGGGTTGCTGACAGTGCCTCGGGTTCCTTCACATTGTCTCCCACCCACTCTTCTGATGAAAGATCAGAGTTGGCACCTGAAGCCCATGTCCATCAGTCTTTCACCTCACCCCCTTGCAAATCAGCCAAGCAGTCTGAGCCCCAAATCATGCAGCAGTCTCTTCTGCTTTTCGATGACTCTGTTAGCAGGGTTTCCCAGGGCCATCCACCTAGCCCTGCCCCAGAAGTGGAAGAGATTGAGTGCACCGATGCCCAACCACTTATGTTTCATGATGGGTACATGGGAGGACCATCGCAGCACGTCTCGGATGATGACGAAACACAGGTGCCAACTGCTGCTGCTTTCGCAATTGTGCAGACAGACATGGAGGGCAGGGGTGAAGACTGGGTGGAAGATGATGTGGAGGACGATGAGGTCCTCGACCCCACATGGAATCAACGTTATGCAGGTGACCAGTGTAGTTCGGAGGAAGAGGCGGTGGTCGCACAGAGCCACCAGCACAGCAGAAGAGGGAGCAGGGTGCAAAAACGGAGCATTCGTCCCCTAGACAGTACATCTGCTACTGCCCAACGCAGCAAGGGACCGAGCACACCAAAGCCAGGTCCAAGGACTTCCCTAGCATGGCAGTTCTTCACACAGTGTGTTGATGACAAGACACGAGTGGTTTGCACGCTGTGCAATCAGAGCCTGAAGCGAGGCATAAACGTTCTCAACCTGAGCACAAGCTGCATGACCAGGCATCCAAGTGCAAAGCACGAGCTGCAGTGGAGTAGACACCTCAAAAACCAAGAAAGGTCTCTGGCTCCTCCTGCTTCCTCTTCTGCTGCAGTCTCGGCCTCTTCATCCACCTCTGTAGTGACAGTGGCACCTGTCACCCCGCAAACAGAGGATCTGCCAGCAACACTACCACCTGGGTCACCAACCATCTCCACAATGTCCCATGGAAGCGTTCAGCTCTCTATCTCCCAAACATTGGAGCGGAAGAGGAAGTACCCCCCTAGCCACCCGCGATCCCTGGCCCTGAATGCCAGCATTTCAAAATTCCTGGCCTTTGAAATGCTGTCATTCCGTCTGGTGGAGACGCAGAGTTTTAAAAGCCTGATGGCATTGGCTGTCCCGCAGTACGTCGTGCCCAGCCGCCACTACTTTTCCAGGCGAGCCATCCCTTCCCTGCACAACCAGGTGGGGGACAAAATCAGGTGTGCACTGCGCAACGCCATCTGTGGCAAGGTCCACCTAACTACGGATGCGTGGACCAGTAAGCACGGTCAGGGACGTTATATCTCCCTAACAGCACACTGGGTAAATGCAGTGGCGGCTGGGCCTGAGGCAGATAGCGGTTTGGCGCATGTCCTTCCACCACCGAGGATTGCAGGGCGCTTCAGTTTGCCTCCTGTTGCTAACTCCTCCTTCTCCGCTTCCTCATCCTCTACCGCCTCCTCATCCATTCAGCGTAACACCTTCACCACCAACTTCAGCACAGCCAGGGGTAAACGACAGCAGGCAGTTTTAAAACTTTCCTGTTTGGGGGAAAATCCCCACACCGCGCAGGAGTTGTGGAGGGACATGGAACAACAGACCGATGAGTGGTTGCTGTCAGTGAGCCTCAAGCCCGGCCTGGTGGTGTGCGATAATGGGCGAAATCTCGTAGCAGCTCTGGGTCTAGCCGGTTTGACGCACATCCCTTGCCTGGCGCATGTGCTGAACTTGGTGGTCCAGAGGTTCCTTAAAAATTACCCCAATATGCCAGAGCTGCTGCAGAAAGTGCGGGCTGTCTGTGCGCACTTTCGGCGGTCTCACCCTGCTGCTGCTCGCCTGTCAGCGCTGCAGCGTAACTTCGGCCTTCCCGCTCACCGCCTCATATGTGACGTGCCCACAAGGTGGAACTCCACCTTGCACATGCTGGCCAGACTGTGCGAGCAGCAGCAGGCAATAGTGGAGTTTCAGCTGCAGCAATCACGCGTGAGTCGCTCTGCGGAACAGCACCACTTCACCACCAATAACTGGGCCTCCATGCGAGACCTGTGTGCCTTGTTGCGCTGTTTCGAGTACTCCACCAACATGGCCAGTGCCAATGACACCGTTCTCAGCGTTACTGTCCCAGTTCTATGCCTCCTTGAAAAAACGCTTTGTGCGATGATGGAAGAGGATGTGGCACAGGAGGATGAGGAGGAGGAGGAGGAAGCGGGATCATTTCAAAGGCTTTCAGGGCAGTCTTTCACAAGTGGCTACGAGGGTGGGTTCCTGCACCAACAAACGCCAGGTACACAATTGTCCGGCAGAAAGGGCACAGTTCTGGAGGATAACGAGGTGGAGGAGGAGATGGAGGAGGAGGAGGAGGAGGAGCCATGTTCACAGCAGGGTGGCACTCAGACCAGCTCGTGGCCATTACTGGTGCGTGGCTGGGGGGATACAGAGGACACAGACGATACACCTCCCACAGAGGACAGCTTTTCTTTGCCTCTGGGCAGCCTGGCACACATGAGCGATTACATGCTGCAGTGTTTCCGCAACGACAGCCGAGTTGCCCACATTTTAACTGGTGCTGATTACTGGGTGGCCACCCTGCTGGATCCCCGTTACAAGGACAACGTACCGTCCTTAATTCCCTCACTGGAGCGGGATCGTAAGATGCGCGAGTACAAGCGCACGCTGGTAGACGCGCTGCTGGTGGCATTCCCACCTGACAGCGGGCGTACGGTGGAAGCACAAGGCGAAGGCAGAGGAGGAGGAAGAGGTCGCCAACGCAGCCGGGGCACCGGCAGCACCTCAGAAGGCAGGGTTAGCATGGCCGAAATGTGGAAAAGCTTTGTCAGCACGCCACAACAACCAGCACCACCAGCTGAGATGGAACGTCTTAGCAGGAGGCAGCATTTCACCAACATGGTTGAGCAGTATGTGTCCACAGGCCTACACGTACTGGATGACGGGTCTGCCCCCTTTAACTTCTGGGTCTCCAAATTGGGCACATGGCCTGAGCTTGCCGTTTATGCCTTGGAGGTGCTGGCCTGCCCTGCAGCCAGTGTATTATCTGAACGTGTATTTAGCACGGCAGGGGGCGTTATCACAGACAAGCGCAGCCGCCTGTCCAGAGCCAATGTGGACAAGCTCACGTTCATTAAAATGAACCAGGCATGGATCCCACAGGACTTGTCCGTACCTTGTGCAGAATAGACATGTATACCGGTGTTGTGACAAAAACTGTCCGGCCATCGGATTGTGCCCGGCCCGTACTGCGCAGGCGCAGCGCTTGCGCAGTACAGAGGACAAGGAGATTCACAAAATCTCCGAAGATGAACGGCGCCTGCGCTGTGAGTGCAGGTTCAAGCCCCACCATCCAAGAGGACATACGGTAGCACATAGTAACAGGGCCCCTCACGGGCTCGCTTCGATCGCAGCCTTGCTTGGCTCGGCTTGAACCACGGATGGTGTGGCCTTCACCTGAACTCAACACGCAGGCGCCGTTAGTCTTGGGAGATTTTTGAAATCCCCTTGTCCTACATACTCAGCAAGCGCAGTACAGGGCGGACACTATTCGACAGGGGACAGAATTCGACACATCACCGGCCTTACCCAGCCATTGTTGTATTTTTGAACCAGTGTTGGCTACCTCGTCCTCCTCCACCGCCGCTTCCACCTACACAGCCACATCCACCGCCACCTCAACCTCCTACTCCATATGGACCTCGTCCTGCTAGGCCAAGATTAAAATTTTTATTTTATTTTTTTGTAGCGCACAGATCCTTTCCCCCTTACCTGCCTTTATGTTGTTGGCTCTTCGCAGGAGGGAGAAAGGCACACCGCACTACCAGCCCGTATCCTCCTATATAAAGAGGTTGAGCGGTGTACTTGACGGGCCGTGTCCACAGCCGGAGTCAAAACTCCTCCAGAGGATGATTCTCACCTCTACTGTAGGTAGAGGCAAGTCCTTTAATTGCCAGTAAAGTCAAGGTCCACACCAGCTGAAACTCCAACTCTTATTCTCTCATGGCAAAATAAACTGTACTCAGATAGAAAAGGTTAGAGCAAAGAAACAGGACAGCTTAAGGTGTGGAGGAGGTCCAGGCACAAACGTAGCACATTCACTTCACTGCTTAGGTTTCTCAAACAGTTTTTGGCGCACGGTCTCTGCCACAGACATTGAGGTTGGTCTCTGCCACAGACCGGGTGTACAAGGCCCCTGCCACGGGCCTGGAGAACTTTGGTCTCAGCCACAGACCAGGGTGTATAAGGCCCCTGCCACGGGCCGGTTGAATAAGGCCTCTGATACAGTCAAGGTGACCTTGAGCTTCTCCTTCTACGAACCTAGCCCATATCAAGGGGAAGACATCTCTCCAGGGAGTCAACAGACCATTCCTTCACCGTGACTCCCGCATCGGTCCATCAGAATGATCCTCCCTTCCCTGGAACAGGGTCCCCTACACGAGGCGGCTCTGGACTCCAGGCTTTACTCCCGCCCCTAGGCCTCCATACCCAGGGCAGCAAGAACTCCAGGATAGTACCTCACCCCGGGCTAAAGGTGCCCGAGATGGAACAGGAACACATGCACCCAGGCCGAAGGCACCTGGGCGCGGACCCCACTGGACATCAGCCCCCAGGCCAAAGGTCTGCCCCTTTTATATGCTCTCCCGGCATGCACAGCAGGTTCCCCGCCCCGCTGTACTACTGCCAAAAGGGGACACAAAAGGCGCCACCTGTAGGCCGCAGGGAACTGCACACCAATACTGTCCCCCGAGGACAAAATGGTCCATGAATCCTACAGAATTAGGGTATTTGAGCCTATTTACCACTCAAACACTTTCCTTAAATTTAGCACCCCGCTACATTTTTATTTCAAAGTATTTTATTTTCCCACTAGCTTATCCATTAAATTAAATAATTTATTCCAGAAAGGGCGTATTCTGGGGCATTCCCACCATATGTGTGGCATCGTGCCGTTGAGTTTCTGAGGTTCTTAATGACTTCCTGTACCTCTTCTGCTGAAAAGGGGGCCTCCAGCATATTTTTTTATTTTTTTATTTTTTTTATGTTCTTTTAAGTTATTTCCTATCCACATTTGTTTGCAGAGCACTTGCCATGTTCTTAACAACATTTTGCTGCCATTTGCAGCCCTCTAGCCCTTTCCATTACTTTTTTAGAGCCTTTTTAGTCGTCAGAAGTCCGGGTCCCCATTGACTTCAATGGGGTCCGGGTTCGGGTTAAAGTTCGGTCCCGAATCCGAACTTTTTTCCGAAGTTCGGCCGAACCCGCCGGACCCGAATATCCAGCTACCCGCTCAACTCTAGTCTCAATCTTTTATACACTCTACAGCTGTTGCCCGAATATAGACAGCTCAGAAGCAAGCCTCCTCTGTACATGCCTTGCTCCTGCTTCCGATGCTTTTGATCACCACACGACTCTCCCAAAGGATCCCTTCACTATAATAATTTAAAGGATGATTATTTTAACAGGTTTATTAAAGCTCCACTGAGAAAAATAGTCGGCAGTATAACCTCCTGAAAATTATGGTCGCCTGGTTGCCTCTTGCTTCACTACTTTAAGAGTCACGGACCTACACTCACTGGCCACTTTATTAGGTACACCTGTTCAATTACTTGGTAACACAAATTGCTAATCACCCAATCTAGTGGCAGCAACTCAATGCATTCAGGCATCTAGACATGGTGAAGACGACTTGTTGAAGTTCAAACCAAGCATCAGAATAGGGAAGAAAGGGGATTTAAGTGACTGAAAGTGGCATGGTTGTTGGTGCCAGACGGGCTGGCCTGAGTATTTCAAAAACTGATCTACTGGTATTTTCACACACAACTATCACTAGGGTTTACAGAGAATGGTCCAAAAAAGAGAAAATATCCAGTGAGCGGAGGTTGTGTGGACAAAAATGCCCTGTTGTCAGAGGTCAATGGTCAGACTGGTTCGAGATGATAGAAAGACAATAGTAACTCAAATAACCACTCGTTAAAACCAAGGTATGCAGAATACCGTCTCTGAACACACAGCACATTGAACCTTGAAGCAGGCTACAGCAGTAGAAGACCACACCGGGTGCCACTCCTGTCAGCTAAGAACAGGAAACTGAGGCTACAATTCACACAGGCTCACCAAAATTGGACAATAGTGGATTAGAAAAATGTAGCCTGGTCTGATGAGACTCGATTTCAGCTGCGACATTCAGATGGTAGGGTCAAATTGCCTTGTATCGATGGTTCAGGCTGGTGGTGGTGGGGGGGTAGGGTTGCCACCTCATCCCTTTAAACCCGCACACATATGAATTACTCAGGTTCTGAGGCCAATGTAATGCAGATAAGGCACCGAGTTTAATTGCCACCTTAATCAGCCACAGAACCTATGTAATTAATATGCATTCGGTTTTAAAGGGATGAGGTGGCAACCCTATGTGGGGGATATTTTCTTGGCACACTTTGGGCCCCTTAGTACCAACTGAGCATCGTTTAAATGCCACAGCCTACCTGAGTATTGTTGCTGACCATGTCCATCCCTTCGTGGCTACAGTGTACACATCTTCTGATGGCTCCTTCCATCAGGATAATGCACCATGTCACAAAGCTCAAATCATCTCACCACTTGTTTCTTGAACATGACAATGAGTTCTCTGTACTCCAATGGCCTCTACAGTCACCAGATCTCAATCCAATAGAGCACCTTTGGGATTTAGTGGAACGGTAGATTCGCATCGTGGATGTGCAGCCGACAAATTTGCAGCAACTGCGTGATGGTATCTTGTCACTATGGACCAAAATCTCTGAGAAATGTTTCCAACACCTTGTTAAATCTATGCCACAAAGAATGAAGGCAGTTCTGAAGTCAAAAGGGGGTCCAACCAGGTACCTAATAAAGCGGCTGGTGAGTTTATAACGCACATGCATCCAGTGAAGATAGAGCTCCCGATCTTTGTACTGGATTAGTGGCTGAGAAAATATTAAAGCCATTAAATTATAATACACTCAGTAGAGTGTTGAATCAAAGTGTTTTGTGATGGCTTCTTTAAAGTCCAGAATCCAGATATGATCTAAAGCTGGCAATGGATGGAGCGAAATTTGGCCAGTTCAGCGAGGACTGGCCTAATTTAGATCCATCTATGGCCATTCCCATTCAAGAGGAGTCGACCTAGTAAACTCTTCTTAAAAACTGGACTTCTGGAAAATGTATGCAGCGCTGATCAGGGTAAGCTGGCAGCAGAGAAGTCCCACTGTCAGAATACAATAGCGCAGCAGGGAGGATTCCTGAACCCACCTCGAATCAGTTTTTTTTTTTGTGATCAGCCAACTGGCTGATCACAAAAAAAAAAAGATCTTCTATAGCCAGTTTTAATATTGGGTGTTTTACCTGCAGGTTAAGACTTTGTTTCTCCAAACAATGGATTCAAAAATACTTAAGAACATTAAATGCGAGAATAATTAACTTTGAATTTTGTTTTGTCTGCGATTTCCCTTTAAATATTTTAGTCATAACCATTAAAATGATAGAAGTGCCACAAGTCTTTGACTCAAACATCTTTTATTACTCAAACCACATTATCCATATCTGCTACAGTAATGTAGACAAACTGCAATTAACTTGTGCGTCGAGAGCAAAACAGTCAACTGACTACTGCAGTTAACATGTTTAAACAAAGTAGCCTGGAAAGAACACATAGTATACCTTGTCTTGTGTAGAGCAATACAACAGAAGCCAGAGATTTCTGTATTACCCTTTCATTAACACTCAGCCTGATCACTGCCAAAGACTTCTGTGAATGCAAAATGAGTGCTTAACCAATTACAGTGGAACCTCGAATTACGAGCATAATACGTTCCAGGAGAATGCTCGTAATCCAAAGTACTCGTATATCAAAATGAGTTTCCCCATAGAAGTCAATGGAAACGAAAATAATTTGTTCAGCATTGACTTCAATGGGATGCAATATCGCATGCGGCCATAGGCGGGGGGTGCAGGAGAGCCTTGGAAACGGCCAAAAAGGCCCGAGGACACTTCGGCTGACCTTGGCAAACCTCGGAAAGACTTCCTACCCGAGATTTGGCAAGGTCAGCCGTGCTGTCCTCGGGCCTTTCCGTGCATTTCCGAACTGTGCCGATCGGCGACGTTCGGCTCTGGCGCCCCCCCACCTCAGGCCAAAAGCGGTACTGCACACCGCTTTGGCCTGAATCTTGCTCGTTTTGCGAGACAACACTCGCAAACCGAGTCACGATATTTAAAAATACAGTGCTCGTATTGCGAAAACGCTCGTTAACCGCTTTACTTGCAATCCGAGGTTCCACTGTATTGCCTTTTATGTCCCCCTGTTTTCATATGCACACAAAAGTCCATGCTCAGAAGGGACATAAATAACCTGAAAGTAAAATCTTGTAGCTTAAAATTATATTTTTTAAAACATTTACTAGATGGATAATTAGGCATAGGCTGTGCCAGTTGTGATGTGCGATCATGTACTTCTTAAAATATCTTCAAAAATTTTTAGCTAAATAAACTTGGTCCAAAATATAAACTTAGAAGACAAAGGATTTTTTTTTTTATTTGGCACAAGAGGTCAAATACAATTAATACTTGTGCACAAAAAGTTTGACATATAAACCAATAAATACTGTACATTGATTAGATAGAAAGAGTCCACAGACAGGCAACAAACTTGTGCAAGGTCTATGGGATACAAAAATATCAGGAGAGACTGCAGGAACTTATTATTTGCAGTCTTTAAAAAAAGAAGGGATATGATTAAAACCCTTAAAAACACGTATCTTTTCTAAAAAGAAAAAAAAAAAAAAAGAATTGATGGATAACTTGGCAAACTCAATGGACCACTTGCAATTTTAATACCATCAGTCCTATATATTTCAATTAAAAAAAAACTAATAAAATGACCAATACACTCATCAGTTTAATAAATATGTTCAATGGGTTTAGATGAAACCCAGGTGGATTATTGCATTCCATTCTCAACCAGGGTTCCGTCAGAAGTTGCTAGGGGTTCCGTGAGCTGGGGCTGATTAATTCCCCCAGTTTATGGTGCTTATATAGTTCTGGGACAAATGCCACTAAGACTAGGATTATACTGCTGCAATACAATTTTGATCTGACTTTCAGTGTGATTAAGTAGTGCTACTTGGATGCAACTTTGATGAGATTTGTATAATCTATGGGACCAAAATCTTATTGGAATTGTCCCAAAGTAGTACAGGAACCTTTTCTGTGTTAGGCCTGATTCACACCTATGCATTTTTAGTGCTTTTAGCATTTTGCAGATTTGCACTACAGTCCATTTAACATGGTTTCCTATGGAACACGTTCTGTAGTGCAAATCTGCAAAATGCAAAAAGCACTATAAATGCATAGGTGTGAATCCAGCCTAAATTTGCATTTGCTGTGAATTGGACACCATTGAAAACAATGTTATTTCCCTTGTCACATCTGAAATCGCACAAGTGCAAATCAAGCCTAATGCCTAGTACACACCACTGGGATGGTGAGCTGTATTGGATTTCCACCAGACAGATCATTTGGTGTTGAAGCCAAATAATACAATTTTAGTCTCATCTGACCATAACACCTTTTTCCATGTGGCCTCAGAATCTTCAAGGTGCGTTTAAGGGGGTCAGATGAGACTAAAATGTAATGATTTGGCCTCAACACCAAATGATACGTCTGGCGGAACTCCAATACAGCTCACCATCCAAAAAACACCATTCCTACAGTTAAGCATGGAGCTGGTAATATCCCGTTATGGGGGTGTTTCTCTGCAGCAGGGACTGGAGCACTTTTCAGGCTAGAAGGAAAAATGCATGGGGCAAAATGCCATCAAATTCTTGAGGAAACTGCTGCCCTCTGCCAGAAAGTTGTCAATGGGAAGAAGGTTTACTTTCCAACATGACAATGACCCAAAGCACACAGCAAAAATGACGACACTGTGTTTGAAGGAGAAAAAGGGGAATGTCCTTGCATGGCTTAGTCAGAGCCCAGACTTAAACCACATTGAAAATCTGTGGCATGACATGAAGACTGCAGTCCACAAAAGGTCACCATCAAATGTAACTGAACTTAAGCAGCTCTGCAAAGAAGAGTGGGCAAATATTGAAAAGTCTAGATGTGCAAATTTAGTAGAGAAATATCCCAACAGACTAAAGGCTGTAATTAAAGAAAAAGGCGGTCCAAAAAAAAAAAAAAAAAAGACATAAGAGGGGAAATCATTTTTCCAACTCTGTTTTTGAATTTGTTTACATTTTTTCTGACGTGTTGGTGTTATATCTTTCACTTGGATGTTATAAGTTGCACGGCATAAATACAGCTGGATAAAACAAAAACCATCGTTCTTAATTTCAGGCTGCAAAGCAATAAAATGTGATTTTAAAGGGGGTGATTCTTTTCTATACCCACTGTATATTTTATGTTTCACATTAACTTAGAAAATATAGCTTTTATTGCCAGATGTTGGAAATTGCTTCCATATATTACATTAAGGTCACTTCACCTTCATCCTGCCCTGATTAAAATGTACAATAGGGAAAATCTTTGTGCCTGTTTACTCAAAAATACTGAACCTATCAGTTAAAAGCTTGTTGACTCAGTGATTTCTTGGCTGTGTGAAAAGCTTTTCTCTCCTAAGGAAACTTCTCCGACCCCTGTGAAATTCAGGCTGAAGCCATAAAAATCCATGGAAACTATATTATATATACACACATACATATACATATATACATATACATATATATATATATATATATATATATATATATATACACACACACACACACACACTATATTGCCAAAAGTATTGGGACACCTGCTTTTACACACACATGAACTTAATGGCATCTCAGTCTTCGTTTGTAGGCTTCAATATTGAGCTGGCCCACCCTTTGCAGCTATAACAGCTTCAACTCTTCTGGGAAGGCTGTCCACAAAGTTTAGGAGTGTGTCTATGGGAATTATTTGACCATTATTTCAGAAGCGCATTTGTGAGGCCAGGCACTGATGTTGGACAATAAGGCCTGGCTCGCAGTCTCTGCACCAATTCACCCCAAAGGTGTTCTATCAGGTTAAGGTCAAAATTCTGTGCAGGCCAGTCAAGTTCCTCCACCCCAAACTTGCTCATCCATGTCTTTATGGACCTGACTTTGTGCATCGGTGTGCAGTCTTGTTGGAAGAGAAGGGGGGCAACCACAAACTGTTCCCACAAAGTTCCAGTTGTGGTGGAAAATTCCTGAAATTATTTCTTAGGTTTTTTACTATTAAAAAAAGGGATTAAAGTGCATATATTTGTCCAAAATGTTTCTTTCAAAATTTGGGTAGAACGGTGAAGGATTAAAACAATTGAGTCATTGGCCTTATTCACACGGAGCACGATTACATGCGTGCCCTATGCAGGACCATGTTTTACTGGCGAAGGGAATGTACAGGTGTTCCGTGCATCCCATGGCAGCAGTTTTGTTGCCGTCTATTGGAATGCAGTGGCTGCACAGACACAGCAACTGTGTCCCGATATGACATCCGTGCAGGTGCATGTCCTCACACTCAACCAGGGTGTGTTCAGGCCCACATGGATGTCATTCTGAGAGAACTGGCTGTGTAAGGTCAGCCACTGCATCCCAATAGACAACAATGGGATTACCGGCACAGGGATGCACAGAACACGAGTACATCCTTGTGCTGGCACAACATGGCCCTGCCCAGGGCACACATGTAATCGCCCCATATGAATGAGGTCTTTATTTCTGCGTCCCTGCTGAGGAGATTTACCTGCTCTATTTGTCTTGGTGATCAATGTGGCCAAAATGGAAAATAAGAAATCAAACATTTAGGAATTGTCAACACAACAGGCGGCGAGAGGAATCTCCCCATCAAAACATGGCAAAAGAACAAGCCAACAGGGGTTTTAACTATGCCTTACAGTAACTGTGTATTGGGAAACATTGGTTATATAGGTTTTTCTTTTATTCTTTTATCTTGGCACCTGCACTTCTGCTTTGCAAGAGTTATTTTATACCGTATCATCATTTAATGAATTTCTGAGCTATAAAACCAAAATATGTCCTCAACAGCAGTTTTCTTTAAGGGACTGCCCAAATCTGCAGTGGTCATAAAGTATGAGGCCTTTTGGATTGTAATTAATCAAAATGGAATTCAAGTCAATCCAACTCTTTCAAGAGGTAAACCTAATGTTACAAGTATTTATAAACGTATCTGCACATACATTTTTACTGCATGTATACACAATTAAAATTTGGTTAGGTTATTAAATTCATTTTAATGTATGCAAAGGGTCATGTGCTGTAATCCATAACAACAAATTAGCTTTTGGACCACAAATAAATAATGAAAGCCAATGGCTGGTTGATGCTATAAATTGCCATATATGATTGCTTTTTGCATTGTTTTATCAAATGGGCTCCAATGTGGTTTAATTATGAATGCACGACTTGCCTAGCAAGTGACATTTTTCTTTTGCTAAATAACCTTAAAGCTGAACTCCACAAAAATATAAAAGAGACACAAATGAATGCTTCTGAATAAATCTGTCTTCAAAATTACATCCTTAAATGTAGTTTTATTAAATGTAAGCACTGTAAAAACCTAAATTTGTAGTCCCTTTTCACAGCGCTCAGACTAGGGGAGAGAGAAGCAGCATAAGGAGTGAATTGTGCTGCAGTGGGAAAAGTATGCAGAGAGGTGGAGAGAGCAAAGTGACAGGGAGCTGAGCTCATTTGTCTGTTGCTTCTACCTTTACTAACCAGGCAAATGGTTGGGGGGGGGGGCTGTAAGCATTACTGAACTACAGTGGACAGTTCAGACAGGGCTGTGCTGTGTGGCAGAGCAGTGAAATTCTAACAACTGAATGGAAAGGAATGGTAAACCTTTGGCAGGTAAAACCTTTAAATGTCTGCTTATATATGTATTATGTCTAAATTTAGCCATTTTCCTGGAGAAGAGCGTCAATAAATTAAAAGGTATGATTAAATAAATCACATACCAAGCACACTACCCTCTATTTTGGATCAAACGTTTTATGCCAAGGACCATCTATTTTCCAGACACAGTCACTTTGATACTGTAGTATCAGACATCACAATAACAATCCTGTGCTGTAGTAAAAGTATTAAGTTGTGGCAACCAGGAGAAACAGAGTAAAGTCTGCAGCAAGGTAGATTTCACCCACAGACTGTTGTCAGTAAAAACTCCAGGTAAAGAAGTTATAAAAGGAAAAAAAGTTTTTTTTGCCCCACTGTAAATGGAGATCTCTTGCTGGATAGTAAATTGGACTCACCGCTCTCACTGCAGGCTTACAATGTGGACTCTAAAGTCCATGTACACCCGCTCTCAGTCTCTCTCTCTCTGGTTATCGCCTGAAAGTCCTCCAGCTAGAACTGTTAACAAGCAAAGTCAAAGCACAAATTCAAAAACCAAGCATATAAGAACTAAATGTTTAATAAACTCACATTTGGGTTACAAACAAAAACACCCAAATCTCACTCTAGGTTTCACTAGAAAAGGCTTCTTCAAGGGTACACAGATCTACAAGTAGACATTGATTATATTCAACAGAGCTGGTATTTTGAGTATGAGTTTAATTGTTTTTAGGGGAGAGGTGGTTTGTGTATCTATGGGTTGTCCACTTGTATGTTGGTATCCCCTAAAAAAGCATTTTGTATGCCTTTGTATCCCCAACACAAGAATATTTACTGAATATTTTAAGGCTTCCTCTAATTGTACAGTATACCACTATTAAGAATTTTCAGTGCTGTCTAAATCCAAAACTGAAGTATGAAGAGATACAAGCAAGTTGGAGACTCTGGGAAATCAGCGGCAGATAGAAGAAACAGTCAGCCACCTAGAGATGATCAGCTTTGAAAGAGTGCTGCTCCGAGTTTGTGTAAGCGGCTTCCATTCTGCACACTGACAAATTTTCAATGAATACAAGCTGTTCCGATTGGACGAGATGGCAAGGAGGCGGTGATGTCACCATCTCCAACTCATCCAGAGATAGCCTTAAAGTTATTGAGAAAAATAAATAAAAAAGGTGCTCTATGAATGGTGGTGGTGCCAAGAGAGCGACCTTCTGTGGTCAGTGTGCAGAGGGGAAGCCGCTCACACAGAAGCTGTTCAGAATCTGGAAGATCATGGCTATCACTGTAGTAGGGCCAACTACTACAGATATTGTCAGATTTCCCAGCAGTCCATCAGGTATGTGATATGGATACTTGCATTGTGCTAAGCTCAACTAATGTAAGTATACAAGATAAACAATTCATGGAGTTCAGCTTTAATGAGCATCCATAGGCAATTATAAGTTTGCTGCTTTTTTTAATTTATTACTGCTTTCAGAATTTTATAGCTAGTTGTAGACTGAAAATAAAAGTTCCTTTTTATCACCAGGAAATGATGAAAAGCGTGTGTAGAAATTCTATATGTTACTAACAATTTTTAAACAAGAGTGGATACCCTTAAAGGAGGTAAGTGTTTATTTTGGTTGCATTGGATACTGTATCATTACTCTTTGCATGTTGTCAAATAAGATCTTAAATGTTTGCCGCCTAACCTGGTCAAAGGTATGTTCTTTTAGTCATAAACTATAGACACAGGACATTATTTCCGTTTCATCATGGTTCACAAACTATCCATCTAGAACAGTTATAGATGATTTCGTGAAGATTACAAGGTACCATCAACATTTTTTATTGTTCCTGTATGTGAACCTTAGAACAGCAGCCAGTTTTCTCAATGTAAGATCAAACCCAGTATCACGCTCTGTAATATAAATGTTGACTTCAACAGGGAAAAACGTAACATTTGAAATGAATATATGAACATTTTTAAAGGATATGTGCATGGGTGTCCGCAGAATTTTTTTCAGGGAGGGCATAATTTTAAGGTCACCCATGCTCCGCCCCTTTTTTACAATGTCATTATCACGGTCAGAGACTGCAGACGTAGTACAGGAGATGGTCAGAAACTGCAAACACACTACAGAAGACAGTCAGACTGCAGACATGGTGTCCTGTGTCCTCTATTTCATTCTGGGATACTATTTTCCCCGGAATGAAGGTGCCCGGGACCAGGGACACACATGTGAATTGCTGGCACTGCTGCTGAATCAGTGGCATCACTAGGGTTGGCGTCACCCTGGTGCGGTAAAACATGGATTCACTCACCCTATATTTGGGCCAGTAGCCAAGCTTTCAGCCCAGTGTTGAATCTTGATGGTGCGCATTGCAGCGGACAATAAGGCCTGCAAGCAGAATTGGGTCTAGAGGATAGCATGCTAGGCACTTCCTAATGGTCTCTAGGAGCAGTAATGGATAATGGCTGCCAGGCCCTCTTACCAGACCCAGTGAAACAGCAGCAGTGATCTCTACAGCTGGATGATCACTCACTCTGGGTTCTCCGTTGTGACTGTGGTCAGTAGTGTAGCATGTCTGTATCCTGGCAGTGGCTTAGTCTTTCTCTCTCTGGTGGTGCAGTGCAGAAGCGTGGCTCTCTCTGTGGTGGTGCTGGGCAGCGTGGTTCTCTCCCTGGTAGTGCTGGGCAGCGTGGTTCTCTCCCTGGTAGTGCTGGGCAGCGTGGTTCTCTCCCTGATAGTGCTGGGCAGCGTGGCTCTCTCTGGTGGCGCTGGGCAGCGTGGCCCTTTCTCTCTCTGACTTCTGCCCAGCACACTCCTCTTTCTTTGTCCTGTAGCATTCACACCCTCAGGCTGCAGTCTTTCAACCTCTCTCTCTCTTGATCGAGCTGTAGCCTCCTCCTTGCAGAAAATGGGGCCGCCAATCTTTGGGACTATATGTCCCATGATGCTCTCCTCTCCTATTCTCTTGATTGGCCCTCCATTGTGGCCAATGGGGAAGGAAGGGAGCAGAAAGCTGGGTGAGGAACCTGGTGAGAGCGCCAGCTCTTCTCCCAGACAGGAGAGGGAGGGGAGCTCTCCTCTGACAGCCGCAGCTCGCCTTTCCCCTGTCACAGCGCCGCCAAGTCCTCTGCTGGACTGGGCGGGGAAGAGAGCCCGCAGTCACACTACACTGATGGGTAAGGGCTTGACAGCACCTTGATGGCGTCACCCCCATAGCGATGCCACTGTTCTGAATGTAACAGTGCCGATCCGATTCCGGGGGGGGGGGCTGGCACTTGACCCCCATGGTTATGTGCAGCTTCAAAAAAACTAACAACATTTAAAATAGGTAGCCTGTATGGGGAAGTAGCCTGTATTTGCACCCTTTACATATCCTCTGTTGCTTACGGTACCAATTGTAAGGACGCTGATGCTGGTTAGTAGCATACAATAGCTAGCTCAATGCAAAGTCGTTTTCTGACATCCTCATGCTTTGTACCTAAGAATTTGCAGGAGGATTTGTACATGAGCTAGACAATGGAGCACCTTTGCATTCACAAATTAGGGCCTTATACAGTGGGGATCGAAAGTTTGGGCACCCCAGGTAAAAATGTGTATTAATGTGCATAACGAAGCCAAGGAAAGATGGAAAAATCTCCAAATGGCATCAAATTACAGATTAGATATTCTTATAATATGTAAAAAAAAGTTAGATTTTATTTCCAGCATTTACACTTTCAAAATGACAGAAAACAAAAAAATGGCGTCTGCAAAAGTTTGGGCACCCTGAAGACTTAATATCTTTTACTGCCCCCTTTGGCAAGTATCACAGCTTGTAAACGCTTTTTGTAGCCAGTCAAGAGTCTTTCAATTCTTGTTTAAGGTATCTTTGCCCATTCTTCCTTACAAAAGTCTTCCAGTTCTTTGAGATTTCTGGGCTGTCTGTCACGCACTGCTCTTTTAAGGTCTATCCATAGGTTTTCAATAATGTTGAGGTCAGGAGATTGTGAAGGCCATGGCAAAACTTTCAGTTTACGCCTCTTGATGTAATCCCCCATGGATTTTGAGGTGTGTTTAGGATCATTATCCATTTGTAGAAGCCATCCTCTCTTTAACTTCAGCTTTTTCACGGATGGCATCAAGTTACCATCCAAAATTTGCTGAAATTTTATTGAATCAATTTTTCCTTCTACTCGTAAAATGTTCCCTGTGCCACTGGCTGCAATACAACCCCAAAGCATGATTGATCCACCCCCATGCTTAACAGTTGGACAGAGGTTCTTTTAATTAAATTCTGTGCCCTTTCTTCTCCAAACGTACCTTTGCTCATTCCGGCCAAAAAGTTCTATTTTAACCTCATCGGTCCACAGAACTTGTTTCCAAAATGCCTCAGGCTTGTCTATATGTTCATTTGCAAAGTTCAAACGCTGATTTTTGTGGTGAGGACGTAGAAGAGGTTTTCTTCTGATGACTCTTCCATGAAGACCATATTTGTACAAGTATCTCTTTATAGTGGAATAGTGTACCACAATTCCAGTGTCTGCCAGATCTTTCTAGAGGGATCGTGCAGTCAAACGTGGGTTTTGAATTGCTTTTCTCACAATCCTGCGAGCTGTTCTGTCTGATATTTTTCTTGGTCTTCCAGATGTTGCTTTAACTTCCACTGTTCCTGATGACTGCCATTTCTTAATTACATTCCGAACAGAGGATATTGACATCTGAAAACGCTTTGCTATCTTCTTATAGCCTTCTCCAGGTTTGTGAGCGTCAACTATTTTCAGTTTCAGTTTTCTAGACAACTGCTTAGAAGAACCCATGGTGCTGATTGTTGGGGCAAGGTCAGATGAGTCTGGCCATTTAAAACCTTTGAGATTGACATCCCAGACGATGATTGAGAACAATCCATGACACTGGCAGGTCTCAGCTTTGCAAAGGGGGCAGTGCATGCTATAAATTCTGAAGGGTGCCCAAACTTTTGTAGACACCATTTTTTTATTTTCTGTAATTTTGAAAGTGTAAATGATGGAAATAAAATCTAACTTTTTTTGACATATTATAAGAATGTCTAATCTGTAATTTGATGCCATTTGGAGATTTTTCCATCTTTCCTTGGCTTCGTTATGCACATTAATACACATTTTTACCTGGGGTGCCCAAACTTTCGATCCCCACTGTACTAATATACTGTTTTTGAAAATAATTTATTATGTTCTGGATTCAAAAATGTTGATTTTTTTTTGTTTAAAGCAGTAGTAAAGTGTTTTTTTTCACTTTGACCTACAGGTAAGCCTATAAATAGGCTTACCTGTAGTTAAAAAGAATATCTCCTAAACCTGTACGGTTTAGGAGATATTCCCCTTGCATGCAGCCGCTGACTTCAGTGGCGCAAGCGCTCTGAGTTCCCGGCTGAAAGGTCTGGCAGACGCAGGACCTTGCCGGAAAGGAGTCTCCCGCACGCATGCACGGGAGTGACAACATCACGGCTCCGGCCACTCACAGCGCCGGAGCCGCGATACCCAGAAGACACACCAAGGGAAAATGTCCGCTCCCTGGGCGTGGACCGAGATCACCTGCCGACGCCTCATTTTAAGGTAAGTATTTCCCATAATGATAGTAGCTCATTATGCCTTTTGCCTTACAGGTTTAAAAAAACAAATAAAAAATCTGAAGGTTTACTACCGCTTTAAGTTTAATTTGGTAAATATGAAATATTGCATATCAATATTTTGTATTTATTTATCCCAGCTGGTAGGTGGAACACATACAGCTGACAGAACAGAGACTTCTAGTCCTCCCCTCAATGATCTTTATGGATGCATACAGACTTTCAGTTAGAGACAGTCTGAAAGTAAACAGCTAATGCTGTGTTCTTTCTTTAGAAAACTTATTGTGCTCTGTGGTTCAGTATTATTGGTGTACTTTGTAAATGTTTATTTGTAAATAAAGATTTTATATAAATAGTAACAAAGATTAATATAAAACATCAGTTTGGAAATGCTTTTTAACAAATGACATCATAAAGGCTGTATTTTTTTATTATTAATTAAAGATGCATTTATCCTTTAAAAAAGGAACTCCAACTGAATTCGATTTTTTTTCTTTTTGAGATCCCACATGGGTTGTAGACTGCTGTCAGGGACCCATATGTATTGTAGACCATGACCCTTCTCCATATATTCCTGTAGATAATCTATTTAGCAGCAGTGGGCCAAATGTTCTATCATGCAGCCTAGCAGATTCTATTGGACTATATGAAGAGAACTTGCAGACAGACTCCCACAAGTAAGTAGCTGAGCTCTCTGGTTTTCGTGGTTGTATCAGGGTAAACATTGAAATATTGGCAAACATCTGATGCCTACATGTACATTTAAATAGAACCCATTAAGTCAAATATATGAAAAGTCACCACCGAGAATTTAAAGGGTGCATGTTGTGGATGTGTGATCCTGATTATAACTTTACTACTAAATCTTTCAGAGAGATATGAAAATCCTTCCAATGTGTTTGTTTCAGGTCAATCATAGTGACTAGGCTACAAAGTAGGGGTCATAATCACATTTCTATAGCCAGAGTGTTAAAAATACAAATCATTAATGGCAGATTCTGATTTAAATCTAAAAAGTGATTTTGGTATTAAATACACTAAATTTCTTTTGAGCGTTCACACAGACAAAATACAAACTCCAGGCATACAAACACAGCATCTATTGTATGCAATCATCATACGACAGCGACCTCTGACCTCACCTCCACATGATTTACCGAGGTCTAGTCAATCAAAACACATTCAGATCTTTTGCAGGTGGACCATGTGTGTGCACGGGCTAAATAGAGGCTGGATGTCGTGGCTTAATCTGCTTTCTCACGAGCATCTTTACAGTGTCCATTACAAACACAAGTTCACAAAAACCTGAAAATTGGTTAAGACATTTTCAAACGCACATCATATTGATTTTATAGTTAATGCTACTGTAGCAAATGACATTGTTTTGGGAATTGATATTTTATTAAAAAAATGATGATAACTCCAGATTGCAGATGTCAAAGTAATTTCATGTATAAAGTACTTAACCTAAAAGGCTTCCATTTGTACCTTCCATTATTATACCTATCCTAGGGCTGCCCATAGTGGCACTGACGATGGAGATGAGGACAAATTTGCAGGTGCATTGCTTACAGATTTGTTGCACACCCCTTATACAGTATGTCATATATTCAGTAAACTGAGTGTCCTTTATTATTTATTTTTTTAACAGCAAAGCTCCTCCAATTGTACTGGAGGGTGACAAACAATTACAATGAACCTTCCCATGAACAACTGCACTGTTGTCAATGCAATTTTACATTCAGTTGTTCAGAAAAAAGCTCATAAGAATTGCACATTCTGGACTGCAGACTCTCAGAGGAGCTTCTTCTAAAATCAATAGTAAATGTAAGAGAGGGTGCTATATAATGCTGGATTTTTGTTACCAGAAGACAACCTGCATGTACTTTGCCTAAACCTGTATAATTTGAATTATGCTTTGAGCTTTGGCCAGTTTATATTAGTGTTAAAGGCTGCTAATAATAATAATAATATGTTGCGTCAATCTAAAGTACATTATTTATTACTACTGGCTTCTCATCTTTCCACATAACGTTTTCTCAAATAATGGAACATTCTGTTACACTATGGCTATAATAACTCTTGACTCTGCAGAAAGTGCAATACGTGAAAGAGTAACTGGTGGATATACTGGATTTCTAGCCCTAGCCAGGGTAAGCTGTAAAAAAAACACTACTCCCATGTGACATACGGGTATCTGCTTTTAGGGTAAAATACTCCATCACTTCATTATTTTCATGAAACATCAATAGCCATAGCTAATATCAACAGTTCATGACATTAAATAGAATTAAATATTGCTATAATACTTTTTAAAAACGTTTTTCTACACATGAGCAATCAAAAACATGAATTAAACTCTTTTGCATTCCACACAGTGGAACAGACATACATATACACAAACTCTGAATCGACTTTGGATGTAGCATTGATATAAATGGGGTATGGTCTAATTTTGTTTTTTTCTTCAAAAAAGAAAAAGTATACTCTGTTATGAAAAAGAACCCATAAAGGCACAAAACTACCACACATTACACAGTTTATAGCTCATTTTGTGTTTTCCTGACTAAAATCTAAAGGATTTACCAAATGTACAAAGCTTTGTCAACAAACAGCAACATATAGCATTACTGTGACCTGAAAACACAGTCAAGATTATTATTTCTTCATCTAGTTAAAAATGGACAGTTCTGTAACAATTGTGTTTTCTTTCGTAACCTGTTTTGTCTCTGGAAGAGAAGCATCGGCAGAATGTCTGCATAGTCTGCAACACTTTATGACAATTCATTCCATTCTGCCACCAAAATGGCTCCCTTAGAACATTGTCCATGTAAAATGAGACGCTTATTTCTTCTTTATAGTCAATACTGGACCATCAACAATGCGAGTTCTCCAGTTTTTTTTTTTTAATTATGTCATCATACCAAACCTCTACATTTAATGAATATCACTTCAACAAAAGTCAACTCCAAAACAGTAGTGTTGAATCCATTAAAACAGAATGATATCTTTAGCTTCTCAGTAAAAAAAAAAAAAAAAGAAAAAAAGGTGCTTGTTGCCTATCTCAGTAGCTTAGTTTATAAGGTTTCCAAAAATCCACTGTAATAGATGTCCTAGATTTTACGGTTTAGTTCACTCTACAAAGTTTCCTTGAGAAAAAACAAAACTAAACTATATTGCTTTTAATGGGGCTTTGTCTTACGAAAGCTCCATATTGTTGATCCTCGGCGGACCACCATACTGAGCTAAAAGATGAAATTGGTGCTTTTTTTCAACAAAAAAAAGTCCAGTGTTTTCTTCTCCAGAAGATTCCCATAACTCCTAGTCACTTTTCTCCAAGGTTCTTGGACCGGTGACCTGAAAATCCGACAATACAACTCAGGTCTGTAAGGTGGACTACACAACAGAAGTCATACCAAAGAGATCCTTACTTGAGTTGGACTGAAAAAAACAAAACAGTTAAACTGTCTTCTTCGACATGTTTCACCTTACTACCATGTTTCTGAAGGAATAGTTTGAGAATGAGTTAGTTGACCAAGACATAACCACCATGTTGAGAGTCAACAGTTTCCATCATCTCACAGTCAAAGGGTTCGTTGAGGGTTAAGGTTTCATAGGATGACTGAGGATCATGTCCTGTTGGGCTGCCCTGGTTTTCATCTAATGCCATATTGCCTTGCTGTGCTGAAGAAATAGAATACTGGCATTGGTTTGTATATTCTGGTTCTTGTCCTGACACTGGTGGCAATTCACAGGTCTGATAACCATACTGTAAGATTGGCTGCTGTATGTGGATCTGTGTTATCACCTGCTGCTGGCTGGGCTGAATAATGTGTTGCATCTGCTGGGAATGCAGCTTGTGATACTGACTTAAGAATGGATCATACTGAATTTCATCAGAGGCTGGTTCCAACACGGGACTCAGTGGCTGAGAAAAGCTGAACTGGTTCTGCTGAGTCGTTTCTTGGTGCGACAATGGGAGTTGTTGTCCTTGCATCGGATAGGTGTTTTCTGCTATCTGCATCTGGTTAAAGTAAGCCTGTAGCTGTGGCTGCTTCTGTAGGAACATGCGCTTCTGGTGTAGCCTGTTGGATTTAAAGCAATATTAATAGTTAAATATTTGCCTGAAGATAACATGTACATTTATATAACAAAATGAAGAAAGTAGTAAATTCTGTTAAAACATTTGGTAATCATCACTGTATCTAAGAAATTAAAAGAACAAAAATAAAGATAAATCTGGATGTTTGGCCCACATACGTCAAATGGATAGTACATTTCAGTAGAATAGTTTAAAAATGTGGAAGTGTAAGATAACATAAAAGCAAATCCAATCAAAGAAATGTATTAAGTTATATGAAACAATGATCACAATATCTGGAAAAAACATTAAAATCCGGATGTGTGTAAATTTTTTGTATAATTTCCATCAGACTGTACAATTATCATATTTATCGGCGTATAACACAAACCTTAATTTTAAGAGGGACGTTTCAGGAAGAATTTGTTTTTTAAATAAAGAACTTTGAAGCAAAATAAGGGTCAGTGCCCATCAATGCAGATTTATCAGTGCCAACCTGCAGCCTCACCATTGCCCATTAATGAAGCATGATCAGTGCCCATCTGCAGCCTCATCATTTCCCATTAATGAAGCCTGATCAGTGCCTATCTGCAGCCTTACCATTGCCCATTAATGAAGCCTGATCAGTGCCCATCATTGATGGGGATATTATACATTCTATTACAATCATTGCAGCCTAATAATTGCTCATCATTTCAGGCTGATCAGTGCCCATCTGCAGCCTCATCATTGCAGCCTCACCAGTGCTCATCTGCAGCCTCGTATTACCCATCATTGCAGACTGCTCAGTGCCCATCTGCAGCCTTGCCATTGCCCATTATTGCAGCCTGATCAGTGCCCATCTGCAGTCTCACCAGTGCCCATTTATGCAGCCTGCTCAGTGCCGGATTAGACAGAGCCGGATCTCCTGTGTACTCGGCTGGCAGTCACGCCCAGTCCCGCCTCCTGGCCTGGCTCCTATGATGGACATAACACCAGTCCAATGTCAGGACATGTGACGTCAATGCTAGGAGCCGTCCAGGAGGCGGGATTGGGCGTGACTGCGAGCCGGCTGAGTACACAGGAGATTCAGCTCTGCCTAATGCGGTGGCGCTCGCCCCCTCCTTCCCCGTTCGAGGCAGCTTATATTGGCATATAACACGCACCCACGATTTGCCCTCTATTTTCAGGGGTAAAAAGTGCGTGTTATATGCCGATAAATACAGTATTTAATGGTATGTGTGTCGCAACATAGTAAGTAAACTGGAATACGGAACACACTGAGTCTTAACTGGCTGCACACTTCAGTTTTCAGTTTTCTCTGACAAATGTACCAGTAATATAGTGTGAGGCCTACCTAAAATAAAATCACTGAAAAGCATATCTAATCTGGTAAAGCCTCACAGTACGCAGCTGTGTGTAAATTCTAATGCTCATATATATGAAAATCTTGTTTGCCTGTCTGCTTACATAAGTTTACTTAATGCTTACTCCTTACATAAAGGAAATACGTGCTACCAGTTTAGGAAGCAAAACCCAACGTGTGTCTGTTTTCAGGCTACATTTGTCATTTCATATTCAAGCACATGCTTTGCTCAATGGGTGATACCTATATCCTCATCAGTGTAGCCAGGTGCTTGGCTAGAGAGACAGAGCATTTTAGGACACTGTGCCTCAGTTCTCTCTGTGCTCCCAATGGACTTAAGTTAAATGTGTTAACACTACCACACCTCCATCTACCAGGGGAGCTGACAAGCAGAAGGAGCTCAAGAGACTTGATGGTTGGCAGCATTGAATCATGGAAGATGAAGTTTGGGTAATAAATTTTACTATGGAAGTTAATGGACTCTTGGAATACAATTCCCAATGCAAGCCTAGAATCTTTTCTTAGGCTGAATAATGAGGAATTTCCTCTTTGATGTGAGTAGACTGAGAAATGTCCATCAATTTGATATAAGCCTGCAGCTGTGTGCTGAGGAGCAGAGTCGTTACAGAAAGATCCAGAAGTGATCTGAGCAGCGTGACCCCTGTTGCTGTATGAATGGGACAGGTGAGAAAACACTGCTGCCATTAAACTGTTGCTACTAGCAGAGACTGAGAACATAGGGACTGGTCATCTAACTAGTGGCAATATTTACTGCATGCAGACCTTATTGGGACTATACTCATGTGCACCACCGTGAAGACTGGGCCCTTACACTAGCTGGCTGAAAGACTAGGGCTAAAGCATACTTATTCAGATAGCCACTTCACAAGAACTTTGCTTGTTGTCCATAGTAAGAGATATCTGTTTAGGGAGTCCTAAATTTCATCACTGACATTTATATTATAGAGTGCACTATATATGGATATAGGCTACTGATTACAGAGGCATTATCGCAGTATTGAGTATTATTGCGGTTACGTTTTTCTAAAACCATCACTTAATGCTGATTTTGTAGATTGCCAGGTTTACTCTAATTCAGCTGCATATAACGCCACTCTATGCTGCTATAGCCTAGTGTACATATTGTCTAGTGAACTGTGATTGACCTAATCCTTTACATACTCATTTATGTGCATACTGCCATTTACTGCAACCCGTAACAATTTATTGGGTTAATTTACCACTAACCAACCCGATGTTTGCTTTTTGAGACCGAACCTTAGTTAGGTGTAAGGTATCTATATTTGTGCTCCTAATAGCAGTGCAGTATCTGGTTTAGCTTTGGTTAGGAAGCTAGGGTGGGCTGAGTAGTGTAGTTTTTTTAGTAACCACCCTTTACATTTTTTACTTATTACTGCATACACACCTCTTCAATGGTGACAATAGCACTTTATGTCATAGCATAATGTTAATACCTATTGGAAATACACTGTACAGCACCAAAGACAATCCAACACTACAGAAGAACATCCTGTATACTACAAGGCAGACCCGGACAAGTGGTAATGCCTGGCACTGAGGTTCACCTGTGTTCCTGAAGCTGCTGCTCCAAACTTCTGGGCGTTTCCTTGCAATACAGCTGACAGCTGTTCTGTGTTTTCACCAGAAGATTCCCTTTCTGAAATTGAATAGAGGAAGACTGCATAAGAACAAGGAGCATTGACCGCCAGTGACAGCACAATATGAAAATTAAAAGGTCAGTATGAACGCCTGATCACGTCCACCAGGAAACAAATCAATGCAGGTTTTAATTAATAAAACACTCTTAGCAATCACTGTAACACTCATTGTAGGGCACTAAGCTGAGAACCAGGAAGCCTGGATTCCTGTCACTTAACACAAGTACTTTCTGCAACAGTTTCCCAAAAAGGTCCTAACCTTTGGCTACTCATACACTCACCCCATGGTGAGCTAGTGCGATTTCTACATTACTCAGATAGTGAAAGGAATTTACTCAGGAAAAAATACAAGGAAAAAAAGCTTTAGTGTTTTTCATTTTTGATTAATGCTAATAAAGCAATTGGTACGTATTTGTTTTATATGTCTGCCTCATGAACAAACAATTAACAACTTCATGTGACTTTATAGCAATCAAATGCAAAAGGCTAATTTGGTTTCAGAAGAGCTCATCGGTATCTTTACAAAGACTAAGGCCCCTTTCACACTGGGGCGGTTTGCAGGCGCTATTTAGCTAAAAATAGCGCCTGCAAACCGAGCCTAAACAGCGGCTCCTTTCTCTCCAATGTGAAAGCCCCGAGGGCTTTCACACTGGAGCGGTGCGCTAGCAGGACGGTAAAAAAAGTCCTGCTAGCCGCATCTTTGGAGCGGTGTGTTTACCGCTCCTACACCGCTCCTTCCCATTGAAATGCATGGGATACCGCGGTAATACCGCCCGCAAACCGCGGCTGTAGCCGCGGTTTGCGGGTAGTATTAACCCTTTATTGGCCGCTAGCGGGGGTTAAAACCGCACCGCTAGCGGCCGAATAGCTCAACAATACCGACGTTATAGCGCCGCTAAAAATAGCGGCGCTATACCGCCACCGCCCCCACCGCCCCAGTGTGAAACCAGCCTAATAGTGAACCCTGAATGAACATAAAGGTATAAAACTAAAACGTCTGTGGTTTAAAGGAACATAACATCAGATTTCAGGCAGAGCTTAGGATCTCACAATGCAAAACTAAAAGAAGGAAAAACAGAAGAGCACATCTATAGGTACACAGAATATATATGTGGGAGGTCTATTTGATATATTACGCCACTAATTTTTTTGTGTGTATATATATAAATATATATATATATTTTCATCCTCAAATGTGAATGTTTTCTCTCTAATAAAGAAAAGGAGCACCATTCCTTAAGCAATATTGCTTCTGCTATTTCAATAAATAATCTATTCACTGAGCTAGTTGTGTCTTTTGTTATCTGGTCCTGATATACATTATTTATGCTCGTCAGCCTTTGTGGTTATCTCCTTCAGCAGAAAATTGTTTAAATTCACTAAAACCACTTTCCAGTTGCCAGATAACCTGCACCTTATTGAGTGACTTTGGTCAACAACTGACTTCCAGCTGCCCATACATGCCCTATTGTCTGTGCTTCCATAGCTTAGTAAGATTTGCAAATATTTTTACAAACATACACAACTGAGACTTTTTTACTCTAAATTTCCTAGGTTCCCCTTGCTGGCCAGAAGGGACGATTACCATGGATTCAGATCTATGGTAGAATCTCCTCTTAGTATTCAGTTCATCTCAGCAGTGATCATCACGGATAACGGCTAAAGCTGCGTACACACGATCCGATTTCCCGTCGGAAAAAGTCAGATGTGAGTTTTTGAAAGGAAATTCCAACCGTGTGTATGCTCCATCGGACTTTTTCTGTCGGAATTTCCGCCAGCAAAAGTTTGAGAGCAGGTTCTTTATTTTTTCGATGTAGCAATTTCGACGCGCAAAATTCCGACGCCTGCTCGGAAACAATTTGACGCATGCTCGGAAGCATTGAACTTAAATTTTCTCGGCTCGTCGTAGTGTTGTACGTCACCGCGTTCTTGACGGTCGAAAGTTCAGAGAACTTGTGTGACCGTGTGTATGCAAGTCAAGCTTGAGCGGAATTCCGTCGGAAAAACCATCAAAGGTCTTTCCGACAGAAAATCCGATCGTGTGTACGCAGCATTATGCCGCGTACACACAACCATTTTTCTTGTCTGGAAAAATTTCATTTTTTCTCTTTGACGAGAAAAACGCCTGTGTGTGGGCTTTCCAGCATTTTTCCAGACGAGAAAAACGGCAAGAATCACGGCGAGAAAAATTAGAACATGCTCTAATTTTTCTCGTCGTGATTCACGCCATTTTTTCCCACGGCAGTTTTCCCATAGGGAAACACTGCCAGGGAGCCTACACACGGTCGGTTTTCTCGACCAAGAGAAAAAATGTCATGAAAACCGGCCGTGTGTAGGGGACCAAGCCGGTCCTTGTTTTTTATGTTGAATTTCTCGGCAGTGTTTTCACCGTCGAGAAAATCGATCGTGTGTACACGGCATTAGACTTCAAACAGTTCTTTGTTCTCCTGTCAATGAGCAGAGGTTTGTAAAGGCATTAAGAACATAAGATCTGGCTGGTTTTGGCTTCAACCCTGCAGACGATCGGCCAGGAATTTATCTGTGAATCCATGTTTAAAGACCTTTCACAAGAAACCTTTTTGGAGGTTGGACATCCCTGCTACTTCTGGTATCTATGGTCAGATTAAAGTGCTTCCTCTGTGAGAAGGTGTATGAAGTTTTTTTTCTTTACTAAAAAATATCTTTAATACATTATGTATGGTAACAATAGATCCATATTGTATGTCAACCTCCATACCTGCAGCCTGTGCTGTAAATACTGTGTCTCCAGACTCTGCCGCCTAGATAGTAGCTGGGGCTGCATACCATTGGGGAATGCAGGCATATTTGGAAGTTGTGTGGATAAATCCTGCTGTAAGAAAAAAAATTAAGATCAGGTACATTTTTTAACAGAGTTCACTGCTTCAATAGCACTATACTGTTAATATTCATTTTTAATAGTCTGCAACAGCGAGAAAGAGGCAGCCCAATCAAAAGTTATACAGACTGATAAACTTAGTTTTATCATGGTCATAGGAGCCTAAATCTGCTGATGCCCAAACTGGAATCTGCAAAAATGGTACTCCCATTGCTGTTGATGTGTTCTAAATAATGTTTAACACATTTAAAATATAATGGAATAGATGGGACCCCTATGGTTGATTTGCTTAGGCCTGATAGCTTTAAAGTGAAAGTAAACTCCTGAATTCGATTTTTGCCTACAGGTAAATTTATAATATAGTTTACCTGTAGGTAAAATGAATATCTCCTAAACGTGCACTGTTTAGGAGTTATTCCAGTGAGCAACAGATGGTGACATTATTGGCGCATGCACTCTGCAGGAATGGCATACCCCTGCCATTCCTTTAAAGCTCTGCATTGCGGCCATGACTTGTGTGCCTGACGTCATCGCGGCTCGGCCATTCAAGCAGCTGCAGCCTTCAAACCCGAAAAGAAGACCGGGTGAGGATGGGCTGGAGGGCTTTATTTTAAGGTAGGTCATTCATAATGGGCTAGTATGGATATTAGCCCATTATGCCTTTACCCTGAAGGGGGAATTCTTTTTTATTTTTTTTAAGTTTACTACCGCTTTAAATGTATCTAAAATTAAAATCAAAGTTTTAATATGTTGCTTTTTACCAGTCCTTAGATGTGGTGGCTGCATCGGTTTTTTTTTTTTTTTTTTGGCTAAGAACATTTCTGCAAGTACAGAAAATATGTTAGAAATGCAGTGTCCTTGTCACTTACCCCAAGTTGAACAGAAAGAATAACAAATTTTATCTTTGTTCTGTAAACTATTAATTCTATTACCCCCAATGTAATGGAGATGAACAAAGGCAGACATGTATGAAGTTCAGCCAAGGTGATAGCAATGATTGCCATGATTAAAGTGGAGGAGTGAGCGTAGCCACCCTTGGACATTAGGTGTGTTATATGCAGGAACCTCACCTAAGAACTGGTAAGCTGCAATATATAACATTTTTGTTTCCAGGTTTAGATACACTTAAAAACATAATTGGAGATTTAGCTTTCCTGATTCTTCCAAAACATGCAAGCAATTTTTTATTTTTTTTATTTTTTTTAAGTTTTACAATGTTTTTGCACTTGGGACTTATATATTTTGAAGATTTCTACTGCATAGGGTGAGGAAAAATCGCTCCTAACTACATATTTCCTATCATACAATGAACTTTCCTTTTCCTATTACAAGTATCCCTTTAGAAAAGAAAAGAATATAGATAATTCAGCCCCCGTTGGTTGATTAAAGAGAAAACATCCACTATTCAATGAGGGGACTAAAGCTGAAGCATAATCCAAAAGGACATATATTATTTCCAAGATAAATGTAAAAAAAAAAAAAAAATACAAGATGACCTCAATGATTTTTCTTTCCCAAAAGTAATCTACTTATGCTAAGCTTTTTCTAACAAGGCTTACATTATACCTGTGGGTTATTGAGATCTTGGAGGTGATGAGGTGTACTGATGGCATTTGGATCTTCGGTGGGTCCAATCTGTTCGTACAGCATCTGAATCTTATTGAGCTCTAGGATACCCTTGGTTCTTGCTAAATTCTGAAGGTGCTGCCGAAATGCCACAATTCCTGCATTTTTATAAACAAAAAAAATGAAAGTCAGAAAACATTTGATAAAAAATAAAAAAAGGGTTATAATATAAATTAGTGCAACAATATCCTACAGCAACCATTCAAAAAAGACCTTGTAACCGAGCTTACCACAGTGATCTGAATGATGACTGGTTGTCAGAGTACTGCACTCCTCTGCACATAGTCCCTACACTTTTCACCAACTTAATAAATATATGTGTCAAGGTGAATTACTGCGCTGTCTGAAGTGACACTCTATACCATGTGTAGCGGGGTGTTCAATTTAGGGAAAGTGTCTGAGCGGTAACCACGCTCAGACACCTTAAATTGTTAGGAGTTATGGACCATTTTTGTCCTCAGGGGATAGTATTGGTGTGAAGTTCCCTGTGGCCTATGGGTGGCGCTGCCATATTGGGCCGGGGTTGAACTATCAATACAGTGCTGTGCCTTTTGTGACCCCTCTCGGCAGCCGTACAGCGGGGCGGGGAACCTGCTGTGCGTGCCGGGAGAGGATATAAAAGGGGCAGACATTTTCTGAGCGGGATCCACCCCCAGGCACCTTCAGCCTGGGAGTGCGTGTGGCTCATCTCCGGGTGCCCTCGGCCCGGAGGCTGTGTTCCGGTTCCACCTCAGGCACCTTTAGCCTGGGGCGAGGTACTACCTCACCGTTCCTGTCCACCGGGGTATGGAGACCCGGGGGCTGCAGCGCTGGCTCGGGCCCAGCACCTTCGGCTGGGGTCCACTAGGGATTGAGGAGTCCAGGGGTGCCACCTTGCGAGGGGACCCACACCCTAAGAGAAGGGAGGATCATTCTGAGGAACCGATGCGGTAGTCACGGTGAAGGAAGGGTCTGTTGACTCTCTGGGGGGACATCTTCTCCCTGATAGCGGCCATGTTCTAAAAAGGGAGTTCAAGTTCATCAGGTCCGTGGCAGGGGCCTTATTCCCCAGGTCTGTGGCAGAGACCAACTTCACGGTCTGTGGCAGAGACTGTGCGCCTATAACTGTTTGAGAATCTGAGCAGTGAAGAGTTTGAGCTACGTTTGTGCCTGGACCTCCTCCACACCTTGGGTTGTTTTCTTTGCTCCAACCCTTTCCTATCCAAAGAGACTGTTTATTACAAAGTGAGAATAAATACTGAGTTGGAGATTCCGATGGTGTGGACATTTACATTACTGGGGAAGTCAAGGACTTGCATCTACACATGGTAGAGGTGAGAATCATTCTCAGGAGGACTGACTCTGGCTGCAGACACGACCCAAAAATAACACCGCTCAACCTCTTTACACAGGAGGGTACGGGCTTCTGGTGCGGTGTGCCTGTCCCCCCCTGTGAGGAGCCGTGTTAAATGCAGGAGGGGGATAGGTGGGTGCGCTAGACATGTTAGCGATTCCCCATGTAAATATAAAGGCTACCATAGTGTGATACTGTATGGATTTTATTATAAAACACAAGGATGTACACTTACAATTACGCTGTAGATTAAAAAGCATGTGATAAAATTCAAGCCGGCCGGCTCTTTCTCTCCGCTCGTTCCTTCCGGGACTGATGCGTTTTATCGAGGTGACGTCAGCACGATACAATGCATCCTTGTGTTTTATAATAAAATCCATACAGTATCACACTATGGTAGCCTTTATATTTACATGGGGAATCGCTAACCTCAAGGAAAACTGAGGATTTCAGGCGCAGAGGACTTAGGAGTGTCTGCAGCATTCCAATAAGAGACCCAGGGCTGGGGTAATTAGCCACAAGCGGTTACGATCTCCTGACAAGAGATCTATACAGCTGGTAAGCAGCTTTGATATTAAAGGTGGAGGATCCTTTTCTATTTCATCACTTCTTGGGTGCTTATCTGTTTGGAGTCACCGGTGATCAACACATTGAAGAACTGTTTTTTAGAACTGTATCCTATCACTTCCAGTGTGGGACCTACTGTTTGTGTTAATATTGACTTCAGTGACATGGACATTTGGAAGGGTATTCATTTTGGTTTCATATGACATACATGCACCATCTGGGTCCATTAGTGTCTTGTGACATTACTTTGGATTTCAAAGACCAATTAGTTTTTGTTTATTTCACTATGTTTCACACATCACTTTTTTTTCACGATTTTGATGCCATATTATTTATAATTATCAATTTTATGGTGCAGTTCATATATTAGTATCTATATATGATTGATATAATTTTTGTACTAGTAATTTGCAGCATAGCTCGGTTTGTTTATAACTTAATGAATATGTATAAATTGTACTTCTGACTTGCAGAGAAGTACACTCAATCACAGAAATAATAAATGTAGTTTACATCATTCTTTAAATATATAAGTTTTGCCACAGAAGTGAACTTACCTTGTGTTAATGAGGTGTCAGATGCTCGTCTACCCTCTCGAAAACTTACAGGAGACCTATTGTGAGTTTCCCGTTTTTGAGAGGCCATAGCTGGCATGGGTAAATTGGTAGGTCGCAGTCCTATGTATGGTGGGGTTAGCCTGCTGACGGACTGGTTGGCCATAGCTACTTCTTTCAAAACCCCAGAGTCCTCCTGGACATTTAGGTCACCTTGAATAGATCCCATTTCATATTCTGAGTCCACGCTCCCAAGAGAAGGATGGTTACCAATACTGAAGAGATTACCTATGAAAGAAAATGACAGTGTGGTAAAGACATTGTACACATTAACACCCCAACAATGCCTGGAACAATTATCAAGCCAGCATTATGTCACCTGCTTCAAAATGCACAGAGATTAACCGGTAATAATCAGCAATATTCCCAAAAATTTATGAAAACCCATACTGACAAAAAATGTGTACACAATATTATGTGTCATGATATACTATATACACACACAATATAAATTTATATATACATTTTTATTTTGTTATCTCAGAGAACAATTAGCTTTTTTTTTATCAATGCTTTTCAAATTATACCTATAGACAGGGCTTTTTTTCCCAGGTCTGTTCCACCACCTCTGGCTCCAGAGCCTTTGGTTCCTGCTCACACAATCACTTGTAAACACAGAAGTCCGGTTTCTGTGTTTACAAGCGACAGCCCTGCACTCTGTGTAATCCCCCGGAACTCTGCACCAAATTTGACTTGGAGGGTGTGTGTGTGTGTGTGTGTGTGTGTGTGTGTGTGTGTGTGTGTGTGTGTGTGTGTGTGTGTGGGGGGGGGGGGGGGGGTCCAGCACCTTATGTTTGGGGAAAAAAGCCCTGTTTATAGACAAAACATGTATTTTTTTCATTCTAGATAGAGTGGAGAAAGGTTAAAATCTCTGTAAAGCCCTGTACACACGATCGGTTTTACCGATGAAAACCGTCCGATGGATTGTTTTCATCAGACAAACCGATCGTGTATGGGACCCATCTGTCTTTTTTCCATCGGTGTTAAAAAATAGAACTTGTTTTAAAATTTTCTAATGGATCAAAAACCGATGGTAAATTCTGATCGTCTATGGTCAAGTCCATCGGTTAAAAAACCCACGCATGCTCAGAATCAAGTCGACGCATGCTCAGAATCAAGTCGACGCATGCTCAGAAGCATTGAACTTAATTTTTCTCGGCTCATCGGAGTGTTTTACGTCACCGCGTTTGGAACGGTCGGTTTTTTGACTGATGGTGTGTGGGCAAGACTGATGGAAGTCAGCTTCATCGGTTTTCCGATGGAAAAATCCATCGGTTTAAAAACCATAGGAAATCCGATCGTGTGTACAGGGCTTTAGTGTTTTTTTTTTTTCTTTTGCTATTTTTGCCTTGTAGGTTTAAAAGGAAGTGTGAGAAATAATCTCCTCTTAGACAGTGTCCCTATTGGAAGGATACACTTTATTTCTGCTCTGGTGACCACTCAAAATGTTTGAATTGAGGAGTTACTTCATGTCTTATGGTCACTTGCTGGCTAGAGTCATCTGGTGAGCGCATTTTGTTGTCACTTTGGGTAAAAGGGATTTTATTTTTCACATGGTGTCGAAGCGGAATCATCTAAAAAGATTTCTGGAGCCGTTTTGAACTTTTCATGATATATTTGTTTGAGCAATCAAAAAACATATCAATCAATTTTTTCTGTAACATTTGTGCACATGTTTGAAGTGAAGCAATTCACTAATACACGTTCACAAACGCATACGTATTATTTGCATAGATCACTTTTTGCACTTATAGTGATTGTTTTGGGAGCGCCCTTTATTACGTAATTTATTCCTCATTCATTTTTACCAATTTCAGGTGCAGCAACCCCCAAAGCTGAATCCTGGCCTAGGCCAACAAGGCCCAGGCCTAGGGCAGCACTTTGCAGGGGGGCAGCACGGAAAGAGTCCCCGCCGGCTTGTGCTACACTGTTAGTGTAGCGGCAGTCTTATGGGGCGGACTGGGCAGAGAGGCAAAATTAGTCTAGCGCCCCCATAAAGCGGCCACACTGCTTCCGGTATGTGCTTAAAGTAGAACTATAGGCAAAATTTTATTTTCATTTTGGATAGAGTAAGTGAAGGTTATAGTCCCTGTCAGTTTATTTTTTACCATCCCTGTCCCATTGCAGTGATTTCCCTTCACTTATGCCCCATAGCCAAACCGTAAGTGAGAGGAAATCTATGCAAAATAAATCCCCCCCCCCCGCCCCCCAGGACCTCAGAACTAGTGTCCCCACTCAAAATTTTCTGGGCGGGTCTTAAGGGGTGTGGCCTTGACAGGAAGGGGTGGGTCATATTTAAATTAGGGGGGTGCACAAGTTTAGTCAGGCCTGGGGCAACACAAAACCTAAATACACTACTGGCAACCCCTCTCTCCTTTTTGTTTCACCATTGGCATCAGTATCCATTTATATATTACTCAAAATGTTGGATTTTCCCATCACTTTTAGTCCAGGCGATATTGGTCACCAAGATAGAGAGAATGAATCTCCCTAATAGGGACACAGACAGCAATTATGTATCTTCAATATTAGCAGCTCAATGTATAATTTATCATACTGTACAGTATGTGATGTTCTATTTATTATTTCTAAGAAATTGATATTAACAAAAAGACATCAAACTGTAGTATTAATCCCCTTTTGTTATGAAGGTTTTGATATTGTTTTCATACAATTTGTTTATATCCCTGAAGAAGGGAATCTGCTGATGCCCTGAAATGAGTTGTCGAAGATTACAATAATCGACTAAAGCAATTTCTATATTAGGAACAGTTAGGGCTCGTCACACTTTGGTGACATTTTTCTCCACTAGATATACACAGGTCACCACTAGGGCACATACAGCGGGTAAAAGTAGTATTGAACATGTTTATAAAGGTGCTATTGACATTACATTTTCTCCACATGTCGGCAACAGCTCATGCAACATGCAGGTTGTAGAAAACAATTGCTTCCCAAGTGCCTCGCTTACACCTCAATGTTGGTGTAATATGCACTGTGTCTGCATTTTCTGCATTGCACTGGATGGCATTGCATGTTTTCACACAGCAGTACAGCACACCGTGCTGCTTTGCAGTGACATGAATGAAGTGTTACATTATGACACTTCAAATAAAGTAAAAAAAAAAAAAACACAAGTAGTGATGCTCTGAAATGCACATCGCACAGCTTATTGCCAGAGTCAACACTGCACAGTACAATAGAACGCTGCGATTTATCATGCAGGGTAGAATGAGCCTAGCCTTGTCTATTCCTACCGTTTGGCCCATGCAAGACATTGCTCATGTTTGGCTGATCCCTTAGGTTGTACTTTTATCTCAGGGATTGATAACGTATTGAAGCCATTTTGAAGTTCTGATCAGTGTTAGTTGCTGCTTGTTCTGGGTCTGTTATTCATGATTGCTGCACATCGCCCACCCGGGGGTGCGTGTGAGAGCGGCGGTTCTAGGGCGCAATCATATGATGTCGCCCCAGAACGAAAGTGCATCCCGCCTGCCATCATTTTACTATAAGGTGGGCAGGAAGTTGTTAAAAGCCACAATTTTATTTTTTCATTTTATAGAGAGTAGATAATTGTTAAAACCCCTATCAGTTTTATTGCCACCTGTGTCCCTTTCTTTTTACTTCCTGTCCTGTATATGCAACTAAGTAAAAATAAATACCCATTAAGGCAACTGAAACAGGAGTCCCCATTTTAATGACAGCACAAAATTTGGGATTTTCCCCATCACTTTCTTTCCTGGTGAAGGAAGTCACCAGGACAAATAAAGAGGATGAATCTCCCCAGTGTGGACAGACAACAAACAAAACTGACTTAGGCCCCTATCACACTCATACGACTTGTCCCACGATTTGTGATGGCAAAGTAGCATGACAAGTAGTTTCCCATGATTTCCAATGACAACCATTCATATTAGTACAACTTCAAGTCGTTCCGACTTCAAAGTAGTCCCTGCACTACTTTGGTCCGATTTTGATGCCACTTACACAGGCATTCCCTGAAATCTCGGCTGAAAATCGCGGTGAAGTCGCACTAGTGTGAAAGGGGCCATAGGCTCTAACTCTTTACTACTCCATCCAAAACTTTAAAAAAAGGTTTGGATTTAAATACACTTTAAGGCATATTCGTGGAAAAGTTTCAATAATTTTACTAGAGTTATTGACACAGAAGCTAAGTGTAATAAATTGTAAGTTAACAGCCACTTCAGATCTAAGAATAGCCGAGGAGAACCAGTAAAACATGCCTTTCGATTACATTACTGGAAAGGAAGTCAGTGGTTTAAAGAAACATGTAATCAGCTGTACCACAAGAAATATTTTTTGTAATACAAAGAAAGCCTCTAAAAATATATTTTCCATTTTCAAACAATTAAGTCAACATTGTTGTCTTTTTTAGTTATCAAGTGCATTGTGTTAAAATCATTCCGGGGGCACCTTGCAATAAAGCCAATTTTCCAAATACCCATGATTGTTCATACGACATCGCTTTACAGTCCTTACCTTCCATATCCGATGCTATATTGGGCACTACTACTAACTGGTTGGTAACTTCCGCCAGCGTGTGCCGCCTTTGACCACTATGCCTGCCTTGAAATGCTGCAAATGTTGCAGAAGGATCATCCTCTGAGTCGTCTTCTGTCTCTATACCTTCATCAATAGAGGTCTCCATCATATTCGATGGCAAGGACTGGCAACCCTTCCGTACTGTCATAGGGGGCAGAGGATCCATCAGACACCCATTAACCTAAAAGATTGGATGAAAATTCTGACTTTAATATACAAGTGTACAGAAAATTGAGGTTTTAGCTGGGTAAACGAAGCTTCATTTCTATACATGGGCTAATTAATTTGAACAAATATTTCTATAAACATTACAATACATATTTTAAAATTGACTGCCTGATCCTAAGCTAAATACATTCCAGGAGCAAAACAAAATAATGTTCAAAGTCTTACAGTTTGTTATCTTTAAGAAAGAAGCCACAGACTGAGGAGATTAGCCTGTGTCCTACCAGGAGCTGCAGAGAAGGGCCCTTGAACCCATCATTTAAGCAATGGTATCTCTGTAGATGTCTGACATGCCCTCTGCTGAGTCACAGCTAGAGCTTTCTAGTCAACAGGAAACATAAGGTGGCTATTGGTCTTACCCATAGAGGGGCATATTGGACAAAAAACCTTCAGTGTGCAGCTCTAACCTCAGCCCCCTTTATACACACCTGAGCCAGATCTCAATCCAGCGATGTGCACGAGAGCAGAAACTCTCCCAGGTCTCTCCCTCCTTATTGGCTGAGACACAGCAGCAGGAGCCATTGACTCCCGCTGCTGTTAATAACAGCCAGTAAGGAGGGAGCGGGGGTGGGGCTGAGCCACGCTGTGTGTGCCTTATGGACACAGAGGCAGATCAGGAGCGAGCATGTGCAAATGCACCTGAGTAAGCAACAGGGGGGAGCCAGGAGCGCCGACAGGGGACCTGACCAGAGAAGAATTGCACAGAGCAGGTAAGCATAACAGGTTTGTTATTTTAAAAAGAAAAAATCGGAACCTTTAAAAACATTTTAAAAGAAAAAGTTCAATCTTCCTTTAAAGGGTTAGTTTGCCTTTACAGACTTTTGCCACAAGTCTCCCTATGCATTACTGCGTCCTCAATACATTACCATGCAGAGCTCTATTTTCCTCCCCTCTCCGTCCTGCCATCTCCAGGCCAAAGAGGGGAAGGGGAATGGAATGAACAGTGAACTAACCCCTTAAAGAAGACCTCTATGTAAATCTGCTTAGTTTGGCATTGGTGAAGGGTGATGGTCTAGCTATAGCTACATTATCCTGATTTTCCACTGTTCCTGTTGCTTGGGTTGTTAACATAAGCACCATATTTCCCAGCCTCCTTCCATCCTCTGACTGCTTCAGTTCTCCATGCTGCAACTAAGGCAGTAAAAATCTAGTACCGGATTGTTTTAGCGGACAAATGTCACATAGACTTGATTGCCACATACCCATATAGCAGCAATGTGCCATTCAATTCTATGAAATGTTGGGGTGCAGGCATTGGCAACTCGGCAAAGGGGTTGCATGTCAGGTAAAGGTACGGGGGAGATGACGATCATTGAATCTTAAATAAATGCACAAGTTTATATTGAGATTTTGGACACTTTTCTTATTCCATCAATTGAAAGGATGTTTGGTGATGATGACATTATTTTTTTCAGGATGTAATCTGATGCACATGTTTGTTTTACAACTGCATGGTGATTCCATAATATTTTCCTCAGAATTGAGTGATTCCATATTTTTCCCTCTGTTTGATCTGCAAAAACAGTTGCAACTGACTACAGTTTTCTTTCTTTTTTTTTTTTTTTTAAAGGGTAACTCCACTTTCGTGGGAAAAAAAATAGCAAAGAAAAAAGAAAATAGCGTGTACAATTGCAATACAAGTCATATTGTAATTGAATGGTATTAAAAACGACCTTTCCTTTTCAATCTGCAGCCGCTGTAATTTTCTATAATTTTCTATAAATGCAATGCAATATAGCTAACTGGGAGGTGTTCTATACACAGAATGTGTACAGAACGCCCCCCAGAAAGATAATTTCCTGCTTGTGTGATTGGCTCGCCAATTTTCCCAGAAGTCTGCCTAAGATACAAGTCCGTTTTCAGGCATTCCCTGCAACAAAAATGTCATTTTTGGTGCGATACTTCCAATAGAAACACGTCTACAAGGGATGCAGGCCCAGCAGCTTTTCTCATTAGTGCCCTCCAGCTGCCACAGCTGATAGATAATTATGAAACCACTCCCACAGGCACAGACAAACACATATGGATTTCTTCAGAATAAAAAAAGGTAGGAATCTGCAACAAAGGTTGTTATAATCTTTGCAATGTACATAGATCACCCAGGGGGGAAGGTTTTTTTCCTCAACAAAAGTGTAGTTACGCTTTAACTGTTTCTTAAAGCCAGAAGGCTGGAATGTTAAATGAAAATAGTTTTGAGACATGTCCAATTCGGTTTTTTTTACACAATTAACCACTTGCCACCTGCCGGCCGTCAAATGTTCTGGGCGGGCGTCATATGACATTCTTGCCTTTCCGGCCCACCAGGGGCCACCTGCCGCATCACTGGGGACCCGATGATGCGCGTGCCCGGCGGCTGCGATGTCCGCTGGACACCCGCGATTGCCCAGTAACAGAGCAGGACCGTGGATCTGTGTGTTCCTTGTACAGAGGAACACAGATCGGTTCTCCTCCCCTTGTGAGTCCCCTCCCCCTGCAGTTAGAATCACTCCCTAGGTAACATACTTATCCCCTTGATTGCTCCCTAGTGTTAACCCCTTCCCTGCCAGTCACATTTATACAGTAATCAATGCATTTTTATAGCATGGATCGCTGTATAAATGTGAATGGTCCCAAAAACGTGTCAAAAGTGTCCGATATGTCTGCCGCAATATCGCAGTCACGATAAAAATCGCAGATCGCCGCCATTACTAAAAAATGTATTAATAAATTATTTTTTTTACCAAAAATATGTAGAAGAATACATATTGGCCTAAACTGAGAAAACAATTTGTTTAAAAAAATAATAATAATTGGATTTTTTTTTATAGCAAAAATTAAAAAATATTTTTTTTTTTCAAACTTGTCACTCTTCTTTTGTTTATAGCGCAATAAATAAAAACCGCAGAGGTGATCAAATACCACCAAAAGAAAGCTCTATTTGTGGGAAAAAATTATATATTTTATTATATATATTATATAATTAAATTTGGGTACAGCGTCACACGACCGCGCAATTGTCATTCAAAGTGTGACAGCGCTGAAAGCTGAAAAAAATGGCTTGGGCAGGAAGGGGGTGAAAGTGCCCTGTATTGAGGTGGTTAAACAATTGAATGAACATTTTTCAAGAGTGGCGATTCTATACTTTTTGCCAGGGGTTGTACATTGCAATTCCATACAAGCAATACAGTGGTACTTCCTGACAATTTTTTTTACACTCCCTATGTATTTTTTGATGTCCTAAAAATACTGGATCTTATTAAATGAGACTTAAAGGGGTTGTAAAGGTATTTTTTTTTAAAAATAACAAACATACCATACTTACCTCCACTGTGCAGTTCGTTTTGCACAGAGTGGCCCTGGTCTTCTGGGGTCCCTCGGCGGCTGTCTCAGCTCTTCCGCGTAAGAGATAACCCCCGTTTTGGGAAGCTCTCTCCCAAGGGGGTTAGCTTGCGGGCGCGCTCCCGTGTGATACAGTGGCGGCTATAGCCGCCAAGTGTACCACTCGGCCCCGCCCCCGGCGCGCCGTGCCATTGATTCGATTGACAGCAGCGGGAGCCAATGGCTGTGCTGCTATCAAGCTCCAACGAAGAGCTGCATCCAGCTGGGGGAAACCATCGCGGGAACGAGCCCACCGAGTTTCGTGCCTCAGGTAAGTAAAACGGGGGGGCTGGGGGGCCCGAGAGTGCAAGGGGTTTTTTCACCTTAATGCATAGGATGCATTAAGGTGAAATAACACAAAGCTTCAAAACCCCTTTAAACAGAGGACTTGGAATAAGTGTGTAAACAGGAACGTCTTAATAGACTGGGAAAGAAGAAAACTAAAATCTGTAAATTCTTTACAGTACCTAGTTCGTGACACTTTTCACGTTTCTAATTAGTTCTGATTAAAGATCTTAAAATCGCAAACCTAAATGATTGTAACTAATGTGAGAAACACTGTGTAACCCACAAAAGCTAATTGCATACATCCAGTGGCTTTTGATGACAGACAATGCGCCAAAGTGGCCACCAAAGTCAATAGGCTGTACCATGCAAACGCATCACATCCATGTAATTAACAGAAAATGTGTTACATTAAGAACTTCTGATTTTGTATCAAAGCGGCCTATCCCAAATCAGCAAGACATGACAACAATGCCTTTGGCAGGGAAGGAGCTTAACAGAAAACCATGCAGGAAATGGTGGCAGAGACTTGGGAATTTAATCATTTCTCTTCAGGATGTGACTAAGAATCCGTTCCAAAGGAAAATGCATCTGCAAGCAGCTGATCCTCTGAACTTCCAAACCAGAGGGGGCCTCCTTCACTGTGTAATGTCTGTCCACTCTTGACAATACCAACACAAGTTTCTTTCCCCTTTAAATGGCTGTCCGTGAGTGGTGTTCTCACAGGAGGAATGTGCATGTTATGAGTACATAAATTAAACCATTAGCTCGAAAGCGTCCCTTATGAAACCCAAATTGTATGTGTCTTCTAATTAAATAATTTCCAAATGACACATTTCCTCTGCTAGAGAGACCATAGCCCTGTGAAACACAAGCAAAGATTTTTGGGATGCTTTTATGCACTTAAAGCAGTGAAAAGTAACTCAGTGTTTGCACAAAAGGAGGATGAATAATAATAAAAAAAAAAAAAACAGCAGCATAAGTGAAATAATGCTAATGCAAGTCAAAGCAGACTAATGGAAATCCTGAAAAACATAAGACTAATGTTACAGTCGAAGTAAAAGCAGTATAGTTGCACATACATTGCCAGCGGTGCTGCTAGATTGGGTCGCGGTGTAAAACTGTTTGATGGAAAGTTTTTTGTGGGCATTTCATTTGGCAAATATTGAAAGTACTGTCTCAAAAAATCTGATAAGGGTGGGCCATGACCGAGAACTGAAGGTTTTCAATACTACAAATTTTTGAGAATTCTTTGCCATTTTTGCAAAATGAACTGGAATCAATGGGAAAAGCAAAATGTAAGTGGTTTGTGGCAGCTTTTAAAAATGCAAGGAGCTCTAAATGGCTCCTTAGAGGTTTAGAAGCATCTTTCAACTATCCTAGACCTGTTCTTGTGCTAAAAACTTTCCTTTTTTTTTCACCTCATTTTATGTTTAAAAACAAAACAAAACCCTGAAATTTGAAAAATAGTAAAATAAAAAATGTAAAGCAACAGTAAGCAAAAAAAATAAATACAAAAAAAATCAAAGAAACTGTGTCCTATTGCAACGTTGTCTATAGGGGGTTGATTTGTTTAACCTAAAGGGGTTGTAAAGGTTCATGTTTTTTCACCTTAATGCATCCTATGCATTGAGATGAAAAAACATTGACGATTACCGCCCCCCCAGCCCCCCGTTTTACTTACCTGAGCCCTGGAAAGTCCCACGTTGCGAACGTGCTGGATCTTTCCCCGAGCTTCTCGGCTCTTCATTGGATAGATTGATAGCAGCGCAGCCATTGGCTCGCGCTGCTGTCAATCAAATCCAATGACAGGGGCGCCGGGGGCGGGGCCGAGTCCTGCACTCGGCGGCTATGGACGCTGAATGCAGGACTCGGGAGCGCGCCCACAAGGTAACCCCCCTTGGGAGAGCGCTTCCCAGAGGGGGTTATCTGAGGTGGGGAGGAGCTGCCAGGGGGACCCCAGAAAACGGTGTTCGGAGCAAAATGAGCTGCACAGTGGAGGCAAGTATGACATGTTTTTTTTTTATAAAATGTGAACCTTTGGTATCACTTTAACCCACAACAAAGAACTAGTTTGTTCCACTTACTTTACTCTGTGCTTTCTGGGGGCTCTCCTAGGTAAGGGCAAAGACACTGGGCCTTCTCTCAGGATCTGAGAAAGCAGAGGATCCAAATTCCCCCCCCCCTCCCCCAAGAATGCCTTCTTGCACAACACAGTATTGCAGGATTTGGAGTGCTTTCCTAGGGTCCCAAAAAATCCACCCAGTGACGTCACCTTTGCCTACAGAAAGCAGCCGTAAGGCAAGTATTATCAACTTATTTCTTCCAATGTTGTATTATTTTTCTCTTTAACTTAGCATTTTTTAAGCTGGGGGTTAGAAGCGCTCTCAAATAAGTTGACCTTTAATTCTTTATGCAAGGTCTGCTTTAGGGGCTGGTTCACACCAGATGCAGTCCAGTGCATTTTACAGTGTTTAACATGGATTACAGTGGTCCTAGTTCACGCCAGTGTAGTGCGTTACAGTGCAGTCAACAAAAGTAGAACATGTATTTTTTCTGTATGAAACGCATATCGAACGTGGCAAAATGTATTAAAAACGCACATGTTCAATTATCCTAAAATGAGATGAAGAAAAAAAAAGGGAGGGGGAAAATGAACTGGAATACATCAAAAACACGCATGCAGAAATGCATTTAAAAATGCAGAAATTGTGGCGACAACCTGCCGTAGGCTAAATAAAAAAAACAAAAACAAAAAAACACAACAGTAAAAAAAAATAAGCCTCAATATACTCCCACCAATGCTGGTCTGACCCTGATCATTTTTATCTGAGCGCTTAAAGATCAGGGTGATTAACTATAAAAACCAAAAGGCTAAATCCAAAAAGGTCAGAAGGTTTTATCTTCTTATAGGCATAATGTTTTATAGAGCCACATTTCTTGCACAAAAACAAATTTACACTGTGACCTTGGCTACTTATTAGAGTCCCACCAAAGCCTTGTTAACCTGAGAAATAAATATATACATATTTAATATTCCTCTAGAGCACTCATAAAAGATGTTGCTTCTCCCCGTGTGTGTAGAAGCAGCAGCATTTCAGAGAGGATCCCCGCGGTGAAGCTAAAAATACAGGATATTACACATTGTTTTTACAGCTCTCAGCGGCTCAGCTGAGATTTTCTGCAGCTGAACTATCACGACTCTACAAGTGATTGTTCATCGGTGCACCATTAATGTACCTATGATAACCTCCCCGTTGCCTAGACTAAACATGAAAAAAAAAAAGGAAAAAATAAAATGGTATTTCACTAACATAAGCGCATTTCATTGCATGTGCCACCTTTCACCATTTCCTATTCCCTAGGGCAGTGATGGCGAACCTTGGCACTCCAGATGTTTTGGAACTACATTTACCATGATGGTCATGCACTCTGCAGTGTAGTGTAGAATCACGGGAAATGTAGTTCCAAAACATCTGGGGTGCCAAGGTTCGCCATCACTGCCCTAGAGCCAGAAAAAAAGTGCATTGTTTTTTAAATCACTGTAGCTTTAGGCCTTAACACTCTCCCAGATCCCTTTGTGTCTACAAATGAAGGTGGAAGTGAAGTCTCTTTCTTTTTATAAAAAGTGCTGACAGGTGGGTCTGGCTAAGTCTCTCCGGTCATAAATGTTTTTACCTGCCTGTCGGCAATTTTTTTATGCTTGTGTACACCGAGCCACTCATGAACAGCTCACTATACAGTTATGGCATGACTCTGTGCTGGGAGAAAGTAACTTCCATGTGCGAGAGTTATATCATCACAGCCTAGCCAATTAGGATACCTGAAGACTCCGAACCCCAAAGAAGACCGGATGAAGATGAAAGTACTTGCAATAGAGGGAAGCGCCGATATCATGACCCTGGAAGGAATCCCTTTGGTAGATAAATATGTGATAATGTCCCAAGATGCAGTTCATACTAGCACATTAAGGCTAAAAGCTCCCGGGGGTCCGATTTGTTTCAAATTTTTTTGTCAATGGTTTAGTTCAACTCTAAGGATGGCCCAATTACTGCACACTTGATTACAACATTGGAAAAACAAAAAGCATTGTATTGAAGTTATATATATATATATATATATATATATACATATACACACACACACACACTCTCTATATTACCAAAAGTATTGGGACACAGGGTCCATAAAGACATGGATGAGTGATTTTGGGGTGAAGGAACTTGACTGACCTGCAGTGTCCTGACCTCAACCCAACAGAACATCTTTGGGATGAATTATAAAAGAGACTGGGAGCCAGGCCTTCTCATCCAAATCAGTGCCTGACCTCACAAATGCGCTTCTGGAAGAAGGGTCAAACATTCCCATAGACACACTCCTAAACCTTGTGGACAGCCTTCCCAGAAGATTTGAAGCAGTTATAGCTGCAAAGGGTGGGCCAACTCAATATTGAACCCTACGGACTAAGACTGGGATGCCATTAAAGTTCATGTGTGTGTAAAAAGGCAGGCATCCCAATACTTTTGGTAATATAGTGTATGAACATACACACACACACGCAGTCAGGTCGACTTGTACTACAGTAGGTGCCGCCGATATTGTGTCAATCTCGCCGCTTGACGTCATGGGACCATGTGACTGTGACGTCATGTGAAGCCTATATTAATCTCTGCGGACCGAAGATTTATCATTACTGCGAGAGGAAGCGTTGAGTCAACATCGAGGAGGAGAAGAGGGAAGAAGACGCCGACTGCGACAACGGGAAGACCGGCTCCTCCACTAGCAAAAGAGCTACCAAGAAGTTAGTGGAGGGGCCGGCAGAAGGACAACGGAGAGCCGGACGAGACGACGGAGAAGACCGGGCCTCCGCTAGCAAAAGAGCTAAAAAGAAGTTAGCGGAGGCCCGGCGGAAGAAAGAACCGGAGAGCGCGGCGACGACACCGGAGACCCCCGAAGTCGGAAGAAGACCTCCGGAGCGGTGCAATAAAATACTTTTAAAAACTGTGTTGTGTTTTTATTACCATTTTTTTCCCACCAGGTGAATGGGTAGGGGTACGATGTACCCCATACTCATTCACATAGGGTGGGGGGGCCGGGATCTGGGGGCCCCCTTATTAAAGGGGGCTCCCGGATTCCGATAAGCCCCCCGCCCGCAGACCCCAACAACCAACGGCCAGGGTTGTCGGGAAGAGGCCCTGTCCTCATCAACATGGGGGCAGGGTGCTCTGGGGTGGGGGGGCCGCAGGTCACCCCCTGCCCCAAAGCACCAAACCCCCCATGTTGAGGGCATGCGGCCTGGTACGGTTCAGGAGGGAGGGGGGCCGCTCTCATCCCCCCCTCTTCCCCTGCGGCCTGCCAGGTTGCGTGCTCGGATAAGGGTCTGGTTTGGATCTTGAGGGGGACCCCCACGCCGTTTTTTCGGCGTAGGGTTCCCCTTCAAATCCAGGGCAGACCCAAGGGCCTGGTATGCTCCTGGAGGGGTTACCCACGCCGTTTTTTCTTTAAAAATTGGCGTGGAGTTCCCACTCAGGATTCATACCAAACGCAGTGCCTGGTATTGGTGGGAATCCGCGTCGGATCCCCGCCTATCGGCAATGCGTGTCGCTCAATACAGTGTCGCGTCTCCTCGCTATTGCAGCGAGCGCGACACGTGTCGCCACCCTGCTGCCGAGATCTCGGCACTCCTGTCGCCGAGAATCTCGGCGATGGGAGCGCGATAGATATACAATATCGGCGGCACCTACTGTAACAACCTATTTTAAAAGTCTTACCTCCACTTTCATGTTACAGTACTGGGCAGAGACTCAATATGGGGAGACGCTATACTTGTAGTCTGACCTGTTTAGACACCCCCCCCCTTCTCTTCCATATCATCTGAGGTTACAGGACTACAAAAATATACCAAATTGTGAGATTTTAATTGGGCTTTAAGGTTACCAGTGACAATGGGGTTGATTTACTAAGGGCAAACAGAATGCACTTTGCAAATGCAGTTACACTCATTAATCCCAGAGCTTTGTAAATGCAGTGAAGATTCACTTTGTAAAGAATACCCAATCAGATGCAAGAGAAAAAATAAATGCATTTTTGCTTGCAAATTATTGGATGATGGAAATCAGCAGAGCTTCACCACATTCATTAGGCTCAAGGGAAAATGAGTGTAACTGCACTATAGTCTATTTGCCTTTAGCAACTCAACCCCAATGTGTTTAGACAATAATCTAAGATTTAGTAAAGGTAATAAGCAATGCACATACCAAATGTAGTTGAGGGTTTTACACTAAAATAACCAACAAACAAATAACCTTAAATAAAAATCTACTAAAGATAGATTTGATACTGAAATACTTACTGATGGTGTATTCACGGCTTCCTCCTCTAGGAATGTCGTTTCAGCCTGGCAGCTACCTTGTGGGTATGGGAATGGCTCTACAGTGGAGGCTTCTGGGAGTACAGGTGCTCTCATCATTCTCACATTTTGTGGCATGAGGTTCACTGGAGACACCACTGTGCTTGTCTATTGAGAAATAGGCAATACAGGGTCAGTTTAACACACATTTCCTGATGGCATCAAGGCCATTTGCCATTTTCACAGCCCTGGTGCACCATGGAGTACAATAAATTCTATACAAGTATACTAGATCAGCAGAAATGTGGCATATGGGCTTATGTCTACTGAAAAAAAAATATTTACATTTTGTAGGAAACATCATTTAGGGTGCAATTTAGTAAAACATATAAAACATTATTACAATATCACTAAACTCCAAAGCCTTCCCAAATGAGACAATATATAGAAGTCGGGTAATAATATAAATAAAGGCAAATTTGTTTTTAGTTATGAATAGTCAAGGGGAAGTGCTTGTGTCAGGTTTCTGATCTGTAGAAATGTGCCCAAAGGGTTAACAAACAGCAATAAAACCCAACAGAGTTTCCAACTCTTCCCAACACTGTCGACAGGTGAAAAGTAACTGGACTGCACTTGACTTTTAGTACAATTGTGTTTTGTATCTAAATGTTCTTTAGAACTTTCCTTTCCTTCACTAGGTCCAGTTCCTGAAGTTTCTATCTCTAGCATTATTGTAAAATCCTAAGTGCTTCTAATTCAATCATTGTATTATATTTACAGTCATTGCCAAATTAAATTACAAATAAAACTTTCAAATGAAACCACAAATAAAGTTTTCTTCATGGCACAATCTTTAGTGAAGGACTTTGCCTTTCATCCAGCTAAGCTGTCTGTTTAACCACTTCCATACAGGGCATTTTCACTCCCTTCCTGCCCAGACCAATTTTTCGTTTTCAGCGCTGTCGCATTTTGAATGACAATTGCGCGGTCATGCAACACTGTACCCAAATAAAATCTTTATTTTCCCCCCCCCACAAATAGAGCTTTCGTTTGGTGGTATTTGATCACCCCTGCGGTTTTTATTTTTTGCGCTATAAACAAAAGAACAGCGACAATTTTGAAAAAAAAAAACAATCTTTTACTTTTTGATTTAATAAATCACAATTTTTTTTTAAAAAACATTTTTTTTCCTCAGTTTAGGCCAATACGTATTCTTCTACATTTTTTTTTTTTTTACCAAAAAATATCGCAATAAGCGGATTTGATCGGTTTGCGCAAAAGTTCTAGCATCTACAAAATAGGGGATAGATTTATGCCATTTTATTTATTTATTTTTTACTAGTAATGGCGGCGATCTCCGATTTTTATTGTGACCGTGACATTGCGACGGACCTATCGGACACTTTTGACACTATTTTGGGACCATTCACATTTATACAGCGATTAGTGCTATAAAACTGCACTGATTACTGTGTAAATGTGACTGGCAGGGAAGGGGTTAACACTAGGGGGCGCTGAAGGGGTTAAACATGTTCCCTAGTGAGTGATTCTAACTGTAAGCGGAGGGGACGCACAAAGGGGGGAGACCGATGTGTGTTCCTCTGTACTGGGAACACACCATCGGTCTCCTCACCGCTGACAGGACATGGATCTGTGTGTTTACACACACAGATCCACAGTCCTCCCATGATTTCGGCAATCGCGGGTGCCCGGCGGACATCGTGACCGCCGAGCACGCGCACAGGGTCCGGAGCAATGCGGCGGGGGCGCGTGCCAGAGCAATGCGGCGTGCGCGTGCCGGCGTGCGCGCGGCCCCTAGATGGCCGGAAATGCCCGGACGTCAATACGCCGGGCAGGAAGTGGTTAAACAGCTGCAAGTTGCTCCTGAACACTTACTTAAGTAGTACAAAAAACCCCAAAACCCGCCTACCCAATCTTCTTTATTAGTTTGTGTTCATCTTTGCTAGGTGAAAAACAAAAGGTGGCCACACATGGATCAACATTCAGCCGGTTCAGTAGGGACTGGCCAAATTTCAATCCATGCATGGGCAGATTGGTTGTAAAGAAGAAGTTGATCAACCAATCAACTTATGTACAACTAGCCTGTTTTTTTCCCCCCAAACAATCAGTGGTGCCAGTTATAGCCAGCAATACTGTTCAGTTTGTTCTGACTGCAGGAAAGGGTCCCTGCTACCGGAACACCATAGCTGATTGTACAAAACAAATGAATAATGCATGGCCTGCTTAACAGACAGCTGATCATAAAACCAGTAAAAGTACCATTGTAGCATGGAAACAATTGCTAAAGACCGCATTTGCTTTTATGTTAAATGTATAGGCAACATTTTTTAATTGTACTTTTGGTTAGAGTAGAGAAGGGTTAAAATACCGGTCATTTTACTTTTTGCAGTCTGTGTACCATTGGGAAACTTTCCCTTCACTTCCTGTCCCAGAGATGCAACAGAAAATTAGATGAAATTCCCTCTTAGAGAGTTGTCACTGGAACAGGTGTCCCCATTGAAAGACTTTCCCTCATTTCTTCTTCTAGGGGCAACTTAAAAATGTTGGAATTTCCCTTAATTTTTTTCTTGGTTACAATGGTCATCAGTACAAATAAGGGGATACATCTCTCCACTTGGAACTTCGAGAGCAATAAAACCTGGACAATAGGTCTTAACTAGTCTATCCCCAATCTAACAAAAAATAAAAAGTCATCAGGATGTACAAAAATTGGTGAAACTGAGTAGAGAACCCAGTAAACGAATGGCTGCTTTCTGTTATGCAGTAATCCAGACCCATCAGATCCATAAATTTGATAAACTAACTGACAAGTTAATTTCTGCTACTTTTAATATACACCGTGTAAATGCTATATAGTGATAATAACACTTTATAAAATTGATTTCTAAACTATAAAAGGCATGAGAACCATTTTATTAGCTTCAATTCATTTTTCCATGATGGAAACACTATTCTGCTTTAAAAATCAATACGCAACTGTATGCATCTAATCTAATGAACCTTTCTCAAATTGCGCATATTCACTGTCATTCAATTCCTATTGCCTACCCATTTCATGTAAAATTTCACAGTAAACAGCTGAATCTTTGACTCATAAAGGTCAATTATTGTTATTTACGTTTATTTCAGAACTAGTCATGCTATGAATAAGGCATTTAAATGTACGAAATGGAGCATCTGCAGTGTTAAATTTAATATACATCTAGTGCTATGCCAGATCTAACAGTGTCGGATTATATTTATATACTTTTGCTCAAAAATTACCAACTAATTTAACATACGCTAATAACATTTGTGTGTGAAAATCGTCAGGATTTTGAAACAGTCAGAGAAAGTCAAGGTTATGCAATGACAGCCAAAGTTATTACAGCCGGCTTCAAAGTTACTCTGAAGTGAGTCTTAAGGGGCTACTATTGTCTACATAATGAATACACACCATTTAATATAACAATGCACAGAAAAGTCAGCATTCGAGTAAAAATCTTGCTGTCAATATAGTTCTTATACAAATCTGATGAGAACGTGACAGCTACTTAGCTCTCACCCACAGCTCCAAAATAGACATATATATTATTTTGAATAGGCTTCCAAAGCTCTGCAATGCATTTAGGAATGCGTTCACACCATGTGCAGAGACTTTTTCTAAACCTCTCAAATGCAGGTTTCTGCTAAGGCGCACAAAAAAAAAAGTTTTTTCTGTGTGTCCTGTTAATACCACAACACTGAAAAATGTATCCTGCTATGTGCCCGTGCATGGTGACCTGCAGTTTTCCGTACTAGATAAACACCAGTCACTGCAAAGGCACAAAGAAAACAATTGTTTTCCATGTACCCTATTCACACCACAACGCTGTTGGGATATGCAGTGCTTTGCAATTTTCCACACCGCACTGGATGGTACTGTATGTAATGATGGCTGCTGTGCAGGGTCGTGAATAAAGTGTCCCTATGAGCCACTTCAAATAGAGTTGAAAAAGAAAGAAGCACCTCCCCATCCCTAATGTATAATGCACCCTGCCCTGTGCACACCCTCACTCCCATTTACTTCCCCATCCCCACTTGCAGGTGACCTCCCGATCCCTAATGTATAATGCGCCCTGCCCTGTGCACACCCTCACTCCCATTTACTTCCCCATCCCCACTTGCAGGTCACCTCCCCGTCCCTAATGTATAATGCACCCTGCCCTGTGCACAACCTCACTCCCATTTACTTCCCCATCCCCACTTGCAGGTCACCTCCCCATCCCTAATGTATAATGCGCCCTGCCCTGTGCACACCCTCACTCCCATTTACTTCCCTATCCCCACTTGCAGGTCACCTCCCCATCCCTAATGCACCCTGCCCTGTGCACACCCTCACTCCCATTTACTTCCCCATCCCCACTTGCAGGTCACCTTCCCATCCCTAATGCGTAATGCACTAGGGGTGCGCATCTTCGGTGGTCTCACGATTCGATTACGATTATCTTGTCAACGATTCGATTCGATCCCGCGATGCATCACGATTAAAAAGATGGAGGAGTCTGGAGATCGGGAAGGAAGAATCCATGAATAGGAAAGGAAGAATGGAGTAGTCTGGAGATGGGAACTAAAAGGATGAAAGAGTCCAGGGATTGGGAAATAGGAATCCATGAACAAGGAAAAAAGGATGGAGGATAGGAATGGAAGGCTGGTAGAGTCCAGGAATATTATTAGATGGAAGAGTCTAGGGGGTTGATAGGAACTGAAGGATGGAGGGGTCGGTCCAGAGATGAGAATCGGTGGGACCTCAGATTGTTCAGGGCTGCATGGGGTGGGGGTTGGAGCCTGTGAATGGAGGTGAGGTGGGTGAGGGCTATGCGGTGGCCATTGGTTTGAATAGGGAGGTGGAAGAGGAATGGGCTGGGAGCCATATCCGTCTGATGTGTAGTTTGGGTGATCTGGTGTTAGTGAACAGGAGTAGTTAGAGACATTTATATATACCGGTATATATATATATATCTATATATAGTGGGGGGGGGTTGGGCGATAGATAGTGGGACCTGAGGCGGAAGGAAGGGGCTGTGAAGGACATTAGGCAGTTTGACAGCCAGCTGGGGAACACGCCGTCATATATGAGTTAAAAACAAAATAAAGTGGGCGCTGTATGATTAGCTGGCAGCTAGGGCTAGCACTTTAATAGACCATAAAACAAAAAATGGTGTGCAGTGCTTTGCGGTGATAGATGTACAAAAAAGTAGTGAACAAATATAGTCCTGAAATATATTTAGATATAAATCTGATCTGATTGAAAGAAATCTTCTGTGTAATCAAAGTAATTCCAGTGCCGAGTCTGCTGTGTTAAAATCATTCCTGGTGAACACAGCAGAGCACACTCAGCACTGGAATTACTTTGGATACACAGAAGATTTCTTTTAATCAGATCAGATTTATATATAAATATCTTTCAGGACTATATTTGTTCACTACTTAATAAGAGACTCTTTTGTACATTTATCACCGCAAAGCACTGCACACCATTTTTTGTTTTATTGCCCTATCTGCATTCTGCATACAGTCTGGCACCTGCCTTACCATGTCAGTCCTCAGTGTCCCCCCCGCAGCCCCCTTTCCTGGCTCTACCGCTCTTCCGGCTCTCCTCCGGCTCTGCTTCGTCCTCCTCCATTACACCTCCGGCTGGATACGCCGCGGCCGCCCTGAACCCTTCCGGGACCAATGGCACTGATGGCTCCATTCTCCTCCTCGGAGCTCCATAAGCCGGACGCCGCCACTCTTAGCAGCAGGGACATCTCCAGCCCCAGCGCTCCATGTCCCCGCCAACGCGCGCACAGCGTGGCTCCTCACTTCCGCATTCCGTCACCATGACGCCGCCTGGGATCACCGTCTATTGGCTGGTGAGGGGGTGGGACGATGAGGGGAGGGAAGGTGATTGATGGATGGTGTCACTCGGCTGCAGTCTGTCTGCTCTAAACCTGACATGGCGATTATTTAAAGGTACAGCATCGATGCCGCATCATGGACGGTCGAATCCCGATGCATCGATGCAACGATTATATTCAACACCCCTATAATGCACCCTGCCCTGTGCACACCCTCACTCCTATTTACAGTATGTCCCCATCCCAACTTACAAGTCACCTCCCCATCCATAATGTATAATGCACCCTGCCCTGTGCACACCCTCACTCCTATTTACTTCCCCATCCCCACTTGCAGGTTACCTCCCCATCCATAATGTATAATGCCCCCTGCCCTGTGCACTCCCTCACTCCCATTTACTTCCCCATCCCCACTTGCAGGTCACCCCACCTTTTCCCTAATGTATAATGCACCCTGCCCTGTGCACTCCATCACTCCCATTTACTTCCCTATCCCCACTTGCAGGTCACCTCACCTTTTTCCTAATTTATAATGCACCCTGCCCTGTGCACACCCTCACTCTTATTTACCTCCTCATCCATAATGTATAATGCACCCTGCACTGTGCACACCCTCACGCCCATTTACTTCTCCACTTGCAGCCTGGCATTACAGCCAATAGAGTTTACCGTTTTAATTGTATTTATTTTTTTATATATATTTTAAAGTTGCACTTCTGTTTGTCCAAAAGAAATATTTTTGTTTGTTTTTTGAAGCTTGGTTTTATTTATTTTATATATCACAATGGCTATATCTGTGTCTGTAGTGCATTTATAAACTTTAATACCATAAATAATAACATATTAGATTTTTGCTCCAGGAGTATATAATGAGTTTGGAAATTCTAGAGAAATGCTTAAATAATGCATTCCAATTTAACTAAACCTTTTCGATGTTTGTCGAGTAAAATGTACTGGAGATTTTAGTCGACTAAATGAAAATTGGAATATATTTTCATTATAGTTTTCATCAGTTGACTGAATTCTAATTTTATATTCATTTACTTTTCGCCACTAAAAACATGCAGCTGATGAAAATATTTTCGTAGACGAAATTAACACTGGTGCTGACTGCAGAGCAGTGACATAATCTAGTCAATCGAGTAATAGAAAAAAGCAGTCTAAGGATGACCTCATCAGTAAGTTGCATAAATATTGAGGTACCGTACATACTCCAGTATAAGCCGACTTTTTCAGCACATTTTTTTATGCTGAAAAAAGCCCCCCTCGGTGTATACTCGAGTGACGTCTCCCGCTGTGTCATGCAACTGTTTCGGCGGTGTTCTGTCAAACAGCGGCCGTCCACTGTAACAAAGCCCTGCCTCCTCCTCACTCGTGATAGATGGAACACTGATAAAATGCTGGGAAACTGAATCAGTGTTCCTTCTATCACGGACGAGGAGGAGGCGGGGCTTTGTTACAGTGGACGGCCACTGTTTGACAGAACACCGCCGAACAGTTGCATGACACAGCGGGAGACTGTAAACAAGGCGAGGCTGCAGATGGGCGCAGTGAGGCTGCAGATGGGCACAGTGAGGCTGCAGATGGGCACAGTGAGGCTGCAGATGGGCACAGTGAGGCTGCAGATGGGCATTGTGTACCCTAGGCTTTTACTCGAGTCAATACGTTTGCCAAGTTTTTTGTGGTAAAATTAGGTGCCTCGGCTTATATTCGGGTCGGCTTATACTCCAGTATATACGGTAAGTATTTAACACAGTAGCAAACAATGCTTATGTATGGGTTTACTGCTCTAAAATGGTAACAGGTCCACTTTAAAATATGTTATCCTCCATGACAGACAGTCTGTGACCTTCACCAAGGTTGGTTTTACTTCCAACACCATCGATAAGATGAAAACATTTCATGAATGAATTAGGCAGCACATAGCGAACACAAGCTACTGCGTAAAACCTATTGTTCACGTAATGCTCAGAGACTTGAAAGAACTTGCTATGCAGATAAGAGCTTAGATTTAACAGAACACTCTACTCTCATGTCACATGAAATCTTGACAGCTGCTTTCTTGGATTCCTTGTTCTTTTTTTAGGAGATGATTTGCTCAGGACGCTGTGCAACAACCAGTTTATCTTTTATATCACAGTAATTATTGTTATTGACAGAACATTATCTCCTGTTGGTTTGGTTAATAGGCCATGCAGCTCTGGATACGAGTTGGGAATGTAAAGTGAAAAAGGTTTATTACCAAGTCACGCCTAATTTAGACACCGGGATATCTGACAGTCATCTCATTAAGCTAGAACAATTGTTATTTACGATAATGACCGTTATTTGCCACCATGGGAGCCAATGAAAAGTGAAAATAACTATTGTTATGGCAAATAACATGTTATAGCTTAGTAAACGTAGTTGTGTTTAAATGGTCAGGAAAAGACTGGGCACAATAAAATTTTCTAGAAATAATGGTTAATGAAAAACAAAATATATAAGCATGTTGGGGCTTACGCAAAGAAAAGAACATTTCCAGCAACCAATAATCTATGTTTCAGCGTCAACTCTGCACTACAGTAATGGCAGATAGGAAATGGCCAGCTTCTGTTTTTTCTAGCACGCTTTTTCATATAGAAGTTAAATAATTTTTTTTGTTTTAGAAAAAAGAGATACATTTTAATTAAAATAAAGATCTATCCCTCACGCAATGGAAGAACCTGCCTGCGCAGATCAGGTCACAGCACTAACCAATCAGCAATTGTCTTATACTTTTTCTGACAGCTGCAAACTGATGAAAGATAAAATTTGACTGGCAGATAGAGGTTACTATATTTATAGCACTATTAATCCTTGTATGGCGTTACTAGCCAAGCCAGGCGGCATAATCAACATGTTTCTATTTATTAGGGTGGATCTGCATGAATGGAAGGGGCAGCACCACTATGACATGGTGGCATTTGTTGCTTGATGGCTAGATTATGAACCATATGTCACTGATTAATTGATTCCTATGATAACTGTATATATTTTTTGTAAATGCAAGCAGTGCAAGTACCTGAATGTGACTTGCTATCAGCCTCTCATAGTAGCTGAGCATAGCTCAGATTGGGAGAGTGAGAATCAGCAAAAGCAGCGAGTCAGTTCTGCTGCGGAGCATGGAGCATGCCCATAGGAGGAGAGAGCAGGGTAACAGAGATATAAGCTTGTCAGTTTGCTGCTTCCTCTTTAATTTGGGGGTTGGAGGAGAAACCTGCAAGAGTTACTGAACTGCAGCAAAGAAACATGTTTGACAGAGCTTTTAAATTTTTAAGAATTAATGGACAGAAATGCAAACCCTTTGCAGGTAAAACTACAGTCATTTCTGCATTTCTCTCTGTATTTTGCTGTTTGAGATGGGGTTCATCTTTTAGGTATAAGTGCATTGCTGTGATAAGATTAAGAGTTACATTTTAGCCCCCATCCCCAGCTGATTAAATGGGGTTGATTTACCAAAGGCAGAGAGGCTGTTCACGTTGCAAGGGAAGTTGCACTTTCCAAGGGAATTTGCCCCAGAGTTTAGTGAATGAGGTGACGTTTCACTATGCAAAGAATAGCCAATAGCATACAAGGAAAATAAAAAATCACACAGCTGGATGATGGAATTCTGTAGAGCTCCACTCCATTCACTATGATTTGGGCAAAATCCCTTGCAAAGTACAACTTCCCTTGCAAAGTGAACAGTCTGTTTGCCTTAGTAAATCAACCCTAATGCCTTTAATGCATTGTTTTTTAATGCAAAGCCATGGAAAAAACGTAAAGCATTTACAAAGAGCCACAGATGAGAAAAGCTGCACAAAACAGCCAGCCTAGTTCCGTTTAGCTCTGACCATCCCATGATATCTTTGCCGGCCAGTTGTAAGCAAGCTTTCAAAATCATCAATTAGAGTGTAATTGCATATTGTTTGTAATCACTGCACACACAATGCGCCACAATTTGTATGTCTGAAGGCCAGCTTTAATAAATCGATGTGAAATGGCTAGGCCAATGAGGACTGTTCTCTAAAAAGAGGAAGAGTTATAAGGTCACATATTGGAACATATACATATAATTTGTCTGGATACATTCAATGAATTAATGTGGCCTAAACAATTTCTCATCTTCAAACTTTTTTAATCCTTACTGGCTCAGATTGATAGGATTGTATATATAGTTTATTATGTCTGATCTTATGGTTCAATTACTACTAGTGTTAATCACAATTAGAATAATTCAGAATTGAGCTGGAAGCATCATCATTGTAAAGTTACAAGGAGTTCTTCTGCCCGATTTTTTTTAAATCTAAATGTTCCTTTTTTTCATTCTGGGAAATTGATCTGGCATAGTATAGATAAAACTTTCCACTGCAGTGGATGAGTAAAAGGGATGTGTGTGGCACCTCAGCTCCTCGTATGGTGCTTATACGTCCTTCTTATAGATTCCATGGATCCATGTTGCAGGGAAGCCCAGTGTCTACCGGCGATATCCCAATCTAGGTCAGATCTCAACGTTTGGAGACCGATTTGCAACTAATGTCAGGTCAGGTGGCAGCAAGTGCAGTAGAAACAAACAGAATTTTCAGGGTGGTGATGCAAAGGTGAGTACAAGGCACACAGTTTACCTTTATCACTCCCCATGCAATTTGGGTCTTTCATAAATGTCATACATTGACGGCAAGAATGGATAAAGACATGCAGCTCCACACAGACATACTGTACGTGTGCACCATAATCATATGAATGTGCCTTTATGCATGCTTTAGAAATACACAGTCTTGTTTATTAGTGATGGGGTAGCCAGGCTATATAGTTACACATCACTTCCATTGTGTGTATGTATGTTAAGAAGTCAGTAATCTGATAAATCTGTCACTCAGAGCTATAATTATAAGAGTTTCCAACATACCACACCCCTTAATAACAATGTACAAGATTGTTCCAGTAACATTGCCTAACACAGACCGATATTACATAATCAGAACAGGTAGTCTGGTTTTATTTCATTTATCAATAGATACTGGGTTAGCCTACCTTTTATTGGCTTTTCTTTTACCAGAATTCAAAGACTCTCCAGGCAAAAGGAAAGCCATTTATTGGAAAGTAGTTGAACATGATACATACAGTATATTATTGCTGCACAGGCTATTTTTCATTTATTATTATTAAAAGGTAACTCCACTTTTGTTAGGGTCCATTAACACACCGGAATGCAGTGCGGGAAATGCACGTTCCCCGTTTGATCCCTGGTGTAAACCGGCACTTGAAGTGGACCTTTCCTCTTTCCTTTGCATGGCGATGTAAAATCAGCTAATACGCATAAAAATAAAAAATAAATGGATTTGCTTCCTTTTTGCATTTACTTCCTGGTTCCCCTGAACTAGATGTAGCCCTGGCCGCACAGAGGTCCTCTGGGAAGGCAACATTTCTAGTGTCTTCAGGGAGATCCAGTACCTAGCACCAAGATTCTGATATGTGCTGAATGGCATTACCTCATCAAAACTAAACTTTAAATTTAAGGTAACTTCCTCTATGTATTATGGCTGTTTAAGGGTCCATTCACACCAGGTGCATTGAGATTGTGTTGGGTGGCTATCCCAGCAAAATACCTGGTCTCTCAATGAAACAGTACAAGGCAATCCACCGCCTGTTGTGGTGGTCAATAAAACTTTATGAAAACGTTACTCTGTCACATTTCAATAAAGTTTGTTTAAAAAAAAGAAAAAGGAACAGTGTGATGCATCTTGGTTGGCGCATCAGCGCTGCAGTTGTCCCACCACATCTCGTTGCATACCAGTTGCTGCTATGTAACACAACAGCTGGTATGTACAAGACCCCAACTTTGATGAAACCGTTGTTTTTACTAAGCATCTCAATAGTGCCTCCTCATATGTCTGAATTCTCCCTGACCTCTTAGGCCATGGGTGCTCAACCTGTGGCCCTCCAGTTGTTGCAGAACTACAAGTCCTATGAAGCATTGCAAGCCGCTGACAGTTACAAGCATGACTCCCAAAGGCACAGGCATGATGGGACTTTTAGTTGAGCACCCATGTCTTAGGCTTTGTGGTTTTACTGTACTGTTGTCTACTTATGGATTATCCTAAGGATGTCCTAAAAGACTTTGTCTAATAATTATGGGATCTGGGAACATTTAGTAATAACAGCACTACACAGAGTGATACTGAAAGAAGCACCAGATGGCCAAAGATTGAGACAGAAAGTAATGGGATTTACATAATTTTAGATTTGTTCACCAGAATAGTAGGGTGAAGCATTGGTCAAATAATTGTTATGTATGAGTCGTTTTTGGACTTCAACACCATCAGAATTTTTTCCAGCTTCTACGGGCTTTCTTTCATTTTCAATAATTCTAGCAGTCTTATGTTTTCTTGCACGGTTATCCCAGTGTTCCTAGTGACAGGATGACTATGCGTGATACATGCACTTTAATGGTGTCATAAATGGCACAAAGATGTAAAGTACTGTAAAGGAGTCAGAAAGGTTTTCATTAAACTTTGTACTGCCCATGCTGCATTTTAATATTATAGAAAAAAAAAATCTGCATACTGCAGAGCTGTTGCTGTTTAATTATTGTATGGACTCGCTTTCACAATTATCACATTATTTTCATTGTGTTAAGTACAAGTGTTTATAAAAAGAATCAAGAATATTTTTTTACCTTGGCGACTGTCTGCTCAGCAACTGTGCTTGGTCGTCGCTGGCGAGCATCAATCCTAGCCTCTACTGGAAAGCTGCTTCGGTGAGATTTTAGCCTCTCCACTAGTAGGTAATAGATAGCAGCAAAGTGATTGTAACTGCGGTTCTGTAAGGACTGTGAATGAACACAAAATATCATGTTAAGAGAGCTGTACTAGCAAGAGAAATATCTCATGTACTTCCTCATAATAAAGGGGTTCTTAAAAATTCACTGTCTGCCTTGAACCATTTTTGTACAGGCATACCCCACTTTTAAGTACACAATGGGTTTTATTTACTAAAGCTGGAAAGCGCAAAATCTGTCTCACTTCTGCATAAAAACCAATGAGCTTCCAGGTTTTATTACCAGGCCTAATTGAACAAGCTGGGGTTAGAAGCTCATTGGTCTCTATGCAGAAATGAGCGATTTTGGGCTTTCCAGCTTTAGTAAAAAAATAAAATTGTGTACTTAAAAGTGGGGTATGCCTGTATAGTAACACTGTGATTGGGCTGAACTGCCTATTTCGCAAAAGACCAAACACACTCAGCAAAGAGATGTGATCCACTTTTATATATACTGGTGGCTAGGAAAAAATCAAACAAATATTAATAGAAAAACATTCTATGAAATCAGTAGCAATAGAGCAATTTCATATCATTTATTAAAAGGTTCAAAACAAAGTTTTGTGCATTGTTATCAATCATATTTAAAAAAAATTGTGAAAGTATAACCCGGAAAAATATTGTGAGTAGGGACCAAAGACGGCCATAGTTGCAAAGTAGGTGAGGTTGAAAAAAGACACAAGTCCAACCTACGTGTGTGATTATATGTCAGTATTACATTGTATATGCCTGTATGTTGTGGGCGTTAATAGTTTCTTGAAACTACCAATGCTCCCCGCTGAGACCACCGCCTGTGGAAGGGAATTCCACATCCTTGCCGCTCTTACAGTAAAGAGCCCTCCACGGAAAAGTTTTATCCCTATTGTGGGGTCACCAGTATGGTATTTGTAAATTGAAATCATATCCTCTCTCAAGCCTCTCTTCTCCAGAGAGAATAAGTTCAGTGCTCATAAACTTTCTTCATAACCAATATCCTCCAGTTCCTTTATTAGTTTTGTTGCCCTTCTCAGTACTTGCTCCATTTCCAGTACATTCTTCCTGAGGACTGTTGGCCAGAACTGGACAGCATACTCCAGGTGAGGCCGGACCAGTCTTGTAGAGTGGGAGAACTACTGCTTTATCTCTTGCGTTAATCCCCTTTTTAATGGATGCCAATATTCTGTTTGCTTTGTTAGCAACAGCTTGGCATTACGTGCCATTGCTGAGCCTATCATCTACTAGGACCCCCAGGTCCTTTTCCAGCCTTGATTCCCCCCAGTGAGTAGATTGCATTCATATTTTTGCCACCCAAATGCATTATTTTACATTTTTCTACATTAAACCTCATTTGCCATGTAGTTGCCCACCTCATTCATTTGTTCAGATCTACTTGCAAGGTTTCCACATCCTGCGGAGAAGTTATTGCCCTGCTTAGCTTAGCTTAGTGTCGTCCGCAAATACAGAGATTAAGCTGTTCGCCCCATCCTCCAGGTCTTTTATCAATAGATTAAATAAGATTGGTCCCAGGGGACAGAACCCTTGGGGGACCCCACTTTCCATGTACTCACCCCTATGGTCCATGCAAACTGGTCTACTTTGTACAGTAAATGTTTATGGGGAACTGTGTCAAATGCTTTAGCAAAATCCAGATACACCACGTCTACAAGCCTTCCTTTATCTAGATGGCAGCTCACCTCATCATAGAAGGTTAATAGATTGGTTTGGCAAAAATGATTCTTCATGAATCCATACTGATTACTGCTAATGATACCCTTTTCATTACTAAAATCTTATATATAGTCCCTTATCATCCCCTTCAAGAGCTTGCATACTATTGATGTTAGGCTAACTGGTCTGTAATTCCCAGGGACGTATTTTGCCCCTTTTTTCAATATTGGTGCTACATTGGCTTTTCTCCAATCACATAAAAAAAATCTGACTTGCTGGTTGTACCCACGTCGATTGATAAATCAATTTGGGTACAACCAGCCTGCCCATAGATGGTTAAAATCTCAGCTGTTTCCTGTAGAGCCGGCCAAGATTTGAACTGTCTATGGCCAGGTTTAAGGAGCCAAAAAGCCCTCTACTGAACCAGTGCATAGCACAGTAAAGCATTCTTAAGGCCCCTACACACAATACGAAAATTGGATGGAAAAATTTGTACGACGAGCTGTCTGCCAATTTTCGGATAATTAGTACGGTGCTTTTGACAGTCAATTTTAGTCAAACAAAAGCTGGATGTGCAGACTATAAAATTGTTGTCCGATGTAAACTCAACGTCCATCTTTCGTTTCATTAGTACGGTTTTCGTACAAAAAAAAAAAATCGTAAAAGCAAGACTACGCATGTTCAGAAACAAAAGAATACATACAAAACTATTCAACACATTACACCACTTCTGACATTGTATTTTGTCGTACAAAAATTTTCGGATTGCGGGTAACCTTTCGACATGTGACTAGAATGCCACAAAAAATGGACGTTTGGTCGTCCTAAAATCTAAGCATGTGTACGAGGCTTTAGAATAGGTATTCATGTGTCTCATTTCACTATAACTCTCAAAAATAATGGGATTATTCCTTATTCAGGATAGTGGGTAGAGCTTTACACATCATTCCTCTACATCCCTATGGCTAACCGAATATGCAGAAATGCTGGTGTGTCGCAAAGATACAGAGTACCGAAATGGGACATGTCATATCCTTCTGTTTTAGGAGGACTTTGCTGTGCTATTTATTGTTGGAAATAAGTATTGAAAGGAATGCATTGAAAGTTCATCAGGCATTCAGCCATTGAATTGATGTAATAATGCTAGGTATGGAGCAGATCGGAAGGACAGCAGAAGAATGTGAAGATCAGGCGATTGTTAGACCAGGATTAATAATGAGAATGTTGAACTCCACCCAGATCATAAGTATCTTAACCACACGAGTCACTTGTAGAGCAATTTACAATCATTTGCTTGAGGGTTTGTTCATACTAGGTGCATTGTCATGCATTTTTTAAATAAGATTCATAGATATGAAATAATTGTCATCAATAGAATTTGTTCACACCAACCTGTTCCCACAGAAGTTCAGTAGAAATATCTGATGTCTGCCTCGTGTACACAGACCATCAATTTTATATTTAAGTCAGTTTAAATTAAAAAGGAGTCTATAAAAAAAATGCAACATGCCTAAAACTCATAAGAGCACATCAAGGACATGCATTCACTCAAGTTCCCTGGAGAAGGTCTTAGATCTCAGGCCCCAGTATTTACCTCTAAAAGCACTTTGGAGTAAAGTTGACAGGGTGTAAAGCATGAATTGGGTTGATTGGAAGCTCTGGCTGAATATGAATTAGCCTGGCCAAAGACATTTTGTTCAGAGAAGAGCAGGAGGAAGAGTTTACCATAAAATGACTGATTCTGAAATGGAAGTTTGGCTTGATATTTTGGTTTGGTTGTGATAGTTAAAGTGGTTGTAAACCTCAGACATGAAATATGAACAAAGCATATCCTTCTGTAGTGTGCATACTTGTCTCAATTAAAACCGAAACCTCCAGCAAATTGACAGTTTCAGCTCTGTTCCTGTGTCTCTTCTGTCCAATCGGCTCTCAGAGTCCTCCTCACTGAGCTCTGTAGAGTGTAACTGCAGCTCTCCGCCCCCCCTTTTTTTTTTAAAGTCTTAGACAAGCATATAAATAGAGCACTTTGAACATATGTAGAGAAGAAAAGACTGCAGATAGACAAATACAACTTATGTAGGAGGATTTGTTTCATATACCCAGTGAAGGGACTAGCCTCAGGTGAAACAGAGATGAAAGGGTTTACAACCGCTTTAAAGTGGTTGTAAACCCACTTTTTCAACTTGCACCTACAGGTAAGCCTAGATTAAGGCTTACCTGTAGGTGCAAGAAATATCTCCTAAACCTACACGGTTTAGGAGATATTTACTAAAAATGACAGGCGCCGCTGTCTACGGCGCATGCGCGCCGTAGACAACGGCGCATTCATGGGGTTAATCCCATTCACAAAATCGGCTACTTCCCAGCAAACGCTGGGCGTAGCCGATTGTGACGGCTCTCGCGCGCATGCGCAGAGTGACGTCTCCGCCGCTGTGATTTGCTGGTGCGGCGATACCCGGAAGTAACATTCCGGCTATCGCCGCAGCGATGGATGCAGCTGAAGAGGGAGACGAGGACGGCTTCGGGGGCCCCGATCTAAGGTAAGTGATGCATAATGAGCTATAATGCTAGTCATATTAGCTCATTATGCCTTTCTCTTACAGGTAGTTTAAAAAAAAAAACAATTCTAAGGGTTTACAACCACTTTAAGGGTACTAAGACCACCGTTGTCAATATATTGGAAAAACTAACTCATACCACTTATGAGCTTAGTTGAAGGCAGCTTTCTTGAAATAGTGTTATTGGCTGATTTCATACTGCAGCCTTCACTAGACTGGCATTAAACAGACAAAAAATAAATAAAAAACAATCTTCAGGTCACCTGATCCATCTCAAGTCGAATACTATTGGGATTTATCATACACAGATCATTTCTAAAACTTAATGTACACATTCTACCTGAATCTCCCAAGCAAATTTCTGACTAAATGCCTAGGAGAACTGAGCAAAGTATAAATGAAGAACAGATAAAAGGTTTGATGAAGTCAAAGATCATAGCTTGTATTGATTGTCAATGAATAAACTCAATAATGTTGTATCAAATGATTTGAGAGTTCAACAAATTTACTATTTAGGCATTCTATACAATTTTAAAAAATATGACCCAGATGTAAAACCCTCTTTACTGCCATTGTAAATTCCAGTTCTACCGCTCTATAACAATGTTTAGTCCTATTTTAAAGGAATAGACAAGCCGTTTAAAATTTTTAAAGGGGCTGTTACTCTCTAGAATAGGGGTGTCCAAACTTTTTTCAAAGAGGGCCAGATCTGATGAAGTGAACATGCGTGAGGGCCGACCATTTTGCTTGACATTCTTTGAACCATTAAAATTCGGTCTAAGTGTGTTCGTCCGAGCACTAATACACTGCCCAACAAGAATTCTCTTGCCTTTGTGGCTGTGTGCGAGTAAAGAGATGAGCTCAGGCGTATTATTTGGATATACTGTATTTATTGGCGTATAAAATGCACCTTCATTTTAAGAGGGAAGTTTCAGGAAAAAAACTTACATTTTAAATAAACAACTGTGAAGCAAAATTTAAGGGTCATTAACTATTTTCAGCCTCACATATGGCCAACTGCAGCCTTACCATTGCCAGGAATGCAGCACCCACCATTGCCAGGAATGCAGCACCCACCATTGCCAGGAATGCAGCACCCACCACTGCCAGGAATGCAGCACCCACCACTGCCAGGAATGCAGCACCCACCATTGCCATCAGTGCAGCCTGATTGTTGCCCATCCATCTGCAGCCTTGGAGGGGCAGGACGAGCGCCAAAGATTACCTACAGGAGAATCTCCTGTTTACACGGTGGCCTCTTTAATAGAAAGTCCCGCCTCCCTTGATGGACAGAACAGTCGTCCAATGGCAGCGCCGGAGACGGGACTTTCTATTACAGAGGCTGCCCGTAAACAGGAAATTCTCCTCCTGTATGTACGGCACTCCTTTCCTGTCCCCTCCAAGGCAGCCAGCATATACATCTTTTGTGGCCCCAGCACTGGGAGATCGTCGGGGCCACAAAAATATATATGTCCAAATAACCAGGCGGGCCGTTCAAAAACGGAACGCGGGCCGCGGTTGGCCAGCGGGCCGGACTTTGGACATGCCTGCTCTAGAATATCCCTTTAGAAGAGGTTTCTCCACTACAAACTTATCTTAAAAGCCCTTTGTGGACATTTGCATTTGAATATGGATTTATTTGAGCTTTTTTTTTTTTTTTTTTTTGCCAATGAACAAATCTTCAGGTACTTTATCTAAAGCATCAAAAAATCAACCACCAAAAACGAATACTATACAATTTGCTAGATGCAAGTAGGTTGACGCAACCCCTAGTTCACAGATATCCAGCAGCCCTTTTCAGGGTCTCTCATGGAATTTCAGTTCTTATGTTGCATGGTTTATAATTTGAAATAAATTCAACAATACAAGTAATATAATTATAATAAATAATTATAAATTTAACAAGCTTGTAAGATCACCATCAGGTGGCTACACCAAGTCATTTACATTTATGTGCATAGATCTTTCTGGGATGCTTGAGAAGAATAAACTAGTGGGTGATTCAACTTATCAGCCTTAACCTAAAAATGTAATTATTATTATTATACAATGTTAGTTATGGTATTCAATACCACCTCCTCCCATCTGTTTTTGCTTCGTCTCACCTCTATTGTCTTTTGTTGGTCAATCCCCAAGCTATGCATGAGTCTCAGGACCTGTTCATTGTGTTCTCCAATGGAAGCCTCCTTTTCATGACTCTGTGCATAGAGAACAGGCCGGTGCACTGGGACCTCAGTCATCATCCACTTGTGCTCTTTGATCTGAGCAATAGTCAGACGCTTTGAAGGCTCTAGTACCAGCATCCTCCTAATTAAGTGCTCACATTCTAGATAAAATTGAAAGAAAAAAATATATATTGTAAGTGTTCTTGTATTGTTTGGTTTAGTAAGATAAATTGAAAAGCATTAACCACAAGGATGGAATAGCACCAAATGCTTTCGTCCCATTATCATATCAATTTATACATTTTTTGTTTGGAAGAATATGGGGAAGTTAAGTTACTTGCACTGTTCATTAGCAGACCGTGTGACATAGGAGTTGATTTACAAAAACGGTATGGTGAAAAATCTGGTGCAGCTGTGCATGGTAGCTAATTAGTTTCTTGTTCAATTAAGCTTTGTGAATAGAACCTGGAATCTGATTGGTTTCTATGCAGAGCTGCATCAGATTTTGCACTCTCCAGTTTTAGTAAATCAAACCCCGCTGTGACAATGCAGGAGTGCAATTGGCATTCAGTGTTGTCACCCTCTAAAACAGGGGTGTCAGACTCAATTTCATTGTGGGCCACATCAGCATTATGATTGCCCTCAAAAGGGCCAGTTGTATCTGTAAGATTAGATGTCCAACGCATCACCTCCCCTTTACATTAGATGTCGAGCCACCCCACCATCAGAAGTTGAGCCCCTCACTCTCCCTTACATCACAAGGCACCCCCCTTTCCTAATGCTGCTGCTGGGAAGAAGCTGGATGCATTGCTTGAAAGCAGAAAGTAAGGGTCTGGAATAGGACCAGAGAAGGGCTGGAGCTCTCCTGCAGCTACAGGAGAGGTGCGAGGGCCACATGAAATGGCCCGGAGGGCCGGATTCGGCCCTCGGGCCTTGTGTTTGATACCTGTGCTCTAAAAGGAAAATGCCTGAACAGGGACACACATGGCAGGATCATCAAGCATTATTTTAATGAGACTTGCAGATTTAAACATTTTGAATATTACTTTTGAAATCACATTACCATAATTGCCATTATATGAGCTTGCAACATAATTGCCATTTGTATAAGCTTATATGAGATTTAATATTGGGTTTACACATACTTTAAGGCTGCGGTATTTTAGTGTAGGAGTTTCCACAAATAATAAAAAGCGAAATAATTAAACTGGCTTACAAGAATGGTCCCAAGCAGTGCAAAAGGGAAAAGTATGTGGAAGGAAGCACGTAGATCAGAGGTTTGCTTGATTTAAACTGGAAACAATTTACATTTCACAAAGTCCAGATTCCTTGTGCACATAAATTAGCTTAAAAAAAAAAAATCTGAATATATTCCTTTTCCATTTAATCTTATGCAAAGTCCTTTTTACTGCTAATGGCAGTTGCTTCCTTATTTATATTTTTATTTTATTTTGCAGCTTGTTAAGAAGTTTACTGCCTCTTCATAAAAAAGAGAAAAAAGTAAACTGAAGGATGAATCACAGTTTAGGATAATTTTTAAGACAACTTTATAAAATTGTCTGTTACATCCACATCACTTGGACAGAGCTGAGCCCAGTGAGATTATTTGTGCAACACAAAAATAAACATTCAGCTGTCAATGACTTATCGTGTCGTAACATGTAGAAAAGGGTTAAATATATCAAGAGGAGCCTCGGGGGATCATGCTTTAATGAATCTTTATACGTCACACACGTAGCCTGGGGTCTGTGTTTCCACCACAAAGAATCTGGAGAAAGATTATGGCTTTGTTTCCGTTATTAATCCCATCTCTCTTTGCTTGTAAACATCAGCAAAGACAGGAGGGTGGATGGATAAGGACGATGATGACCCAGAAGCATTTCTGTCATGATGCTATAAACTGGAAATCTCAGGGGTAATTCTACAGCAAGGTCAAAAACAAAGCTTATTCTACTGACCACTACGGCAATTCACAGGCGTGAATTTCAAACATGGATCTGGAAACTGCATGAGATGATAATTATATATGTGGCTGAAATAAACTGTCGATTAGGTTGTTCGTTAACAAAATGTAAAATTAAGATGGATTTTTAGGTGCCTTTTTTGGCATTTGGAAACACCTCCTGCACTCTTGAGGACTTTAATTTTTGCACTTCAGTTCAGTTTTGGGAACCAGTTCTCAAAAAAGGATATCGGGGAACTGGAGAAAGTGCAGAGAAGGGCAACCAAACTGATAGAGGCATGGAGGAGCTCAGCTATGAGGAAAGATTAAAGGAACTGAATTTTGTCTCTATTGAGGAGGAGGAGATAAAGGGGGATATGATCAAACATGTACAAATACATACAGTACGTGGTCCATAGAGTGAACTTGGTGTTGAGCTATTCACTTTAAGGTCATCACAGTGGACAAGGGGGCACTCTTTATGTCTGGAGGTAAAGAGATTTCATCTTCAAATACGGAAAGGTTCCTTCACAGTAAGAGCTGTGAAAATGCTCCAGAGGTGGTTCTGGCCAGCTCAGTAGATTGCTTTAAAAAAGGCCTGGATTATTTTCTAAATGTACATAATATAACTGTGTACTAACATTTATAGGTAAAGTTAATCCAGGGAAAATCCGATTGCCTCTCGGGGGATCAGGAAGGAATTTTTGCCCCTGCTGTAGCCAATTGTAGCATGCTTTGCTGGGGGTTTTCACCTTCCTCTGGATCAACTGTGGGTAAAGTATTGTGTATGTGGGATTGTAGTTTTTTTTTTTTTTTTTTTATTGGTTGAACTAGATGGACTTTTTTCATCCTATGTAACAATGTAGCACTTGGAGCAGGGATTGCTTTTGACAAAGACTTTTTTTTTTTTTTCATTTATATACATTGCATGAATTACTGTCTCATGTTTTTATGATAACGCTGCACATTGTGTATTGAGGTTCACCGAGTTTGACAGGCTGCTGGCAGCTGGGCTGGAAGGTGTACCCATGTCTTCCACCCACACCTAAACGCTTGAGCCTCATGTGCAGGGACTAAACGCTCAGTGTGCATGAGGCCTAATTCTTTTTAAAGCAGACCTTCAATGCCACACAGAAGCCCCCTGCTACCCAACATAAATGGCTTTAAAAATATATTATTAAACAGATTTTCAGAAAAAAAGTCTCCATACTGTGGCCTGCATTTTGTTGTATGTAGGTTTGGATTTTATGGAGTAACTTTGGGGAGAATGATAATCACTTTCGGTTAAGATTTAGCAATCACCATGAGCTTTTAGGACCTTTTTTTTTTTTAAAGGGCTACAACTGAGGGGCAGTTGTAGCCCTTTAAAAAAAAAGAAAAAAAGAAAAAAAGCCTTAAAAGCTCATGGTGGAAAATTTGCAAATCGCTGTCATTTTTTTAATTTATTTTTTCATTGCAAAACAGAATGCAGGACAGAGCTGGCAAATCCACAGAGGAGCTCGTCTCTAGCAAATGTCAATGTCATTGTTTTTCTTTCTTTGTCATGAGCAAAAACAACTGGGGGCAATCTGGCTGGTTTCTGTAGAAAGACTGCACAAGTCTTGACCTACAGCAGCAAACAGTCAGGGAATGGCAAATTATTCCATTATCCAAGCACATTTCATTCATACGCTATGGAAGTAAGCAATCATAACACAAAACACATTATATTCTTATTTGTATTCCATGCGTTGGCAAAAAAATTTAGGCGAAAAAAAAAAAGGCACTAAAAAAATTACACTAGACTAATGCAATAGAAGTATTATCACAAGGACCATATCACACATTGAATAGAGTGAGGAGAGTCAGAACTTCTGTCATGTTATTATTGCCCCCTAGGGCCACACTGGGCCATAGACATACATTGCACTACACTGAGCTGTAATAAAAACTCTTCATAAAGAAATGACAAGCAAAGTAACTCCAAAATGCCCCAAATGAATCATGGCATCACATTAGAAACTCTAATTTTGTTTTAAAATTATGACTAATAATTAGAAAAAAGGAAGGAAATAAATATTTTAAAATGGTCCATAATCTGGGATTTTATTACAGTGATCCAAGATCATAAATATTACAAAAATATATAAAATACTACATTAATCACTTGAAAACTAAGTCTTTTTGTGACACTTGTTGCTTACAAGTTCCAAATCAGTATTTTTTGCTAGAAAATTACTTAGAACCCCCAAACAATATATATATTTTTAGCAGACCCTAGAGAATAAAACGGCGGTCGTTGCAATATTTGATGTCGCACTGGATTTGCGCAGCAGTCTTTCAAATGCAATTTTTGGGGGAAAAATACACATTTATAAATAAAAAAAAAAGTTAAATTAGCCCTATTGTTTTGTATAATATGAAAGATGATGTTACGTAAGTAAAGTAAGTAAGTAAATAGATACCCAGCATGTCATGCTTTATAATTGTACTAGTGGAATAGCGACAATAATAGGATTTTTGTACTCACCGTAAAATCCTTTTCTCTGAAGTCCATGGACAGACACAGCTCCTTTATTCTTGACAGTAGGGTTATATGCCGTCTATTAGGAGAGGACTAGGCAGACATGTTAAACAGTTAAAAACATGTAACTACAGCAAAGCTGAACAGTACCGCCCAGGGGGCGGGCCCTCTGGTTATAACCCCTCACCCTGCACTAAGCAGCTCAGTTCATCAAAAAGCAGTACAAACATAAAAAGGAGGGGTGGGTGCTGTGTCCGTCCATGGACTTCAGAGAAAAGGATTTTACGGTGAGTACAAAAATCCTATTTTTCTCTTTCGTCCATGGACGGACACAGCTCCTTTATTCTTGACAGTAGGGACATCCCCAAGCAATTTAAAAAAAAAACCGAGGGGTGGGAACAGCAATCAAAACAAACTTCACCCCAAAACAACCAGAGCTTTTCAATGGAGGAGTTGCAACCTTAAACAGCCGCCTGCAAAATTTTGCGGCCGAAGCAAGCATCCGCAGATGCATGCACGTCAACGTTGTAAAACTTAGTGAAAGTGTGAACGGACGACCAGGTCGCAGCCTTACACACCTGTGAGACAGACGCTTGATGTAGGAAGGCCCAGGAGGCACCTATTGTCCTGGTTGAATGCGCCGTGACAGGAAAGGGAGGGGCCCGCCCTTTTAGGGCATAAGCCTGAATCACGATCTGTCCGATCCACCGAGAAATGGTGGCCGACGAGACCGCCAGGCCCTTCTTAGGACCAACCACCGACACAAACAGTGAGTCTGACCTCCGAAACGGAGCCGTAGCAGACAGATACACCCGCAGAGCTCGGACCACGTCCAAGGAATGCAACGCAAGGTCTTTGGGATGCAACGGCCGAGGACTCAAGGATGGAAGCACAATATCCTCATTTAGATAAAAAGCCGAAACAACCTTCGGAAGAAACAAAGGCTGCGGGCGTAGCACCGTTTTATCCTTGTGGAGGATCAAGTAGGAAGACTTGCAGGACAAGGCTGCCAATTCAGAAACCCTCCTGACCGATGTAATAGCCACCAGAAAGGCAACTTTCTGAGAGAGTGTCAAAAGGGGAATCTCTCTGATGTTCTCAAACTGAGGTTTCTGAAGCACTGAGAGCACCAGATTCAAATCCCATGGAGGCAGTGGTGGTCGAATCGGAGGAGCCACATGTCGAACCCACTGCACAAACGTACTCACCAGTGAATGAGCCGCCAAGGGTCATTGAAAGAAAACAGCCAAGGCTGAAATCTGTCCCTTAATGGAGCTTAGGGCAAGTTTTTGATCCACTCCACGCTGTAAAAACAGCAGGATCCTGGAAACCGAATAAGTCCGTGGACGCCACTCCATCTCATCACACAGAGATGTAGGCCTTCCACATGCTATGATAGATTTTCAGAGGAGATGACTTCCGTGCCCTCAGCATGGTGGAAATTACTGAATCCGACAGGCCTCGGCCCCTTAGTACCTGACTTTCAACAGCTATGCTGTTAAAGCCAGCGACTGTAAAGCAGGATGAAGTATAGGACCTTGCGACAGAAGGTCCTCTCGCATCGGCAGTCGCCAAGGAACATCCACCACCAGGCGTACTAGGTTGGCGTACCAAGGACGCCGAGGCAAATCTGGGGCAATTAGAATCACCGGAATCTCCTTGGTCTCCACTCTGCAAAGCAGACGAGGAAGAAGTTTTAGCGGGGGGGAAGGCATAAATTAGCCGATACTGTCCCCACGGAGCCACCAACGTGTCTGTCGTGTCAACCCAGGGATCTTTGGACCTGGCCACAAACCTCAATACCTTCCGATTGAGTCGAGAAGCCAGAAGATCCACTTCTGGCGTGCTCCATCTCAGGCAAAGGAGTCTAAACACATCCGGGTGTAGCGACCATTCTCCTTGGTCGAGCATCTGGCGACTTAGGTAGTCTGCTTGTCAGTTTTCTACACCCGGAATGTACATGGCCAATAGAGCCGGCACGCTCCACTCTGCCCACCTCAGGATGTGAGCGACCTCCAATGCTGCAGTGAGCTTCTTGTTCCTCCTTGATGGTTGACATACGCCATCGCCGTGGCGTTGTCCGACTGGATCCTGACTGGATGTCCCTGCAGCCTCTGTGACCATGTGGAGAGGCACTGCCTGATCGCCCGAAGTTCCAGCACATTGATCGGCAGATGGGATTCTTCCTGTGTCCAGCGACCTTGTGTCGACTGTACGCCCCAAACTCCCCCCCAACTGGTCAGGTTGGTGTCCGTCGTGATCACCGTCCAGTGAAAAGGAAGGAACGACTTCCCGGACTGAAGGGCTGGAGATCTCAGCCACCATACCAGGGAAGCCCTGGCTAGCTGGCTCACCCGAATCTGACAATCCAGGGACAATGGAGATTTGTCCCATTTGGACAGGATCTCCTTCTGCATTCAAGTGTGGAATTGAGCATATGGTACCGCCTCGAAGGTGGCTACCATGAGACCCAGGACTCGCATGCAAAAGCGCAGTGACGACCACCTGTGGGCTGCCAACCGCTTCACTGCAGTCCGAAGTGCGGCGCAGCTCCTTACCTTTTCTGGATTGTGGGAGCAGCGTGCTCTTACACCCAGTGACATTCTTAATAATGTCATCCAAATAGCCTCTCTCCTGGAAGGGAGCTTTCTTGGAAGTCTGGACCAGCATTTTAGCCAAATCAGGCAATGGAGCACCACAGCAGACACTGAGGCTCTGGAAAGCAAGGGAGCTGTATCTAAGGCCGCATCGCAGACATACTTAAGGCCATGCACCAACTGATCGGCCAGTTCCACGCAGACCAGGGGAGCCTGTTGCTCTACCAACTCGTGGTGCAACAATTTTGCCCATTCTGTAAGTGTCTGTGACCCCAGGGCCGTGGCCAATACAGGCCATAATGCTGACCCCACCACCGTGAACATGGACCGGGCCACCGCCTCGGCCCTCCTGTCTGCATGGTCCTTAAAAGCAGGGGTCCCCTCTACCGGAATCGCGGTTACCTTGTTTAACCTGGATACCGGAGGGTCCACAATCGGGGGAGATGTCCATTTTTTCAGGAGACTCTCCTCAAAGGGGTAACGGGCCGCCATGAGTTTTTGTACCAAAAAGGCCTTCTGCGGTCGTTCCCCTTCTTTATATATAAACTTATCAAAATAAGTTAGGTAGGGAAACACCTTAGCAGTGTGGGCCGGCTTGTGGGACCCAAAAGGGACCGACACCTCAGTAGATGCCCCCGCCGTATCTTCCAACTTTAGGGTCTCCCGCACTGCGGTGATAAGTGCTCCAACAAGCGCTTTCTCCTGCGCTGACCCGGGCACGGAGTCTTCCTCACTGTCCGAATGGTCCTGGTCCGCATCCTCTGACACATCAGAACAGGGGCCGTGTACCACAGCCAGGCCCGAGTCTGAATCCGAGCTTTCCCCAGAAGATTGCGGGGGAGGGGCGATTTTTACCCCCCTTTCGCCCACACACCGCCTCCACCCTGGCAACAAATGATTCCAGGACCGCCGACAAAGCGTCCATAGGTACCGCAGTTGCAGGGGCACTGGTTGCTACCACAGGGATGTCTGGGGAAGAAGCGCCAGCTTCTGACGCCATGCTGACCCACACTCGCCTGACAGCCACTTAGGGACTAAAGGCAAGGTACATAAAAGGTCCACCCTCCTAGCTGCTACAGACCGAGGGGCCACCCAAAGGACTCACCACCCTGACCCAGGTACTGCACAGTGCTGCGGTCCGCTCTCTCTCCTGCACAGCCTGTGCTGAGGTGCTCTCCTGCATCTGAGGTTTTCTGTGCTGTTCGCGCCATTCAGAAAGACATTTCCAGCGCTAGAGGCCAAAACTAAGCAAAAGAAAATGGCCGCCTCAGGAAAAAAGAGCGCGAGCTACAAGAAAATTGCCGCCAGCTGTATTGCAGCGCAGCTACAAGAAAATGGTGCCGGCTCACCCAAAATGGCCGCCGGATGACTTCTGAGGTAAAGAAAAGGCCGCAAACACGCTGGGCCTCTGCGCGGAGGCCCCCCACACATGGCAGGTAGACAACATTCCACCACAGAGAGCAGACCTAGGACACCCAGCGCAGCCCCCAGAGCCCCCCCCCCACGGACACAGCAGGCCCAGCCAGATGCTGAGGAGGGAAGGGACAGGGAGAGAAGAAAGGGAGAGAGAGACCCCCTAGTCGACCTCTCCAGGAATGCCCAGCTGTTCCATTGTGCTGAAACAGGTGGAACCCTACTTACCCGTCCTGCGAGGACTGCTGGATGCATTCCGGACAGACCCATCACCCGAGCAGTATGGAGTGGCTGTCGGCCATGGCCCACTGTGACTCGGACTGCAGTAGCCCAGTCATATGTGTGCCCCGGAGCATATAGCTCACCGGCCACCCCTGGAGCAAACGTGATATGTCGTGGCCGACCCAGCGCGTAGCTAAAGGTCTGCTCACGCTCGATGGCCGGACCAGGGAGACTACAAGGATCTATATTATCCAGCCTGTCACCCAGCCGGCAGTTGATAGTAGATCTCAGGATCAAAAAAGTAGAAAAAAAAATAAAAAAATCTCCAGGACCAATGGTCCCCATAGGGAGCCAGGTCCTTCTTCTATGCTAGGCAGAAAAAAAAACTGAGCTGCTGAGTGCAGGGTGAGGGGTTATAACCAGAGGGACCGACCCCCTGGGCGGTACTGTTCAGCTTTGCTGTAGTTACATGTTTTTAACTGTTTAACATGTCTGCCTAGTCCTCTCTTAATCGACGGCATATAACCCTACTGTCAAGAATAAAGGAGCTGTGTCCGTCCATGGATGAGAGAAAACTTATAAATCTCTATAGGCGTCGCTTTAAAATAAAATTTAACGATTACCAGTTGAGTTTTAGAGGGGGTTTAGTGCTAGAATTATTGCTCTCTCTCCAGCGATAGCTCACATGTGTGGTTTGAACATGGTTTACATTTGCTGGTGCGACTTACCTATGCGTTTGCTTCTGCGCGTGAGCACAGAGGGATGGGGCGCTTTTAAAAAAAAAAAGTTTTTATTTATTTATTTTATTTTTACACTTATTGCTGTCACAAGGAAAACATCTCTTGTGACAGCAAGTTTAGCTGTTTTGAATAATGATTTTTTTTTTTATCTGGTGTCTTTAAGGCTCCAACCGGAAGTGATGTCATGATGTCGCTTCCGGGTTACTAGATCCAAGATCCGAGCAGAGCCGATTTCGGTTCTAAAAACCGATACTGGGGTGATGCTTACAGCTGCAGGCTTCACCCCAGTACAACCACTTAAAGCAGAATGATGTACAGGTACGTGATTTTGCGGCTAGTAGTTAAAGTGATACCACATTCTATTTTCGATGAAATGGTTCCTTACAGTGTTTTTCTGCCTCCTTTAAAATTTCTTCCATTAGCTCCTGAACCTTCCTCAGTTCCATTTGTTTGGAACGGGCAGTGCACATTAGTTGCAGTAATGTGCACTGCTTTACGTACACTACAAATCCAGATAGTTAAAATACATATTTGAATATAATTTTTTATTAAACCAGAGGTTCGAGTCACCTTAAAGTGATACTAAGCACACCCTGTTTAATTTACATTGTCCCTTCTATTTCTGTATGTGGATAATGGCAGTGTAATTTTATAAATAAAAAAAAAGTCGATATACAACTGTCACATGACCCAGATCTTTCCCAGCCTGCAAGGAAACAAATGCAGGAGGAGCTTCTAGTCCTCTGTTGCTGTTCACATTAAAAAAAAAAAAAGCATTTGGAATACGGAGTAAAAATAAATAATATCAATAAACTGTTTTAAATTGGAATACATATATATATTTGAAATCAAATCTTTTTTTATTTTGTGGAAATAACATGGTGTGGGCAGATTTCTGACAGTCACAGGCTGTGTCACACCCCTCCAGCCTATGTCTTTAAATAAGAGGGAGGTGAAGCCTCCATTAATCTACGTATAATATATTTTGTGTTTAGCTGGTTAGTGGGCATGGAGGAGGGAGAGAGGGAGTGAGCTGTCATTTACCACTGTGTATACATCCACATGTGTGACTATATTCACATGAGCTGCACAGATGTGATAGGGAGAAAATGCTCACTGAAAAGTATGTGCAGAGTTGTCACCACAGCTGCAAAATCCCTAGCTGCATTGGGGACATAAACAGAAGGTGGAGATAAAGTGCAGCAGGATCAACCAGGTTTTTTTTGCAAATACAGAAAACGAATCTCATCTGAGTATGAACAGCAGCTTTCCCTTTTTTATGATGTGGGTTTAGGGACACTTTAAGGGCGCATTCAGATGAGCGATTAAACCCATCCTCTGTGCAGAGGTTTAGAATATGCGTGTGCATAAACCTCAGAGCTGTGTGAAGGCAGCCCATAAAGGTGGATGCATGAGCAGGACTTTAAGTCCACGCAATAAAGAGCAGGATTGCTACGCCACAATGCCATCCTTTTTCCATCAGTATTACCAAACAAGATCCCAGGAGAGGCATTTCGATTGCAAACACAAAATTAATTAAATGACGCGCAGTAAAATTCAGTCAGTTAAGGTGCTTTGTAAATTGCTAGAAAAATAAACACACATGCAAACCTAACCAATGCTGCAATCTTTTAATTCTCAAGTGTCAATTAATTTACAGAAACATCAAGCAGATGTGCGTCGACAATGACGGTAGAAAGGTCTGTTCACTCAGGAACTTGTAGCGTAAGAAAAGATGGATGATGTGGAAGGTAATCCCTAGTGCTCATCTAGTTATGAAGACCACAAATGCAAGAACTCCAAGTTACATCCCTAAAAGGTCAGATGTGCAGAAGTCATTTGGGTAAGAGTTGACTACTACTAGTTTAATGTGCAGAAAATATAACAGACTTTTTTTGTATTTGTCATGTCAAAAGCCAATATTCCCAACTTCTAAGATAATCGGTCATGACTGAGCTTATGCAAGATTCTAATTATCCGCTCTCATGAACTGTGCAATTTTATGGATATCTGACAGTTGGTGCCTTTTCAGCTGTGCAACCTCATACACCCCTTAGTGAATAAGACATTGGGGGGTTGATTTACTAAAATTCGGGGCTGTCCACCAAGCGAAATGAATCTTCACTTAATAAAGTCAATGTTCATAATTATGTAAAAACTGTGTTTACTTTGAAGAACCTATCATGTGCGAGGGAACACAGCTTTACCTTATGTACTAACATTTACTTTGCAAAGTAAACATACACTACGCAAAAGTGAACATTCATTTTGCTTGGTGAACAGCTACTATGCTTTCAGTAAATGAACAGCATTGTCCAACACTCCAGCTGTAAGTTAAGCTTGGGGCATATGAAAAAAAAACAAAAAAAATTGGACTATCAGCTAAATCTGTTACTTTGTTCATCATCAACAGGCACAGTGATAACCTAAACTGATTTTTATTCAATGTAAACCTAACGCCAACATGAAAAGTTAGGTGTTTTGTTGAGTAAAGCATCTTACATGGTCACGCAATATAAATACAAAGATGCAAAAAAATGTGGTGGAAACCACAAATTATACAGCAATATTTAAAGTGTATCCAAGGTAAAAATTTGAAATCATATTCATTTTCACAATGTAGTTCAGTTGAAGTTTGTGAAGCTCCCCAGACGCTTACTTCCTCTGAAGCCCCGTCGTACACACGGTTGGACTTTTGGCCAACAAACTTCATTTTGAGCAAGTTGGACCAACAATCCGACCGTGTGTACGCTCCATCGGACAAACTTTTTTTGCTTTTTTCATCGGACAAAAGTTGGGTCTGCAAACGGACAAACTTTTGCCCAACAAAAGTCCGATGGAGCAAAGTCCAACCGTGTGTACAGAAAACCATAGGACTTTTGTCCGATGGACAAAACAACTAATGTTAAAATCAACCAACAATAGCAGAAGTTGACCAAAGGGTGGCGGTAAAGTGCAGAAAAGAGCAGAAAAACCACGTGATGTTGCAAAAAGTTTTGGGAATGTTTGCAGAAAAGTCCGAGCGTGTGTATGCTATGGGTGTGCCCGGCCAACTCCGTTTGGACAAAAAACCATGGAAAAGTCTGATGGAAGTCCGACCGTGTGTATGGGGCTTTAGGCTCCTTTCACACGGGGTGGACTCCATTAAGATCAGCAAGGGATATGTCCACTGATCAGAGAATAGCAGGCAGGTGACTAGTCAATGTTTGCTCAACTTATGCAGAGTGGGCAAGAACAGAGCCCACTCTGCTCTGTGGGCGGCCAGGAGTAAATGGACTCCTCTGTTCATTTACACCTGACTGCTTTCCAATCCGAAACTCCTAGATGGAGGATGACGAATCCCTTTCCATCTTTTTTTTTTAGCGGAACAGATTTGACCGGAGGTAGGCCATTTACACCTGCTAGTTTATAGTGGTGAATAGATAGCCCGATCAGGCTTTCCTGAAAAACTGGCAGGTGCCTTCTGAACTACAGAGGTGCTGAATGGAGGTTTCAGGAGGTGAAGTCAGTACAGGAATCACAGCTTGCATGCAGCAAGGTACCATGGGATGTGTAGTCCTTGGAAATTTAACATAAATAGCAGACAAGAAGCTGGGAATCCAGGAAGTTGTGGAAAGAGATGGGCAGCAGACAGAGAACTCAACATGAAACTAGATTTTTCAAGTAAACTTATATTGGATTGTCAAAAATACCTATTTGTATTGTTATTACAATGCTGATGTTATAGTATGAATGTGTGTGCTGTTACTATGGATCTTCTTTTCCAGCAATTACCAATTTGATTCAATATGTTCCTTTCAGCCCTGACATCCCAACTTCTATCCCAAATTAAATAGATTACAATACAATCTCACATTAGATAATCTGTCAGGCTCTGCAGAGCCACAGCCCAGAAGGGCCTTCACAAAAGCTATAGGAGATGTCTGACATAACTGGCATCTGCTTTAAATACTATATACAGAAGTATTCTGTACACATGTGCTGTAAAGTGTGAAATCCTGCTACCTCTAAGGCACTATAGTAAAGACAGTGTCACATTAATTTGCAGTAGTTAAAATCAACAAACACGTGTTCACCTGACAACACTTCCACCCTTAATATTGCTCAACTCAGGCCTTTCCTCATCCCATGTCTTAGCTATTGGCACCCACCTTATTATTATGGAGCATGTGAAAATCTCGTCTGCCTTCTAATTAAAATGGGCTAGACACCGAGACACGTGTATGCAACCTCACATTTCAGGTGACTCAGGCAATGTAGGCTATACCGAGGCATATCCACATCAAAGAATGCTCTCAGTTCTTAGAGAACCGTCTTCTCGTACCAACGTGTATATGAACAAAAAAGAAAAACTAAGCTTCTACAGATCATGGCAGAGTGGAAGAGAAGAAATATTTGTGCTTGTAATTTTTTTTATTTTTTCCCCCCAAATCCATATGCTACAAAAATGTCACATTATTCTTTGCGATGACAAACATATTGCCTTTAAAAATATATATACTGTATCTAAGTGGAGCTCTATAAACAGGTACCTACCTTTAAAATATATCAAATAATTTCTTATTAAATTTGATTACCTAACTCCCAAATACATATATGCATTCATACAAATTCACATACAGAAAAGTGCCAGCTCTCTAAAATAATAGGATTTTTATAACAGCTTACCTGTAAAATCCTTTTCTTGGAGTACACCACGGGACACAGAGCTAGTCATTACATAATGGGTTAAGGGTCACCAGCGGTGATTGGACATTGGCACAACCAATGGAAGACAGTTCCCCTCCATATAACCCCTCCCATCAGGGAAGTACCTCAGTTTTGTAGCAAAGCAGTAAGGTTCCCATAAGAAGGGGGGGACCTCTGTGTCCCGTGGTGTACTCCAAGAAAAGGATTTTACAGGTAAGCTGTTATAAAAATCCTATTTTCTTTATCGTACACCACGGGACACAGAGCTAGTCATTACATAATGGGACGTCCCAGAGCAATGCTCATATGAAGGGGGGGAGACACAGATCAAAACAGGCCGCTTGCGGACCAGAAGCCCTATACTGCTGCCTGCAGCACACTTCGCCCAAAGGCGGAATCCTCATGTCCTTTCACATCTATTTGATAGAATTTGGAAAATGTATGGACTGAAGACCAAGTTGCAGCTTTACAGATCTGAGCCATCGAAGCCTGGTGGTGCACTGCCCATGAAGCACTTATCGCCCTGGTAGAGTGCGCCTTAACAGGAAAAGGAGGAGTCCTGTTCTTTAAACCATAAGCTTGAACAATTACTTGTCTAATCCACCTGGAAATGGTGGATTTTGATACCGCTTGGCCCTTCTTGGGCCCATCTGGTAAAATAAACAAAACATCTGTTTTACGTATCTGAGCGGTTGCTTGCAGATACACCTTTACCGCTCTCACTGGATCTAGAGAGTGTAATAATTTTCCCCCGCCATCCGCGGGTTTGGAAAAAAGGAAGGCAGAACAATGTCTTGATTCAAGTGAAAAGCCGACACCACCTTAGGTAGAAAAGCCGGATGGGGTCGTAGTACGATTTTGTCCTTGTGACAAATTAGATAAGGCTCTTTACAAGAAAGAGCTGCTAGCTCTGATACTCTCCTAGCAGAAGCTATAGCAATCAGAAAGGCCAACTTCCTACTTAATATAATTAAAGGAATATGGCGAATAGGTTCAAAAGGTTGCTTTTGCAACACTGACAATACCAAATTCAAATCCCATGGACACAAGGGAGTCCTAACTGGAGGATTTATCCTCAGTACCCCCTTAATGAATGTCCGAACTAGAGAGTGAGATGCCAATGGTCTCTGAAAGAAGACTGATAGAGCCGATATTTGCCCTTTGATGGTGCTAAGGGCTAAATTCATATCCACTCCTAACTGGCAAAAAGCAAGAATCCTACTTATTTCATACTTCTGAGGATTCCAACATCTGGATTCACACCAGGAAACGTATGCTCTCCAGACTCTCTGATAGATGAGTCTGGAGGCTGGCTTTCTAGCATTAATGAGCGTAGAAAGAGCCGGACCAGAGACCCCTCTCTTTTTAAAAATGTGGGTCTCAGCAGCCAGGCCGTCAACTTTAGCCTTTGTAAGGAAGGGTGGAATACTGGACCCTGTGACAGCAGGTCATGTCGGAGTGGAAACTTCCAGGGCCTTCCTATCGCCGTTTTTACAATCTCGGCGTACCAAGGCCTCCTGGGCCAGTTTGGGGCCACTAGGATTACTGGTATTCCCTCCTCCTTGATCCTGCGAAGCAGTCTTTGTAGAAGAGGGATCGGAGGGAATGCCTAGATCAGTGAGAACTGATTCTATGGAGTTATTAGAGCGTCTGTATTATTAGAGCGTCTGTCCCGTAGGCTAGAGGATCTCTCGTTCTGGACACAAAGTTGTCCAATTTCTTGTTGAACCTGGTAGCTAGCAGGTCTACATCTGGGTTTCCCCATCTCAGACATATGGCCTGAAAGATCTCGGGGTGAAGAGACCACTCCCTGGTAGCAGCTGCTGACGACTCAGGTAGTCTGCTTGCCAATTTTCCATCCCTGGAATGAAGATTGCAGAAAGGCAAGGTACATGCTCTTCTGCCCATGCCAGGATCCGGTTCACCTCTCTTTGAGCTGCCCGACTGCGGGTGCCTCCTTGGTGATTGATGTAAGCTACTGCAGTAGCATTGTCGGATTGAACCCGAACTGGGTAGCCCTGTAACCTGTATGTCCAGGTTTTGAGGGCTAGATATACCGCCCGGATCTCTAGCACATTGATGGGCAGGATCCCCTGAGTCTTGGCCCAGGTTCCCTGGGTAGAAGCCTCCTCGAATACTGCACCCCAGTCCGATAGGCTGGCATCCCTAGATACCACCTTCCAGGCCACTGGGAGGAAGGACTTTCCCTTCCGTAAATTCCTGGCTTCTAGCCACCAATCGAAGCTGTGGCGTACTTGTGAGGACAGGCGCATGGGTATATCCAGAGCTTGGCTCTTCCTGTTCCAGGAAGCTAAAATATTGCCTTGAAGTAGTCTCGAATGAAACTGGGCGTAAGGGACCGCCTCGAAGGAGGCTACCATCTTTCCCAATAGTCTCATGCAAAGGCGAATAGACGGCCTCTTGTTTGCTTTGACCTTGTGGATCAGATCTTTCAGAGACTGTATCTTCGGTTCTGGCAGGTATACCCCGTTTTGGGCTGTATCTATGATCATGCCCAGGTGCCCTATCCTTCTTTGGGCCTGGAGAGAGGATTTTTGTAAATTTATAATCCATCCTAAATGCTCCAGGTATCCTACTGTAGTGTGTACAGCGTGACCCAATCCGTCCTTTGACTGATCTATTACTAGTAGATCGTCCAGATAGGCTGTTACCGCAATGCCCCGTGTTCTTAGGTTTGCTAACAGAGGAGCTAGCACCTTTGTGAATACTATGGGCGCGGTGGCTACACCAAACGGCAGAGCCACAAATTGAAAGTGGCGATCTTCTACCGCAAACCTTAGGAATCTTTGGTGAGCGGGGAGGATGGGTATGTGTAAATGTGCGTCCTTGATATCTATGGGCGCCATGAATTTTCCGCCCTTTAAAGTGGCGGCCACGGATCGGATCGTTTCCATTCGAAAATGGCGATCGTTCAGGAACCGATTTAGGGATTTTAGATCCAGGATGGGTCTGACATCTCCATTTGGCTTTGGAATCACAAAGAGGTTTGAGTAAAAACCTGAACCTCGCTCTTTTTGGGGTACGTCTGTAACTACCCCTTGAGCCATTAAGTGATTCAAACCTTTGAAAAAGGATTCTCTTTTTTGTGGATCCTTGGAGAGTCTTGAACCTCGGAATTGAGAAGGTGGGATCTCTCGAAATTCCAGTTTGTACCCTGAGGATATTGTGGATACTACCCAATTGTCCTGGATTTCTGACCACCAAGTCGCTCAGAACTGACAAAGCCTTCCTCCCACTCGGCCGAGCGGGGGCGCCCCTTCACTGAGAGGCTTTGGGGGCTTGCTTATTAGCTCTTGCACCCCACGGCTTCTTGTTCTTCTGAGCTTGCCCCTTGGCTTTTGTGGGCGGCTAAAACAGGCCGCCGCCACTGGTTGGAGTCAGATTTCCCGGGAGCTGGGGAGAGAGAGCGTTTAAAACAAGATCTCTTGTTTTTCTTTCTCTCAGGTAAAAGTCGTTTTACCACTTGATATCTTCTGTATATATTTTTCTAAATCTTCCCCAAATAGGCGTTCGCCATGGAACGGGAACTTGCCAACAGCTTTTTGCATGGGGTCTCCACTGACCAATGCTTAAGCCAAAGTACTCTGCGCATCTGTACCAGCTGGAGTGTAAGGCGTGATGCCTGTATGATAGAATCTCTCATGGCATCCACTGTGAAGCATAAGGCTTTAGGCAAATTTCCAATTTCTAGCCTGCTCTGAAGGCAGTTCCTTCAGCCCCTGCTTTACCTGTTGGCTGATGACCTGACACATACCGACTTCTGCTACTGCAGGTTGGGTAATTGAGCCGGCCAAAAGGAAGGAGGATTTCAACTTCCTCTCAGAAGGATCTTTTAAACCCTTGTACATTATCCACCGGACATGTCAGGTTTTTATTTACACAAGAAATAGCCGCAACTACCGCAGGCAGGCTCCATTTCTTTAAAAAATTTTCCCCCATAGGATAAAGAATGTTAAACCTTTTTGGAGGTGAGAAACGCTTATCTGGATGTTGCCAGTTTGCGTATATTAGATCCTCTAGTAACGGATGAACCGGGAAGGAGCATGCACCTTGCAGGGATCTTAATGACCCTAGGGAGGAGACAGGTAATTCCGTTACCTCCGCAGAGGTTAACTTAAATGCACTGCTATAGCATTGTACCTGTGACCTTAAAATCTGGCTCCTCATCCTCTGCTGATGTAGCCTCCTCCTCCTCATCCTCCTCCCTCAGGTACTTCTGAAGGGAGGTCCAATACTGGAAGAGACCTGCTTCGCTTATTGTCCTTTTTAGAGGACTTAGCGATTAAGGTAGCAATTTTTTCCTCCAGATTATTTAGGGCAGCTGATAAAGTGTCCTCAGTGACATATACAGGCCCAGGCTTCACTGGGGAAGCCGCCATACCTGACAGAGGTAATGGCTCATCCTGTACAGGTGCATTTGGCAACACAGGAGAGGAAGGTACTGAGTCAGCACAGCTAGAGCCTCCTCTCAGGCGGTGGTGCTTTCTTATCTCTTTTTGTCCGTATTACTTCCCCTGGAAGGCTTACTGTTTAGACAAAATACAAGGTACCTAAATGCATATACTACCGTGTTCAGTTTAGCAAATACATTAAGTATGCAACTTTTAACACATAACTATGCATAACATGGATGTCTTCTAGGAAGTACCCAATCCAACCACATGGAGTCTTACGTCCCTGTATAGCTGCTGTGTTTCTCTGCCAGGAACAAGAGAACTAACGAGCTTGCTTGCTGCTGCAGTGCTTCTCACACTGACAGTCTTTTAAATTTGGCGCCGTTTCTGTGCCTGCGCGCGCCACGTGCCCGCGCACGCCTTCGCCCCCCCCTCCGATAAAGCGCGCTCCCGCGCGCGCGCGCGGCCCTTAGCGCTATGGCGGTGGCCATAGTGAGAGAGGACTCTCATCAGCCCTTGTTCCCACTTACCTGCATCTGCAGGTGTCTGGTCGGCCACCGAAAGGAGGATCGGGGTGCCCCAGCAAGCTCAGCAGCGGAGGTGACGAGCAGTGTACTTCGCCGAAGCCGACACTGAACAGAGTGAGGTGAGTATATTCAGCTCTCTACTCCCCCCAGTGGTGGAAAAAAAGAAGACATCCATTTTTTGAAAAAGGTCCCAACCTAGTTATGGACCTTCTAATCTCACCTTATCCACGCCGCAGGTTTTTCTGCTGAAAGATTTCAGACAGATACCAAACTTCACCCTTCACGGTGGGCTATGTGTGCCAACCTTCAGGGATATGGGTTCCTATTTAAAGGATACCTCTCCCCTGGGCCTTGTACAAGACTCTTACCAGGACTTTATAGCGAAATAGCGAAAGTGCTGGATCTTAGAGCCCAGTCCTCCGAAGAGAGACATTACAGGCGACGCCTCATGGATGAGGCCCGGATCCCATCCAGATTCAGCTCATTTGTAGGCGTCTTGGATGGATCCGAAAGCATAGCTCTTTTACCCCCAGAGGGTCTCTTTGGTAGAGCTTTCCTTTAGCACCTCCTAACGCGTCCAACACCTTTCGACACTGGCGAAAAAACTGAGGTACTTCCCTGATGGGAGGGGTTATATGGAGGGGAACTGTCTTCCATTGGTTGTGCCAGTGTCCAATCACCGCTGGTGACCCTTAACCCATTATGTAATGACTAGCTCTGTGTCCCGTGGTGTACGATAAAGAAAAAAGGGTTTGGGCATATTGTACAGGGGCACAGAGTATTACGCATCTAAATAATAATAATAAAAAAATTAGTCATTGTGTAAGGCCAAAAACGCAAGTTAAGCAAACAAAAAAATAATAATATATATATATATATATATATATATATATATATATATATACACATATATATATATACACACACACACACACACACGTGATGAACCTAATACAGTGAATTGCAATCCAAGCCGATTCTGTGATGAACCATTTTGGGAGATCCGACACTTATTTAGATGAAGGAGTAGCTAGATGTAGCCATCTTTAGAGATTTTCATGACGTGGATTAGCAGAATGTGACAAAGGTAACAATCATTTGCATACAATACTCATATTGCCTGGCTAATCCCATGCATTTACTGTATATACTCGAGTATAAGCCGAGGCACCTAATTTTACCACAAAAAACTGGGAAAACTTATTGACTCAAGTATAAGCCTAGGGTGTCCATCTGCATGCCTCACTGTGTCCATGCCTCACTGTGCCCAATCTCCCTACCTGATCTTCGGCGCTGTGTGACAAGACTGACATTTAACATGGGAGTCTATGGAAAGGATGCCCGGCTTTGAAAAATCAGTGCTCCCCAGCCGTAGGTCTTCTGGACAACAAACTTTTCACACTTGTAGATGAGGAGTGGGGCTACAGGTGTGCTAAGTTTGGGGTCCAGGGGACCTAGGATCGCCTGGTCCCGGGTACCCAAAAATCACTGGAGAAATTACCATTTAACATAGGAGTCTATGGAGGGGTGCCCAGCTTTGAAAAATCGGTGCTCCCCGGCCGTAAGTCCCCCGGACAACAAACTTTGCACACTTGTAGGGGAAGAGTGGGGCTACATGTGTTCCAAGTGTGGGGTCCAGGGGACCTATGCCTGGCCAGGATCAGGCACACAAATGTGAAGATGGACACAGACTCGGGTATAAGCCGAGGGGGGCATTTTCAGCACAAAATAAATTGCTGAAAAACTCTGCTTATACTCGAGTATATACGGTAATTATTATAATTTTTTTTAGGAGCCTGTAAAGCATTGCACCCACGATTAGCAGAATTCGGGTGCAATCGCAGGCTCCTGCAGCTGTCTGCCTGCATCTCGTACAGACAGGCAGTAATTAAATGACAGGAAGCCTCATGGAACTACCTGAGCGCTCATCAGCGTTCTCGTAGTTCATTGAGAACTACAAGCCGTCAGCTGCAAAGGCTGTTGGTACCTGTAGTTCATTCATTCAAAGAACTCTGTGAATGAATGACACGTGCCATATGGGCAGAGCCCCTCACCACCACGTTCTTTTCAGATTGTGCCCGTGGGTGCGGGGAGAAGATCCCTGGCCCGCTGTCAAAATGGGGATTGGGGAGAGGCTGCAGGAGTGGGAACATGTTACATGTTCCACCGCAAAAAACGGGTTAAATGTGTTCCCAATGATGAACTCATCCTTCAAGAATTCCAAAGTCCAATTCATTCAATAAAATTAATATTTTTATGATCAGTAATTGCATCTTGTAATATCGTGAAAAGCAAACTCTACCTTCAGACATGAAATATGGTATTCGAAATCTTCCTTCCAGAACCCTTTGTCTCAGGATGGGGAGTGTAGGACCGTCAAATGGTAAGGCACCACATACCAGGACATAGAGTACAACACCCATACTCTGTAAAAGAAAGAAAATTATTTATCATTCTGTAAGTACTAAGTAAAATGATCCTGTACTTCATTTCAACACCTATTGTATAAAGGTCAAAGTCCTAGACTAGAAAAAAAGTCTGCAGTTATCTTTGTTAGCTAGAAAAAAAGAAAACAAAAGCTGCTTCTACACCACTGTGATTTCATTTAAAGCGATTGTAAAGCCTGAAGGTTTTTTACCTTCATGCATAGAATGCATGAAGGTAAAAAAACCTTCAGGACCAGTTCACACCCTAGAAACACAGTCCAGATGCTTTTCTGAATGCGTGTTTTTGATGCAGTTCAGTGCATTTTTTCTGCCTCTTTTTTCTTAACTTTAAATAAGGACATAGGTGAGTTCTGGTTCTTTCCAGTGCATTTTTGATGCTTTTTACAGCGTTCCAGTACAGTCCAGTCCTGGAACTGGAACGCACTGGAACTGACTGTACTGGTGTAGACTATGCCATTGAAAACCATATAACCTACTTTCCATTTGTTTTGATGCAGAAAAAATGCACTGGACTGTATGTGGTGTGAACTGGCCCTCAGGGTGCAGTAGCCACCCCCCTCCCCCGCCCCCGACCCAGCGTTGTGCACGATAGCCAAGGCTGTCCCAGGACTTTCTCTTCTGATTGGCTGAGACAAAATCACAGCCAGTGAGGAGGGAGCAGGGGCGGGACAGAGCCATGCTCTGTGTGCCCCATAGGCAGCTTAGGAACGAGCGAACACAAGTGCCCCCAGAGCAAGCAGCTTGCTCTGGGGGCACTCAGCAAGAGGGATGGGCCAGAGGCGCCGGTGGGGGACCTGAGAAGAGGAGGATCAGGGCTACTCTGTGCAATACCACTGCACAGAGCAGGTATGTATAATGTGTTTATTAGTTTAAAGAAAAAAAACAATGCTTTAGAACCACTTTACCTTTATTACTGGGGTCTGACATCCTGGACTAGCTAAGCTCTATCATTTGCTATTCCGCTGTCCACTGAGAGCGTCTCAGTTGCCAGAAAGGATATTCTCATTGGACTGTGGGATGACAGTTGATGGAGCTCAGCTATGAGGTCAAGGAAAGGCCCAATGCATACTGGGTGTTTAGCCTCAATACATGAGGCTCTAGCATTAAGCTGCGGGTAAAGGGCACAGGTGCACCGCCCAGCCCCTCTGCGGGCAGCTATCAAATTCTATAAGAAGCTGAACGCTGCTGGAGGGTGCGCCTAGCAGTATGAACATTTAGGGCAGTCCGTGCCCAGGGTTGAATGCCCAGAACAAAAGAAGTCTGCATTCCTGGCAATTGGCCCTGGGTGCATACTGCCCTAAATGCGGGTACAGCTAGGCGCACCATCCAGCCACAGTAGCTGTCAGTCTCTCAGCATTTGACAGGTTGCCTGCAGTGGGGCTGGATGGCGCACCTAGCACCAATGCAAGTTGTGTTACTGGGCTCATTTATAAAAATTGGGCATTGGCCCCAGGTCCACTGGCTTATGGGGGCCCCCACCAGACTCCCCAAAAACCCTGGAGTCCTGCTGCCTTTCACCCTAATTTATGCAGCACAACTCATCCTCCCAAGTTGATAAGTACCACTGCTCATACGGACCGATAGAAGCAGACTGTAAGAAGGGCCCTGCTGTACCAGTAAGTATCAGTGCTCATCACCCAGCACAGCAGGACCCTAGAAAGCAGGATTTGGGATTTTGGGATCCGTTGTGCCGATTGCAATGATGTGCAACAGGACATTTACAGAGCATAGCAGGCTATACACTCAGAATATCAGACTGAAGGGATGGTCTATTCTTTCAAGAAATCAAGGGGCTCACCCATGCCTTTGGGCCACTAATTTCTTAAAACAGCCCGGTATCATGCCCAAGTGCACCTCACCTCACACTTCAGTATTTAATTTCACAGAAAGTTTTACTGTTTTGCTGAAATTAAATTGAGGTTATTTGGTCAGTTTGGACGCAAGCAACGCTTAGTGGAGCTCTCCTTTTAAACCTCCTCCCTTTGTATTCATTAAAATGAATACAAACTCACGTAATTTGCGATGAAACATGAATAAATAAGTGGGAAAGGGATTAAAGTAAATCAGACTATCAAAGAGACATTTCTGAAACAAAAGGAGCAGAAATTGTGCCGGGGGGGAAATACTTCTATTGAATCTCTGGGAGACACTCGTGTATCTTGGCAATGTGATATGCCTATGTCGACTTGGATGTCACACACTTTTTTTTTTAAAGTCAGATATAAAAGTTAAAAATCTGTTTAAATGTGCTCAACATATGCATTACAAATATATAAAAGTGTAGTTTACATGTGAACTGCTGCCAAACAGAGCTGGAGTCATTAAATTGCAAACAGAGAAGTAGAACTATGATTATTTTCTGGCATGGGATTGCTTAATGATTCCGCCGGATTCATTATTTCTGTGTCAGGCAGATTTATGCTGATTTGTCTCTGTCAGGCTTATATATATATATATAATAGGGGCCGATTAAAGCCCTGTACACACGATCGGATATCCTATGGATTCTAATCCGATGGTTTTTTCCATCGGAAATCCGATGAAACTGTCTTCCGCCAGTCTTGCCCACACACCATCAGTCCAAAAACGGACCGTTTCAAACGTGGTGACGTAAAACACTCCGATGAGTCGAGAAAAATTAAGTTCAATGCTTCTGAGCATGCGTCGACTTGATTCTGAGCATGCGTGGGTTTTTTATCCGATGGATTTCCACACAGACGATCGGATTTTGCTATCGTTTTTTTTCCCATCGGATAAATTTAAAACATGTTCTATTTTTTCACACCGATGGAAAAAAGACCGATGGGGCCCACTCACGATCGGTTCGTCCGATGAAAACAGTCCATCGGACTGTTTTCATTGGTAAAACCGATCGTGTGTACATGGCTTTAGAGTAGTGGCTGTTAAAGTGTATTTCAAGTCAAGTTAAAACTCATACACACATATACATACAATATATACATATATCATTTTTTTTCTTTGCAATACATGCAGATTTCCCCATAACTGCATTTGTTTTCTGATAGGAATAATCGATCAATAGTCGACCACCCAATTGATATGCCACACACGTGGGAGTGGGTTCCAATCAATAGTTGAAAGGTATGATCAATAACTTATGATCATATCTTTCAACTATTGATTGGAACCCACTCCCACGTGTGTGGCATATCAATCTCTGTTTCCACCATAAATTTATAACCTGATCAATTGAAACACAATCAAATTCATGACCAGTGCTGCTGATCGTTGCTCAAGAACTCTGCACCCTAGACGATCGACTCAGTTTTACCAAATCGGATCCAAAACAAGTCCGAATCAGTTGCAAGGGAAGTTATCACACATCGATTGGCTAATAAGATCAAAGCATGTATGGATGTATGGCCACCACTACATGCACCTAAGCAATAGGAATATGCACTTTGCAAAGTGTATGTACACAGATAGCACCCCCTTATCTCCCTCCCTTTGAAAACCGGGCTAATATCCATAAACTAGTAAGTACCAGACTGCTTGTCTCTCCGAGATCATGTCTTTCATTCTTGTTATAGGAAAGTGTTCAATAATTTTGACAGTATACTATTATATTTTTTACTTTTTCACTATTATAGACATTCCTTATACTGTACTCCTGATGAGTGGACATGTTCCACGAAACGCGTCGCATTCCATTGCAATTTTTCAAGGATGCCAAGACAGTCTGGTTCTTGCAATTTATACCTATTTTTGGTTGTGTCATTATTCTGCATATATCATCATGCATCACTACAATATCTATGTGTTCTTATATGTGCTTTTTAAATGTCAGCTGGTTTTTATGACTTTTTTGCCATGTACTGTGTTTTTCTGCGCTTATGTAGATTTATTCTTGGATTGTAATAAACTTTCTATACCATTTGCTTCATGTTATTTTGACTCTGGGTAGTGACATGCCTCTCTCAAAGTCCCATGACCACTGTTTCCTTTTACTTATAATGTATGTACACAGAGTCCAGTGGATGGGATGAAGCTCTGTTCATTTGTTCTCTGAATGGCCAATTGTCTGCAAGGGAAATGAAAAAAAAAACACAACACAACAAGATTTCCACTTTTACATGATTGGATGAATGTATTTAACAGCTTCACTTCATTCACTAAGCTACGTGACCATTCAGCACAGCAAAGCCTTCTATTTGCAATGTGAAAATACACTTTGTCAAGTGAGCAGTCTTTAGTAAATCAAGCTCCTTTTATTTACTGCCTCCCTCCATTAATTACTTATTCAGCTTACTGGGAAGGGGGGTGATGAAGAAGTCCTGCCTCGGGTGATACAAGACATGGATCACAAACGGCTGCGCATGACACATCCCAGCTGTAAGTGACTTTTAATCACATAGATAATTTGTTTGTTCTATTTTAATTTGAAGAATATTATTAGAGAGCTATCAAGATAAAAAAGGAGTAACACCAGTGTGTGCAGGTGTTTTGCTTTCCTCAAGATTTTTGCAAGATAGATAAAAGTAAATTTTTATGACGCAACTGCCTAAATCTACCAAATTCCTTACCCATATATCCAGCTGTGGTCCCTCGTACTGCTGGCCCTCAAACACTTCTGGAGCCGCATATGGTGGACTTCCACACCACGTGGCCAGAGGCTCTCCAGTCTTGTAAAAGTTGCCAAATCCAAAATCTGCGGATAAACAAATATCAATGTTTAATGTAAGGCAAAGCAATGGTGTTACCATAATGCAAATATCCAACTACTATGGGATTTCTAAGGGTAAATTTGCTGTAAATTGCATGGAGTAAGTAGGGAGTACATATGCATAAAGACACGTCGGCTTGCATTTGTTTACATGTCATGTAGCATGCCATTTTTTATTCTATTGTGTGAGAACATGGGAAGCATATTGAGTGATAAAAACGTTTAAAGTGGTTGTAAACCTTCCTGTTTTTTTCACCTTAATGCATCCTATGCATTAAGGTGAAAAAACATCCGATAATTACCGCCCCCCAGCCCCCCGGTTTACTTACCTGAGCCCTCGAACGTTCCACGTCGAGAACGCGCTGGATCTCGGCCCAGTCTTCTTGGCTCTTCATTGGATAGATTGATAGCAGCGCAGCCATTGGCTCCCGCTGCTGTCAAACAAATCCAGTGACGCGGGCGCTGGGGTGCGGGGCCGAGTCCGGCATTCGTGTCTATGGACGCAAATGCAGGACTCGGGAGTGCGCCCGCAAGGTAACCCCCTTGGGAAAGCGCTTCCCAGAGGGGCTTATCTGAGGCAGGGAGGAGCCCAGACAGCCGCCGGGGGACCCCAGAAGACGAGGATTGGGGCCACTCTGTCCAAAACGAGCTGCACAGTGGAGGCAAGTATAACATGTTTGTTTTGTTTTTTAAATATTCAAACCTTTACAATCACTTTAATAACTTATTGAAACAGAAAAAGTCCAGCTTATTCCTCGTGGTTTTCAAAACAAATGAAAAATTACTTACGCTACTATAGTGCCCTTCTTTCAGCAGGATGGGACACATGTCTTTTACCAAGGCAGACTACACATACCTGACATTAAAGTAGAATGTCCCTTTAAATGGCCATGACGGTCTCATCATCAGTCTTGTACGTTTTAGTGTTAAAATAAAGTCCCTGTATTTTTTTTTGCCCAGAATTTGAGTTTCCAGTTTGAAGCAGTATTAAACCAAAAAATTTAACATTGCAGCTTACCAGTCATTAGGTGTGGTGGCTGCAGGGGCGTACCTAGAGCATTTGGCACCCGGGGCGGATCCTATATCTGGCACCCCCCCCACCTTAAAATGTAAAAACACCCCACTGTGCCCCCTGCATCCTTCAATATCTTTTTGTCACTACTGTGTACCCCCTCCCCACAACTGCACCTCTGGACCCCTTTACATTACACAGCACCTTGCACCTCTGGACCCCTTTACATTACACAGCCCTTGTACCTCTGGACCCCTTTACATTACACAGCACTCTGGACCCCTTTACATTACACTGCACCTTGTACCTCTGGACCCCTTTACATTACACAGCACTCTGGACCCCTTTACATTACACTGCACCCTGCACCTTTGGACCCCTTCACATTACACAGCCCTTGTACCTCTGGACCCCTTTACATTACACTGCACCCTGCACCTCTGGACCCCTTTACATTTCACAACCCTTGTACCTCTGGACCCCTTTACATTACACTGCACCCTGCACCCCTGGACCCCTTCACATTACACAGCCCTTGTACCTCTGGACCCCTTCACATTACACTGCACCTCTGGACCCCTTCACATTACACAGCCCTTGTACCTCTGGACCCCTTTACATTACACTGCACCCTGCATCTCTGGACCCCTTTACATTACACAGCCCTTGTACCTCTGGATCCCTTTACATTACACTGCACCTTTGGACCCCTTTACATTACACAGCCATTGTACCTCTGGACCCCTTTACATTACACAGCATCCTGCACCTCTATACCCCTTTACATTACACTTCACCCTGCACCTCTGGACCCCTTTACATTACACTGCACCCTGCACCTCTGGACCCCTTTTTATTACACTGCACCCTGCACCTCTGGACCCCTTTACATTTCACAACCCTTGTACCTCTGTTCCCCCTTTACATTACACTGCACCCTGCACCTCTGGACCCCTTCACATTACACAGCCCTTGTACCTCTGGACCCCTTTACATTACACTGCACCCTGCACCCCTTTACATTACACTGCACCCTGCACCTCTGGACTCCTTTACATTACACATCCCTTGTACCTCTGGACCCCTTTACATTACACAGCACTCTGGACCCCTTTACATTACACTGCACCTTTGGGCCCCTTTACATTACACAGCCCTTGTACCTCTGAACCCCTTTACATTACACAGCACCCTGCACCCCTTTACATTACACTTCACCCTGCACCTCTGGACCCCTTTACATTACACTGCACCCTGCACCTCTGGACCCCTTTACATTACACAGCCCTTGTACCTCTGGACCCCTTTACATTACACGGCACCCTGCACCTCTAGACCCCTTTACATTACACAGCCCCCCACAGCTCTGGACCCCTTTACATTACACAGTACCCTGCACCTCTAGATGCCTGTATGTTACACAGACACCCCCCTCAACAGTTCTGGAACCCCTGCATGTTACACAGACACCCCCCTCAACAGTTCTGGAACCCCTGCATGTTACACAGACCCCCCTACAGTGCAGACCCCCCTACAGTGCAGACCCCCCTACAGTGCAGACCTCCCTACAGTGCAGGCCCCCCTACAGTGCAGACCTCCCTACAGTGCAGGCCCCCCTACAATGCAGACCCCCTACAGTACAGACCCCGCTACAGTGCAGGCCCCCGCTACAGTGCAGGCCCCCCTATAGTACAGGCCCCCCTATAGTACAGGCCCCCCTACAATGCCGACCCCCCTACAATGCAGACCCCGCTACAGTACAGACCCCCCTACAGTACAGACCCCCCCTACAGTGCAGACCCCCCCAACAATACAGACCCCCCTACAGACCACAGACCCCCTAACAATACAAACCCCCCTACAGACCCATAATGTACCTCAGAACTGACAGAGAGCCCGAGGTAGTGGCTTTTCAGGGAGGGGGGGTGCGAGCCACACCCGAGCCAGTCGGCACATCTGGGACCGGCGCAACGATCCCCTTCTCTCAAGGCTCTGATCAGTCTCGGGCAGCGGCTGTTAACCGACAAGTATGAAGCCGCCTCCCCCTCCTCCTGCATGCACAGCACTGTATAGACATAAAGGAGGAGGGGGAGGCAGCTTCATACTGCTCGGCTGACAGCCACTGCCCGAGACTGAGCCGTGAGAGAAGGGGATTGTTGCGCCAGTACCAGATGTGCTCGCATCCCCCCTGCAAAGGCACTACCTGCTCGGGCCCCCCCCCTCCGTGACTGAAAGGAGACAGCGCCGCGGGTTTAACAGCAGCATCGCGCGGTGACAGAACAGACATGTTTTGTCACCGCGCGATCTGCTGTTAAACCCGCGGCGCTGTCTCCTTTCAGTCACAGAGGGCGCGGGGGGGGGGGGCGGCCTGACACCCCCCAGTGTGTGGCACCTGGCGCGGCACGCCCCCCCGCCACCCCCTTAGTACGCCACTGGGTGGCTGCATTAGCTTTTTATTTTGTATTTTTTCTAGGCTTTTTCCGAGCAACACACCGCCTGTATTAGAGTACCTCCATCCTGGATGAAGGAGCAACAGACACACCTTTGGACAGCAGGTTTGTTAATCTGCGGGGGAGGGGTGTGTAAAACGGACTAGCAGATTTTGATGCACCAACTGAAGTCAAACTTCAGCTCACACTTTTTAAGCGGTTTTAGCAACAGTTTCCTTTTGAAATAAAGGCTATACATACATATAAAATAACAGATAGTTGTTGTAAGCACCCCTTGTGATTAGTAAATGGTTTGACTCAACTGTCAAACTACTACATCAGCAGAACAGCTTGTTCTGCCGGGAAAAAAAAAGAAGACTTATTGGCCAGATCAACAGGTGAAAATAAAGGAAAGAAAGCCTAAAAAATAAAACAAATAAGGGCAGCACAGTGGCTAAGTGGTCAAAACTTCTGCCTAGCAGCACTAGGGTCGTCAGTTTGAATCCCAACCACAGTACTACCTGCTTGGAGTTTTCCCTGTGCCTGCGTGGGTTTCCTCCCACACTCCAAAGACATGCTGGCAAGCAGGGTGGCTAAAAATCAATATTTAAAAAAAAAAAAAGAGCATAAAAATCTGATTGTTTTTAATTTAAATCATATTTTCTTGATTTAAATCAGATTTTTTTGATTTTTATTTAATTTATGTTAATAAAATGCTTTTGAAGTAAAAATGAATGGGGCAGCAGTTTAGCAGCGTTTTGCAGGCGCTATTTTTAACGCTAAAGCGCCTGCAAAACGCTCCAGTGTGAAAAGGGTCTAAAACAGCGGCTCTATTGTTTCCAGTGTGAAAGCCCAAGGGCTTTCACACTGGAGTGGTGCGCTGGCAGGGCGTCAGGAAAAGTCCTGCCAGCAGCTTTTTTGGAGCGCATTAGGAGTGGTGAACTCACTGCTCCTAATGCGCTCCCCGCCCATTGAAATCAATGGGCAGTGCCGCTGTAGCGGCACATTGCGGGCGGTTTTAACCCTTTCTCGGCTCGTTAGCAGAGGTTAAAGTGGTTGTAAACCCGCTTATGCAACTTGCACCTACAGGTAAGCCTAGATTAAGGCTTACCTGTAGGTGCAAGAAATATCTCCTAAACCTACACGGTTTAGGAGATATTTGCAATAAAAGACATGCACCGATGTCTACGGCGCATGCGCGCCATAGACAATGGTTCATTTACAGGGTTAATCCCATTCACAAATCCGGCTTAGCCAGATTTGACGGCTCCCGCGCGCATGTGCGGAGTGACGTCTTCGCCGCTCCGGCCAATCACAGCGCCGGAGCAGTGCTGTGATTGGCTGGAGCGGCGATACCCGGAAGTAATCTTCCGGCTATCGCCGAAGCGATGGATGCGTCTGGAGAGGGAGACGAGGACGGCTTTGGGGGCCCCGATCTAAGGTAAGTGATGCATAATGAGCTAGTATGCTAGTCATAATAGCTCATTATGGCTTTCTCTTACAGGTGTTTTTTTTTTTTTTAAACTTTTACCTGGGTTTACAACCACTTTAAAATTGCCCCCGCTAGCGGCCGAAATGCGCCGCAAATCCGACGGTAAAATAGCGGCGTTCTACCGATATTTTACCGCCGACGCTATGGGCAGCACCAGTGTGAAAGGGCTCATAAGCAGCCCTGGCACATAACACAGGCATGGTAATTCCCTGTAACAGTGATGTCATGTATCCACCCTTCCGGTCTGCTGACTGGGCAGGGAAGGAGCAGCAGTGGCCTAACAAGGTCATCTCTCTAGTCACTCTACTCCCCTTTCTTTATTATCATGTTTGCATGCAGCCCAGCTGATTGTCACCAATGCTGCCCCTCCCTTGTCACATTATGAACATGGGCATTACACGATCCTGATACTAACTCAAATCCCAAAGTTACACTATTTGTATATTAATCAATAAATGTAATATTTAAATGAATAAAAACATAGCTGCATTCATTTGTATCCCTAACATCTGCCTAGAGTTCAACTTCAATTAGATGTTGAGCGATGTATTTCTATTGGGCTTACTTCCACTACAACGCATGTAATGTCTGGACCGCTGCCCTAAGGGCAAGACCTACATTGTTGCTCTCTACAAACATCAAGTCTAGAGCTAGATAGGAATGCAGACTTCTGAGGCCCTCGCCTTCGTAACAGGAACATTCCCCATCCCGACTGATGTGGCCTGCAAAGATGCCTTCTACCATTGCAGCATCGTAATGCAAACCTTCTGTTGTGTGCAAAGATGTTAAACTATCTTTCAGAGTGATAATTAGGGAGAGTTTCTGCCTCCTTTTATACCGTATTATTCCTTCCCATTTATGGCTTTAACACATTTCTATGCTTTTCCCAAGGGCACCGATGCCGTCTGCTGTTGGCAAGGTTGTCTGGGCTGCTTCCTAATGAATAATCCCCCTTTCCCATACACTACACAATGAGCTCTCTTATTATACACATCATTGGCTGGATAACATTATCTGTCACACACATGAGATGTCCCAATAAAGTCCATAACTACATGAAATGTAAGAGAAGCAATAAACGGCACAGATAATATGCAAGGACTGCGTCTTTACAACAAATGAAACCCGCGGCAGTAGTGATAACAGTCAATATTTGTGTTCAATAGTATGAAGCCATCAATAGCAGGATTTTCATGTGTCACTGAAACTTTCCAGCTAAATCTTAGGGGTCCATGTATAAAATGTTTGCCATGCGGATGTCTTAAGCATTCACACAGAGGCCACAAATGATTACTACATGGTTTTTAATATGATTGCCTCATATGATTGTCAGCTCCATCTAGTGGCCATAATGCAGTATTTTTTTTGATTAAGGTATTTCAGAAAAATACTGCATTATGACCACTAGATGGAGCCGACGTGTATAGGAGATAATCATATTACAAACAATACAGTAATTATTAGAGGTGCCTGTGTGAAAACACCTCCAAACTACGTCCCTTCCTAACCAATGAAACCCCAAAGCTCCCGATTCACTCCCTGGTTATCTCTCGCCTTGACTACTGCAACTTCCTCCTCATTGGCTTATCTTTAAATAGACCATCCCCTCTTCAGTCCATCATCAATACTGCTGCCAGACTCAGCCACCTTGCATCTGCTACCCCTCTCTGCCAATCCCTCCATTGGCTGCCACTCGCCCAACAAATTAAATTCAAAACACTAACAATAAGTTAAAGCCATCCACAACTCTGCCCCCAGCTACATCACTCGCCTAGTCTTAAAATACCAACCTAATCATCCTCTTCGTTCCTCCCAAGACCTCCTGCTCTCTAGCGCCCTCATCTCCCACTCTCATATTCGCCTCCAGGACGTCTCCCGAGCCTCTGGAATACCCTACCCCAATCTGTCAGATGATCGTCAAATCTATCTACTTTTAGGCGATCCCTGAAAACGATTCTCTTCGGAGAAGCCTACCCTGCCTCCACCCAACAACTGCTCTTTTATTTTCTTCATCAGCTCATCCCCCACAGTTATTACCCTTTCGTATCACTTGACCCTCCCTCCTAGATTGTAAGCTCAAATGAGCAGGGCCCTCCGATTCCTCCTGTATCTAATTGTATTGTAATGTCTGCCCTAATGTTGTAAAGTGCTGCGCTATATAAATCCTGTATAATAATAATAATGCCTAATGCCTAGTACACACTACTATTTTTTTTTTCATTCAACCCAGCGGGCAGAACGAAAAACAAACAAACTGACAGGTCATGAGGAGCCGCTGTACTAACAATGCAATGTTAGTACAGCGATCTTCCCTGCTGTGCTATTGTGTTCTGACAGGGGGATAGCCCTTCCCCCGCCTGCCAGAACACACCGGTCAGTGCTCTCAGCTATTGGCTGAGTGCGCTGAACAGGAGCCAATCGGCAGAGCTTTTTTGGTCATGCCCCTTCAACAGAAGCCTGCTGAACATATGGCTTCTATTGGACCAGCTGCAGTACCCACGGGCCGATGCCGTCCGACATTTGGCCTGTGTGTACTAGGCTTTAGATGTCCATATGGCATTTTTTTGATTCATAGACTCCCTAGTGTAGTCAATTTAGTGCTTCACCATTTTTTCCTTGCACTTCCACTGGTTTATGTTTGGATTATAAACTTCATGTCAAAAGTGTTTTACATTTACAATATGCCCAATGGATGCAGCCTGTATGCCTCACAGGTGGTTTGAGTGTACCTATAAGCAAAACATTTTCTTTTTACATTTTGCAAAGAGTAGGGAACAATTTTTAAATTTACGGAAAACAGGGTTTATGTGATTCCGTGTGTAGCCTCAATTATAGCCTATGACTAAGGTTACATACCGAAACGCGTAAACCCTGTATTATTCTGTACCACACCTGAATTAATATATTTATTGTGGAAGATCGAGCGGTCGGCTTTCCTTTATCTACATGACAGAGGTTCTAACTCTTCCATATTCTATTCCATACTTCAACTGATCATATGTGCAGCACAATGGCAACTGCAGATCAAACCGAAGCCAAGATGGCAGCCTCCTTGGCTGTAAAGGATAGGAGGGTATAATTCTGGTTTATTGGTTTTTTAAAACAGTTTCAATCAAGGCATGTCGTGAATGGTAACTCACAGCTTCTGTTCTCAGTCATAACATAACTGACCATGTGCCACACCATGGCAGCTGCAGATCAAAGAGGCCAAGATGGCAGCTTCCTAGGCTGTAAAGAATAGGAGGGTTTAGTTCCACTTTAAGACAATGGGAAAGTATTGATCTGTTATCCTGGCTTAGGGTAAGTTGGCTGCATTAACAAGGACTGTTCTGGGCTTCTTGCTGAATCAGATCAGTATTGCTGGATGCCTCATAGACATGTGAAATGGATGGGGCCTGCTAAATAACAGCAGAGACGCCCTTGTGAAACATGTGCTGAGGATCCTTCCAGTGCAGAAGAGCTAGCGCACGCAAACCTGAAACGAATAAACAGCCGAGGTCTCCGAGGGGTGGAATGACAGCAATGTATCAGGACTCACTTAATGGAGTGAACATGACAGTATCTTGTCCAGCGTCACATATACTTACCACAACCCTCCGAATACCAAGCCTGTCAATCTTTCTCTATTACTTGGGTTACATAACTAGGATCTGTAATTGCTGGCATTGGGAATACAAGACACAGAGAACAGAGTGTTCCTGAGCTACTGCTGGGACGTCATCACTGGGACAGATCAGTGACTTGCACTAAACACCGTACTGTCATCATGAGTGCCATATTCCATTCAGGGAGTACAGATCGAGGAAGACCTCAGAGAATCGCTCGACCACTACACATAGAAAACCTGCCAAGAGTACAGTGTACTGCACAAATGATGTGTTTTATCTACTGAAGTATAGCTGAAAAGTGTATACAGACATGAATGAGTCTTCTTCAGTAAAGGATTCCATGCAACCAAATAAAAATAATAATTTCTAGGACCTGACCGTAAACTAAAAATTGGACTTATGGAATGTGCTGGCCTTAGATGGTTAGATGTCTCCCCAAGAATAAAGTATGGGGTGACTTCAGCCATTCTCAACCATATATGAAGAAATGTACAATGTGTATGAGTATGTGAAAAATAGGGGGAAACGGATGGGTGGGAACCCAGAAAACACGCCGACGCAGGGACAGAGGAGGAGGGATAAAGGAGGAGGAGGGATAAATACCCATCAGACTCCTCCTACAAATACAGGCTAGCCTGCGGCCAGCCTTCGAACATGTACTCAATCACTACCACCTTTAACTGAGAAGAGTAGCACTGGACTTATTACACAGTGACTTGCCAATAAGTTCAATCTCTGGCACTTGAATGAGCTGGTTATCTTCTCTATAAAGTGACACTAAATAATATTCTTATTTCCTCAAAAATATTCCAAACATACACTACTTTAAGTGGAACTAAATGTATCTGATAAAAAAAAAAAAAAAATCTGCGAGCAGGAAGCTCTTTATTGTCTCTTCTGCAAAACCACTTACCTGCCAGCTCGCAGTCTTCTAATGAATGTACACTGAGCTGTGCATGCATAGGATGACATCATTCCGCACGGGCCAATCAAGAGCCTGAAAACCAGGCACCCCGAAGTGGCCATGAGATAATGACAGTGGCTGGCAAGCAATTTTGGGGGGTTAAGTTCCACTTTAAACGACCCTGTAATCTATTTTTCATTAAATAATTTCTTACTGCCTCCTTGTAATGTCCTTTTAAGCTTCGGGCCTTCAGCCCATAGCGAGCGCTACATTCCTACATATAGTGGGACCATGGAGGGCTTGATCAAACCTGGAAATATTGTAGGCTGTTGGCGTAGTTCCCACTTTGACAGTTTACATCAAACCCTTACATAAGTCTTAATTGCAGCTCATTCATACCCACAGTTTCAGCCCTAAGAAAGTAGGAGATGTTTCCCATAAAACGCGTTGGCTTTATTTGATACCTTTGTTCAACACTTAAATTCCATCTATTTCTGTCGTGAACATTTGCACTGAGCAAGAGAATGTCAGCACACCATGGATCTCCAGAGCGGGTCCAAAGCTTTTTATTCAGTGATCACAACATTAAAACATTTGCAATGTTTTGAAACCTCGCAGGACCTCTTCACCAGGCATGAGACAGTCACATGCCTGATGAGATCCTGCGAGGCTCAGAAATATTGCTTTAGTTTTAAAAATGTGATCGCTTAATAAAAGCTTTGGACCCGCTCTGGAGATCCATGGTGTGCCGACATTCTCTTGCTCTGATTGCCTTCAGTTTCTGTCAATCATCGCTACAGCACCCCTCACTGTAAAGAGGACCTGTCATGTCATATATTCCTATTACAAGGGATGTTTACATTCCTTGTAATAGGAATAAAAGTTTTTTTAAAAAGTGTCAAATTATTATTATTTTTTTAAGTAAAATAAAATAAAAATCTTTTTTTTTTTTTCAAGTGCCCTGTCCCCGGTAGCTCGCACGCAGAAGCGAACACATACGCAAGTCCCGCCCACATATGAAAACGGTGTTAAAACCACATATGTGAGGTGCTGCCGCGAACGTTAGAGCAAGAGCAATAATTCAAGCCCTAGACCTCCTCTGTAACTCAAAACATGCAACCAGTAAATTTTTTTAAAGCATCGCCTATGGGGATTTTTAAGTACCAAAGTTTGGCGCCTTTCCACGAGCGTGTACAATTTTGAAGCGTGACATGTTGGGTATCTATTTACTCGGCGCAACTTCATCTTTCACATTATGCAAAAAAATTGGGCTAACTTTACTGTTTTTTTTTTTTTTTTTTGAAAGCATGAAATGTTTTTTTTTCAGCGCAAAAAAACGTGTTTGAAAAATTGCTGCGCAAATACCGTATGAGATAAAAAGTTGCAATGACCGCCATTGTATTCTCTAGGGTCTCTGCTAAAAAAATATATATAATGTTTGGGGGTTCTGTGTAATTTTCTAGCAAAAAAATATAATGATATTTACATGTAGGAGAGAAATGTCAGAATTGGCCCGGTGGGCAAGTGGTTAAAGTTATAAAACATGGGGAAACCTACTTGTAGTGTAGAGATGTACTACATGCGTTTTTTTTTTTTGTTTTTTTTTTGCCAAGACATACATTTTAAATTAAGCTCTATTTACCTCTTGAAGTTTGTTCCTGCAATATATATCAAACAGTAATGTCAAAATGCGAACTCATTTCTTCCTGCGCTGTGAATGTGTTTTTAGGAAGAAATGATCTTACTTGGTGTTGCAATGTTAAGATTTCAAAGCCTCTGAGCACAATGGCCGTGTCTATGTTAGCTTGACTGGCAGAGATTTCACATGAGGTAGGTGAGCTGTTTACATTAGGCTGCTGACCTGCCAGCAGTCACAAGATTAACCATAGGACATGTGGTTAGCAGTCTCACATGAATGCAGCTGTAACTGCTCCAAGTCATTACATCAGATATGGAGGTCAGGCCAGGAACACAGTCAACAAACTACAGAGCGAGCTATATAGTCACGTCTGTGCCCTCCCCATTCTATGCCTGAGTGAGAACTTGCAGAAAAGTCCTAATGAAACACATGCAAAGTCTACCAAGCACAAAACCAATTAAGCATGGCTGTATTCATACATGACCAAAAGTCGGGCTACACACTTGGCGCTTTAATATTTGCACGATCCTAAAGGAAGCTTTGCTTTAGGCCTCATGCACACTGCGAATGGTAAACGGACATTTAGGGGCAGTTGGGCATTTTTTTCAGCTGCCCCTGAACTCTCCTCTATGTTATCTTATCAGTCCACCTACACAGGGTCGTTTCTAGTCGTTTCTAGGCAGTTGAGTTTAGAAGCATTTTTTGGAAAGCAAAAAAAAATGCATTCAGGACGGATGTTCCGAGGCATTTGAAACGCCAAAATGCCTGGAACGGCTTGTAAAACGCAGAAACTCGTGTTTAGCCGCTTTTCGTTTACAGGCGTTTTTAACCACTTCAGCCCCCGGAAGGATTTACCCACTTCCTGACCAGGCCATTTTTTTGAGATACGGCGCTGCGTCGCTTTAACTGACAATTTCGCAGTCGTGCGATCTGTACCCATATAAGTTTGATGTCCTTTTTTCCCCCACAAAGAGAGATTTTTTTTTGGTGATATTTGATCACCTCTGCGTGTATTTTTTGCGCTATAAACAAAAAAAAAAAAAAAAAGAGCGTCTATTTTGAAAAAACAAAACATCCCAAAAAAATTAAATAAAAAATGTATTCATCAGTTTAGGCCAATATGTATTCTGCTTCCTTTTCTTTTGTAAAAAAATAAAATAAAAGTGTATATTGATTGGTTTACACAAAAGATATCACCTCTACAAAATAGGGGATAGATTTATGCCATTTTTTTTTTACTAGTAATGGCGGCAATCAGTGATTTTTAGCAGGACTGCGACATTGCGGTGGACAGATCGGACACCTAACTGACATTTTTGGGAACCAGGGACATTATTATACAGTAATCAGTGCTAAAAATATGCACCGTTATTGTACTTATGACACTGGCAGGGAAGGGGTTAACATCAGGGGCAATCAAAGGGTTAACTGTGTTCCCTCACTGTGTGTTCTAACTGTATGGGGGACTGTGGCAACGCACAGATCCATCTTACTGCATAGCATAAAGACAGGATCTGTGTGATCTCCCCTGTCAGAACAGAGATCTGCCTTGTTTACAAAGACAGATCCCCGTTCTGTCACTGCGGAGGAACGATTGCCAGACCCGCTGATTGGCTCACCCGTTGTCCAATAGGAGCGCGTCCACAAAAGCGAGTTCCCGTGCCAATGTACAGCTACGGTGATTTGCAGGAACGGGACACCTTGCCGCAGTATAATGACAGCAGCTGGTCGGGAAGCGGTTAATGGAGATACATTTTTGACTATTTGCAAAATTTAAAAAAACGCAAACATGGCTAAATGCGGCATGAAAACGCAGCATGTAAACCGACGACTTTTTAAACGTCGGTTACCACCTGTCAAGTTAAATTGTTCAGGAAAGGTTTTAAATGTCCCGTGTACATTAAGCCTAAAAGTGGACATTTCTGTAACTTAGCAAATTTCTATCTATTCGTTTCCATCTATATATTGCTGATGTGTTATAATACATAGCAACAGTATCATTTTTGTCAAAAAGCTGTCCCTTAATTATTAAAACGCAGTCCCTGAGCTCCAGCTAAGTCATTTTGTTTGGGCTGAGATCAAGGTCTCAGTCAGCTACAGACAATAGGAGGCATTTCCTCATTCTCCTCTCCACCACTAATTAGACACATTGAAACTTTAAGGTCTCGTGCACACTGCATGTCAAAGAAGCTCAAAGAAGCAGCTCCTACAGGCTTTTATGCCCATTTTTTCTGCCTGGAAACTCCCCTCCAAGTTAGCCAATGTGTCCATGCACACTATGGCTTTTTTTGGAGTTTACAGTAGGGTGACCAGACATCCCCGGTTTCAGGGGACAGTCCCCGGACCAAGTCTGTCCCCAGTTTTGTCCCCGGATTGGATTTGAACAGGGGCTGGGGCAATTTAAAGACAGTGCAGGATAAAAAATAAAAAAAACTGACTTACACACCCCTGCTCTGCCGCTCCTACTAGCTTAGGGGGTGTATTTTTTCCATTATCTGTGCCCCTTTCTGATGATGATGTGCTGGTCGGAGCGGAGGGAATATTTCTTCAGTTTCGAGTGCATGCCCATTCCGCTCCGCTTGGCTGTTCTTCTGCCTTGGCTCAAGTCCTGGCCAGCCGCCTGCCTGCTTATCTCCTTGCCTTCCTCCGCTCCCCACCCAGTAGTAGCCAGGGCCCAGAGAGTAAGACTTAAAGTGATTGTAAAGGATCGTTTTTTTGTTTTTTTAAATAACAAACATATCATTACCTCCACTGTGCAGAGTTTTGCAGAGTGGCCCCGAACACCGACTTCTGGTGTCCCTCTGCGGCTCTCGCAGCTCCTCCCGCATTAGATAACCCCCCTAGAACAAACGCTCTCCCAGGGGGGTTACCTTGCGGGTGTGCTCCCGAGTCATTCATTAGGCGTCCATAGCCGCCGAATGTATGACTCGGCCCCGCCCCCCGGTGCCCACGTTATAGGATGCATTAAGGTGAAAAAACAACCCCTTTAACAGGCTGTGAGGTGGGCGGTGGCGGCGACGGGCAGAGAGTCACCGATTGCCGCCATTACTAGTAAAAAAAAAAAAAATGTCCCCGGATTTCATTTTAAAAATCTGGTCACCTTAGTTTACAGGCCTATGATCTTACAGACAGGAATAAAAACCCCACCAAACTCACGTTTTTGAGAGGAACTTTCTAGCAGAAAAGATGCCCAACCGCCCAAAAACGAGCAGAAAAGCACAAAAAAGCTTAAAGAAGCTCAAAAACACACAACGGGTTCATGCACACTGCAGCTTAAAAAAAAGCATTTGAGCTTATACTTCAGCTTGAACTTTTTTGGGCTCTTTTGCACGTTTTTATTGAGCTTCTTTGAGCATAAGCTTTTTTCACAATCCCTCCCCTCAGCGAATTTTTCCTACTTTGTGTGTTTTCAAACTTTTTTTTTAATGTTTTTTCACGCATTTTTGTGTACTTAGTCGTCTTTTCTGCTCAGAAGCTCCTTTAACCACTTGCTTACTGGGCACTTAAACCACCTTCCTGCCCAGACCAATTTTCAGTGCTCTCTCACTTTGACAGTTGCGCTGTACCCAAATTAAATATTTATCATTTTTTTTCCCACAAATAGAGCTTTCTTTTGGTGGTATTTAATCACCACTAGTTTTTTATTTTTTGTTAAAAAAACACAAAGAAAGACTAAAAATTTTAAAGATAAAACAAACAAAACCAGTTTCATAGTTATAACATTTTGAAAACAGGTAATTTTTCTCCTTCATTGATGTGCTGCACTGATGGGCACTGATAAGGTGGCACTGAAGGGCACTGATAGGTGACACTGATAGGCAGCACTGATGGGCATTGATTGGTGGCACTGGTGGGCACAGATGAGGCAGCCGCAGCTCTCTGTGTGAGGGGCCAATTTCCCTCTGACAGAAGTCGGTGATCGTGAGGGAAAAAAAAAGGAATGATTACCAAACTTCTGTACATCACATGATCAGCTGTCATTGGCTGACAGTTGATCACGTGTTAAGGGGTCGGGAGTCTCAGAGCGCGCCATGCGCTCCCAACAGAGGGCGCGCAGGCAGCTCATACATGAGAGAACATCATATGATGGCTTCCCGGCAATTAAGGCCCGCGCTGTAGCCATTATTCAGCTATAGCACGGGTGGGAGGAGATTATAAAGCACGAGTTTGGTGGGGTTTCTTTTCTGCCTGTAAGAGCAAACTCCTGAAAAAGCCATAGTGTGCATGTACACATTGGCTAACAGAGGAGTTTCCAGGCACAAAAAAAATTAGAGCTTTGTTCTTCTTTGAGATGCAGTGTGCATGAGCCCCAAAAAAAAAAGAAAAAATAGGAAAAATTAGCTGAGGGGAAGGTTTGTGAAAAAAACTCTCATGCCCTGTACACACGAGCGGAATTTCCGACAAGTAAACCATGTTTTTTTTTTCCAACGGAATGTTGGCTCAAACTTGTGTTGCACACAAATCTTGTCTGAAATTCCGATGGTCAAGAACGCGGTGACGTACAAGACGTACGACAAGCTGAGATCAATGAAGTTCAATAGGCAGTTTGGCTCTTCTGCTTGATTCTGAGCATGCGTGTTTTTTTGCATGTTGGAATTGCATACAGATGAGCGGAATTTCCGACAAGACTTTTTTCATTCGCAAAAATAGAGAACCTGCTCTCAATCTTTTGCTGCCGGAAATTCAGACAGAAAAAGTTGGATGGAGCATACACACGGTTGGAATATCCGACCAAAAGCTCTCATTACACTTTTTTTTACGGAAATTCCGACCGTGTGTATGCAGCATTATGCTCAAGAAAATACAAAGAAGTGCAAAGAAGCGCAATAAAAATGTGCAAAAGAACAAAAAAAAGCACAAGCTTCTTCAAGCTGAAATAAAAGCTCAAATGCCTGTAAAAGCAGCTTTGTTTTTTATTTTTTGAGCTGCAGTGTGCATGACCCTAGCAAGTAACAAGGTAAAAGGCAGCAGGAGGAGGCTGATCCACATCAGACATTTGTGAACAAAGCCAAGTTCTGTACCGGCACTGGGATTTACAAAGTTGTGTCCTCTCAGTGGCAGTATCTCAGTCTGAAAAATAGCTCTTAATGCTGGACTTAAAGACAACTCTTTGCTTCTGGAAAAAAAGTAGACAAGAGAATTTTTAGAGGGAAGATCAGACTGCATTCTGAGCTGTGCATTGGACTTGCATGGATGTACACTCTGGGATGCACGTGGAGATCAATGCAGGCCTTGCAGACAAGCTCATGTCATTGATCTGAACAGGCTGCCTGCATTGGTCTGCACGGCAAATCTGTGCACCTTGTGTGGGTGAAGACGGCCCCTTTACATCAGTTTAAGGATCAGTATGTCCGTGTAAATGAGGCCTTATAATGAGTTAAGTTGCTGTGTCTACAAGACCCCTTTAATAATCATCAATAGGGAATATCCCACCAAAAATGAAATTCATATTGCAGAGGATGTCTGAAATTTAACTGGTATCTTCGTGCAGACATCTGAGAAAAACCCGTCAGCCAATAAAACAAGCAGGAAATTACATTTCTGGGGGCGTTCTGTACATCAATGGTTTCCATATTACATTTAATATTTTCTGACATTACGGCCGCTTCAAAACTAAAATTAAAAGGTATTTTCAATAACATTAAAATTACAAAATAGCTTGTTTAAAATTATAGGATATTTTTTTTTTTTTTTTACAAAAGTGGAATTCCCCTTCAAGTGCTTTTATACACAATATGGATCAAATGATAGGTTAGAACCCTCTCCAAAATGCATCCATTTCAAGAAATCATTCCTCACATCTCCGTACCTTTCATTTGTATTCTATTAATCTGACATGCAATAATATCATTCTGAAATTCAAAGAAACCAATCAGGTAACAGTCATCGATATATTGATGTACTGAGGCATATGTGTCCTGGTAATCAAACTATGTCCCCATTCCAAGATTATATGAAGAAAGTATGCAATGTAGCAGTTAACACCCAGGAGATAATGAGGATACATAAGCTTCGGAAATGCGGGTCATCATTCTTCTGGATTTCAAGACATGTCACCTCTTGGATAAAAGAAATATTAATTTCATTTTCCTCAGAGTAAAATGATAGTTTATTTCACTGTAAGCATGGATATGGTAAATATCACCCAAGGCAAGCTGAAAATTAGCGGGGTGGATTCAGTGGTCATGGACAAAGCCTTAATCTCCTAATATCTTGAATTCTAACCTCTTCCTATGTGGGTCCCTCCCAACATGCATCGCCCAGTGTATATGCATGGCTGTTCAAAAACAGAGAGCTCCATTATTTCTTTGAAATGGGAGGTTTATCTAAATTGGCCTCTCAACCTTTTCAACACAGAGAAACCCTTAAAATAACTTTCCGGTCTCTTGGCACCCCTGCTAAAAATGACTATAGATACAATTCATGATACATTAGTGTGATGGTCTGTGGGAAGAACGCTCCTTAAACTTGTGGTCATTGGGAAGAATTACCCCCTTACGGATAGATAAAAAGATCAATGGTGTAAGTGGGAACTTATCTGAGAGGCAGAAATTGTTCATTCCTCAAAAAAACCATAGCAACCTTTGGAGGAACCATAGAGTTCCATGGAGCCCTTGTTGAGGAGCCCTGATCTAAAGTACCCCTTAGCATCCAAACTACTAGTAAAGTGGAAGGCCTTTAGGTGACTGAGAGGATCTTCCAAAGGACTGAGAAAGTAAAGTTGAGCTTTGGTCCATCCTCTCCTGATGTCTGCTCATCATGCTTAAAGAGGAGCTCAAGTCTCCCCCCAAAAAATTAAAATTTAGCAGCTACAAACACTGCCAATGAGCCCCTGACATAAGTGGCTCATTGTGTTAACTTTAGACAAAGGGAATGAGCTGGCACTGGCAGACTGTATGCCAAGCGGGGGAATTTACTCTATATTGTGCCCTTGCACCAGTTAATCATCATACCCTGCTGGAAGGCACTGGGGTCCTCACAATTAATCCCACTGAACATAACACTTGGCTTTAAATACACTCTCCAGAGTACAATATAGCAATGGAACTTTACATTTGCAATTGTGATTGAGTACCTAGACTCTACTACATAGGCAATTTGATTTTACTTAATGAGCCCCAGGAACCTGCTACCGATCTCAAGAGATCATGCAATGCTGTGATTGTTCAACATTTTTATGATTTCTAGCAAAGCAATGTAATGGGTAATAGTCCTTCTGTTTCCAGTGAGCGAGTAAGAGAATACAGTTAATTCTATGCCACAAAAAAAGAGTTCAGATCTGTGTGGTTGGAACCTTTTAATTTTTATTGGAAAGCACACATTTTATATATGGGACAATGACATTTATGCCAACATTAAATACTTGTGTAATATTATGTGCTTGGAATTACGGAGGCAATAAAAAAAAAAAAAAAAAATCTGTAACCAGAACACATGGGGTTAATGCAGCTCTTGTATGCCTAATTAGCATAGGTATACATGAGCCATGGAAAGTTAGCGCTTTGGATAGCTGCGTAGGACATGTAGGATTAATTATTAGAAGCCTAATTACCAGCATTCTGTGCCGTTTTCTCCTTTGTGATTATGGTAATGTAGAGGTAGTGGATGATTGGGTGGGAAGACGCCGCCGATAACGGGAAGGTAGGAGAGAGACTGGGACAGCTAATTGTCAGATCTGACCCATTTCATGCCCTGAATGTTAATGAACAGTGCTTGACGTCAATGCCGAGCGAGCTGTCCATCAGAAAGATAGAGCCAGCTATCGGGGGAGCTGCAAAAGGGAAGCAGTTTCTTTCACCTTGATTCACTTACAGCTGCATGCGGGAAAAGCCACATTAGGCTGGGCTGAGCATTCCTACATGTTGATTAGGAAGATATGCAAATACCAACAAAAATAGGAGTTTTTTGTACTCACTGTAAAATCCTTTTGCATTCACTGAAGAACAATGCTCAGAGATTCAAGATCTCCGCTGTGTCCTTCAGTCTAGGTTCACATCTATGCGGCTGCGCTTGATGCGTTGTTCAGGCACGTTTTAAACACGCGTTTTCGCATGCAGTTTTCATGCATTTTACGTTTTTTTTTTTCTTTAAATGCACTATAAAACACACTGTATATAGCTGGTTGCTAAGGAGGGGGCTGGGAAGCCGGTGTTGTGGCAAGAAATGCCCCTGTCGGATAATGCCCGCCCAGTACTGCGCAGGCACAGCGCTTGCGCAGTACGGAGCTGCCAAAAGTGCCCGAACATCGTCATTTAGGATCAGCTGTACACGTTGCCTGTGCACAAAAGACGACATTGTGCCACACGCTCCTGCACGCTCCCGATGCTCGTGCAACTCTGCAAGGAGCGGATGTATTCATGATGGGAGCCTGTGAGGGGCAGATGGCAACAGAAGGAGGTGTATTTTCTAATGATGGGCAGTGCTGTTAAGATGGGGGCGGAATTTGTCACGAAACTCAAACATATCACCTAAACAAATATATCTCTGCTATTCTTCCTACACGAGTTAAGAGCAACAAGTGTAGGAAGAATAGCAGAAATATATTTGTTTAGGTGATGTGTTTGAGTTACGTGACAAATTCCACCCCCATCTTAACAGCACTGCCCATCATTACAAAATACGCCCCCTCACACGCTCCCATCATGAACAAGTCCGCCACTTGCACGAGCATCTGGAACGTATTCCAATGTTCGGCGGCTTTCGGAGGCTCCGTACTATGCAAGCGCTGCGCATGCGCAGTACAAGGCGGGCATTATTCGACAAGGGGCATTTCTCATCAGAACACCGGCCACCGCTTCCTTAACAACCAATGAGTCATCAGCTGTCAGCAGGCTTCCCCGCTTAATGTAAAAAAATTGCTGTCACAAGGGGCGGGCTCTCCAGACGATGTCATTGGATGGCCACGCCCTATGCCTATATAAGATGTTAATATAATATGTTCATAATTTTTTGCTTTTCTGTTTATATAAGAGGTGTCGGACAGTGGGAACATCAACGGAGAAAGACAGCTTCAGGACAACACCGGCTATTTTTTGTTTTTTAGCGGGTAACCGATGGCGAGGAAGAAGACTGCGGCAACGAGGAAGAAGAAGAAGACGGCTCCACGGGAGAAGACCGCACAAGAAGAAAAAGATGGCTCCGGGCTTCTTATTTAATAAAGAACTTGTCAAAAACCATCTCTTGTAGTTTGTTAACATTTCATAGTACTGTAGTGCGTTTCTGCAAACTGCAAAACGCATAGGTGTGACGCTAGGGCCAATGAATGGAGGAGAAATACTAAAGCCTGTTCTGAGTACCAGTGGAAATTTTCATTTTACTCTAGCAGGTATTTTACAAAAGATTTAACATTCACTATTAAAAATATGTAATGATTAATGGTAGGTTTTTGTACCATCAGTTTAATTATATATTTTATATACAGTATATTGTATATTAAACTTATAAGAATATAGCCCTAAAGGCTCTTTATTAAGGCATTGTCTATGTGCTGGGAAATGCATGTAACGGTTTTACATTTAATGATTATTACAGTAAATATGGCCAGCTATACAGTAGCTTTGGCACAAAATTATATTAAATAATAATTAAAATTGAACATGTTTACTTTGAGTTGACATTTACCAGGCTTTAAGCCCTGATGCCTAGTAGACCCCTCTTCTCTTGCCCCCTCTCCCACCAGATTTTTTCTTTGCCCTCTTGCTCTACATCCATTTGCCAACATATAAGGGGGCTTGTGAATAACCGAGGTTTAGCTCCAACTAGTACAAGTCTCTATTCTGCTTCTTCTTGTTAGAACAACCCACCTGTTTGGAGTTCTGAACCTCCACGATATTGTGCCCACTCCTTGCCAGAGGCCTTTCCCAATACTCCGGGCCCTTTGCCTTTATATTCCGAAAAAAGGAAAGCCCACACAAAAGAAGTGTAATTGCTATACTTCACTGGTGTCATTTTATAAGATGGCAATTATATTCGCATCACACTGATATACTATATGGGGTCACTTGACAGTACTTTGTCAATCACATATAGTGGACGATCCGCAGCAGTCACATGTGAAAGCAGCACACAGCACTTCACCATTCAGCCATCTTCCCTTTTACAGCCTCTCCCCCTCTCAGGGTCATTAGTACTCACTCAAAGGGCTCTTGCTAGCCTTATGCTGCATACACACGGCCGTTTTTCATGACGAGAAAAATGCCATTTTTAAAAATGGTCGTGAAAAGCGGTCGTGTGTATGCTCCAGAGCATTTTTGACGCAAAAAATGGGCGAAAAATAAATAGAACCTGCTGTATTTTTTCTCGCCGTTTTTAACGTCGTTCTTTTTAACGTTGTGAAAAACGGTCGTGTGTATGCTTTTACGAGGGGAAAAAAAACGCGGATGCTCAGAATCAAGTATGAGACGGGAGCGCTCGTTCTAGTAAAACTAGCGTTCGTAATGGAGATAGCACATTCGTCACGCTGTAACGGACTGAAAAGCACGAAGACTGAAAATCGCGAATCATCTCTCACCAAACTTTATTAACACGAGGATCAGCAAAAGCGTCCCAAAGGGTGGCGCCATTTGAATGGAACTTCCCCTTTATAGTGCCGTCGTACGTGTTGTACGTCACTGCGCTTTGCTCGAGCGTTTTTTTTCATGAACGTGTGTATGCAAGGCAGGCTTGAGGGGAAACACGAAAAATCACGTTGAGAAAAACTTTTTTTTTTTCTATTGACATGAGTAACGGTGGTGTGTACGCGGCATTAGGCTACCAGTGTCCAGCTCACAACTTTTTACTTGTTGTTCCAGAGACAGAATCACTGCAGCTACATCTCTAACAGTACACTTTTCTCTGGTCCTCAAGAGGGATAGACTAATTTCAGAGAACACTTTAACCTGAAAGGCCTTTTGCAATCCACACTAACCTCCACCACTTAAAGAGACAGGATAACAGGCAGATCGTCTGGGTGCAGGACTAGCTCACCCTGTCCTGTTTAGGGGCCCCTGCACAAAATCACTATACCCATACAATGTGGGGTATCTGGCTCCCCAACTGCTCTAGGGCTCCTTCCAACCTGGTTTATATATGGGCACTGACTCACCTATGACATCACTACAGGAGGGCTCTAACTAAAAGAACCTAATTATACTATTCCCTGTCACCCCACACTATTCTGGACAGAGCCACCTAGTGGAAGACCAGCTAACTTCACTTGCTTACAAACAGGTGACCTTGTGGCGCAACAGTAGAATGCCTGATTCTAGATCAGATGGTTGTGTGCTTAAATCATGTTGGGGTTAGTAGCCTATTCAAAAGAACACTTAGCTAAACCCTGAGCACAGAAGCTGTCATTCAAATAGATTTCTTAATAGCCACAAAGGATATACCGGTAAATTCACTTTGTGTACACCAAACGTCTTTGCAAATGCAGATGTTACCTTGTAAAAGCAGTGGTGACATCATCACTGTACATAACATGTGCAGGGGGCAGAGTTGTGGGAGGAACCCAGTAGGCCCCACCCACTACAGGTTGTCTGCAGAAATCTACAGGAGGGGGCGGAGACAAGACCAGTCACTTTGCACAAGAAGAGAGAGCAGCAGTACACAGCAGTAACGTTTCACACTGGATTGATTACTGCACAGATCTTAAACAAATACACAAAGCACACCAAGATTCAAGCAAGAATACACATGACTCTTGTATTTAGACAATATTTGCTTATCCTGAGGCTCAGCTTTAAAGTGGTTGTATACCCTTTTTTTTTACCTACAGGTAAGCCTATAATAAAGCTTACCTGTAGGTAAAATAAATGGCTCCAAAACCTGTACGGTTTAGGAGATATTCACTTTGCATGCAGCCGCTGACATCAGTGGCGCATGCGCTGTGAAGGCCAGGCTGAAGGTCCGGCAGATGGAAAGAATACTCCTACACGCATGTGCGGAAGTGACGTCATCGCAGGTCCGGCCACTCACAGCGCCAGAGCCGCGAACCTGGAAGAAACGCAGAGGGCAAAATGTCAGCTCCCTCTGCGTGGACTGGGATGCAATACGGGGACCTTGTTTTAAGGGGAGTATTTCATAATGAGCTAGTATGCGGTGCATACTAGCTCATTATGCCTTTGCCTTACGTGGGGGGGGGGGGGGGGTTTCCATGTGCGGGTATACAACTGCTTTAATTGTTATATTGTTGCAGATTTCAAACACCTTAATGAGACCCTGTCGCCAAACCATTAATTTCAACAACAAGCTTCCCATAAGATTATATTTGTAGCTTGCATAAGCAATGCTTTTACAGATAACATGCATAGACATACAAAAGGCCCTAGACTGCTGCTGGGTGCCCCCTTCTTGTATGTGATGTCAGAGCTGCCACTCAAGTGACATTCTATAGTAGTCTCTTTCGCTTCTCCCCCTATAGCTACATAAAAAGGTCATAGAGGGCAGTAATGGGAAGGACAGAGGAGCTGGGCCAGCACAGACAGTAATTAGATACCCCCAGAAGTAGTTTAGAGTTTTTAAAGAAGTTTAAATTTGCTAGCAAACTCCAAGGCACATTGCAAGTGAATGAAAAAAAAATGTTTATGAAAAGCAAAAAGGCTTAAAATACTTGATTTGACCTGTATTTTTAAAAAGATGATAGGCTTTCTTTATCTAGTCTCTTTAGACTATCGCACAAGTTCTCAGCACCATCTATTTGATTAAACTGGACTTTTTTCAGTTGCAGTTAGGAAGTTCTACCGGTTACCATTTCTTATCGTTTCTTATCACTTCTTTTAGTGGTTTACAATGGTGGCAAGCCCAATGCCAGGCACAGGAAGCAAGCTTCAGCCGGGCGAGTTTTAGGGGTGACTAGTTAACAGGATCAGAGTAGAAAGTACAACTGGAAATGATACGGCCAGCCAGAGTTAGGAGATTAGTTTCCTGCTCAACCTCTGAGTGACCCATATCCTCGATACACACAGGTTCATGCACAAATTAATCTGCTGCTGATGGCTGAGAAATACCGAGCACTCTCTAATCCACACAAATTAGGTTGCCGGAAAAAAAAAAGTTTATTCTTTCATTGTCATTTTTAGTAACAATCATCAACCCTTTGAAAATGTAAAAAAGAATTACTTTAATATTGTTAGGCAGGAAATGTCCTTTAAGTTGTGAGCGTTTTTAAAATGTTTTAAACAAAGTCTTTCGAAAAATATTAGACTGCAGTGACCAAACGTGTTATATTTGCATCGTCATGTTAAAGTGGTTCTAAAGTCTTAATGTTTTATACGTTACAATACTGGTTTTCCCCCTCCCTGTCCCTAAACAACTACATCTGCTGATCCAGCGTGTGCCTAGTTGTAGCTCCTCTACCTTCTCACAGGTCACACACAGGCACCATAGGCCTCTGATGCTGCCAGTCAAATCTTGTGAGTAGAGAGCAGGCGAGGGTGGTTGAGCAGCGCTGTGTGCATCTATGAGCGCACACTGCCCGGGTCAGGAGTGCACCTGCATGATGCCTGCTTAGCAAGTAGCACTCGTAATAAGAAGGGGTGAAGTTTGCCAGCGGGGGACTCCAGAAGAGGAGGCAAGGGACCACTATGTGCATAACCATTGCACAGAGCAGGCAAGTATAACATCTTTATTTTAATGAAAAAAAGAGGCTTTAAAAGCGGAAATCAAGTTGTTTTTGTGTTTATTAAAAATCCATTCACACACAGGCGCAGACCTGCTTTCTCCTCATTGGCTCACTGGGTGTGGTTGTCTCAGCCAATGAGGAGGAAGAGTCCTCGGAGAGCCGAGTCTCACGTGCACATTGCTGGATTGTGATGGGGCTAGGGGGAGCCACTGCACAAAGAAGATTTTTTACCTTCATGCATAGAATGCATGAAGGTAAAGAACCTCAAGCCTTTAGAACCACTTTAAATATACCATCGGTTTCCATCGGCTGTTGGGTGCTGCCGCCGCCATTGCTTGCGGCTTCATAGCTGGTTCCCTACTGCGCATATGCTCTCTTACTGGCCCGGCAGCAGGGGAAGGAGTAGGTAGGCCGAACTTCTGCTGTACCTCACATCGGCGAGGTCCCGGTGGAAGTGGGGACAGGGTACCTGTTATAAACAGGTACCTGCTCCCCCCTCACCCCCCAAAAGGTGTAAAATGTGGCACCAGAGAGAGGGGGTGGGGGGAGGCATCAGATAAGCAGAAGTTTCACTTTTGGGTTGAACTCTGCTTTAAGAGCGACTTTTGATGAACACTGAGGCTCATATCAGTATACTACCACTTGTCAAGGTGGAAAGGGTAAAGCTTTGTTAAAGGTTGGGTGATATCTCCCTTCACACTGATAAAACGTCTATACATAGATGGTGGTAACACACAATCCTATTGTTACAAAGTAGATTTAATCATGAGAAATTGTTTATTTAGGGCAGGAATCAGCAGAAATACACAAAAGGATGCTTAACTAAAGGTATTAAGAATGATTATGATCCTTTATAATACTAGTATAAATAAAACACCAAACCGCACTCGTCACCCTCCACTGAAATACATGACATACCTTAGCTGCCTACCTACTAAGCAGGATGGGAATGTATTCTGTGTATTGAATGGAAAGCGTTGACAACAGCCCTATGGATATTAAGACGTGACCTTTTTGAAGTAGAAAGTTTACTCAGAAGTAATTTGCACTAGCTTAGGTGTGAACACACAAATGTTCAAGAAGAGGAACACCTCCAAGTATGTATATACTGCGTACATATGGGTTTTCTTTCCCATTCAATTGAATAAATCCCAATAAAAGGTAGACTTGCCGGGCCTTTGATTTTTTTTTTGCCCTGCCACTGTTTGGTATACCAGGCTCCACCATATGGAATATTCTCTAGTTGCCATAGAGTAGGGGTTCTCAGAAACAAGGAATCCTAATTATATTAAAATGATCTTTTAAAAAAAAAAAAAAAAACGACAATGGTCTAGCCTGGTTACATCTACCTTTGCATAGCCAACATCCTGCAGGCTGCTTTTAAACTAGGGCTTATTTTCGGAGTAGGGCTTATATTGCAGCCCTCCTGGAAAATAACGCTAGGTCTCATTTTCAGGGTAGGACTTATTTTCAGGGAAACACGGTACATACAGCGAGTGCTGGTCTCCTCTGGGTCCTATTCGGGCAACTTGTCTTTTGTATACCGAACACACGTGGTCGTTCGCTTGGCATCTCGACTACTGAGAGAATGTCTTGTATTTTTGTCAATGAATATAGAGAGTTCTCTGAACGAACGAGGCAGAAAAGAAGTGGATTATGTCACGATCACCACCTTGTCCAATCAGAAAATTCACAAAAACAAAACAAAAACAAGACAAGACATTCTCTGAATGGTGGCGGTGCTTAGTGAGTGCCCGCCTCTGTTCAATATTCAGAAGGCAAGTCTCAGAAGAGACTAGCGCCACCGCCGACTGTATGTATATATCCGCATCCCCAGTGGCCCTCCGGATGTAAGCAATGAAGAATTAGATGTAGTCAAGCTGAAGCAATGTAACTTTAAAAAAATAAGATAATTCCTGGAGTTCAGCTTTAAATTACATTTTTGTAGTCTGTTTTTCAGACCCTCCAGAAAAGCAATATTCACATATTCCATCCCCATTGAATTGCACAGGAAGCATTACAATTAGGAGAAAAATAACTCACAAGACAGGGGAGCTACATGGTTTGAAAATCCACAAAGTCTCGAAAGAGGCACTATGAATGCCTTGCTCAACCTAGTAGCAAAGCATTCTGAAAACATTATAAAAAGCTGATTTTATAGTGGGCAACGACCAAATAAATAAACAAAAACTAAAACTCGCGCTTATGGAGACATACAAAAATAAATGACAAGTGAAAAGAAATTATTATATGCGCAGCTGCTACAGCATAAGGCACTAACACCTTGAGAGATAAAAAATTATAAAATGCAGCGCTAGCGAATATAAATGTGCTCAATACAAACGTATGTGTGAATGTCAACCATCTAAACCTTTCGGGATGATGGTACACACTATTAGTGAAAAGATTATGCACCAATGATTGGTGTCACCAGAAATGCAGTGGGTGTAATACTAAATGTTACCACTAAAAAGTGATCAACTAAGTAAAACCAGAAAATATACTGTGCAAAACATTAAATGAACTGAACAACCAGGCAAATAGCTCTAGGAGTGATTCACAGTACTACAGATGGTTTTCAACATCAAAGAAATAATGTCCCATTTGCAACAGTGGTTGTAATATAGAAGGAAGGGAAAAAAATAAAATAAAAATAAAAATAAAAATAAAAATGCTTTAAAATAAAATAAAAGTCACCCAACATCCAACTTCTAGGACCAATAATGTTCGGTGAAATTCAACAGTTGGCTCAATAGCAGCAGAGATCAGAGGACCATGTGGGGAATAAAAAGAAAAAGCAACTTGTGAAGTACCGCTTAGGAACAGATTAACAATACGCTGTTATTGGGAAAACTCACAAGCCTTCAATGATAACCGAGCGTCAAGGATGTCCTTGATGATGCCCTGGAGGAGGGGCGAAATGCATTGACAAATTTCCGGTCAACACTAAGAACCAGTGACGCTGCTTCCGGTTCTTGTGGAACGCACGCCGTTGTGAACCCGGAACACACTGACGCTCGGTTATCATTGAAGGCTTGTGAGTTTTCCCAATAACAGCGTATTGTTAATCTGTTCCTAAGCGGTACTTCACAAGTTGCTTTTTCTTTTTATTCCCCACATGGTCCTCTGATCTCTGCTGCTATTGAGCCAACTGTTGAATTTCACCGAACATTATTGGTCCTAGAAGTTGGATGTTGGGTGACTTTTATTTTATTTTAAAGCATTTTTATTTTTATTTTTATTTTTATTTTATTTTTTTCCCTTCCTTCTATATTACAACCACTGTTGCAAATGGGACATTATTTCTTTGATGTTGAAAACCATCTGTAGTACTGTGAATCACTCCTAGAGCTATTTGCCTGGTTGTTCAGTTCATTTAATGTTTTGCACAGTATATTTTCTGGTTTTACTTAGTTGATCACTTTTTAGTGGTAACATTTAGTATTACACCCACTGCATTTCTGGTGACACCAATCATTGGTGCATAATCTTTTCACTAATAGTGTGTACCATCATCCCGAAAGGTTTAGATGGTTGACATTCACACATACGTTTGTATTGAACGACCAAATAAATTCTGACAATTGCAGTGATTCCTGGATTGCATTAACAAATCAATGAATGATTTTTATTTGCGGATTAGAGATTCTCAAACCTCTAACTAAACCGAATCGAGTGAATCTAATTTATATGCAGGTTATTACAGCTGTCATGTTGGAGTGCCAATCTCTGCTGCATCCAATGAATGTTGTCCAAAATGGTCCATATAAAAAAACATTTCTTACTGCCTTTGTTAGGTCTCTGCTATGGGAGAATGAAAGGGAGGATTTGATTGGTTGCTAGAACTGTCTTTTAAATACCTCATAGTAGGCCAAAGGTTAATCTGGTTTACCCATTTCTGAGGACTCTGGTTGTAAACTTGCAGCGTGGGTCAAGTGATGTTTTACTATATATCTGAAAAGAGGCTGACGCAAGATGTTTCATGGTGAACGATGTACGGTAGATTTAAAAAAAAATTCTATATGCTAAAATACAGTAAAATGCATCTCAGCTTAAAAAAGGAGGTGAGGTGAGATTTCATCATTCATATGCTCATCACAAAGTCCGTTCCCGAATTCACACCCCCATGTCAGAATCTGCATTGATGTCAGAGGGCTGCATGCTTTTCCAATGAATCAGCATTTGTAAGTCAACAGAAAGGCAGCGAAGGCCCAGCACACCATCACCATGAGAGGACACGGGCACGTTATTACCTCACTCATTTCAGGAATCCATTCTGCAAGGCTCACACCCGTTTAGAAGTACATGTACTTGTGCACCAATGTATCTGATGTTTGAGTGTGTGTAAAAGATTAATACTTCCAAGGCCTAAACTTACATGAAACCCTCAGTTTTCTTTATCACTTTTAGCAGACAATTTAATAATTTACTGAGTATAAAGATTTATTTTATCTGGTAAATCTTTGCCTATGTTGCTGTTTAAGCTGGTGCCATGTTCGCTGCCCCAGGTTTCATGTTTCAGGGTGGCTCCTTTCTCCTGCAGCATCCTATGAAGCCACCCTTGTATGCAGGAATGAGAGTTGTGTCTCTCAACACTGTGTGCATCAATAGAAACACACCGCTATAGCCTAGGATGGAAAGACAATCCCCTGCTCCTCCCTTGTCTAAACTGGCTCCACACTGCACTGTCCACTGGAAACTCTTTCCTGTAAAGACCAGAGGCTCAGAGAAACAGTACCGAGAGAGCAGGAACCAGCAAATTGCAAGTGCTGGGTGAGAATTTTAACTAATAGTTTACTAAAATATGTTTAAAGGAGAAGTCCAGCCTGAGCTCGTTTGGCTGGGCTTCTTCTAAGGTAGGGTGACCAGACATCCCCGGTTTCCGGGGACAGTCCCCAGAATGAGGACACTGTCCCCAGACCAAGTCTGTCCCCGGTTTTGTCCCCGGATTGGATTTGAACAGGGGCTGGGGCAACTTCAAAGACAGTCAGTGCAGAATTAAAAAAAAAAATCTGAATTACACACCTCCACTCCACCGCTCCTACTAGCTTAGGGGGGGTGTATTTTTTTCCATTATCTGTGCCCCTTTCTGATGATCAGGTGCTGGTCGGAGCGGAGGGAATATTTCTTCAGCTCCGCTCGCATGTTCTTCTGCCTTGGCTCAAGTACCGGCCAGCCGCCTGCCTGCTTATCTTCTTGCCTTCCCTGGCAGGGTGATCTTCCTCCGCTCCCCACCCAGTAGTAGCCGGGGCCGGGAGAGTTAAGCCTCATACACACGATCGGATTATCCAACGGGAATTGTGTGATGAAAGCATGCTGACGGAAAATCCGTTCATTTGTACGCTTTATCGGACAAATGTTGTCAGATTTTCCGCAGACAAATGTGGGATAGCATGCTTTAAAATTGTCCGCCAACAATTGTGTGTTGTCGGATTTTCCGATCGTGTGTACACAAGTTGTAAAAAACTCCAAAGTACAAACACGCATGCTCAGAAGCAATGCTCACCATAACACAACATTAGCAGAAGCAGTCTCAGCGAGATGCTGAAACGACCGCTCACCGCCCCTCCACAGCTCGGCCCTCTAGTGAGCATGGAGGAGCAGAGCTGCTGATTGCCAGACAGCAGCTCTCTGCTCGGGGAGCTGAGAGATCCAAACCATTGGCGATGTTCGATCGCTCGGTTCTCTGTGCAGAGACTCCGGGGGACAGATGCGGACAGATGCAGCATCAGACCGAGGCAAGTATAAAACTGCAATAACCCCCAAACCCATACTTCTCTTTTAAGGGCTCGTTCACACCATACATGCATGAAAAGTGATGGGAACTGGGAGGGAAAACCGTGCAGATATCACTTGCAGAGACATCAGTTTCACATCAGTTTCCATATGCGTCAGTTATGTGCCCTGTTGACACCAATATTGATTGTCATGTCAGTTTTTTCCCATGCAAAAAAATGCTTACACGTTGTAGATTCCTGCACGGAAAAAATCTGCACGTTGAGGTAAGGCTGGGCGATTTTCCCCCCCAAAAAAATCTGCGATTTTTTTATAAAAAACTCGATTTACGATTCAATTTTTTTTTTTTTATTATATTAATTAAAGTGCATCAACAAACAAAATTGCAAAGGCAAACCCTTTCTCTAACTGCAAAGTCAGTGTGCAACAAAGATTGTTAAACATCCAAATTATTAATACTGTATTTGGATTTAGCTAATAAAACAAAAAATCCTGAGGTTACTCTTAGTTGAATTGAACTGTGCCCGTGTCTCACTGTGCCCGTGCCTCACTGTGCCCGTGCTTCAATCACTGTGCCCGTACCTGATGCAGATTTTCGCGGGTTACGGATTTTACTTCTACACCGGCGGCCATTCCAGTATTCAAAAGCTGCGCCTCCTCCTCGTCTGTGATAGGCGGAACACTCAATTTCCCAGCATTCAGTGTTCCGCCTATCACGGACATACGCTCATCCTCATAACACAGACGAGGATGAGAGGATGTCCGTGATAGGCTGAACACTGCCTGCTGTGAAATTGAGTGTTCCGCCTATCACAGATGGCGAGGACTCGGGAGGCGCGGCTTTTGAACACTGCAATGGCCGCCGTCTGTCTGCATGACACGCTGATCAGGTAGGCAGACGGCGGCTTGCGGTTAGTTAGTGTTATATTACATCTACTCGCGGCGGCTGCAGCGAGTAGATGTAATTGGGGTAACGCCACCCAGTGCCATTCCGGATACGCCCCTTGCAGCCCTGCTACGGAAACTCTGAAGGGAAAAAAAATAAAACAATTTAAAAAAATAATAAAAATCTAAAAAAATCGATTTTCTTCAAATCTGAATCGATTTGAACTCAAAACTCGTTTCTAGATTAAAATCGATTTTTTTCCCAGCCCTACGTTGAGGTGTGAACAGGGCACATAGAGAACCATTGTTTTTGTTGTGCCCTTGCAGAATGCATGCAGAACAACTGACGTCTCTGCACCATGGTGTGAATGAGGCCTACCGGTAATATATTGTACTTAATGTGTTAAGCCAAAAACACAGTTAAAAAAAAAAAAAAAAAAACTTTAATGAGGAATGGTCTAACAAAGAGGATTTTTTTTTATTAAGGCCTTGTTCAAAAAATGGTGCAGAGACGTCAGTTTTTTCTGCACGCGTTTTGCATGTCCCTGTTCACACCAGAATGTGCAGATTTTTTCTGCGCAACGTGTATGCAGTTTTCTGCACAGGAAAGAAAAAAAAAAACCTGGATGTGACATTAACATTGGTGTGACTAAAGCACATAACTGACATGCATGAAAACTGATGTCAACGTGCCTAAAAAATTAGGGAAACATGTAAATTGACGACTTTGCAAGTGAAATCTGCGCAGCTTTTCCATCAGTTTTCACGTATGGTGTGAACGTGCCCTAAAAGTTTCTGGAATTCTTGATCATTTTTTCCTTCATTCCCTGTGATGAAAGAGGATGTAATCAAGAGTATACTAAAATTTTCTGCATATTTTCCAATGCATCACATAAACAGTATCTCTTTAAAGGGAATCTAGCATGACTGAATAATGGAGGCTTCCATTGCTGAACTCTTAAGAACGCCATTTCTCCTGAGGTCATGCTGATGCTTTGGCTTTAATGCCTCTAATGTCTCTGAGCCACTGACCTGGATCAGATACAGTAGAAGGACTTCTTACACTCAATAACAGCATGCTTGTTCTGGTCCTTTGACTCAAACACCCAAGTCAGGCAAAGCCAGGCAACTCCAGAAAATGTAACAGGCTCTGGGATTCCAATGGTACAAATGCAAAGAAATCTACAGACAAGCTTACTGGGTCTGGTGAGGCTTCTTCTCATACACACAGGCCTCCCTCAATGGGTATCTGGTGGGATCTCAAAGTATACAAATATCCCACGGGGTAAAAGAGTGCAAAGTGCCTTCAAGTGTTAGTAATACACATAAAAACAGACAATGTGTTTTGGGGCAACATGCTGCTCCTTCATCTGGGCTTAGAAGAATGGAATAAGAACTTTAATGGACTCTATAACCAAATGGATCCTTTTTTGATCTTAATGATAACAATTATAACAATGTAATCAGCAGCAGTCAGACAAACAGTGTTCAGAGATGGAGGTCAACAAGTCCAACAGCCCCTCAACCCTCTTATGCCGCGTACACACGGTCGGAATTTCCGATGGAAAAAGTCAGATGGGAGTTTTTCATCGGATATTCCGACCGTGTGTATGCCCCATCGGACCTTTTCCGTCGGAAATTCAGATGTAATTAGATAGAGAACATGTTCTCTTTTTTTCCGACAGAAAAAATTTATATCGGAAACTCTGTTCGTCTGTATGCAATTCCGACGTACTAAAAACCACGCATGCTCAGAATCAAGTCGACGCATGCTCGGAAGCACTGAACTTAAATTTTTCTCGGCTCGTCGTAGTATTGTACATCACCGCGTTCTTGACGGTCGGAATTTGGTGTGACCGTGTGTATGCAAGACAGCTTGAGCGGAATTCCATCGGAAAAACCATCTGAGTTTATTCCAACGGGAAAATCGGTCTTGTGTACAAGGCATAACTATCAACGGGCCCCTATGGCAACACTACAATTGGCCTGCTATGAAGTACCTGGATATGGGGGAGCTTGAGAGGATCTGTTATATTTTCTAGGCCTGAACATTGTAACATGAGGCAGGGGGTGACATTATCAACTCTTTGTAAGCTCTGACACCATTCAACATGGAGCTTACACAATGTTAGAACTGTAGAGGAACCGAGTGGCAGGAGAGCATAGGATGGGTGAGTATAAGCAGGTCATGGGGATGTCACTTTAACTAGAATAAGGAAGGATGCTTTCAAATTATGTTTAATTTCCTCTTAATTACACCTAAGCAGATATGAAACTAACAAAGTGATTGGCTGCACACAAACAAAAAGTTTTAATTTCTGAGCATGTAAATGTTAATTAGAGGCAGGGTCAGGCAGATTATTATGCACAGCAGACAAGGCGGTGGCTTTTCCTGTATATTTATTGGCCACGTGTTTCATGTCCCCATCAGCCTTACAGTATGTACTGTATATATTTACATACGGACACAATATTCTGAAGCAGGTTAGGGCATTGAGACATTTCATTTCAGCTCTGATAAATTATATTCATACTGCATTTAATTGAATCATTTATTTGGACAATGCCTTAAATTCTGAAACAAAAGATAAGGCAGTAGGAAGAACTATTGTGATGTCAGTGAATGCAGACCTGTGTGTTAGACCAACAATATATATACTTCTAAACACCAGTCGTGGGGGCTCATACTAAACTTGGAATAAAGGCCAACTGTTTGCCAAGATCATTCCAATTTTGCCACAGCCAGTGTTGATTATATAGCATATACTATGTTCATTAAATCTTTTTTTTTTTTTTCACAGCTTTACTTGATTCATGGCCAGCTAATAAAGTCAAAACGTTAAAGCAGTTCTCACAGACATCCACTTTTCTTTTTTCTTTTTTTTTTTTAAGATGGCCATACACAGTTTAATAATTACAACTGATGTGATTAATTTGAGTTTCATTAGCAAAAATCAGGATGTGTACAGGTTCAAAAGAGGACTGATAACAAGGTATTCATTATTGTGCACCAAGATTTACATTCTCATATTTTATATCTGTGTAGACCAAGGTGTACCTGCGGGTTTCTTTATATATATTCATAAGTGCCCCAGGAACTTCAAGGTCCAGTTTGGAAAGCCGACATGCGACAGCCCCCTTCTGCACATCACTAATGGTCCCTACTAGGCAAGAACAGGGCATACCAAAGCTACACTGTCCAAGAGAAGTTGAGCTTTGATGTTTCTGGCATGATTAAGAAGATATCCAAGTTCCTGATTTTCAGCAAAACTATTACTCGAGCAAAGCCAGGTATCCTTTATGCATATATATATAAAAAAAAGAAAAAAAAAAGTTACCTGCTATCTTGATGTTCATGTGATTATCTAGCAAAAGGTTTTCAGCCTTCAAATCCCGATGGACTATATTGCAACTGTGACAGTACTCCACAGCAGATAGGATTTGCCAAAACTTCCGTCTAGCTTCTGCTTCACTGAGACGCCCATGGTTAGCCAAATAATCTGTGGGGAAAACCAAAGAAAACCTTAAGAATCAACATAAATCCTCAGTTATAATCATGCTTTCCATACAGCACTGATGATAATAAATCTGTCAATGGAACTCACTAGAACCAACTTAATAACTTAAAGTATACCGTACGGTTTGAATTCTGTCCTTTAAAGATCACTTCCAAGCAGCCTTTTATATTTTCAAAGTATATCTAAAGCCAAAACCTTTTTTTTTTGGTGTGGATAGAGTAAAGAATGGGTAAAACCCGTCAGGGTTTTTTGCCATCTGTGACCCATTGCAAAGACTGGAATTTTCTTCCTGTCCTATAGACACAACTAAACGTAAGAGGAAGTCTCTCTGTTATAAAGGAAATATAGTTGTCACCAGAACTAGTGTTAATGACAAAGATCATTTCATATTTGATCCCAAGAGTTGGGTGTTTTAGGCAAGTTAAAGTGGACTCTCAGGCAATACATATTAGAAGGAAATTCTAGCTCGGAACCCCCAGTTACTGTAGCCAGATACACTACCAGTGTTAATTTTGGCAGCAAATTTCGATTTAGTTTTAGTCTTAGTCCTAGGACTAAAATGGCATTTTAGTTTTAGTCCCATTTTAGTCTTCTGCAATTGTTTTAGTTTTACTCGTATTTAGTCGACTAAATATCCAGTACATTTTAGTCGACTAGAATCTCCTACGTTTTAGTCGACTAAAATCTCCAGTGCATTTTAAGTCAACTAAAACTCATTTTAGTCGTCTAAAATCTAGTGGGTGTAATTAAATTGTAATGCATTCGTTAACATTTCTCTACAATTTCCGAACTCATTATATGTTATTATTTATGGTATTGAGGTATGAATATGCACTACAGACCAGTGTTAATTTTGAAGTCAAATTTCTATTTAGTTTTAGGCTTAGTCTTTTGACTAAAATGGCATTTTAGTTTTAGTTGTATTTGAGTCATCTCAGTTGTTTTAGTCGACTAAAATAGTATTCACTTAGTCGACTAAAATGTTTTAGTAGTTTTAGTCGACAAAATTAACACTGTACTCTACTTGGCCTGACCTCAGTCTTGACTGGCCCACAAAGGCAGGGAAAAGTGGATATATTTCAGGTAACAATTATTTTGTAAGCAATTGTTGCCGGACTAATTCTAAAGGTCAGAATCGAATACAGCAGTCACTAGATTAGTGGCTAAAGAATTTTTCAGATTTTATTATTGGTGTTCTTTAATACATCATATTTCTGTACATATTTCCAGGAATACAAAAAACATTTTTTCCAGGAAAACTCACTGATAGTTAGACCTACACAACAGATGTACCGCACACAGCCTTGTTAATATGACATGCGAGTCAGTCAAGTCACCACTTATCTTTGAGAGTTTTCTTGCAGGCTGTCTATAAAGTGCAAAAGCAAACTGTGTACATAGCACATTATGTGTTTTTTAGATTATTGCAAGTATTTACATGACAATTTATGCAGTGCTTTACATATATTGTACATTCACAACAGTACATGCCCTCAAGGAGAATACATTCTAAAGATCCTACCTTACATGAACCTATCCACATACTAGGGGTAGTTCAGAAAGGAGTCAATTAACTTACCACCGTGTCCTTTAAGTGTGAGGGGAAAAATATGCAAGAACAGAGAGAACTGTGTCTGCTATTAACCAACCCATCACAACCAATAATTGTTTTGTTCAATTGTAGTCAGACTAGTAGAATATGAATTCTTATAATCTGCACGTTGTTTCCCTATAAAGCAAAAACTATTATAAGGTGGATACCAGCACTACCTGCTAGCCTGAATAGGGACTGTAGTATATGTAGACTCCAGCCAAGAATTCTACTCAGTGCACTCAACACAGGTTCCTGACCATCTTTGTTAGCCTTGGTACCTATTCCATTTATCTTGATTAGTAACCTACCTGGTTTCTGTTGTTCATCTACTGCCTGATATGACTCTTACTAAATAATATCTGCAGTTAAATCAATTCAAAGTCTTATCTTAGGTAATAGACTACACTACTGCTAGGCAATTTTAGTTGTTTGATTCAGTAGGTTTGTCGTTTGTCGCCAGTAGGACATACTCAAGGGCTGTCCAGTAGAAGTATCATGTAGTGAAATCAGTATCTCCTTGCACTGACCCTTGGTGAAGAACAAACACTCAGTCTCTATATACCAGAAAGCCCAGTCACGTCTACCATTTAATACAAGTTTTTACACTAACCCATGACAAAGAGAAGTGACATTAAAAAATTAGAGTTCATGGATTGGGGGAAGGAGCAAAACCAGGATCTGGTACAGAGATTCCATCTGTGGAGCATCCAAAAGATAAGCGAAGCCAGTGGTGGACTAAACTGTCTTACACCAAGAGAGTATTTTTGGGAATATCTTAGTAATTTTATAAAGTCAAACATTCAAATATTAGATGGGACCCCAGAATTCCTAGAGAATATAAATTCACCTAACAATATCTTCTCCATACCATTTTACCATTGGTGAAAATATTTTGTCATGCGATTTTGTCTTTAGGTATTTGTGTTCCAGCACTTCAAGTTCCTTGTTACAGCTCAAACCTTCAGAAAACCTAACCAAACACACAAAGTACTTCATCGATTGTGCTTTCACTTGTTGACATTTTTTTGAAGAGACTACTAGACATATTTTTTATAGATAAAAAATTCACGTAGCCACATTCCAAATGATGACAAACATTAATAATATTAGGTCAAACCTTTAAAGTGATTCAGTATGAGGAAGATATGAAAAGAGAATTGAATGGACTGATAGAATCTAATACGAGTCACACAAGCCCGCTTGCAGTTTTACCTTACTCTGTGTTCCAGTTCTACATCAATTTTAGCCCCGTCAACCACCAAAAACATGCGTCCCTCTTAAAATATTTAATAGCATTTGTACGTCAAGGGAGATTATACTTCACATAATGCCATTAATATATATAAAAATATCAAATCAAAAACAGTCACATGCAGCCCACATAAAAATAATGTAATTTCAACAGTGTCCCCCCACCTCCCCATTCATTTTGTTTAAAAAAATGCTGACTTGTCAAAATTGTCCTGCTGACCTGTTTGTGTTCCACCTGTGCTATGCTGGCAAAGAAAAAGTTGCTGCAGGCCCTTTTCACACAGGTGCCCTCTGTTCCATCTCAGTAGGGGATCCTAGCCTGATCCCCTGAGGAGCTGGAACAGAAATTCATGTCACATATGGGACATTGGAACCTGTTCCAATTTTCCCTTCATCTCGTGATGGAGGAAAAAGCGAAAGTCCTGTATTCAAAAGGTGAAAATAAAGTTTAGAAAAGGATGAAGAAAAAAAAAACAAACCTATGGAGCCACCACATTCAAGCACTGGTAAGTGCATTATATTACATTTTTGTTCTTGGGTTTAGACGGTGTTAAGATTTGGTAAATAGACCTCATACTGAAAAAATACCAAAGAAATGGCAAGTGCCAATGGATATTCCTCTGTGTTGTGTCCCTCAACCCTATTTACTGAAGAAAACCATTAAATTCATGATAGATGTTAAAATCTAAAATTATTTTCTCATTCTATAAAATGTTAAAATGTTGATGTCCACCTGTTCCCACAAATGAACTGAAAACATGTTCAGACTATTTCAGCTGTAAGAAGACCTACAAGTGTCATCCTGTATTTATTAATGCAAATTAGTTAACAGAAAGTACAAGTCCATGCTGAACAGCAGAATAATTACAGGCAATTATACGCCTAATTATTGGTCATATATAAGCAGATATTGGATATTCCAGGAATCACATTTTTCACAATTGTCAGCAGAAGACATATAATAAGGTTGCATTTACCGGTGAATTAGTCTTCCATTATAATGGTAATTACTGACAAATAGTTAAAGCCAAATCTGTGGATTAAACAGGGAATATTCAATAGCTACCATTACCTTTCATAGATATTCTTACATTTACAGTTAAGTGTACGTTCATCAGCCAGTTGCAAAGGATTCTGGGTATATTTTAGCGGACGGCTGCAACTTTGCGTGTTAACTTACAGTTGTGAGATAATGTTTATGCGTCATTGATAATTTATTGGATTTATGAAGAAGTCATAAAATGTGAATAGATTATCATCCCTGCCATAATACCAATCAACCCAAAAAGGTGAATTAGTGGTGTGGCATCCCAGAATATATTTCACTTTCTAGGGTTCGTGTGGAATTGACCGTAACAGGGGCCATTAAAAACTTGGTAGGTAACGCACACCTAATGAAGGCTCTACAACGGGGATATGCAATTAGCGGACCTCCAGCTGTTGCAAAACTACAAGTCCCATCATGCCTCTGCCTCTGGGTGTCATGCTTGTGGCTGTCAGAGTCTTGCTATGCCTCATGGGACTTGTAGTTGTGCAACAGCTGGAGGTCCGCTAATTGCATATCCCTGCTCTACAAGAACATTCGAATTAGAACTAGTGAAAATAAGAATGGAGTGCCACTAGGGTTGCCACCTCATCCCTTTAAACCCGAACACATCTGAATTACACAGGTTCTGAGGCTAATTGAATGCAGATAAGGCACCAAGTGAGTTTAATTACCACCTTAATCAGCCACAGAACCTGTGTAACTAATATGTGTTCGGTTTTAAAGGGATGAGGTGGCAACCCTAAGTGCCACACCCACGGTAAAGGTCTAAATATGAGATTTATTTCACTAAAACAGACCATATATGTTCCAATTCTTGGAACGAAACGGATATATATATGAAAATATCAGACTGTTTAAAACAGAATAAACTTATAGGTGTGAGATAAGTTTGTAAATCCTTGGCAATTTAACAGATTTCTGCATAAATTAAATTATATATAAACCCTGCTTAGTTATTGTAAGTGGTGCTTAGTTCATGTTAGTGGTGCTGTATCCGAAAATAGATTTCAATTCCATGGATGTGATTGTAACAAGGTGTTAAGAACTGGGCAGACAGCTTACTGAAGGTTCTACAAGAACACTTTGGATTGTAACTGGGGAAAACAAGAATGGAGTGCCACACCAATAGGTAAAAATCCAAATGTCAAGTTTAGTTCAACCTTCACTTTTATCAGTCTTCCAAGCCTTGGTGAAATGGGTGTCTCTTCCTGACCTCCAAAATACAATAACTACATAAGGACATAAGGAACATATGGGACTTTGTGGAAAAAACCGGATATTTGGTGTCATCTTTGGTGTGGCGTTCCATTTTTGCTTTTCCTGATAATAAACAGAAACCCTCTATTTAGCAAATAACATGGACAACTTTTTTATTGCTTTTTTAAAACATGCAAAAAAAAAAAAAAACAACGACAAAAAAAAAAAAAAAAAAGAAAACAAAAACAATATAAAAAAAATAATAATCTATGAACCCCTTAGGAAGAAACTAGCAAACCTTTTTGCCAATAAATCTATCTATGCATAGCTGCTAATTTTACCGCAAACATCGTTTTTTTGCTCTTTTCGCGTAAGCAAAAAAGTTCAATTTCCTGTATAATTTTGGGATGTTTTATGCTACAATAAAACGTGTCTCAGATTGTACCTCAGCATTTCAGTGAGAATAAGTTTAGGACTCTGGGGGGAAAAAAAAAAAATGGACAAAGGAAAAGTTCTCCACACACTTTGCATTATGGACTTTGGTAAATTGAATTAAAAACTAGCAGGGAATGAAGTATAAATAAAAAAAATGTATGTGTGTGTGTGTGTGTGTGTGTGTGTGTGTGTGTGTGTATGTATGTATGTATGTATGTATGTGTATATATATATATACACACACATATACATACACATATACACGCACCCATATATGCAGTGTGTATAATTTCACCAGTTCACTGGTGAAATTAGAATTTCCTGGATGCATTGTCTGCATTTTTGTTTTCATGCGTTCTGCGCCATCCCTTTTTTATATAGCTCAACTGAACATTTTCCCTGTACTAGGACTGAAGATATATATGGGTTTATTATGCTGAATGATGGTTTCTATGACAAGCTAAAAAAAATACAATTGTGAAGAATTCCACAAAACGTGTCTAGATGAAAAAAGCCATTTGGGAGGGGGAAAAAAAAATTGTGTTGTAGAACTGAAGAGGAACTGGGGATTTCAGAGTAAATGTTGCTTTCAACAGAGCTCCTAATTACAATCATTTTCAAACAGAGAGTCCTATTGGAGGCTGCTGACCTTCAAACCTCCTCTGAGCTGTTCCTAATGAGCTGCTTGAGTGATATAGGCAACCACGTCAGCTTTGGAATAATCTCTGTTAAATGTCCCAGTATGTTTTGGAGTCATTACTCAGACCCAGAGGCATACGCACCTGCATTCCTCAAGCTAATAGGCAGCATACAGACAAAGCTGATTTCAGAAAGCTATTAACCCTGAGGCTTCTGGATATGGCTTAATAATACACTTTCTTTGTTATTAAGCCTGCTTTTTATGCCGCACAAAGCATGCGTTTCAGTTCGTTAAGGTACTTGAGTGAGTGACTTTGATGATCTCAAAATGTATTTTGTGCTCTAAATTAATAATCATATTAATACTAAAAAAATAAAAGATGACATTTTCTTTGCTGAAGTACTTTTATATCAACAATTGCCACAATTTTATTTTATTTTTTTTAAATAAAACGTGTTTTCAAATTGTTTTCATCCTTTGTTACATTTGCAGCGTCTTAGCAGTGACTTCCTGTCTACATGCATCATGCACTCCAGCAATGCATTGCATTGTAATGTGCATTGAGACTTGCACGTGTAGTCTCCATCAGAAGGCCATGCTATAGGGTGGCAATGTAGCACAAAGCTTGTAAAATGCTTAAGTCAGGCTTTTCTGCTGAAGTCTACGGGGCCAAAAACGCTTGTAATCTGCCCAAAAAAATCTCACATACTTTTTGGAGCGACAGCTGTTTTACTTCAGGCAACAGAATGCTCATATGTGAACAGGGGCCATTGAAATGAATGGGATTTGGCTTGTTGAGTGTTTTAGAGCTTTAAAGCTTCAAGCAGAAAATCGCTCAGGTGTGAACGGGGCCTTAAGGAAATCTGATTCAGCCAACACGTTTCGGGGGAAAGGATTAGGCTGCATTCGCACTTGAGCAGAGCGTCTTTGGTCATAACAGGCTTTTTTTTATTCTGTTATTTATTTATAACATTCCATATATCTGTCTGTAAAAAGATAATTTTTTTTTAATGTTCCACCTGACAAATTTTTGTGTCATATTTATGTAAAAAATAAAAAAAATAAACACAGGGAGACATCATACAAATACACCATTACAATATGGATTCTTTTTTTCTTAAAGAGAATCTAAACTATTTACATTTTTTTTAGAAATGCATGATCAGTTTAGGCTGGCCATAGACAGTTCAAATCTTGGCCGGTTCACCAGGAACTGGCCGAGATTCTAATTGTTTATGGGCAGACTGAATGTACCAAGTTGATTGATTAACTTGGGTACAACCAGCCTGCCGGATTTACTTGCCATCATCGCTAGCAGCTGCTATATTCAGGGAAGCCATCCCAGTCGGGACAATGGCAATGTCTCAGCAGGAGGGATTCCCCTGTCGGCACTGATTGTGTTGATGGGGGAATCGTGGAACTTTATTTTCTGCAATCCGTTGTTGCAGGAAAGAAATTTGCACCGTCTATGGTACAGCAGGCACATATCAGGAATATGAAATGCTGGGGCAACAAACACTTTAAAGATATCTCTGTACCTCCATCACTTCTTTATAATGGTACTAAAGTGAGTAATCTTTGCCTTTAAGAGGCAGCATTTCGGTTGCCTGTGTGACCTTATCCCAAGGCTAGACTTTTGCAGTTACCATAATTCTCATGTCTGCTTGGAGACACGTCTGTTAGGAGAGCTGCAAAGCAAGACAAAACACACGCGGGCTGCTTACTTACCTCCTTAACTACACTGCTGAGATCAGCTAAGGTTAAAGGACCCTTTGTGCGCAAATCAATGACTTTGTTTTAATTTAGGAAAAAATCCCACCTACATTGTGTACCAAAAAAAAAAAAACCCAATTTGTTAATCCCAGCAATAATGTTTATTTATTAGCCATTCACCTACCCTATTATAATATTGAGAGCCAAGTGCACAATATGTACAGGTAGCAAGGAATTTTCCAATTATATTAAAACAGGACTGATTTAGATTCAGCACAGAGGTACATTATGATCTCAGACATTTCCAACTGTGCAGGGATACACACACACATTGGGGTGCTAGTAATAAAGATGAGCAGCACAATAAACACTAACACATAGGTGAGAATGTGGCTAAAGCACCCATTTCTCTGCATCTAAAATGTTTGCTTTACTTGAAAAAGGGCAGGGAACATATGGATTTCATGCACACTTACCCTTTAAAATAATTTAAGTGATTATAAAGTATTTTTTTAAATAACAGGTTATACTTACCTGCTCTATGCAGTGGTTTTGCACAGAGTGGCCCTGACCCTCCTCTTCTCGGGTTCCTCTTCTGTGCTCCTGGCCCCTCCCTCCTGTTGAGGGCCCCCCACAGCAAGCAGCTTGCTATGGGGGCACCTGAGCAGCTGTTGTGTCTCAGCCAATCAGGAGGGATTGGCTGACGGCCAAAGCTCTCGTGCACATCGCTGGACAATGAGGGGGCTCAGGAAAGTATTAGGGGGGCTGCTGCACACAGAAGGTATTTTATCTTAATACATAGAATGCAATAAGATAAAAAAAAAAACTTCTAAATTTAGAATCACTTTAAATAACAAACATGTTATATACAGAATTGCATAGAGCAGCCCCAATCCTCCTCTTTTCAGTCACACCCCCCGCCCCCCCCAAAGCTTGTGCTGCCGTCTCCTCTTCTCTGCGTGCCACCATAGAAAGCCTCTTACTTACCTCATTTCAGAGCTTCCCTTCAGATCTACAGCGACTGAACTTTCAGGTGAACATACAAGTGCACAGTGGATTTGCCTTTAGTAAAGAACCCCCAATATTATCCTAGTGACTATGAGTGCCTTGCAATAAACCAGAAATACTCGTGTCACGAGTGGTTGTAAACCCCAAAAAAATTAAAAATAAAGAATAACCTGCAAGAGAAAGGCATAATGAGCTAGTATAACTAGCATACTAGCTCATTATGCATTACTTACCTTAGATCGAAGCCCCCGAAGCCGTCCTCGTCTCCCTCTCCGGCCACAGACATCGCTCCGGAAGGTTACTTCCGTGTATGGCCGCTCCGGCGCTCTGATTGGCCGGAGCAGCGAGGACGTCACCGCACATGCGCGCGGGAGCCGTCAAAGCCGGCATTATCCATTGATAAGACTGGGGGTTGACAGTGCGGCAGCACTGTTGTCTATGGCGCGCATGCGCCGTAGACAACGGTGCATTCTTTTTTGGAAAATATCTCCTAAACCATGTAGGTTTAGGAGATATTGCAAACACCTACAGGTAAACCTTAATCTAGGCTTACCTGTAGGTGCAAGTTGCATAAGTGGGTTTACAACCACTTTAAGCTTTGACAAAAAAAAAAGAAAGAGAAACTGAAAGCCGATTGGTTTCTATGCAGATCTGCACCAAATTTTGCACTCTCCAGCTTTAGTAAATCTGCCCCATAGTGCTATGCAAGGTTTGAGCACGCTGCTCTATTGTTCTGTACAACCCCAAATCCCCAAAAACTAAAAGAAAAACAACAGGTTGGGATGCTGTGTAAAATCTACATAGTATGCAATGATGTGCAAATCTCATAAACCTCCAAGTTATACACAATAGGAAACAGAAAACATATCAAACTAATGCCCCGTACACATGATCCAAAAATCGGACGATAGATCATCCGTTTTTTTTGCATGCTAGTCGTATATTGAACCTGAAGAGTTTACTAAAGTTACGAAAATTCTCATACGACAGAATAAAAAATAAAAAAAATCGGAAGTGATGTGTTGTAGTGTATTTGTATTGTATTGCATTGCATTTCCGGACGACAACTGTACCGATTAAAACGAAAATCGTACAATCTGGTATCATACGAGAAAATTTTTCGTGCATGTCCAATAAAATAATATCGGATGAACTGAAGTGATCGTCTCTCGAAAGCTCTGTACTATCAGATTATCGTACGATCGTGTTGAAAAGGGTTTTTTTCGTCCGATTTCCGGATTGATAAGAAAATGTACCATTTTAAAGAAAAAAAAATAAAAAAAAATCATTCATACATTAAGTGCATTTTTTAAGCGGTCTACATACCTACGTACCTAAATTTGACTCAGTACACAATGCATTTGTGAACAGGACCAAACTAATAATGCAAAAGCCCTCGGGCTTAAAGTAAAGAGAACTGGAGATAAAAAAGATTCAATATCCTACAGTGCCTTGAAAAAGTATTCATACCCCATGTTACAACCAAAAACATAAATGTATTTTATTGGGATTTTATGTGATAGACCAACAGAAAGTGGCAGGAAAATGATAAATGTTTTTAATTATTTTTTACAAATAAATATGTGAAAAGTGTAGCATGCATTTGCATTCAGCCCCCCTTTACTCTGATAGCCCTAAGGCCCCTTTCACACGTGCGGACCGTATGTCCGTTTTTCACCCATCCATTTTCGGATGAAAAACGGACATACATGTATCCCTATGGGATAGCGGATGTCAGCGGATGAACATCCGCTGACATCCGATCTTATCTGTGCCCGCAATGTTCAGTTTTTCAGGATAGAAAAATTTATATTTTTCTATCCGTCTGCGGAGCGGATCGGATGAACACAGACCGACTGTCCGTGTTCATCCAATCCCCCATAGGGGAGAGCGGAGATCTGACAGGGTGGTCCCTGCACAGTGTGCGGGGACCGCCCAGTCATCCGCCGGCTCAGCGGGGATCAACGGAGCGATCCCCGCTGAGCAAGCGGAGGTTCACGGGGCGGATCATGACTGATCCGTCCCGTGTGAAAGGGGCCTTACTAAAATCTAGTGGAACCAATTGCCTTCAGAAGTCACCTAAATTAGTAAATAAGAGTCCACATGTGTGTAATTTAATCTCAGTATTAATACAGCTGTTCTGTGAAGCCCTCAGGTGGTTTGTTAGAGAACCTTTGTGAACAAACAGCATCATGAAGGCCAAGGAACACACCAGACGGGTCAGGGATTAAGTTGTGGAGAAGTTTAAAGCAGGGTTAGGTTATAAAAGAAATATCCCAAGCTTTGAACATCTCACAGAGCACTGTTCAATCCATCATCCAAAAATGGAAAGAGTATGGAAAACTGCAAACCTACCAAGACATGGCAGTCCACCTAAACTGACAGGCTGGGCAAGGAGAGCAATAATCAGAGAAGCAGCCAAGAGGCCCATGGTAACTCTGGAGGAGCTGCAGAGATCCACAGCTCAGATGGGAGAATCTGTCCACAGGACAACTATTAGGCCTCGTACACACGACCGATTTTCTCGTCGTAAAAAACACGTCTTTTTTTCGACGAGATTCTTGTTAAGCTTGTCGATTTTCTCGTCAAGCTTTCTATGCGTACACACTGTCATTTTCCAATTTCCTCGTGGTTCTCTGCGCTCACGTCCAGCACGTACGACGGCACTATAAAGGGGAAGATCTTTTTTCTTGGCGCCACCCCTTGGGCTGCTTTTGCTGATCTCGTGTTACCGCGTGTGAAGTAAAAGTTTGGGAAGAGACGATTCGCACTTTTCAGTCTTCGTGCTTTCAGTTCGTTTTAGCGTGACGAATGTGCTATTTCCATTACGAAGGCTTGTTTTACCAGAAGATGCGCTCCCGTCTCATACTTGATTCTGAGCATGCGCGCTTTTGGAAGAGTCGTAAAAGCATACACACGAACCATTTTCTCGTCACAAAACAGGCCGACGAGAAACACGACGAGGAAATCTGGAATCCTGACGAGAAAATAGAGAGCAGGTTCTCTATTTTCTCGTCGAGATTCTCGTCAAGTTTCTCGTCGTAAAACCATACACACGAACGTTTTTCTAGACAAAAAAACTCTCGCGGCACTTTTCTTGACTGTTTTGGATGAGAAAATCGGTCGTGTGTACGAGGCCTTAGTCGTGCCCTCCACAAATCTGGCCTTATATGGAAGAAGAGTGACAAGAAGAAAGTCATTGTTGAAAAAAAGCCATAGGAAGTCCTGTTTACAGTTTGGGAGAAGCCATGTGGGGGACACAGCAAACATGTGGAAGAAGGTGCTCTGGTCAGATGAGACCAAAATTTTACTTTTTGGCCTAAAAGCAAAACGCTATGTGTGGTGGAAAACTAACACTGCAAATCACGCTAAACACACCATTCCCACCATGAAACATGGTGGTGGCAGCATCATGATGTGGGGATGCTTTTCTTCAGCAGGGACAGGGAAGCTGGTCAGAGTTGATGGGAAGATGGATGGAGCCAAATACAGGGCAATCTTAGAAGAAAACCTGTTGAGCCTCGTACACACGATCGGATTATCCAACGGGAATTGTGTGAGGACAGGCTGTTGTCGGAAAATCCGACCATTTGTATGCTTCCATTGGACAATTGTTGTCGGATTTTCCGTGGACAAATGTAGGATAGCATGCTTTAAAATTTTCCGATCGTGTGTACACAAATTCGTCGGACAAAACTTGTACAAACACGCATGTTTAGAAGCAATTCTCACCATAACACAACAACATTAGCAGAAGTTGTCCAAAGGGTGGCGCTAAAGATCTGAAAAAAACACGTTGTTTCGTGTTTGTTGGCGGACAATTCTTTGCCGTTTGTATGCAAAACAAGATCCTGGCCAACGCCCTTCGGACAAAAGTCCTACGCTTTGTCCGCAGAAAATCTGATCATGTGAACGAGGCTTTAGAGTCTACAAAACACTTGAGACTGAGGCGGAGGTTCACCTTTCAGCAGGACAACGACCCTAAACATACAGCCAGAGCTACAATGGAATGGTTTAGAGCAAAGCATATTCATGTGTTAGAATCCAGACCTAAATCCAATTGAGAATCTGTGGCAAGACTTGAAAATTGCTGTTCAGATGCTCTCCACCCCATCTGACAGAGCTTGAGTCATTTTGCACAGAAGAATGGGAAAAAATGTCACTCTAGATGTGTAAAGCTGGAGGGACATCCCCAAAAAGACTTGCAGGTGCATTTGCAGTGAAAGGGGGTTCTACAAAGTATTGACTCAGGGGGGCTGAATACAAATGTATACCAAACTTTTCACAGATTTATTTGTAAAAAATGTTGAAAAGCATTTTTCTTTCCACGTCACAATTATGTGCTACTCTGTGTTGGTCTATCACATAAAAGTCCAATAAAATACATTAACGTTTTTGGTTGTGACATGACAAAATGTGGAGAATTTCAAGGGGTATGAATACTTTTTCAAGGCACTGTATCCTAATAGTTAGGCAGCCCATTGATTAGTCCGTTTTTTCATTCAGCCAGCAGATTGAATAGAAAGAAAAAAACTGACTTGATTCCCTCAGCCACACATTCTCCCTGCTGAGCCATTGTATTCTGACAGTGGGGAATACACTGATCAGCATTGCAGGCTATTGCCGGTAGCGCTGATCAAGAGGGGAAAATACGACAGATCAACCTCCCTGCCAAATACATAGCTTGAAATTCGTCCAGTCCCTGATGAACAGGCCGAATTTTAATCCGTGTATGGTTGGCTTTAGTATGTTAAAAAGATAAAGTCTCTCGTGTTTTGGAGATCTCATTCATTTGTCAATAGCTTCCAAAAAAGCCCAAGTGCACAGAAGGCAGTTTGGGGATTGTCAGTGAAAAGGTCATGACTTTGGCCTGCTTCTTTACACCCCCTAGATTTACTAAGTAATGTGCTACTGGCCTCCCTTCCCCTTCGCTCCAAGGGCTGAACGTGACTTTGCTCAGCTAGGACTGGGCTCATGTTACACTTCACCAGGGAGGTGATAAATGATGGCTTGTTAGCAGTCCTATGAACAGAATATTTACAAAGTGCTGGGGATGACGCAGGCAAGCTCTTGGCATCTGCTTGTGATACTTATTCTTCGTCCGGCAGGGGAATTTAGCAATGGAGGGAGGGAACCATTGAAGTCACACCAGAGATTACAATTTGAAGCCAAAAGTTGAAAAGGAAAAACAAGCGCTGGCCTTATATAGTAAAAACTTCTGAACTAAGTCGCCAAACACCTTTTTAAATGTGTGAGAAGATTATATACTTAAATATATATTTGTTTTTTTACGGACACACACATATATTCACACACACAGTGTATGTGTATGTATTATATACACACACACATACTATATATACCATATATACTCAAGTATAAGCCGACCCGAATATAAGCCGAGGCACCTAATTTTACCACAAAAAACTGGGAAAAATGATTGACTTGAGTATAAGCCTAGGGTGTCCATCTGCATGCCTCACTGTGCCCATGTCTCACTGTGCCCACGACTAGACTGACGTTTAACATGGGAATCTATGGAAGGGTTGCCCAGCTTTGAAAAATCGGTGCTCCACGGCCATAGATCCCCCAGACAAAAAAACATTGCACACTTAGAGGAGAAATGGGGCTACACGTGTGCCTAGTTTCGGGTCCAGGGGACCTACGACCGGCCAATACCGGGTCCCCAAATTCACCGGCGAAATTACCGTTTAACATGGGAGTCTATGGAAGGGGTGCCCGGCTTTGAAAAATCGGTGCTCCCCGGCCAACAAACTTTGCACACTTATAGAGGAGAAATTGGGCTACATGTGTGCCAAGTTTGGGGTCCAGGGGACCTACGGCCGGCCGGTACCGGGTCCCCAAATTCCGGGAGATCAGGCACAGAAAGGTGACGAGTATAAGCCGAGGGGGGCATTTTCAGCACAAGAGAATGTGCTGAAAAACTCGGCTTATACTCGAGTATATGCGGTATATATACACACACACATTATATATATATATATATATATATATATATATATATATATATATATATATATACACACACATACATACACACACACACATATATATATATATATATACATACATACACACACATACATGCTTTTTACACTGCTCTGCGGTAAAAACGCTTTTGCTGCGTTTCCTATGCGTCTTACACCTGTGAACAAGGATGCGTTTTCCATTCATTTCAATGGGGAGGTGCATGGTGCCGTTTTTTTTACCGCACCAAACATGCGCCAAAACTGCAGCATGCAGGACTTTTAAAAACTCAACTGACTTGCAACTGACTAGTGTGAAGAGTTTTATAGGATTTAATGATCATGCATTTTTCTTCCACTTTTGCCAAGGCAAAAATTTGAAGAAAAACTTATCAGTGTGAAAGGGCTCCATGTATAGGAGCATGGCAGCTTTGGGGCAAAGCAAAGCCAAGATCTTTAGGGGGGTTCTCCCATGTAATCCTCGGGTCTGTTTCAATTGTAGGAGTAACAATGTTTTGAATGAATCTGCTGGTAACCACACAATTTGATTCTTTACAGAGGAACTGCAGTCTGCTCAAATAATTTGTAATAAAAACATCTTTGCCATTCTGAAGCTTCCCTCCAATCACTTTGCATATTATGTTATATATACTGTGATTCTGTACTTGCCAAATATGCTGCAGAAATCTCCCTCCACTGAGTGGCTGCATCCATTTTAACTGTGGGCAGCTGAAGCTGCTGCCTGTTCACTTCCTGGATTTACACAGATGCACACCTCCAGCTCTGCAGCTCTCATTGGTCCTCTTACGATTCATCCCCCCTCCCTTCCTGGCAAACTCTCATGAGAGAGCTGTGCATGATGTCAAAAGCTTAGGCTTTTTATCAGACAATAAACAGGAAGTGGGCTGTATAAGGTACTTACTGGCAGAAAAAAATGTTTTACTATTCAAAGTTAACCCCCCCCCCCCCCATAGCCTCACCTTCCTTGAACATCATAAAAAAAATTGAAAAATAAATCAATAAACCGGGTTGTAACACACCACTGGTCAAAATTTGGGGCTCCTTGTGCAGCCTGTCAGAAGCTACACACAGAGTGGCTAGTTTAAATACAAGCTGGCACACTCTGCAGCAGACTGAGAGGATGAGCTCACAGTGCCTCTCCTCACTTCTTGTCAGAAGCACTAAGCTTAAAGCGGTTGTATACCCGCTGACAGGTTTTTTTGTTTTTGTTCTACCTGTAAGGCAAAAGGCATAATGAGTTAGTATGCACCGCATACTAGCTCATTATGAAATACTTACTGTACCTTAGAACGAGGTATCGGTAACTTACCTGGTCCACGCCGAGGGAGATGACATGTTGCCTCGGCGTGTCTTCCGGGTATCGCGGCTCCACCGCTGTGAGTGGCTGGAGCTGCGATGTCGTCACTCCCGCACATGCACGCGGGAGACTTCTTTCCGGCAAAGTCCGGCGTCTGCCAGGCTTTCAGCCGAGAAAACCTGATGTGCATGCGCCGCTGAAGTCAGCGGCGCATTGTAAGGGGAAAATCAAACCATACAAGTTTAGGAGATATTCTTTTTACCTACAGGTAAGTCTTATTATAAGCATACCTGTAGGTAAAAGTCTAAATTTTGACTATACAACCGCTTTAATGGACAGTTTGGAGCCTTGGACCAATGGTAATGCACCATTGGAACAAGCTTTCCAATAAAAATGCTGCAGTGGAGGCTGTCCTCTCACTGCAGTGTCATAGAAGGGGCATGTGACTAAAAGACAAATGCTCCCTTCCAGCCTTCCTAACTAGAAGGAAAAAACATGCGTTTATGTGTATAAGATTTACCCACAATCCTATGTTTTTCTCACACAGTTAAGAGGTATAATGAGAATCCGCTGCTGATGAAAAGGTATTGTTATAATCAAGCTAAATCATATATTATTATGCTATATGTTATTAAAAATGTATCTATTTAATGGGAAATTACTGGTTGGAAGTTATAACTTCAAACTTCAGTAATTTGTCCGTTAAGCCACCTGCTTGTGTACAGTTTTTGAAAATATAGTAAATTACCTTATAAACAATATATAATAATTATTTGTATATTACTTACTTATGGTAAGTAACCCCTTGCCACCCAGACCAATTCTGACATTTCTCTTCTACATGTAAAAATCATAATTTTTTGCTAGAAAATTACTGTATTTATTGGCGTATAACACTCACTTTTTTACCCTAAAAATAGAGGGTAAACTGTGCCTGCGTGTTATACGCAGGGGGCTGTGGAAAGTTTTTTCCCTGAAACTTCCATCTTGAAGTTAGGGTGCGTGTTATACGCCGATAAATACGGTACTCAGAACCCCCAAACATTATATATTTTTTTTTAAGCAGACACCCTAGGGAATAAAATGGTGGTCAATGTAACTTTTTATGTTACACGGTATTTGCACAGCAATTTATCAAATAATTATTTTTTTTCCCTAAAAAACGCAAAGTTTCATGAATATAAAAACACACTAAAGTTAGCCCGATTTTTTGGGATAATGTGAAAGATGATTTTACGCCAAGTAAATAGATACCCAACATGTCACGCTTTAAAATTGCGCGCACTCGTCGAATGGCGCCAAACTTTGTTACTTAAAAATCTCCATAGGCGACGCTTTAACATTTTTTACAGGTTACATGTTTAGAGTTACAGAGGAGGTCTAGTGCTAGAATTATTGCTCTCACTACAACGATCGTGGCGTATGTAACCTGTGTGTATCTGGCCCTGATACTAGCCAGTGCCTCACCAGCCACTGACCTCACCGCATGTCCCTGTTAAAGGCTAATTTTTTTTTCACCTTAATGCATTTGATGCATTAAGGTGAAAAAAGGTCTGTAAAAGCCCCCCCCCCCCTTATACTAAACTGAGCCCAACCCAGCGCTGTGCCCGAGTGACTCATCTCTCTCTGCTCTCTCTCTCTCCTCAGTGGCCATAGAGGGAGCAGTGAAAACCATTGGCTCCTGCTGCTGTCAATCATAGCCTGAGAGGAGAGACTGGGGGGGGGGCAAGCTGTGCTGTGTGCATCAATAGAGACACAGATTGTGCCTCGGGATCGAGCCCCCATTGCTATGGGGGCATTTAAAAAGGGGGGGGGGAGCCAGGAGCACCAGCACAGGACCCAAAAAGGGGAGGATCACTGCATGTTTATTATGTTAAACAAATTCCCTTGACAATCACATTAAGATGCACTAGAAGTTGTAATTCATAGCTAAATAAAAGCACCCAAATAGAACTTTATTTTAGGAAGTCATACGCACATTTTGAACAATGTAGAAATTTCCTAGGGGGCAGTAAGGAGGATAGTCTACATTGCCAACACTTGTTCTTGCACATCAAGATTTCCAAGCATTTTCGAAAATCATGTAAGTCGGCAGTTATTTCTTGCGCAGAGTGAGAAAGGGGATGTTTTATTGCATGTACCTGTCACAATGGAGACAAGATTACAATATCAATACATCCACGATACAGTTGAGGACCGGTAGATGCCTCACCATCCGTCCTTTTTGATAAGACACCTGGTCATCCATGGTTAGTCGGGGGGGCCGTGAACTCAATCATAAATTAATACGAGGCACCCCATGTCTAGCAGCAGGCACATCTCGCCACCGCTTAGCTACAAAAAATAAAAGAATGTAGGTAAACCTAGAAAAAGCCTATATAATCTGGGTATTGTCTTGGGATGGTGATCCAACCTGACAGAGGAAGTGTGGACTGCCTTAGAGGTACAATGAAAGGTTAGATTTTACAGCAACTGCTTTAGTGTGCAGCATTCACAATAAATAAGAACTATAGACTACAGTGACTAACAGCTCCTGTATTCAATGTGCATGAATAGAATGTGATGGAATGTGGCGCTGTATGGAGAATGGCAGCAATCACTAACAGCAGAGGAGGAAAAAAATGATTTCTTAACCCTCTATGCAGCTACAATATAACATAAAATAAGTCACATATGTAGAAGAATATAAAAAAAATAAAAAAATAAAACAACCAACAACATTAGGTCCTCTGTGCGCTCACTCCTGCTCCTGTACATGCTGTAGCTGAGCTGGTAAGAGTAAAAAAAAAAAACTCTTTTGAACCAAATTGAGCTACATATCAGGCTGGGGCGCGCACGATCAAATTATGGCTACCTGTCTCCCAATGATCTTATAGTGATTGCCATCTGTGGACATTTAGGTATTTACAATGAATCTGAACAACCCCTGACTGACACCTGTAGCTGCAGACACTGTGGAGAAATTAATTCTCAAAGTTCACAGTAGATGCACTGAATTTGTTCAAGCTCCCAACAGCTAAGCTCACCCTTCTAGAGCACCTTTAACCACCTCCCGCCCGCCGTATAGTAAAATGACAGCAGGCTTGTTCCCCTCTTGTTCTGGGATGAGCTCGTCCCAGTGTCATCGCTCTCAGGTGCCTGTGCGGTGACATGGCTCTTTACCCATGTGATCAGCTCTGTCCAATCACAGCCGATCACATGTAAACACCGAAGTGCCGTTTATTCGCTCTCCTCGCCTTACACTGAAAGAGTGTGACGAGAACCGATCAGAAGCATCTCCTCGCAGGGGAGACCTGTACAGATAATCAGGGCACCGATCATCAGTGCAGCCCCAACAGTGCCCAGCAGTCATGCCAGTCAGTGACACCAATCTGTGCCCATCAGTGATGCCAATTTGTGATCAGTGTTGCCAATTTCTGCCCATCGGTGATGCCAATCTCTGCCCATCGATGATGCCAATCTCTGCCCATCCATGATGCCAATCTCTGACCATCAGTGATGCCAATCTCTGCCCATCAGTGATGCCAGTCAGAACTGCCTTTCAGTGTCTGCTCATCAGTGCCACCCATCAGTGTGACCCATCATTGCCCATAAGCGCTTATCAGTGCCGCCTATCAGTGCGGCATATTAGTGCCTCCTCATCAGTGCCCATACATGCCACCTCATCAGTGCAGCCCATCAGTGCCCCCTCATCAGTGAAGGAGAATCATTACTTAGTTTTCTGTCTGAAAATTTTTTAACTAAGAAAACCTTAGTTTTCAAAAAGTTCGTTTTTTTTTAACAAAAAAATAAAAAACCCAGCAGTGATTAAATACCACCAAAAGAAAGCTTCTTTGTGTGAAAAAAAAGATAAAAATTTCATATGGGTATAGTGTTGCATGACCGCGCAATTGTCATTTATAGTGCTGAAACATTGGCCTGGGCAGAAAGGGGATTAAAGTGTCTGGTATTAAAGCGGTTAAAAAAAGCTTTCATTACTCTGTGCACTCACTCCTGCTCATCTGAATGTTGTAGATGAGCTAGTAGAGCAAAAAAAAAAAAATCATGTCTTCCATATGCTGAACATTGACAAACAAAGCTAAAAAAGCAGTGTGCAGCTTGGATTTATAGTTACATAATTAGAGTTTTTATCCTAAAATTACACAGGGGTTACGTTGTATGGCTAGTTTATGTACTGATTGAAGTTCTCCGATAAGTGGGAACGATGCTAAGTACATGACTCACGCAGTAATGAACAGGAATGCACCAGAGATAAAGTTCTACCAAAAAATGTATGGTTTTAAAACAGGAGGTACTAAAGAAAGAATGAATGATTTGCCCACTGAGCATACACTTTTTAGAGATGTCCTTTCATGGCATCCTGCTGCAAAGTAAAACAAGATTGGATGTTGGAGTCGACTGCCTGTGACATATCTTCCCCGTGGCACTTTCAGGAACAATTCCCATTTATGCCAATGACTTGAAGTTGAACTTTAGGCAGATAAAAAAAAAAAAAAAACCCTGCACATATAAATGCAGCATTCATTAATACACTGTTAAATGCATTTTTAAATACAGGTAGTGCAAGTATGTGAATTCAACCTGCTGTCAGCATTTTGCTATATGGGAGTGACAGAAGCAGAATAAGAAGCCAATAAGCTTATGTGCTGACCAGAAGCATGCTAATAGGAGGAGAGAGCAGAGTAAGGCTTCATGCACACTAGCGATTTTTATAAGCTCAAAAAAATGCTAGACGAAAATAGTGTTTTTTTGTGCCGGCTTGTATAAGCGTTTAGGAGCATTATATTAGCATTTTTACAGTACATGAAGAAAAAAACCTGTTAGGAGCGTTTTGGAGCATTTTCATTCTGCTGCATAAATGCTCCAATAGACTCTACAAAAACAATTTTTTTTGGCTCCTAGACACTGAAACTCAAAAAACGCTTATAGCCTGTAGTAGCATGCATGGACACATAATAGATGAAAGGCTAGATGTCCCAAAAGCCACACATCAAAACCCGCTGTGTGTGGACAAGTGGCAGTCTCAGCCTGGACTCCCACCAGGCCTCGCCTCCAATGCACTTTGCTCTGCCCACGGGCTCCTCCCCGGAGCAGCACTCACAGCAACGGGCACAGGACTATACTTCCAGGCAGCCTGAGCAGCTCACAAACATACCATCAGTGCATGGACACATAGGATAACACTATTTAGCTTGTAGTAGCAGAACAAAATGCTAACAGCTTCTAGGCACTTGTGTGCATGGAGAATAAAAAAGGAGAGAGATAAGCTCATCACTGGGCTGCTTTTCCTTTCACTGTCCAGTCACAGGGTGGGGCATGTCCGGGATGACCTGGGTTGAGAGGAAGTAGGTTGAGTGATGACAGCCATCACACTGAGGACCTCTAGAGGCAGAAAGGATGTACTGTGGGGAGGAAAGCTGCAGACAAAGCTTTTTTTTTTACAGTATTTTATCTTTTAATAGGCTGTTTATTTTTATCTTGTTATTTTAGGCTGGATTTCTGCTTTAACAACAAAGTCTTAACTCTACATAAAGTAAACTGGCTGTCAGTAGCAAAGCTATGACGATAACCTAACAAGCTAAAGTAGGAACCACATACTTCTGATTTCACGAAGACCAAAAAAAATTTAAGTAAAAGTTGAGTTGATGCCCAGGAGCAACCAGAGAGTGTTCTTATTCCATTCATCCATACAACAGTGAGCAAAACCCGAACATTGCTTTCGACAACAACTCCACCTTTGTATTCTCTTTCTCTTCTATCCAGGTTTAAAAGGGACCCTCTGCCACCACACTAAGCTCTACCAGCAAAGATATGCCTGATTGTACATACTCTTCTCCTGCCGCACAGCTCCGTTCTGGAGAAAATCGGACCCTCAGGTCTGTTGGAAAGCCGGCACACGTTCAAATTAAATTGTATAAAATATGTTTTTTTTTTGCAGTGGACAAAGTTTCACCTTTTTCACTAAGCTAAATGCTCACTCATGTTGAATATTTTTTACTTTTTTAGCAAATCAACCCCATCATGTTCCATGAGAAGCCTTCAATAAAGGAGTAGAGTGCCATCGAGTATGGACAACTAGATCCAAGAGTGATCTGAAGGTTGCGTCACATACATTCCCAATAACTGGGACCTGGGGTCTTGGGTGTAGAGATACTTGAACAATCCTAGGTATCCTGCCATCACCCATGAGGATGGGTCCTAAAGCACCCTTTACATGTACCCGAGTGCAGTCTGAATACAGCTGCCTCCCTAATTATAAGAGGGTGTGTACACTACCAATTCGAACAAAGTCATTGTACATCATCATGTCATTTATATGTCACTAGTTAGTGGCTTTGTCATATACTAAAATTATTCTTGTTCAAAAGAAATCAAAATGGACATTTTGGGGTTGATCTACTAAAAGGTAATAGTTGCTCAAGGTAATAGTTGCTCTAGATCAGCGATTCTCAACTCCTGTCCTCAGGGCCCACTAACAGGCCAGGTTTGCAAGATAACAGAAATACATCACAGGTGATATAATTTGCTGCTCAGTGATTGCAGTATTCTAGTCTGCATCTCACCAAGGTAATACTTAAAATCTGTCCTGTTAGTGGGTCCTGAAAACTGGAGTTGAGGACCATTGCTCTGGATCTTAGTAAATGAGGGGAAGCTCTGCTGATTTCTATCATCCAATCATGTGCAAGAAAAAATGGCAAGTTCACATTAATGCTTTTTTCAGCCACTGCGTTTTTGCAAAGGGTCAGGGACTATTTTAAACGCAAAACTGTGCTTTTTTGGTTCAATAGACTTCAATGGAGAAGCTGCAGAAAAGCATGTAGGTGTGTTTTTGCCGCAATTTGCGTTTTTTAATCTGCCCAACAACAAATTGGGCAAAAAAAAGAAAAAAAAAGGGGGCATAAAAAAAAAATGCAAAATGCAAATTGAGGCAAAATGGCGTGTGCAAAAAAAGCACAACTAAAAGCACTGCAGAAACCATCAAAAGCAAACTGCATAGATGTGACCCGAGCCTTTCACCTTACTGTGGCCAGTAAAAGATGACATCTGAGTGGTGACAACAATAGATGTCCCAAGAAGCGTTCTCCGTCCCCAGGGGAAGTTGTATACTGCTGGTTAATATAACCCTCAGTGTCTCTCCCCACAGTGTTAATGTGGCCTCCAGTTATGGGAAATCACTTATTTATTCTATAATAACAAGTCACACTTCCTATATTAGAGCTAAACTGACCAAGTACTGTGTACTTGTGTTTTTGGTTGTCATGGCAACCACATTATCACTTTTTGTAACATCAATGACCCATCTAGCAACATGCAGCTTATTTCGCTTTCCTGGAAAGCCTCCAACACCCTCTTCTTATCCTCAGGCCATTCCCTGTGTACTTGGAAACACCGCGTTGTAGAATCTAATCATCCTCCATATTACAGAAGGCAAATAGAAAGGGCACAATCAGGACATACCAGAAAAAAAATATGGGAGGAAATTGGGCCTCGGTCCCCTTCCCCAAAAAGTCAATGATTATTGGTTAAAGGGGTTGTAAAGGTTCATTTTTTATTTTCTAAATAGGTTCCTTTACGCTCGTGCATTGTTGGTTCACTTACCTTTTCCTTAGATTTCCCTTCTAAATATTTGTTTTCTTTGTCTGAATTTCTCACTTCCTGTTCCTCCTCAGTAAGCTGTTCAGTAAGCTGTTCTGGCTGACCCCACACCGCTCAGATGATGGTGTGAAGTTTAGTGAGGAGAAACAGGAAGTGAGAAATTCAGACAAAGAAAAAAAACATTTAGAAGGGAAATCGAAGGGAAAGGTAAGTGAACCAACAATGCACTAGCTTAAAGGAACCTATTTAGAAAAAGAAAAAAAAAAAACCTTTACAACCCCTTTACAGCTAATGCATAGAATAGATTATTTTACAGCAATATACTTTTATACCATCTTAGCAAACAATTACTCAAATTAATAGTTCCTTTGAGTGACACACAACATTACTACCAAGGGATCTGTTACATTATAAAGTCTATTCTTTGAGTATAGGGCCCCATGCACATGAATCATTATTAGCTGAAAACTCAAGTATAAAATCCCCTGCACTCTGCTGCACCCTGGGAGCCACCGGTGCCACATACAGCCACCAAAACCAGTGAATGGCGATCGCGCCTGCATTGGCATTTGTTCATGTATAAGCGTACGCTGTATTTCCCCAAATGTGAAAGTGGTACATTTAGGGAAATGGGCTATATGCACGTGCATGGTATGCACTGATGTAGAAGCAATCAGCATTTACATGAGTAAAGCTGCATACAGCCTTTCACTTGCATTGGCAGCTGTACACGGCTCCTGCAGCTCCCAGGTGCAGGAAAGTGCCATGGAGTATACGCTTGAGGCGTTTTCAGCCAAGTGGAATTTGTGTGCATGAGGCGGATCAATAAACCAAACATGTGTCTGAAAGGAAATGGTCCTCAGAGCAAAAAAATCTTTTTTTATATTTTACTGGTTCTAGCGTTTTTTTTAAGAGGAGTTTTTCAGATGTAAAAATGCTCTACATAGCATAGTGGGTGAGGTTAAAAAGTCCATCAAGTCCAACCTTTTACTCTAATAAAAGCTGAAAAACGGCAAAGACCACTGAAAAACTTGGCTATTCTGCATTTATCAGTGTTTTTGAGTCATAAGCTTTTGAAGATTTTTTTATTTATTTTTTCTAGCAAAAGAAAGGATTAAAAAAATATATATAAAAATGCAGAAAAACACTACTGCAAAAACACTGAAAAACTCATTCTACTGCTACAGCTTTCTACAGCCAACGCTACTGGTGGTTTTAGAGTGTCAAGTGTGCATGAGGCCTTATCGGATTAAAATTCGAATTGCACTTTGCCATTTCACACAAGTAACATTTCTAACTTTTTGTAGGCAAAAAGTGAAAGGAGCCCAAGTTCCATTATGTTCTTACCCTCTTATTATCCCCATAGCCTACTGTCAGTTCTATTGATGCACTATACCACAAATGAGTGCACGTATTTATGCTGTGTGATAATGAAAGACAAGAAAGGGAAACGCAAGGAAACTGAAACCTCTGAAAACAATATTTTTGGCAAGCCTCCCTCATTACGCCTGTGTAGACTCCTGCTCTCAGAGAGAACAGCTAAAAGTTAACACTAATGTCATGAGAATTAAACAAAACTTGGAAGGGAACATTGCACTCTGTGTATACATATAGAACAGACATCTTTCAATACCTGTAGACAGCTGGGCCTATAGCCCATGACAATAAGAAATTCTTTCTTTTTTTTTTTTTGATGAAACGAGAGCCTCAGATTTCATGAAAAACTGGCCAGTGGAACAATAGCTTAATGGTATAGTTCATTGGCTTTTTTTTTAGCAGGACCAAACTGCATTGTTTTAAATGTTTAATAAGATGTCAAAACAGAGTGCATAAAATGACTTGAAAACCACAACCCCACATTACCAAACCCCTTACCATCCCCAGTTATTCCCAAAATATTTGGAACATAGACCTCAGTAATGCGATAGAAATTGGCTGACATCAGGACAGTACGCAAGCACTTGAATAGGCCACAGATAGAAAGACAGGGCGAGTTTTAGTTTGCAACAAATATAGCGTGTATTATCTGAGAAATAATACCCACAAAAAGTGTTCAGTGGCTGGACAGTATGTCAACAGCTTAGTCAAGCTGCTCACCCATTAAACAATACAAAAAAAAAAAAAAAAGTGAAAAAAAAATACAGACCTGCCAGTGGTTACAAGCCCTACATTAGTGTTTCCTTATGCACCTCACCAGCAGTATTTCCCAAGCTTTCCCCATTTCAGCTAATGTTGCACTTGTTTCTCTGGTTAGTATTCTTTTCATCATAATTGATTTAAGGTGGATGTAAACCCACTCATCATTTCTAAATTACTTCCATAGTGCTTATCTATAAGAAGATACATGCCTCCTGCATGTATCCTTACCTGTCAAATATCTCCCCTTTAGCTGTTTGGAGCCCTGCAATACTCCAGATTCTGTGGGAAGATCTGTTGTCCAGGGCTTGGTGGGTGGAGTTGTGATGTCAGTAGACTCCTTGCCCACCTCTACACTCCCCTTGGCCTGGCAACGATTTTTCTTACACTGAGCTTCTGCTGGTCTCGTGGATTATGCCCCATGATCACCAAAATCCAGTCAAAACCCAGGAAAGTCACCACATGAATTCAGCATGCCCATTCATGCTGAGGTGTAGAGCAGCCATTCCTGGGGAGAGCTGGAGAAGAAAGGAGGTGGAATTTGAAGTACACAGAATGTCTTTCTCCCACTAAGGCATGAGATAAGGAAATCACCTGTCACTCACAGAAAGGGGGAAGAAGGGACACCTATTTCTCTAAGTGTCTGTTTTTATCTTACTGAAGAAAGATAAAATGATTGCTTAGAGCTGGATAAACTCTTTATGGCAAGACTGGGCACAGATGAAATGACATCCTCTGCTGTAACAGATATGAGTCTTAATTAAAAAAATAATAATTGGGGGTTTACATTCACTTTAAGGATGAGGTTACATTCTGAAGATTGGTTAAGTCTAGGGTTATGTTCAGTTTACTGTAACAGCTTAGAAGTACATTCATATTAAGGTTTACTTTAAAAAAAAAAAAAAGCATAGGGCAAGATATTTAGCGCTATGTTTCACGTAAAGCTGAACCCTAAATAAATATCTTCTTTTTAAACATTGTTGACCTGCCACTCGAAATCCATGCTGGATCCATTCAGAAAAGGGGCTCTTGTTTCCATTTATTTTTTCATTTTCGAAGACTGGTAGCTGCCCATTCACAACTACGATTACCATTGCATGATAGCAATTGTATTTTCTACTTGCGGCACAGTGAGTAAAGGCAGGGATTTGCTTCCTCTCATCAGAGACTTTAGCTAGAAAATCTGTGAGCATCACTGTGGTGACATCACCAACTCTCACTTCAAATCCATGAGACTAAGGGCCCATGCACACGATGAACACAGTAGTTCGTGCAAAAATATCTGAAGGGGACAAGCATGAACATTTTTCTCGTAAGATAACAGAACTAGTTATTTTCATGTAATTAGTATTGCATTTGTTTAAAAAAATTGTGTGACCAAGACCACGCATGCTCAGTACAAAAGAATACATTACATTACTTCCAAAGTTGAATTCTGTCTTACGAGAATTTTCGTAACTTTAGTTTGTTTTCGATATGAGACTAGCATGCAAAAAAAAAAAATGGATGATCATGCGTCTGATATTCTCATCTTCAGTACTAGGCTTCACAGTCAGAGGCGTCAGAGGGATCAGATGATCTCACACTACAGATATACTACTATACTGCTATTAGGCTGCAAGTACTGGAGTGCCTAGGCACACCTCTCATACCTGGAAGTGCACTGCTATGACAAAGGGGGGTACCTAGGCACAGTTAAGATTTCTAAATCTTTCCTATAACATAGCAAAGTATAGACTGCATTTGTACCTGAATATGTGATTTTATATATTTTTACTCAAGAGAAAATGAAAAAGTAAAAAAGAGGGAGATATAGTAGAAGAGAAAAGAAGGCGAGGGGAGAACAGGTAAGGCATATTAAGAGGGATGTTACCAGTGAGCAAGAATACACCCGTGAGCATTGAAGTGTTAAATCATTACTAATGCACCGAAAAAAACTGATAGAAGGTTCTTTTTTATTTAAAGTCCAATCCTGTTCTTTCCACATAAGATACACATTTGTAAACCTATATCCATGTCCCCAAGTCTCTGATGAAAGGGGGGAAATGGTTGTTTTATCCCTTACTGCCAATTCCAATCTATCCCTGATTTACAGCTGGAAAAATAAGAGAGTAATCACTGTAAGCGGCTTCCTGTCTCGCAGCTGCTTGTTTGGCTGCTATGAGGCTTTTCATGGTACTAATCCCAAATAAGTGTTCTCCATCACCCAGCAGGTTACATTCACAGAGAGGTAATACAGGACAAGGTATCAAGGCTTCTTCTGAGATTTAAAGGCAAGACACTCACTTTTTCTCCATGTAACTGTGTTCAGTACAAGGGGATGTACATTCTGCATACAGTATCATTTTACTTTATACTTCCCTTTTGCAGTTGGGGACTTAGGGCTTGTAGAGGTTTCTTTCTCCACTACGCTTGAGAGGGGGTATGATTTCAATTTACAAATACCATACTGGTGACCCCACAATAGGGATAAAACTTTTGCGGAAGGGAGTTTAACAAGACACGTGGCCACTTATTAAAATTAGAAGAAAAGAGGTTTAACCTAGAGGGTTCTTTACTGTAAGAGCAGCAAGGATGTGGAATTCCCTTCCACAGGCGGTGGTCTCAGCGGGGGGCATCGATAGAAACTATTAGATAAGCACCTGAACGACCACAACATACAGGGATATACAAGGTAATACTGACATAAAATCACACACATAGGTTGGACTTTATGGTCTTTTTTCAACCTGACCTACTATGCAACTACGAATTAGTCATATTTTGGACCCCAGACTCTTTGGCCATGCCTTTTCTTACAACATGCTCCACACCCTGCGATATAACTTATTTCTTCACTATTATGGTGCAAATAATTCTGCCAAGAGGGTCTTAAAACTACAGGAAGGAGGACAACAAACAGCAAGAGGAGATAACGACTCACCGTTAAACCTTAGGGCTCATTCACATGGGCATTTAAAATGCTGTGTTTAGATCCATACAGCATATAGTTTTGTACGCATTTAAATGTGGAAACGATAGAAATCAACAGACCATACACATAGCGGTGCGTACAAATGAAACCGCGTGCCGCCTAAAAAAAAAATGTTTCTTCTGGGGGGCCACACATCTGCAGATTTTACACATGTATGCCTGTAAACATGTATTAACACATGTAAACACATACAGAACTTCAACTCCCTCATTTTTTTCTACTAAGAGCTATGTGCGTTCTAAGAACAGAAAAGTTGGTTTATACAAAACCCAAACTTTGCTAGTGATGTAGCGTAACGGTGCACGCGAGTTTGTGCACATTTAGGTGAATGGCGTTTAGGGTAGCCAGTTAATTCCAATGGGAGTGATCTGCAAGGGACACTTTAAAAAAAATGCAGGCACTTTTTTTTTTTTTAACGCCATTTTCTGGAAGGCCCATTGCAATTCAGAACATGTGCGTTTGCTGGTGCATGTAGGGTGTCCTTAAGAATGAATGGCACCACAGTGCACCTGTCAGAAAATAACACCTTTCCATGCACTGCAAGGCAATGCATGCAATATTCCATATGTGTAGGTGAGAATGGAGTCTAACAATACTTGGGTGACCTGGGGAAGGAGGTAAATGGAAATAAAGATCTGTCATGGGCAACACAGAAAAATCTGTTTCAACAAGTCTGCTGAAACTGGAAATCAATATTCCACTGTCTAAACACTAGCACAACACCAATCAACTCCATTGATAAAACTGAAAAAAGTTTTATGTAATTTGAGACGTGAATTCTGTATTTCATATCCATCAACATGGGTTTACTTGAACAAACTTTGATTATTTTTATTTTTTTGCAACTTTAATCCATAAACTTAACTTCATTGTAACAGGTTTTGCAATGTTTTAAAAGAGAAGTATGGGTTTCTTTTTTTTTGCTTATATCTATTCTATGTGAGCTGCTGATATCTATAAACCCTCCCAGCCTTCTCAGAAGTGCCCCCATTCTGTTAAAATCAAGATAAATACCTGTGGGAGGTACTATAGTCTTTCATACAGCATCATCCTGACAATGGCCTGGATATGAAGTCTGGATCCACCCCCTTTCCTGTCATTTTGCTTGATTGATGTTGGCCCTCCTCCCTCCTCCCCTGCAGCATGTTTCAATTGTCAGAAGAGATTTCAGCACTTTAGTGAGTGTAATGTGAGAGAAGTCACTGAAAGAAATATATAATGTAGATTCTCATACACGGCACTATCTATCAGCACAGCCACGTCTCTTAGGGGAGGGGGGACAGAGGCAGGGGGTGTGTTGGTGAAGATGTACACACCCCCTGAAACTTTTCAAACTGAAAATGGACCGTTTTTGCCAGCAGATGGAAAATTGTGCACATGCTGTAAAAAACTAAAAAAGGAGGTAGAAAAAAAAAAAAAGAGTAGCTGATATGGGACTAATGTAATATGTACTAGTTATTTAACCCATCCCATACTACTTCTTTAAACGTCATTAAAAGGGTAACTCCACTTTCATGGGGAAAAAATCAAACACACTATGGCAACCTAAAAGCAATCTGTACACATTGTGTAAAACAACCCCCAGAAATGTAATTTACTTCTTGAGTGATTGGCTACTGATTTTTCCAAAGTCTGCACTCATCAGGTGATAATTAAAATCACTGCCATTAGATTGTTTTTCTGTGTCCATGTGCAAAGTTAAACAGCTATTTCTTCAGAATAACAAAAGATAGGAGACTCTGCAACAAAGTTTGTTCAAATCCTTGTAATGTACATAGATCACCCAAGAGGGGATTTTTTTTTCTCAAACAATAGCGGAGTTACTCTTTAAAAGGATTTAACAGTCCAATATACGTATATGAAATTTCTGAATTGCAGTACTCCAAGAAAATGCTACAAGCAAAAAGTTTAGATATACCACTCCAGCAGCAGTGGTTATACATACAGACTTAAACAGATTTGAGATGCTACCCTACAAAGCGAACACAGTGTAGGCATGGTGGGTGTTAAAGTGAGGAGAGATCAGCATGAGTAGAGAGATGACCTTTGCAGTCTGCTGCTGCTCTTGTGAAGAGAGAACATAGCTGTGTTCTTGAACTCTGCCTGAGGAGCCTCGTACACATGATCGGATTATCCGACGTGAATTGTGTGATGGCATGCTGTTGTCGGAAAATTTGACCGTTTGTACGCTCCATCGGACAATTGTTGTGGGATTTTCCGATAACAAATGTTGGATGGCATGCTTTAAAATTTTCCGACAACAAATGAGTCTTGTCGGATTATCCAAACGTGTGTACAGAAGTCCGTCAGACAAAACTCCAAAGTACAAACACGCATGCTCAGAAGCAATGCTCACCATAACACAACATTAGCAGAAGTTGCCCAAAGGGTGGCGCTAAAGAGCTGAACCACGTAGTTTCGCGTTCGTTGGCCGACAATTCTTTGCCGTTTGTATGCAATACAAGTTCACGGTCAACGCCCTTCGGACAAAAGTCCTACACTTTGTCCGATGAAAATCCGATTGTGTGTACGAGGTTTAAGACTCAGGAAGGGGTGGACAATAGAATTTGAGCGAGCAGATGGAAAATACATGTGAAAAGTAGCCGAATCCATGATCAGCCCCAATCCTATACCTCAGAAGATACAATATGAAATCAGTGGCTTTGTACACCTCTCATCTTGTACTTGTTGAAGACCTGCATGAATAGTGACATCAGCCCAGCTGTGCTCACTACTGCCAAGAACACAAAGTTACTGGATTTGCTCTCTTACTGCTGATTCCATTAAGCACGGTTGGGTAGGAGGCGAGTTACAGCACGACTCGCAGGTCTGATCCGAACGGAGGTCATTAAGTTCTGTTTTATGTTTTTTTTTTTTTTAGTCTGATACTTTGAAATAACAAATCATCTGATCATTGCATGATTCTGAAGCGTACGAGTGTTCAGACTGGGAGAAGGTTGTTTACAGCCAAATACCTCAAATATCTGAGAGGGGGCAGGAACTTACCAACCTAAAATAAATGTTCTACATTTTGGTTCAATATTTTATTTAGGAAGAGATCAGTAAGCAAAGGTGCATTCTTTATTCAAAGCGTATTTTTTTTCCCTATGCAGTGTTTGATGATTAGACCTTACTGTAAGCTTTGAGTAAGTACGTAGGAGTCAGAGGGATGTTGGTCTTGGGTCTGATGCAAGAAAGAAGATGTCAAAATCAACAGCCTACAAATCCATCTCTATGTCCTGTTTAATTCAAGTCTGGTTAAAATGGCGTCTTAGTTATTCAATGCCTATAAAACCCTAAGCATCCCTACTAAATGTAAAGGAAAAGCATATAGAAGAACAAAACTCCCCGCCATGCAGTAAAGACAAAATATCATACAAAAATAGAAGTAGAAGTTTGTACTTATTGGACAACTCCGTCCAGGGTCAAGTGAGAAACAGGCGATTGAGGAGTGTTTTTGCTGCTTCTTGCTCCTAGTAAAGCATATGGGTAGCAGACAGAGCTGTTCACACTTGAAAACGTAGCGTTTGCGTCGCTTCACGTAGCTGCACAGCAAATATACAGCTAAATGTCTAATCTGGAAGGAGTTAAAGCGGAGGTCCACCCTGTTTTTTTTTTTTAAAGTCAGCAGCTACTAACAGTGTAGCTGCTGACTTTTAATAAGGACACTTACCTGTCCTACTCGCCCGCGATGTTGGTCCCCCGACGGCGATCGATCGCTGCTGGTCAACTCTTTCAATTCAACCCCATGGAAATGCACCATAAATGCTCCTGTAGTGTTTATGCCATGTTCACAGCACATTTGACAATTTAATCAAATATTAGAGAAGTGGAAGGTGGAATATGAGGGAGGTGGAAAAAGAAATCACTTGGAAAGTGTCTGGGGGGTGCACTTTGTTTGCACCTTAAATGCATCAAAAATGTGCGCTAATGTCAGGAGGTCTGCGTTACTGTCAACGTTAGTATTATTAGCAAGTGTGAACCTAGCCTTATGCAGTTTTTATTTTATTAACTTGTTAATTATTTTATTTATAGAACAGATGTCAAAGTGTTGCAATTCGGCATGTGTCAACAATGTCATTTGATTAAAGCAGAACTCCAGAAAACTTGAAAATCCCCAGCAAGGTTTATCTGCACTTTGTATGCCTATGTGGATTTGGTAAGCACTTTTACCAACCAATCTATAGACCTGCATTGGGCATGTTGACACTGAGGGAGTATGAGGGAGAGTCATCTGATAGGGGATCAGAGCATCAGATAAGTCTACTTTTTTGTCCCCTAGAAATAAACAAGAAGTTAACTTTTGCAGTGTGGGGGCACAGATATGTGCACCACTAGATGCCCACACTCATACCTGAAGCCCTCCACCCCCATTTAACATTTGACCATTTCCTCTTGTCTATTGGTACTTTAAAGTGGAGTTCCAGCAGCCTAAAAATAAATAAATAAATATAAAAATATATATATATATATATATATATATATATATATATATATATATATCCCGCAACGTCAGCCCTCCGAAGCCGATTCAGCTCGGGTGCAGGCACCGGCATTGCAATTAAGGGAAACTGGCAGTGAGGCCTTCAGGCTTCACAGCCGGCTTTCTACTGCACATGCGCGAGTCACGCTGCGCTTACTTAATGGTCCCATTGGGTTCCGGGACACACAAAGCTCCCAAAAGGCAGCAGGAGGGGAGGAGGAGCAGGGGTCGCAATTACATACCTCGGTAGAATAGTCCACCTGGAGAGAACAAAAAAAGGTGCAAAATGACCAAAAAAAAAATTTAAAAAACGGTATCCAAAAATGAGGGGGGGGGGGGGGTTAGGTTGGGGGTGCTCTAATGTTCAAGACCTAGAAACATTTTTAGCCTGGAACTCTGCTTTAAGAAGGTATGTCTTTATGCCAAAAGTGTAGCTGCTAGTTTAGATGACTAATACTTTATAATAGTAAATAGTATAATCACTAACACAGCCTTGTTATAGACATTACAACCAAAGACCTTCCTTCCTCATTCTAGAAGTATTTATTGAGACTATTCACTAAAGGATAAGAAACTGATCACTCAGCAAAAACAATGTTCACGAAGCATAGTGATTCGGATGAAGTAATGTTCACTTAATCACGGCACTGAATTTTTTACTTTCATGTAATTGAATCATTCATTTCAACACAAGTTTCATCTTTTTCACTAAGGTAGGTGAACATTGACCTTGTTAACTAAGCACCCCTCTATGTTAGTCTATGTGTCCTTGGATACATAGGCATTTACAAGTATTAAGAGGCATGAGTGTTTAGAGAAAAAAAAAAAAAGCCCCAGAGCGTTCAGAAGAGGAGAATTTTTCTGCAAAAAACAAAAACAAAAAAAAAACCACACATTTAGTGCTTGAGTGTTCATTCAATCCAATGGCCAGGACAAATTAATATTCTGTCCAATAGAATTAATAAACTCCCAAGTGCTTGAGGTGCCCAAATGCTTGCAAAACTTGGTTTTAATGCTACATTATAGCTTACCAATTCTAATGCTGCGTACACACAATCATTTTTCCAGTCGAAAAAAATTACATTTTTTCCTTTGGACGAGAAAAACGATCGTCTGTGGGCTTTTTGTCGTTTTTCTCGACGGGAAAAACGGCATTAATCACGACGAGAAAAATTAGAACATGCTCTAATTTTTCTCGTCGTGATTCCCGTTGTTTTTTCCTTGGCAGTTTTCCCATAGGGAAACACTGCCGGGGAGCCCACACACGGTCGTTTTTTTCGACCAAAAAAAAAATGTAATTTAAAACGGCCGTGTGTGGGGGGAACAAGCTGTTCCTCGTTTTTCACCGTCGAAAAAATTGATCGTGTGTACGCGGCATTAGATGTGATTGCTGCATTAGTTTTTTGTTTGTTTTTTTTCTTTAGACCAGGAGTGCCCAACCAGGGGAGCTCTCTGATGTGGCCCGCGATGACCTGCTCTAGGATGGCGGGTTGGCAAGTCCAGATCACGGTTTCCCAACCCACCATCCCAGAACATCTGTGTTGAGAATGAATAAAGGGGTCACATTATGGGGCCACTTTCCTGAGATTGCGGCCTCCCTAGCACAAATTTAAAAGGTAAATTATTAAGTTAGGTTTAGCTGCATTAGTACAGTGGGGTTAGGGGCCCCGCCCCTTTTGGGGCCGGTCCACAAGGAAGCAAGAAGAGCCAATCAGGTTTCAGGGAACTTTCTGGATTTTGGGATTGCTTATAAAAGGGCCAGCAGGCGCAGGGTTCTGCCTCTTTTCAGCTGAACAAGCAGGAAGATTTGAGCTCTTACCTTACACAGAACATCTTACATGATGGAAGCGCTGGTGATGCAGCTATTAGAGAAAGCTGGCAGCTCAGGAGGAGAGGCATGGCTTAGACGCTGCTGGAGTCAGCCCCGGAGGAAGAAGGACGGCTGCTGGAGCAAGAGGGTGGAGACTTGGTAGCGAGCGGCGAGAGGAGGAATGACACTGACATGATGCAGGGAGTTCCTGAACCAGCTCCGCCTGCAAAAGCGAGGAGACGCGCACCGCCGGAGAGGGAAGGAGGGGCTTCCGCAGAAGCTACAGACACCCGTGCGCCGCTAGTGATGCTGAGGGAAGATGGCGGCGGTGTGACGTCACGAGGCCGCCGCGGAGGTCAGAAGAGGCGGACCTGTTCGCAGTCGCCGGCTGGAAGAGGAGGACGGCACGGCCAGGACAGTCGGGGGAGACAGCGCGCGCAGCGGTCTCCCGGGAACCAGCGCTTAGAGTGTCAGCAAGGCACTCAGAACACAGACATGCCACAGCATGCAACAGGTGAGCAGATGCTACAGGTGCAAGACCCCCCTTCAATGCTGGAGCAGGTGGCTCAGCAGCAGGTGTTGCAGGCTCCAGCTGGTGGTGAGTTAAACCAATTGCATGTACTATCTGGTTTGGTAGGCTCTTTGTCTTCCATAATACAATCACTGTCTAAAGGTTCAGCACCTGCTGTGTCTGCTGCTTCTATTTCTGTTAACCCTTCTGTGTCATCTCTTACTCCAGTACTGTCTAGTCTGCCTGTCAGCTTACTATCTCAGCTAGATAAAGTTTCTGCTATGCAGTCTGACAAATCAGCTCCTGAGCTCTTGCAGACGGCTGGGCAAAGGTTACTGGTCCCTGAGATATATATGAAAGATTCCATGCCATGTGAAATGTCCCCTTTAGGATACAATTTAAGTTAATTCTTTCTCTCCTGCCTGCGCATAAAGAATTTGTTAGAGCAGAAAGGAGGGGGGAGGAGAGAAGCGAAGAAGAAAGGCGCAGGGCAATCCCTAGGTCGTTTAACAATTGGCTTCAAGCCTTTTTGTATTTATTCTGGCATTATGGCGGAGAAGCACCCGGAAAGGTGTGGGGGGCTTTTCCAGCATCTAGATCACATCTTGGAAGCCTATAAAAATTTTGGGGGGCCTGGGGTGGTTTTTCTATGACGAATCCTTTCGTCAGAAACTGTCCATTCACCCGTCTCTAAGGTGGGGTATGAAAGATGTGGGCTTGTGGCTCAATTTGATTGTGCCACAAAGGCAGGTAGCGCCTAGACAACCCGCTGCGACAGGGTCGACAGCGGCCTTTAGGAAAGGCTGCTGTTTTGCATTTAATGACAGCCAGTGCCGCTGGAATAATTCGTGTAAATACAGACACGAATGTGCCATTTGTGCGGGGACGCACCCAGCGGCAAAATGTTTTAAGCGGAATGCAGTGACAGGAGCTAGCCCGGTCCAGCATATTTTTCCCAAAAGCCTGCACGCCAGTGAGGCTGGAAAAAATGCGCCCGTGGCTGGACATCTACCCAAACAGGGAGAAGGCTTGTTTACTCAGTAAAGGTTTTGATCAGGGTTTCCCGTTGCCTTCCTTTTCAGGGGAGGGGTGTAAATTGGTAGGTAATTTGAAATCTGTAGATCAATTTCCCCAGGTGGTAAGGGATAAGTTATGTAAAGAACTAAAGGAAGGTAGAATTGCTGGCCCTTTTGAGCACCCCCCCTTCTATAATTTTCGGATTTCCCCATTGGGGGTAGTGCCAAAACGGGAACCCAATGAATTTCGTATTATACACCATCTATCCTTTCCAAAAGGTGACTCCTTGAACGATGAGATTGACGGGAGCCTATGCTCAGTGTCGTATGCCACATTCGAAGAAGCGATTGGTAAGATCAGGAGGTTTGGCCCTGGGGCCTTGTTGGCGAAGGCTGACATAAAATCCGCATTTCGCCTCTTGCCCGTCTCCCCGGAGGCTTTCAACTTGTTGGGGTTTTATTTTGAGGGTCAATACTTTTTTGACATGTGTCTCCCGATGGGGTGTTCATTGTCATGTTCCTACTTTGAATCATTCTCTACATTTCTCCACTGGGTACTTGGCATCCGATCTGGGCTGGATGGTGCGGTGCACTATCTAGATGATTTTTTGTTTGTTGGCCCAGCAGACTCTAGTTTTTGTTCTGACTTGTTGCTGTCATTTCAGGCCATGGCTTTTGAATTTGGAGTAACCGTTGGCTGAGGGAAAAACTTGCTTGCCAAGCACTTCATTGGAGTTTTTGGGCATAGAGATAGATACTTGCGGTATGGAATTTCGTTTGCCGGAAAAAAAATTGAGTAAATTAAAATGGTTAATCACGACGGTGTTGCGGAAAAAGAAGGTACGCTTGAAAGAAATACAGTCGCTGCTGGGAGTTCTGGCATTTGCGTGCAGAATCATGCCTGTTGGCAGAATATTTTCGCGTTGGCTTTACCTAGTGATTTCAGGCTTGAAATCTCCTTTGGATCATATTAGAATAACGGCACTCATTAAGTAAGATCTTTTGGTTTGGGCCAACTTTCTTGACGGATATAACGGTAGGTCCTTTTTTCAGGCGGAATTTGTTGTGGCAAAGGATTTTTGTTTATTTACGGATGCAGCTGGCTCCAAAGGCTTCGGTGCCATCTGGAGATCGCACTGGTGTTGCACGGCTTGGCCGGAGCCTTGGGTGAGTTCGGGAGTGACCAGGAACGTGGTATTGCTAGAATTATTTCCAATATTAGTGGCATTGGAGTTGTGGGGCTCAGAGTTCGCTAATAGGCGCATCTTGGTGGAAACGGATAACAAGGGTGTATTATATGCAGTGAACTGCCTTTCATCCAGTTCTTTGCCGGTAATCAAAATCTTGCGTCAGGTGGTCTTCAGATGCCTCAAAATTAATATTTGGTTGAAGGCTAGGTATACCCCGGGGATATTGAATAATATAGTTGATTCTCTATCTCGTTTTCAGGAGGAGCGTTTTCGGAGTCTGCTGCCGGAGGCGGACGCAGTTGGCAACTCATGCCCGGCCTATCTGTGGGAGATGATCTGAGTACTGTGACGAATGCTATAAAAAGCTCTTTAGCTCCTAGAACCTGGTCGAGTTACTCGGCAGCCTGGAGCAGCTGGATATCCTTTGCAAGTGCTGAAGGTGGTCAGTTTGATAAGCCTTCGGAAGGTACCATTTTGGCTTTTATGTCAAGTTTAATGCGGCAGCAACTTTCACATAGTTATGTGACAAGAACGCTGGCCGGTATGTCCTTTTTCTTCCGTTTATTGGGTCTGAGACCTTGTTCTTCTTATTTTTCTGTAAAACAGGCACTGAAGGGATACAAGAGATTGACGTTTGTCATAGATGATAGGAGACCGATTTCTCTTGACATTCTCGGTGGCCTTTGCAGAATGACTTCAGTGGTTTGTTTTTCCTCCTACGAGGCCTTATTATTCAGGACAGCTTTTGTGCTTGCATTTTTTGGGGCATTCCGCATCTCGGAATTAATTCCAGTGAGCAAACAAGCTGGTTCGGGTGTGCGATTTGACCAGGTGCTAGTTGATCAATCGGGTGTTCATGTGTGGCTGCAGTATTCCAAAACAGACCAATATGGTAAGGGTAGATGGGTTCATCTAAAAGAACAAAATGAGAGCTTATTGTGCCCGGTAGCCTTGGTTAAACAATTTATGGGGCTTAGGCCTCCCGGGGAGGGAATTTTTCTCATTCATGCTAATTTATTGCCCCTGACGAAATACCAATTCGATGCAGTTTTAAAAAAGAGTTTGGGTGCCATGGGTTTAAGTCATTTTAAGTTTTCCTCCCACTCCTTTCGGATTGGCGCAGCTTCGGAGGCGGCCCGATCGGGCGTCTCCGAATCAGATATCAAGGCATTGGGTGGGTGGAAGTCAAAATGTTTTAAGTTGTATGTTCGTCCTAATTTGTTTATTTAATTTTAGGTACCCAGCACACAGTGTGGATTTTGGGGCATTCATTTATTTATTGGGCACAAAATAGAGCGGCTCAACGCAACTATTCATCAAATTTATCCTTGCACCCGGACTCATTTCGTTTGTTCTGGAAAGGTATAAGAGGCCTTCAATGGCCGCAACTGGATTTGCATGTGTCTAGGTTATGTCAGCTGTGGCCATTGCCATCCATACTGATAATTCATTTGGGAGGTAACTGTGACAGAACCCACTGTCACTGTGTGCTTTGGAAGGGACTGAGGGCGGGCCTCCTACCCACAGATTATGGCCCAGAGGAGACTGGAGACTCGGGGAGAAGCTGGCATTGAGATAATGTAATGTAATGCTACATCCCTTCTCCCCCATCCCCCCCCTTGTTGCTGTGTTTAGCTGTGTTGGTTCATGGCACACAGACAATGGTCTGGACTGCAGACATCTCTCTGCAGGGGATGTGTATTGAGGGGTTGCCTGCTTATCATAATCCCTTTGTTTATCTGTAGTCTCTGTTTCAATGTACAAGTGTTCAGTTCCCATTGATTCTTCCTTGTCCCCTACCCCCCCTCTATGACAAGGCTAAGGGGAGTGTCCCTAACTGTGTGTAAAAGTGTATGTTTTGGATTTAATAAACTGTTGATGCTCTGCATGTTTAACCCTCAACACCTGTGTGGATTGTCTCGTGATTGAGGGGTTAAGGGCTGGTTATGGCGAATCTGCAGGCTGCGGGTGCGTTTGGAGGACAGGAGACACAAGTCTGGCGGATGTGCCCATCTGGGGTATCTGAGATCCGTTACAGTGGTGGCAGCAGTGGGATGTCTCCTGCAGTCCGGGCCATCCAAACCACCACCAGGATTCAAGATCCGGGCAGCCGTCGAGGAGCAATACGGGGACCAGCCAGCATGAGAGCGGAGTTTGAGAGGAGGCTGCAAGGCATGCGGAAGCAACATCGGGGACCAGCGACAGAGCGCACCATGCTCGGCTGGGAGGATGTGATCCGCTGGCAACTCTGGCATGAAACGCTAAGCCACGAGCGGCGCCATCAGGGGAAGATCCTTCCCTCCTCCACAGAGATGTACTGGACGCAGTACCATGCGCGAGAGGTGTTCCTGAGGGAACGACCGCGAGATGAGTGGAAGACGGAGCTCGGAAGATTGGTCCAGGAGGAGATGAGGCTGGACGCCAGCTACAGAGCCCTCCGGTGGTTCGCGGCTCAACTGTGGCCAAGTACAGCAGACGGCAGCCCGACAGAAGGCGTTGGCTACGGCGGCGTGGGGCTGCTCCATCAAAAAATGTATGGAGACCCAGACTTTGGGAGCGATGAGGAGTGGCGGCTGGAAAACATCCTGGACTTCCGAGATGAGGTGCTGGACCTCCCTGAAGAGGCGTGTGACCTGGAGGAATTGGAGTTCCTGGTTGAGCAGGAATGGGAGCTCGAGATTGCCTACAAGCGGCTGTTTGACGGTGATCAGCAGCCTGGCATGGCTCCCGTTGCCTGGGACTGTCCTGGAGAAACAGCGGACAGTCACGAAGATGCGGAGCAAATGGGGCCAGGAGTGCCCCTACGTTTTCCCGTCCTAACCGCAATGGAAGAAGCGGCGATGATACAGAGGGCACTGCGAGTGCTAGAATGCCGGAACGCACCAGAGGTTCCCCAAGCAGAGAGACAAGATAATAGCATAAAGGTCTCAGAAGGGGAAGTTGAGACTGGCGCTGGAAGGCTGGTAAATGGTGATCAGCAGCAAGTCGAGAGTATCGCATCCGGTGCCCCAGCAGAAGCGCTGGCTACAGGGCAGAGTGCCACTAGCCTCAGCCCAGCATCAGAAAAAGAGTTGGATCCGGAGAGTCTGAGAGATGATTTTCGTGAGCCTTTTCCCCAACAGCAGATATCCCCAACGGGAGTGGAGGAAGCAATTCTCCCTCCCCAGCAATTGGACATTACCCCAATGTTCATCCCCCCAGCAGAAGCGCTGACTGCAGGGCAGAGTGCCGCTGGCCTCTGCCCACCCTCAGAGTTGGATCCAGGGAGTCCGAGGGATGACCTCAGTGAGCTGTTTCCCCAGCACTTGGACACTACCCCAGTGTTCATCCCCCCAGCAGAAGCGCTGGCTACGGGGCAGAGTGCCGCGGGCCTCTGCCCACCCTCAGAGTTAGATCCAGGGAGTCCGAGGGATGACCTCAGTGAGCTGGTTGCCCAGCACTTGGACACTACCCCAGTGTATATCCCCCCAGCAGAAGCACTGGCTGCATGGCAGAGTGTTACCGGCCCCGACCCAGCCCTCAGTAGATTTTTGGAGGGTTTGGGAGACAGCCCCTGTCAGAAGTCGCCTCAGAAGCTGGTCACAGAACCAGGAGGGGAGAAAATCCTTCCCCCTCTTCAGCTGCTGAACTCTACCATTGTATATGTCCCCCTAGCAGAAGCACTGGCTACGGGGCAGAGCGATGTTGGCCTCTGCCCAGCATCAGAAAAAGAGACGGAGAGTCCGGGAGACAGTCCCTGCAAGATACCTCCTCAGCGGCTGTTAGCTACTCCAGGAGAAAAGCAAGAACCTTTTCCTCCCCAACTGCATAGCACTGCCAGCCTATGTTCCCTACAAGCTGAAGCGCTGGCATCGGGGCAGAGGATTATTCAGCTCCCCTCAATATCTGCAACCCAGCCCCGGATCACGGGAGTGCGGACAGCTGTTCCCACTCTGCAGCGGCTGTTTTTATTCACGGGAGACCGTATGTGCGATTTTGCTCCCCAGTCCCAGAGACGTACTTTTCCTTTTCCTGGTGGCCTGGGGTGGAAGTTTGCGACTAACGCAGGTCCAGACCAGTTCGGGGTCAGGAACCTGGTGAGTCTGTTTTTAAAAGGGGAGAAATGTGACAGAACCCACTGTCACTGTGTGCTTTGGAAGGGACTGAGGGCGGGCCTCCTACCCACAGATTATGGCCCAGAGGAGACTGGAGACTCGGGGAGAAGCTGGCATTGAGATAATGTAATGTAATGCTACATCCCTTCTCCCCCATCCCCCCCCTTGTTGCTGTGTTTAGCTGTGTTGGTTCATGGCACACAGACAATGGTCTGGACTGCAGACATCTCTCTGCAGGGGATGTGTATTGAGGGGTTGCCTGCTTATCATAATCCCTTTGTTTATCTGTAGTCTCTGTTTCAATGTACAAGTGTTCAGTTCCCATTGATTCTTCCTTGTCCCCTACCCCCCCTCTATGACAAGGCTAAGGGGAGTGTCCCTAACTGTGTGTAAAAGTGTATGTTTTGGATTTAATAAACTGTTGATGCTCTGCATGTTTAACCCTCAACACCTGTGTGGATTGTCTCGTGATTGAGGGGTTAAGGGCTGGTTATGGCGAATCTGCAGGCTGCGGGTGCGTTTGGAGGACAGGAGACACAAGTCTGGCGGATGTGCCCATCTGGGGTATCTGAGATCCGTTACAGTAACGATTTGGGAAATGTTAACACTTTGGACTTATTATTTATGATTAAGCATGACCTGCATCGCTTCAGTGCGACTTTCCCAGGTACAACCTTAGTTTTTTCAGAAGTGGTTCCTCGTCTTTCATGGCTCTCCTCTGCGCAGAGGAGGGTGATGGAAAAAATGAGGAAGAGAGTCAATAGGGCTCTCGAAAAGTTCATGCCCCAAGTTGGGGGACTGTCTTATAGGCACATGGACTTGGAAGGGGGATATCCAGGTCTGTACAGACTGGATGGGGTGCACTTATCAGAAGTAGGAAATGACATTTTTAATGTTGGTCTGCAGAACATGATCGAAAAGGCCGCGACGATTGGGGTGTGCCGGTCTTGATGCTCAAGACCGGCGTGTGGGGACTTTTATTTATCTTTGAAGTTGTGCTACTGCTCGAGTTCTAACAACTGAGCAGGTAGAAATATGTTATTGGATGATTTATGAAGTTTGGAATGATAATAAAGATTTATGGAAAATTATTTGTGAAAAACCAATAAAGGTGTCGCGGCCAAGTTTTTGCCATTTAAAAAATGTGTTCAGTTATTTATTTTAGTTAAGTTGTATCTGGGGAAGTTCTGGTTTGGGCGGGTGGGGCCTGCAATCTCATGAATAAAGGGGTCACATTATGGGGCCACTTTCCTGAGATTGCGGCCTCCCTAGCACAAATTTAAAAGGTAAATTATTAAGTTAGGTTTAGCTGCATTAGTACAGTGGGGTTAGGGGCCCCGCCCCTTTTGGGGCCGGTCCACAAGGAAGCAAGAAGAGCCAATCAGGTTTCAGGGAACTTTCTGGATTTTGGGATTGCTTATAAAAGGGCCAGCAGGCGCAGGTTTCTGCCTCTTTTCAGCTGAACAAGCAGGAAGATTTGAGCTCCCTCCCGCCCCAGTCGCGTACACTTTTATGTGGTGGGTCACCCTGGATCCAGGGGGGACTTTTATTTATCTTTGAAGTTGTGCTACTGCTCGAGTTCTAACAACTGAGCAGGTAGAAATATGTTATTGGATGATTTATGAAGTTTGGAATGATAATAAAGATTTATGGAAAATTATTTGTGAAAAACCAATAAAAGGTGTCGCGGCCAAGTTTTTGCCATTTAAAAAATGTGTTCAGTTATTTATTTTAGTTAAGTTGTATCTGGGGAAGTTCTGGTTTGGGCGGGTGGGGCCTGCAATCTCATGGAGCTGGCGGTAGAGGAAGCATGCAGCTTCAATAGAGAGCAGAGCTGACGCTTCCTGTATATTGCCGGTGTCCTATCATTCTGGGTCCCCTATCAGATAGTGCCCGGCTAGCAATGCGCATGCGCAGTCCCATATCACGGAAATCTACAAAAATAAACATCTGTTCAATCAGCCGATTTTGGAGCATGCGCAGTTAGCACGGCGCTCGCTCTGTTTAATCAGCTGTCTGATGGCGCTTGCTCCTGCCGCTCGTTCTATCTGATTGGGACCCATCTCGATAGATAGAACAGCGCTGGCTGCGCTCACTCAAATAAAAGGGGCAGGTGTGCAGTAATTTTTGATAGCATGCTTTTCACAATAAACTACAAAGCGCTGGCCACGCTCAATCAAATAAAAGGGGAGGGTGTATTATAGAGCAGACATTTTTGATGGGATGGTTTTCACAATATACCCATCCCGCCCCTTGCTGTATTGAGTTGAGCGCGGCCAGCGCTGTTCTATCTAGTTGGGTCCCCCATCTGATAGAATGAGCGCGTGTTAACTGTGCATGCTCCAACAGCTGATGTAACAGATGTTTCGTCTCAGAGATTTCCATGATCTCTGATTGCGCATGCACAGTCCAACCCGGGCACTATCTGATAGGGGACCCATACTGTTAGAACACCGATTCCTGTCACAGAAGGCGTATAGCAATTGCACTCCGGCTGGGACAGCAACAGTCAGAAATACCTGCAGGGCGATTCCTGAAGTGAAGATTGTGTTTAAGCCCAGGTTCCCACTGGTGCGTTTTGACATGCGATTTGGCATGTCAAATCGCATGTCAAAACGGCGGTATTTGCCGCAAATTGCCGGCAATGGCACCGACCTAATCGGTGCGACGCCGCATCTGCGGCGCTGCACCGATTTCAAAAAATAGTTTCTGTACTACTTTTTGCGATTTGGGCTCGCGATTTACATTGACATATGTGCAGAAACCTGCACAGATGTCTCTGTAATCGCGGCCGAAATCGGGACTGACCAGCGGGAGTGAAATCGTGCGAGTTCAGCTGAACTCGCACGGCTTCACTCTCGCAGCCCAGTGTGAACCTGGGCTTAAGGTCAGATTTTTTAAATTAAAATCATATAGCAATGGGTATATCTGTTCTAGTTCTACATTGATTATTCTGGGCTGCTTTCAAACTGCGGGTTACCTGCACTGAGCCATAGACTTCCGTTATTACCTGCGGGTTTGGTGAACTTTCTGAAAGTCCACCACACCTGCAGGATATAATAGAATTCTATGGTAAAGTTCAGCTAACCTGAAGGAAAGGCACAAGCGCACAGCTTTGCACCCACAGTGAAGGCAGCGAATCAGTGTGAAAGCGGCCTTAGGCCCCTGATCGGTCTGATCGGGTCCACCTGCCGGTTTTTCAGGCGGGCCCAATCGGCAATTTAAGGGATACTTTTGGAGTAACAAAACACTGCCAGTTTTCTTCCGTAAACTCTCTGATCTTGTGCTAAACTACTGGAAAAAGTATCCTGTCATGGGAATATACTGAACTACAGCAAACAAATGAAGTAAATAAAAAGGACTGCATGTCAAGTACACATCATGAGCACAAATTCTTCTTAGAATGACTAAAGCTGGACAAAAAGCCACTACTGCTTGGTTGGAGTTTGTCTAGTTCTGAAATGTTTTCACGTGCCACCGTATGGAACTCAGAGCTGTCCTGTCAGGACTCGTCCATTTAAAAATAACAGGCTCCTTCCTACCACATCAGGTTTTTTTAAAAACACTCTCGGGTATTGTGCCTGCCACTGCATGTGCGTCACTTCAGACAGGAACATTGAAAATTTCCAAGAACAAATCATGAACACTGGGCCAGAAAGCTTCAACTCCCCTAGCAAGCATGTAGACAATACATCAGGCTCCTTACACTCAGCACACATCGGAACAAGAACAACGTTGGGTTATAGCAGCTAATGGAACACTGCAACCACCAATGACACCAGACATCACATTTTCCAAAGTGTGGTGTCTTCTTTACTTCTAAACCATACGGTTTCTGTCTATGCCTGTTCACACGTTCTTTAGGTGCAATAAACTCTTTGATTTCCCCAGTCACAGGGAAAAATGCAACCTTTTAGACTAGGAGAACATTCACCTCTGAATTCAATTTTGATTCTAACTAAACAATTGCTGAATGGTAATTAACAGGTTGGTCAAAGGCAAAGGCAACCCATACATTTTGCATTCTTTTTGTTCAACCAGAGGGTTAAAAGAAAATACCTCAAATTCCCCATCCACACATTCAATGTGGATGGGGGAATCACTCCCGCCATGGTATTATATTTTGACAGTGGGGAGCCTTCCCCACCATCAGAATACAGTGATCAGTGTTGCAGGATAGTTCGAGAGAAACCTTGGTCTATCGACTTGTGTACAACCAGCCTGCCCATATATAGATCGAAATTTGGCAAGTCCCTGCTGGACCAGATGAATTTCAATCCATGTATGGCTGGCTTAATACAATTTCTGAGGTCAGACATACTTTAGCTACATTTTATTAAAAAATAAAAATAAAACATTATTGTGAGCCTGTGCTTTGGCCATGTGGGGAAAAGCAACAAATGTACTTGCTCTAAACCCACCAGCAGCTTAAAAGTGGTTGTAAAGTCTTAAGGTTTTTCACCTTAATGCATTCTATGCATTAAGGGGAAAAACCTTCTGTCCTGCAGCTGCCCCCCAGACCCCCCCTTTTTATTACCTGAGCCCAATCCGATCCAGCGATGTGCCCAAGTGCAGCGGCTCCAGCAGCTGTCTTTCTCCTTATTGGACAGATTGACAGCAGGAGCCGTTGGCTCCCACTGCTGTCAATCAAAAGCTGTGACCAGGGTGTGGGGGCGAGTCTGAGTCCCGCTGTCTGTGCCAAAGGACGCAGCAGCGGGAGTCGGGAACGAGACCGCATGGGTGCCCCCATAGAAAGTGGCTTTCTGTGGGGGCACCCAAAGAAGAGGGGCCAGGAGCACCACCAGGGCACCCTAGAAGAAGAGGATTTGGGCTGCTCTGTGTAAAATGATTGCACAGAACAGGTAAGTATAGGCATGTTTGTTTTGTTTTTTATTAAAAAAGTGTATAAATAAATTGAAGCTTTACAACCCCTTTAAGCTGGGTATAAACTAGTAGAATTCTATTCAACATTTTTCATTGTAAGAACATTCATTAAACTTTCTAATCATTAGCGGGGTCAAGTTAATGTTCGTTTTTGACCACAGTGACAATAAAAATGTTCTTGTATGTACAAATTTCCAATAGTGTATGTGGTTTTGGTTCAGTAAAATCCATTTATTTCAAATCAAATGTTAAAAGCAAACGAAATCTTGAACTCCTTTCGAACAACATTCGAATGTACTCAGAATTTTCATACAAATAAAAATTCTACTAGTGTACATTCAGCTTTATACTTTGTTCTCCCCACCGCTCCGTTAGACTACTTCCTATGACTAATCTCTGAAGGGGTGGTGCGAAATGCGTTGGGGACATGGCCTGGCATGAAGCCAGGCTGATGTTGTCATTTCACCACTAAACACTTGCGTGGATGTGTGGCACCGGGGATTTCCTTCCCTCTCTCTCCATCGCTCCATTAGACTGCTAAGAAAGGTAAGGGAGAGAGTGTAAGACCCCTTTCACACTGGGGTGCTTTGCAGGCGCTACAACGCTAAAAATAGCGCCTGCAAAGCGCCCTGAAAGAGCCGCTGCTGTCTCTCCAGTGTGAAAGCCCCGAGGGCTTTCACACTTGAGCGGTGCGCTAGCAGAACAGTAAATAAAGTCCTGCTAGCAGTATCTCTGGAGCGGTGAAGGAGCGGTGTGTATACCGCTCCTGCCCATTGAAATCAATGGGCACCGCAGCTATACTGCCGGCAAAGCGCTGCTGCAGTAAACGCCCCGCTAGCGGCCGAATACCCCCGCAAATACGACGGTAAAGCACCGCTGAAAATAGCGGTGCTTTACCGCCAACGCCCCAGTGTGAAAGGGGCCTAAATGACTTTGAACGTAGACAGGGCTATGGCTCTGTGTACTGTAAGTGACCTAACTGAAGGGTAGTCTACATTCCAAGATGCTCCAATTGTCACATAAAATATGGCCTATAGCGAAAAAGCCCAGCCCCAGAGTAGGATAGATGAGAATTGTCCAGTGTAGGTTCTGGTCCAGGTTGCCAGCTGATCAGATATCTGCTGTGGGGATATAAGTAGCATGGAGAGGATTGGGGGGTTGTTAAAGTTTATCATATTTAAAGTGTATATATAGCCAAAATCAATGTTAATTTGTTTTGGCTATAGTAGAGAAGGCTTAGATCCCCTGTCAAGACTGTATCGCCTGTGTCCCTGCTACAAGATTTACCCTTTTTTTGGTCCTGTGACTACTGTCTCAGAGAAAGAGTGTAATGGGCTAAACAAAAAATTCCACAGTCATTACCAGAACATGAATATGGAAGAGGAAACCCTCCAATGACACCCATTTTGGTGCAGCAGTCAAAGGGAAGAGGAAATCTTCCCATTGGGACACCTGTTCCAGTGAAGAGGTTGTCTAAGAAGGGAATTCCCTTTCTTTGTAGAGGTTTCTTCCACTGCCTATTGTGCTTCTGGAGCAGAAAGTGTAACTCCACAATGGCCTTCCCTACTCCATGCATGCACTTTAAATGAACATTGAACCTCCTAACTAAGCAGGCAAAATGGTTCTTGAATAGCATTGACATGATTGTTTTTACATATATTCAATTGTTTTTAGATCAGTTTGCTGTATATATTGCAGAGAATGTGTAAGGAGGTGAAATGCTCTACAAGTGGTTACAATGTCAGCGTAATGACGTAGTGCAGACTAGTTTGAAGCATGGCTGAAGACTATATGCCAACTTTATTTCAGGAGAAGGCATAACCAACCAACCAGCAACCAAGAATGAGAAAGAGACCGTTTTGGATGTTCCAGAACAGTTGTTGCTTTTATGTGAAACAAGTACATTTTATTAGTAGAGAAATAAATATGCTAGTTTCCCTTAACATTATGATCACATCAACTGCTGACAAAATAATCTGAATGGATCTCAACTGCCAGTGAATTCCTGGCTCCGGGACCTATAAACATACAATGCTATACAAAAACTATTCTGGGTTGAAAAGTTCCCTTTTTAAATTCCATCGCAAAAAAAGAACTCAACCATTTTCTTTAGAATAAAGTCATTTTGGACAGTTAGTACATAGTCTATCCTCACTTTCAACTTAAGAACTAGTAGTAGACTTATGCTGGCCATACATGGTCCCTAGTGAACTGGCCAAATTTTGATCCCTGTATGGGCACTCTGGTTGTACACAAGTCAAACTATCAATTGTACCACCAGCCTGTCTGTTTTTTTCCCTGAAGGATTAGTGCTGCTGGCTATAGCTGGTAACACCAAGTGTTTTGCAAGCAGGGAAGGCTCCCTGTCAGCAGAACACAATAGCACTGCGGGAGAGATTCTCCCATCAACACTGACTGTTGAGGAAATCAAGCATGTTTCTTACCTTCCACCCGAGGCGAAAGGAAAGAAAATTGCATAATCTATAGACTGCCTTTTCTGTGGATAGTTCTGGTTAGAAAAAAAAAAAAGAAGTTAAAAACCCCTTTCAACTAATTATTGTTTTTTCACATGTACAGTGGGGCAAAAAAGTATTTAGTCAGCCACCAATTGTGCAAGTTCTCCCACTTAATAAGATGAGAGAGGCCTGTAATTGTCATCATAGGTATACCTCAACTATGAGAGACAAAATGTGAAAACAAATCCAGACAATCACATTGTCTGATTTGGAAAGATTTTTTTTTGCAAATTATGGTGGAAAATAAGTATTTGGTCAATATCAAAAGTTCATCTCAATACTTTGTTATATATCCTTTGTTGGCAATGACAGAGGTCAAACGTTTTTTGTAAGTCTTCACAAGGTTGTCACACACTGTTGCTGGTATGTTGGCCCATTCCTCCATGCAGATCTCCTCCAGAGCAGTGATGTTTTGGGGCTGTCGCTGAGCAACATGGACTTTCAACTCCCTCCAAAGTTTTTCTATGGCGTTGAGATCTGGAGACTGTCTGGGCCACTCCAGGACCTTGAAATGCTTTGCACTCAAAATCTCATCATACATGGCCCCATTCATTCTTTCATGTACACGGATCAGTCATCCTGTTCTCCTTGCAGAGAAACAGCCCAAAAGCATTATGTTGCCACCCCCATGCTTCACAGTAGGTATGATGTTCTATGGTTGCAACTCAGCATTCTCTCTCCTCCAAACACGACGAGTTGTGTTTCTACCAAACAGTTCTACTTTGGTTTCATCTGACCATATGACATTCTCCCAATCCTCTTCTGGATCATCCAAATGCTCTCTAGCAAACCTCAGACGGGCCCGGACATGTACTGGCTTAAGCAGGGGGACACATCTGGCACTGCAGGATCTGAGTCCCTGGCGGCGTAGTGTGTTACTGATGGTAGCCTTTGTTACGTTGGTCCCAGCTCTCTGCAGGTCATTCACTAGGTCCCCCCGTGTGGTTCTGGGATTTTTGCTCACCGTTCTGGTGATCATTTTGACCCCACGGGGTGAGATCTTGCGTTGGGCCCCAGATCGAGGGAGATTATCAGTGGTCTTGTATGTCTTCCATTTTCTAATTATTGCTCCCACATTTGATTTCTTCACACCAAGCTGCTTGCCTATTGCAGATTCAGCCTTCCCAGCCTGGTGCAGGTCTACAATTTTGGTTCTGGTGTCCTTCAACAGCTCTTTGGTCTTCAGCATAGTGGAGTTTGGAGTGTGACTGTTTGAGGTTGTGGACAAGTGTCTTTTATACTGATAACAAGTTCAAACAGGTGCCATTTTTTGTCACCTGCAAGGGAAAGGAATAATGAGCTAGTATGCACCGCATACTAGCTCATTATGAAATACTTACCTTAGAACAAGGTATCGTTAACTCACCTGGTCCACGCTGAGGGAGATGACATGTTGCCTCGGCGTGTCTTCCGGGTATCGCGGCTCCAGCGCTGTGAGTGGCTGGAGCCGCAATGTCTCACTCCCGCGCATGTGCACGGGAGACTTCGTTCCGGCGTCTGCCGAGCCTTCAGCCTGAGAATCCCCTGTGCGCATGAGCCGCTGCTGTCAGCAGCGCATTGCGAGGGGAATATCTCCTAAACCGTAAAGGTTTAGGAGATATTTTTTTACCTACAGGTAAGCCTTATTATAGGCTTACCTGTCGGTAAAAGTTAAAAAATGACTTTACAACCGCTTTAAATAAGAAGATACAGGTCTGTGAGAGCCAGAAATCTTGCATGTTTGTAGGTGACCAAATATTTATTTTCCACCATAATTTGCAAAAAAAATTCTTTCCAAATCAGACAATGTGATTGTCTGGATTTGTTTCCACATTTTGTCTCTCATAGTTGAGGTATACCTATGATGACAATTACAGGCCTCTCTCATCTTTTTAAGTGAGAGAACTTGCACAATTGGTGGCTGACTAAATACTTTTTTGCCCCACTGTATATACATTTCCTGTTATATGGTGGCACCTCACCCAAATTCTCTACAGACTCACTGGATATCTACAATAATAAGAGCAGCTTCGTAATTTACCCTCCTTCCTTGCTGCACCTTATCATTTATTATCCCAATCACTTCACATATAATCAAGATTAGATTGCATCATAAGACCCAATGGTATCACTTCATATATACTAGCAAGGGACCCAAACCCATACCACAGCCTTCCATGTGAATCTAAAGCCAAGGTTGTTTTTTTTTTGGGATTAAGTGATTAGGAGTTAAAACTGGGCTTTTTTTTTCCCTCTCTGTTAGGGACGCTCCATCGGACAAACCTTTTTCGGTTCTCATCGGATAAATGTTCGCTCGGCAAACGGACAAACTTTTCGGCAACAAAAAGTGCAAACGGTGCAAAATCCTATCGTGTGTACAGAAGTCCATTGGACTTTAGTCCAAAGTACAAACACGCATGCTCAGAACCAATGTTAAAATCAACCAACAATAGCAGAAGTTGACCAAAGGGTGGCAGAAAAGAGCAGAAAAAACACGTGATTTGGGGAAAGTTGGCTGAAAAAGTCCTGCCGTGTGTATGCATACCAAGTTCACGGCCAACGCCCTGTGAACAAAAATCCACGGAAATGTTTTATTTATTTTTTGTAATTGTATATTTCAATTTTTCAACAAAAATACAATTTATAGAAATGTCACAGCCATCATATACAGAAAAAGAGATATCTTAGTGAATGATAACATAAACAAATCACGTACTCTAAATAATATGCATCTTATCTTAGAAGTAGTTTAAATAACAGTCAGAGGAATTATCTTCGGAGAGAGGGTTAGGACATTCGGAAAAGTTAGTTTGAAGTCCGACCATGTGTATGAGGCTTTACTCTGACCAATGTCACTAGGACTGAAAGTTAACCCCCTTGGCGGTAATCCAGAGTCTGGCTCGGGGTGAGTTTTTCATGCTAAGAGCGGTAACCCCGAGCCAGACTCGGGATTGCATTGCAGGATACAGGGATGTTACTTACCTTGTTCCCTGGATCCTGCGATGTTCTCCCGAAGTGTGTGTGAGCTGTCTCCTAGCACGATCCACACTGCCAAATGCCAAGCTCCGTTCCCTGCGACGTTGCGACGCACGAGGATGGAGCACGGCGCCAAATTCAGGTCCCGCCATTAGACCTGTGTTATGTCCATCATAGGAGCCTGGTCAAGGGGCGGGACTGCGAGAGGAGCTGAGTACAACCGAGTACACAGGACATCCGGCTCTGTCTATCTCGGTGCCGCAGCGTTAATTTTAAACGCTGTAAAGGACACTGGGCAAGGCTGCAAGGACACTGGGCAAGGCTGCAAGGACACTGGGCAAGGCTGCAGATGGACACTGGGCAAGGCTGCAGATGGACACTGGGCAAGGCTGCAGATGGACACTGGGCAAGGCTGCAGATGGACACTGGGCAAGGCTGCAGATGGACACTGGGCAAGGCTGCAGATGGACACTGGGCAAGGCTGCAGATAGACACTGGGCAAGGCTGCAGATAGACACTGGGCAAGGCTGCAGATAGACACTGGGCAAGGCTGCAGATAGACACTGGGCAAGGCTGCAGATAGACACTGGGCAAGGCTGCAGATAGACACTGGGCAAGGCTGCAGATAGACACTGGGCAAGGCTGCAGATAGACACTGGGCAAGGCTGCAGATAGACACTGGGCAAGGCTGCAGATAGACACTGGGCAAGGCTGCAGATGGACACTGGGCAAGGCTGCAGATGGACACTGGGCAAGGCTGCAGATAGACACTGGGCAAGGCTGCAGATAGACACTGGGCAAGGCTGCAGATAGACACTGGGCAAGGCTGCAGATAGACACTGGGCAAGGCTGCAGATAGACACTGATCATTCTGCAATGATGGACAAGGCTGCAGATGGACACTGATAGGCTGCATTGATGGGCATTTAAATGTAAGTTTTTATCCTTAAAATTCCCTCCTAAACTTGGGGTGCGTGTTATACGCCGGCGCGTGTTATACGCCGATAAATACGGTAATTACACATCCCCTTTGTCCCTAGTGGTCTGTCCAGTGCACTGTATGCACTTTTATATTATAAATACTGTCCTTTCTGCCTGGAAACTGGAGATTGTCCATAGCAACCAAAAAGCGTCCCTTTATGTCAAAAGTGGTTTTAGACGGCTAGAAAACAGCGATAATAAATTAGAATCACTTGCAGAATTGAGCGATAGCGATTTGTGGGGAAATTGAGCAAATTTCTGTGTTTTTGATTTGATTACATTATTGAATAATTCTTATTATAATTACATTATTATTTGTTATAATTATTTATAGTTATTTATTATATTATACATTTATGATTTTGTGTTTCAAACTTTATCATACCCGGGATGTCTACTAGACTCTTGTTTGGACAGATTTAAGTGAGTAATTACTAAGAATTACAGGCCTACAATACACAACACCATGCAAAATAATTGTACCGCTTTTGGAACAAAATTCCAGACAGAATCATACCGCCAGGGAGGTTAAGGAAAAAACAAGATGTTGAGTTGTCACCAGAACACCTGTTGTGCCCTGAAAGGAAATTTCCCTGATGGAATAAAGCTGGCCAAAAAAAACTGACAGAGGCTTGCACTATTCCCTACGCTATCCAAAGTGAATTATTTTTTTGCTATATTATATATATATATATATATATATATATATATATATATATATATATATAGAGAGAGAGAGAGACATACATACATACACATATATATACATATACACACACACATACATACATACACACACACAAAGATTGCAATATTGTTTTATAACCTAGCCCTGCTTTAAACTTCTCCACAACTTTATCCCTGACCTGTATGGTGTGTTTCTTGGTCTTCATGATGCGGTTTGTTCACTAAGGTCCTCTAACAAACCCCTAGGGGCTTCACAGAACAGCTGTATTTATACTGAGGTCAAATGACACACAGTTGGACTCTATTTACAAATTAGGTGAATTCTGAAGGCAATTGGTTCCACTAGATTTTAGTTACTGGTATCAGAGTAAAGGGGGCTGAATACAAATGCACGCCACACTTAAGTGCCACTTTGTGTTGGTCTATCACATAAAATCCTAATAAAATACATTTACGTTTTTGGTTGTAACCTGACAAAATGTGGAAAATTGAAAGGGGTATGAATACTTTTTCAAGGCATTGCATCATGGGACAGGATGAGAAGCACAAATGTAGCAGCTTGGAGCAACTGGAGACAAGTCAGGCCTTGTATTCTTTTCCAAGTTTGCATCCTTGGCCAAAGTGGGTTTTTGGGCCCTCTTGTCTTTTCAGGCACAAGTAGTACATCCATCGCCGCTGGAAACATAAGACCTCTTATGGCATTCTAGATCACACGAATGGACGAGAAGAACTGCAGCAGCTTGGAGCAACTGAAGACAAATGTGTCCCTTTCCATGTCCCTTTCCATTTCCTTTTACTGGTTCTCACTGTTACATTTTATATCTGAGGGATAACGCCATTTTAACTTCAAAACACGGCGTAACATTTGTTGCTTGTAACAGTTGTATAAATTGTTGCAAAGCTGTGAGAAATATTGGAGGAGATGAGGTGTTCCAGGAGTCGGCACTCCTATACTTTGCACTGGATACAGGATCCAATGTTACAGCACAAGATAAACACGTCTAATCAGCCGAAGAAAGAAAAGAGTAAATTTATAACAACTGGCAGGAACTACTCTGAAAAAAGGAAATTGTTTCTTAAGTTTGACAGCTGCTGATGTAGTGCACATGTGGGAAAGGTAGTGATATCATGATAGATCTGGTCTTTGTCAGCCCCTAAGAACACTGGAAGCAGACTTACACATGCAATTCGCATAGGACAAAGACGCAATGTTCCATTTAACCCCTTGGTGGAACGGCCGAGCAGGAAGCATTTTTATAATGTGTTTGAGGCATGCTGAATCTGGCTTCGGGTTTACGCTGCCTCACGAATCTAAGGTTGCCTCTGAGGCCAACTTACACAATGCTGCCCTACAGACCACAAACCTCATGTTTGCATAAGGGGCCAATGGGAAGCGAGCTGCAGACGTCACTTGGCATTTTGTGGCAGCTGTACGTCCAGATAAATGTCTATACCAGATGTTGTTCTGCCACCGAGCCAACAGATTACTCAAGAAATCAAACAAAGAAACGCAACCTTGGTGCCCATATTTACTCTACTCAGTTTGTGCCAAATGGCAGTTAAATGGCAATTAGACGGCCTTAAACAAATGTAGCCACAATGAAAGGGGTTTTTATATCAGTTTAATTGGTACAAGATTTTTCTATTTTTTTTTTTTTTTTGATATCCGAAAACACCTGTTGAGGACAATTTGTAAGCTTATACTCTGCAAATATAATATGCAATTGGGTGAATGTATTCAAAATGTTAATAAATCGAAATGTCTGATAACCTATCAATCTTTACAATTAATCAATTTATTTAGAATTTATCATCAAAAGAGAACGCTTAATTTTACAAAGCTTTTCATCTATAAGTGTGTATACTATTAACTGACAGCAAAGGTCCTAACTTATTTAGAAGTACAATCTCTGAGGCCATGATGGTGGAAAAATCCTGCAGATGAGTAGACCTTGCCTTGACATTGACAGGCGTATAACTATATTTGTAGTCAGAGTCCTCCTGAACCGACAAGCACTAACTTACCAAGACCTACGGTGTGCCTTGGCCTGACTGGTCGGTATACCTGAAATGAGGGCATACCCTGTATGGATGAAAGTGTGACTGAACAAAGTATGACTGCAATATATGTGGGAACCCGGAAAAAACAGCCGACGCTGAACTGGCCAGGGAGGAGGGCTATATAGCCCCCGGACTCCTCCCACAAGTTCAGGCTGGCCAGCCTTTCGACGAATCAAAGACATGCGACATAGCTCTATTTCTAAATTTTCTTCAGTTTTATTTTAGGTTAGTTCACCTTCACCAAAAAACTGCCTATGCAGATAATGGGCATCTGTAGATGAAAGCAAACTCTGCAGCTTTAAACAAAGTTGAATAATGTCCTTGGTAAGGGTGTAGGCCATTTACGGATCTCTCTCTCTGCAGCCTCAGCTGCACAGAATGAACAAACAGGAAGAGCTCTGCACAGTCTAGTTCATGCTCAAACTGAAGCATAGTAAACACACTTGCTGTGTTCATTCAGAAAGAAAAGGGGCCAGGTAAATGCAGGGGGGACCAGAGGAGCACGGGGGGGCTGAGCAGCAGAACAAGGGGGCACCTGAATAGGAGGGGTGGCATTCAGTGGTACCGATCCCCTGTAAATTCCCCCTGCAGCGGCTTGAAGTGACAGAGGTAAAAAAGGAGAAGATGGCTTTCAGTGGCTACGGGCGGAAACCAAAAGGAGATGTTGAACTGATAGGACCTGGGCCCCGTACAGATATAATATATATATATATATATATATATATATATATATATAGATATATATATATGAGAGATATACAGTGGAACCTCGGATTGCGAGTAACGCGGTTCGCAATACGAGCACTGTATTTTAAAAAATCGTGACTCGGTTTTCGAGTGTTGTCTAGCAAAACAAGCATGATTCAGGCCAAATGGGTGTGCAGTACCGCTTTTGGCCTGAGGTGGGGGGGCTCCGGAGCCGAGCAGAGCCGAACGTCGCCGATCCCAGCTGATCGGCGCCGGTAGGAAGTCTTTCCAAGGTTTGCCGAGGTCAGCCGAAGTGTCCTTGGGCCTTTTCGGACGTTTCCGAGGCTCTCGCGCCGCCGCCGCCGCCCCCCCCCCCCCCCGCATCCCATTGAAGTCAATGCGGAACAAATTATTTTCATTTCCATTGACTTCAATGGGGAAACTCGCTTTGCTATGCGAGTACTTTGGATTACGAGCATTCTCCTGGAACGGATTATGCTTGTTTTCCGAGAATCCACTGGAGAGAGAGAGAGACAGAGAGAGAGAGAGAGAGAGAGAGAGAGAGACAGAGAGGCAGAGAGAGAGAGAGACAGAGAATTAACACTAATGGGAAAAAATGACTCTATTTAATTTTGTATCATTTTAAATTTGTATTTATAGGTTATAGTGGGGTAATGATTCTGCTACTTCTATGTCTGCTGCATGTAGTTGCTTTAGCAACCATGCCTAAGTTGATTTCTCTAGCAGCAAACAGACGTCATCAATGAATTTTATTGTGACCATCACAGTTCACTGCAGGCTTTACCTCTAAAGTCATAGTACACTACTTTAAAACTGATGACATCTACTTTATGAAGGGATTAAATGGGGACAGATCCTTTGGTGTCAGACACTGCACACTAGGGTAGCTATCTTGTGTCTGCTTGTAAATGGAACATTATTAAAGTAGTACTAAAGCACAAGTGTTCTCCTTGTCACCACTGCTGGGCCCTCAGTTATCTGCAGTGTTCCCTGAACTTCCAGTTCATAAAGGAGAAGTTGGAAGGTAGGGGAACAATAGGGCTTTGCAGTTGTCTGAGGAGGAAACAGGAGTATTGCTTGCCGGGAGCAGGGTGTTTAAATGGAAGCACACAGCCCCGGCCAGCAGAGCGTGTACAAGGGTGTCTGCTTAGCTGCTGGCTGGTTATGGGTTTGAGGACCAGCCAAAAAAAAGGCACTTCAATTGAAATAATGAAAAAAAAACAAAAAAACAAAAAAAAACAAGAAAACATCCAGGAATGCTTCAAGGCCCCTCCTCCTGAAATTTTTCGTTATACATAAATCTAACACTGGATTGACAAGGATCTTTCTAATTCAATGACCATCTTTAAAAAACACACTTGCCAATATACCCCCCTTACACCCCCCCCCCCTCTTCCCACTGGCTTTCAAACTCATCTCATTGGTATATTCCCAACTCAATCACCTACCTGCACTGACTGCCCATAGCTATGTAGCAAAATGGGAGAAAGACTTATAAGCTTAATCTGCTAAAGACTGGCAAACCACCTGGTCCGCTACAGATTCCTGTACTATTATTATTATTACCCTTGAATGGGTAAGGCAATGACCAGATCGTATCGAGTCCCATCCAGACTGGCCCATTATTTCCCTGGCCATGCAGGATTATGCTTTAGAGAAGTGGTTCTCAACTCCTGTCCTCGGGACCCACTAGCAGGCCAGGTTTCCAAGATCATATATCATTTGCTGCTCAGTGATTGCAGTAGTCTAGTCTGCACCTCCCCAAGGTAATACTTCAAATCTGGCCTGTTGGTGGGTCCTGAGGAAAGGAGTTGAGAACCACTGCTTTAGAGGATGCCAGACAACCGGTGATATCTTTCATATATGGTGGACCCGCCCAATGCTGGGCCATTTCTGGACCAGGGTCTTCTCACTCCTATGCACACATTTGGAGTCCAAATCTCTACTGACCCGTTTGGCCCTTTTACAATTCAAGCCACAAAATATTAGTAATGATTATTATATATCAGTTCAAACTGATCCATTTTGTTTTACTGGCCTCTAAGGGAATTACCAAACCATAGTAAGGCAATTTACCCACGACTCTGAAGTTGGATTTCCTACTGATGGCTTCTTTATTAATGTACAACTAGCATTCCTACCAACAACTATGATAAATGCCTCAAAATTTGGAAACCTTGGCTCACATGCCAACACATCTGACACTTTCCCTGGTGAACTGAGCCTGCATGGTAGTTGGATACGTCCTGTGCCATGCGAGAGCCCCACCCCCCCTCCCCACACATACTTCTTTCCTCCCTTTTACTTTACTCTTCTCCCTAAACCCATTTCTCATATGATGCATTAATGCCACATTAGTCAATAGCATCGACTTATTTCATTTATACTGTATCCATTCCTTTTCACCCTCTTATACCAGCCGTACACAAATGATGACACTAATATTTCTTACTTATATACTATCCCTTATTCAACCAATGTTTTTTTGATATGCTTTGTTGGTGGACATCTATCTGTACATCCTGTCTGTAGTTGTTTTTTTACACAATAAAATGTTTTGTTTTTTTTCAGTGCGGGTATACAACCGGTCTAAAAAAAAAAAAAAAATGTAACCTCTTAGGTCCCTTTCACGCTGGGGCAGTAGCGGCGGTAAAGCGCCGCTATTTTTAGTGGTGCTTTACCGCTAATTTCATGGCAGCCGAAAAAGGGCTAAAAACCACCGCAATGCACCTCTGCAGAGGCGCTATGCCGGCAGTATAGCCGCGGTGTCCCGTTGCTTTCAATGGGCAGGAGCGGTGGAGGAGCGGCAAACACACCGCTCCTTCACTGCTCCAAAGATGCGGCTAGCAGGACTTTTTTTACCGTCCTGCTAATGCACCACTCCAGTGTGAAAGCCCTCGGGGCTTTCACACTGGAGAAACAGCAGCCGCTGTTTCAGGTCGGTTTGCAAGCGCTATTTTTAGCGCAATAGCGCCTGCAAACCGCCCCAGTGTGAAAGGGGTTTTATAAAGACCCCTTTCACACTGTGTCGCCCATAGCGTCGGCGGTAAAACGCCGCTATTTTTACCGCCGATGCTATTGGCGGATTTGCGGCGCATTTCGGCCGCTAGCGGGTTGGTTTTACCCCCCACTAGCGGCCAAGAAAGTGTTAAAACTGCCCGCAATGCGCTGCTGAAGCAGCGCATTGCGGGCGGTATAGCCGTGCTGTCCCATTGATTTCGATGGGCAAGAGCGGCGGAGGAGCGGTAAACACACCGACTTTTTTTACCGTCCTGCTAGCGCACCGGGCTTTCACACTGGAGATAATGGAGCAGCTTTTTAAGGACGCTATTGCGCCTGCAATATGCCCTCAGTGTGAAAGGGGTCCAACACCTTGATATAGCCAACAATCCTAAATTGGCACAAATTAACTCTTTCCTCTGCATGCTCTTCTTAGCCATTTGTTTTAAGCCATTTTTTGTTCAATTTGTGAGGCATACAAAAAAAAAATACACAAAATTACCAGTTCAGTATCTAGAATTCTGAGGCAGCCGATGAAGTTGTAGAGCCAGATTCTTTTGTGTAAGCAAATAGGTTTCACAATTAGGCCGACTATAGAATGAGCAAATTTCTTTCCTGCAACCATGGGTTGCAGGAAAGAAATTCGCTCCTTTCCCCACAGGGGAATCCCTCCCGCGGAGCCACTGTGTACTCCTGGCAGGGGAAACCATTCCCACCATAACACAATGATTATTTCTAGCAGCTAGAACAGCTGCTGGTGATTGATCGCATGCAAGATCCGGCAGGCTGGTTGTACCCAAGTCGGTCAATATTAACCGGCTGAGATTTGAACCCTATATGGCTGGCTCTTCTGGTGGTATTGTGGTCTTTCAACTTTTTCCCACAGCCAAATGATATGCATTATTATTAAAATAATTATATTAATGTGAGGATATTACAGTTATGGTGGAAAAAAATGAAAACATCCTACAGGCAGAAGAGCGTTTTGCATTGTAGTTTTGTAATTGTAATTTTTTTTAATAACAAATTTGTTAAAGTGGTTGTATACCCACATTTTGTACAAGCACCTACAGGTAAGCCTACATTAAGGCTTACCTGTAGGTGCTTGTAATATCTCCGAGACCTACACAGTCTCGGAGATATTTGCAAAAAAAACTGTACCGCTATCTACGGCGCATGCGCGCCGTAGATAACGGCGCAGGCGCACTGAGCGCGGCGGCTCTTGAATGGGAGCCTGCCATACACTGCCGGTAATTTGCGCATGCGCGGGGATCGTGCCGTTCCCCGCGCATGTGCGGGAGTGACGTCATCGCCGCTCCGGCCAATCACAGCGCCGGAGCGGCAATACCCGGAAGTCACTCCGGGTATCATGGATTCGATGGAGGACGCGTCCGAGGACCGCTGCGGGGGCTTCGATCTAAGGTAAGTGATTGATAATGAGCTAGTATGCTAGTCATACTAGCTCATTATACCTTTGCCTTGCAGGTTGACACAAAAAAAAAAAAAAAGTTTTGCGGTATACAACCGCTTTAAGTAGGAGTCAAGACTAGCATCTAAGAAAGCACACTAAAGACTAAATCCTAGTACACACAATGCGATTATCTGACAAATGATTGTCCATTTTTTTTTTTGCATGCTAGTCTCCATATCGCAAATGAAGGTGTTATGAAAATTCTCGTATGAAAATTCGGAAGTGATTTAAAGTATTTGTATTGCATTTTCAGACTGTGCTGATTAAACAAAAACCATATGGTCTGGTAACGTACGAGAAAATTTTTCATCTTTTTCACTTTGTGTAGGAAAGCTGTGTACCAACGATCAGATTATCATACGATCGATTCAAAAGTGGTATTTTTTGTATGATAATTTGATGCTTCGTACGACCTTAAAATCTAAAATGACCAATTTTGGGCAGAAGGGTGTGTCACTACAAACCAATGACCCTTAAGACCACGTACCCTTTTGGCTTTGCCCACACATTGCTATGGTGGAGAGCCTTCAAAAAAGTGCCTCCCAAATTCTGAATGCTGGAAACTGAATAGTAGCATCCTGGAGCCACTTAATAAAATGGTTTAGTGACAGAATATACTGGGATCAGGGCTGGTGCAAGGATTTTTGACACCCTAGGCGAAACCTAGTTTTGCCACCCCCCCCCACCTTCCTCTACCCCATATGCCCTGCCAATGTATACCCCACCTTTTTAATGAAGTGCCCATCAAATGCAGCCTCACCAGCCCCCATCAAATGCAGCCTCACCAGCCCCCATCAAATGCAGCCTCACCAGCCCCCATCAAATGCAGCCTCACCAGCCCCCATCAATGAATGTTATCTTGCTTCCATTCATTCGGGAGTCGGGGCACAGACACAGTCCTCCACTGCGCCTCTGACGCTATGTGCGAACGGAGCCGCGGCTGCCTGCTGATGCTGAGACTTAGTTGCTTGCTGCAGAGAGAAGAGAGTAGGAACACCAATGACTGGGCGCCCTAGGCAGCAGTGCACCCTAGGCGGCTGCCTAGTTTGCCTAGTGGTAGCACCAACCCTGACTGGGATTAATTTACTAAAGGCCAATAAGCTGTTCATTTTGAAAAAAAAAGTTGCACGGTGCAAGGGGATTTTCCCCAGAGCTTAGCGAATGTGGTGAAACTTCACTTTGCAAAGAATAACCATACATGCGCAAAGAAAAAGTAGCATTTTACATGACTGATTGACATCAACAGAGCTTCACCTCATTTACTAAGCTCTGGGGAAAATGCCCTTGCAACATGAATAGGCTATTTGCCTTTAGTGATTCAACCCAACTGCATTGGGGTAAAGACAAACTTTCTATTACGTAAAGCAGAGCTCCTTCCAGAAATTCCTAGTTTAAAGAAAGTTCTGATGATCATCCAAGGTCAAGCTCAGAAAATCCCGCTTTCCAAGCTCAGAAGAACAGGAAGCAAATGTTAAAACAATTAGGCCGGAATGAATTAGTCAGGTAGGGAGCAACGTCATTAGAGCTTCCTGGATCTCTCAGATGAAGTGTGATCATGACAGAAAACAAACAGAAACCTTTTCAGGGGGCTATCGGGCATGGAAAATGACCCTTTCTTCTTGGCACGGTTTAACAGAGGATTTCTTGGGAAAACACCCAGAAGTCACAAAAAAAAATAAGTTTCCACTGACGTCTGTACAAGAAGCATTCATCATCAACAATTTCATGGAAGACTCAAGTCTCCTGTAAACAGGTAAATATATCCAAACTCAAAGTGACAGCAGTTACTGTTGCAGAAGACCAGTGGAGTATACATATGTCCCAAACTTTAACCTCCCTGGCGGTATGATTCTTTCTGGAATTATGTACCAAAAGCGGTACAATTATTTTGCATGAAAATTTGGTGTTATGTATTGTAGGCCTGCGATTCTTAGTAATTACTTACTTAAACCTGAGCAAACCAGAGTCTAGTAAACATCCCGGGTATGATAAATATGAAACACAAAATTATAAATTATAATATAATAAATAACTATAAATAATTATAAAAAATAGTAATCTAATTATAATAAAAATTATTCAATAATGTAATCAAATCAAAAACACTGAAATTTGCTCAGTTGCAGAATTGTCGCTGTCATTAGATTTAGTGTTTGATGACGAATTTCCCCACAAATCGCTATCGCTCAATTCTGCGAGTGATTCTAATTTATTATCGCTGCTTTCTAGTTGGTCTAAGACCACTTTTGACATAAAGGGACACTTTTTGGTTGCTATGGACAATCCCCAGTTTACAGGCAGAAAGAACGATTTTTATTATATAAAAGTGCATGCAGGACACTGGACAGACCACTAGGGACAATGGGGGTGTGTAATTATTACATACAGTACTGTAATCTGTAAAATTACAGTATACTGTATGTATACTATGTGTTTACCTTTTTGAATTTGCCGCCCAGTTCCGCTCCCTTGCGCCGCTGCGGCTCGCAGGGAACGGAACTAGGAAGTCAGATGGGGTCGGAAAGTGCCGACACTCGCCGGAGATCTCGCTGGCGATCACAGCAGAGGACATCATCGCTGGATCGCCAGGAGAAGGTAAGGAAACTCCGCTGCGGGCTCTGCAATGTCTACCCCGAGCGTGACTCGGGGTTACCGATCCTAGCATAAAAAAACAACCCCGAGTCACGCTCGGGATTACCGCTAGGGAGGTTAAGCCCCATTCACATTCTTTGTCGTTTTAAGGTATGTGAATTAACACAATGGGGTTTATTTACTAAAGTCAAATATACTGCTCACTCTGCAAGGGAATTTTCCCTCAGAGCTTAGTGAATGAGGTGAAGCTCTGTTGTCATCTACCTCTCAGTCATGTGCAAGCAAAACTGCTGTTATTTCTTTTATTTCTCTTGCATAGTGATGAGCCGAACACCCCCGGGTTCGGTTCGCACCAGAACCCGCGAACGGACCGGAAGTTCGAACGAACATTAGAACCCTATTAAATACAATGGATGCGAACGTTCGAATTCTAAAGTGCTAATTATAACAACTATTATGCATGTTATTGTCCTAAAAAGGGTTTGGGAACCCGGGTTCTGCACCAGGGGACATGTATCAATGCAAAAAGAAGTTTTAAAAACGGTCGTTTTTCGGGAGCAGTCATTTTAATGATGCATAAAGTGAAAAAAAAAAGTCAAATATTCCTTTAAATATCGTACCTGGGGGGTGTCTAAAGTATGCCTGTGAAGTGCCACGTGTTTCCCGTGTTTAGAACTGTCCCTGCACAAAATGACACTTCTAAAGGAAAAAAAAGCCATTTAAAACTGCTTGCGGCTTTAATGTAATGTCTGGTCCCGGTAATATGGATGAAATTCTTTAAGAAAAATGGCATAGCTACCCCATGACCCCCCCCCCCCTACCCCAGCCCATTACCAGCCCCTTTGGGTCTTGTATGGATATTAAGGGGAACCCCGCACATAAAATAAAAAAGGCCCTATATACTCTGAACAGCCGTATACAGGCGGTGCATACAAGACAGGGACTGTAGGTTTGTTCTTATGTAGAATCTGTTTGTAATTTTGAACAGGTACATTGTTGAAGTGTAGCTCCAGCCCAAAAATCTATTTTTAAACTTTTTGGAAAACATAGGTAAGGGTTATCACCCCTGTAACATTTGTTTTGCTGTCTGTGCCCCTGTTCAGAACATTTCACCTCACTTTCCGTCCCAATGACAACTGTTTTTGAAATGTGGTGTTTTTCTTGAAACAAGGATTGCTGATAAAGCATCAGTACAGAGGAGACACCTTTCTCCCATATTTATTCTTACAGGAGAGAATTTTCCTTCCTAGTGGTAGATTTCCTCTCACTTCCTGTTGTCTTCTTGCGTTTGCAAGTAGGAGTCGTTTGTAAGTTGGATGTTTGAAAGTAGGGACCTGCCGTATATACTCTGCAGAAATAGGCCCCTTAGTTGTTGGTGTTGGCACAACACTGTAAGCACTCACAGTTACTCTTGGTTGGTGCTGGAACGCCCTGCTGTCAACTATTATATCAGGAATTTTAATTACATATAATTGTTGAACAGTGGTAGTAAAAATTGGGCCTTTGATGGTGGTGCTGGTGCCACAACACTGTAAGCCCTGACAGTTACTCTTGGTGGGTGCAGCAATGGGCCCTGCTGTGAATTATTAGATCAAGAATTGTAATTACATGCCCCTGTTGAACAGGGGCTGAAAAATTGGGCCTTAGGCACTGGTGGCACAACACTGCAACCCCTCACAGATACTGTACTTGGAGCACAGCAATGAGCCCTGTTGCAAAGTATTGCTTCAAAAATTGTAATGACACGCCCCTGTTAAACAGGGGCTGAAAAATTGGGCCTTAGGCACTGGTGGCACAACACTGCAACTCCTCACAGATACTGTACTTGGAGCACAGCAATGAGCCCTGTTGCAAAGTATTGCTTCAAAAATTGTAATTACACGCCCCTGTTAAACAGGGGCTGAAAAATTGGGCGTTAGGCACTGGTGGCGGCACCCATAAACAAAAATGATCTTCCAAGCTATCATCATCAATCGTATCATTGAGGACTCGGAGGAGGAGGATAGCCAGTCAACATAACAGCACAGGCACTCAGCATCAGCATCAGTCTTGAAGGGATGTGACATTTTAAAATCAATTAGTCTGTTATATCAGCATCAGGTGTGTGGTAGCTGGTGGTGATCCAAGACTGGTTCATCTTGATGAAAGTCAGTCGATCAACCGAGTCGGTGGACAGGCGCACCCTGTGATCCGTGACAAATCCTCCAGCAGCACTGAATGTGCGTTCCGAAAGAACGCTGGATGCAGGACAGGCCAGTAGCTCAATTGCATACTGTGCAAGCTCTGGCCAGTGATCCATCCTCAAGACCCAGTAAGCCAGAGGATTTTCGGTGGGGAAGGTGTCCAAGTCTGACCTTGCCCCTAGATATTCCTGCACCATGTTTATCAGACGCTGGCGATGGTTGCTGGAACCAATCATACTTTGGGGCTGCGGACTAAAGAATTGTCTGAACGCATCGGTCAGACGGCCACCTTCCCCACCGCTCCTTCTTTGACTGGCCGAAGCCTCAGCAACTCGTTGTCCAGGACCAGGAGTTTGCAACCTCCCAGTCTCTGGGAACGCGTTGCACAGACCTTTCTGCAAGGCCTCCCGGAGTTGTCTCATCCTCTGCTCCCTCTGCGACGGTAACATAAGGTCCGCAACCTTACCCTTGTACCGTGGATCAAGGAGAGTGGCCAGCCAGTAATGGTCCCTCTCCTTGATCCGAAGAATACGAGGATCCTTCCGCAGACTTTGCAGGATCAGGGAGGCCATGCAGCGTAGGTTTGCTGAGGCATTCGCTCCGGAGTCCTCTGGGTCACTAAGGACGACATGATCCGCAGCCACCTCCTCCCAGCCACGTACAAGTCCACTGGTTTCTTGGGACTGTAAATCATCCCTAAAAGACTGCTGCTGATGATGCTGAGTGCCAGCCTCCACCTCCATGCTGACACAATCCTCCTCCTCCTCCTCCTCCTCCTCCTCCTCTTCCTGTGCGATGGGTGGGACAGAAGGAACACTGTCTGGGTAAAGGGGGCCTTGAGAGGCAAGGAAGTCCTCCTCTTCCTGCCTCTGTTCTGCCTCAAGTGCCCTGTCCATTATTCCACGCAGCGTGTGCTCCAACAGGTGGACAAGAGGTACAGTGTCACTGATGCATGCACTGTCACTGCTCACCATCCTCGTGGCCTCCTCAAATGGTGCCAGGACAGTGCATGCATCCCTGATCATGCCCCACTGGCGTGGAGAAAAAAAACCAAGCTCCCCTGACCCTGTCCTGGTGCCGTAGTCGCACAGGTACTCATTGATGGCCCTCTGCTGCGTGTGCAGCCGCTGCAGCATGGCCAACGTTGAGTTCCACCTGGTGGGCATGTCACATATAAGGCGGTTCTTGGGCAGGTTCAACTCCTTTTGCAGCTCAGCCAGGCGAGCACTGGCATTATAAGATCTGCGGAAATGCACACAGACTTTCCTGGCCTGCCTCAGGACATCCTGTAAGCCCGGGTACCTGCCCAAGAACCGCTGCACCACCAGGTTAAGGACGTGAGCCACACAGGGCACATGGGTCAGTTGTCCCTGTCGGAGGGCGGAGAGGAGGTTGGTGCCATTGTCGCAAACCACCATTCCTGGCTTAAGCTGGCGTGGCGTCAACCACCTCTCGGCCTGGCCCTGCAGAGCAGACAGGACCTCTGCCCCAGTGTGGCTTCTGTCCCCCAAACACACCAGCGCAAGCACGGCATGGCATCTTTTTGCCTGCGTACTTGCGTAGCCCCGTGAACGGCTACGGAGCACCGCTGGTTCATAGGACAAACCACAGGAAGAGGCCATGGAGGAAGAAGAAGAGGAGGGGGTGGAGGAGAGAGGTGTGTCACAACCAGTAGTAGCATTTTGGAGGCGTGGCGGTGGGACAACCTCCAACACTACTGCACCTTGTCCTGAATCCTTCCCAGCTGCCAAAAGAGTGACCCAATGGGCCGTGAAAGAAAGGTAACGTCCCTGTCCATGCCTGCTGGACCATGAGTCAGCGGTAATATGCACCTTACCGCTGACCGCCCTGTCCAGCGAGGCCAAGACATTGCCTTCCACATGCCGGTAGAGAGCCGGAATAGCCTTCCGTGAGAAAAAGTGGCGTTTGGGAACCTGCCACTGAGGAACCGCACATTGCACAAACTCACGGAAGGGGGCCGAGTCTACCAACTGAAAAGGCAGCAGTTGAAGCGCTAGCAATTTAGCCAAGCTAGCATTCAACCGCTGGGCATGTGGATGGCTGGGAGTGAACTTCTTTCGACGGTCCAGCAGCTGGGGCAGGGAAATTTGCCTGCTAGAATCGGACGTCGGTGTACTGCTAGCAGAGTGGGCGCAAGTACTTGGCTGTGACACACCTAATTCTACACCTTCATTCCTCTCAGTGCATGTTTCAGAGAGGACTGAAGTTATAGTGGGGTTGGAGATCCCAGCTGATGCGGTGCAAGGAGAGGTCCGCTTTGTTCTTTGGTGTGGGTCTTTGAGGTAGGCTTGCCAACGAGCTGCATGGCAGGTCAACATATGTCTGGTCAGGCATGTGGTACCCAAGCGGCTGATGTTTTGGCCACGCGATATACGCTTGAGACATATGTTGCAAACAGCAGCTGTGCGATCTGATGCACTAGCCTCAAAAAAGGCCCACACCAAAGAACTTTTTGAATGACGGGCAGAGGCAGCGCCCTGCACAGGCGGAGCTCTGCGGTGTGATTCCGTCGGTGTACTGCCCTTACGCTGGCCACCAAAGGGCATCCTGCCTCGTTGGAGATGTGCCTCCTCCTCATCCTCCTCCTCCTCCTCTCTCCTATTAGGCACCCACGTGGAGTCATTGACCTCATCATCCCCTCCCTCCTCATCACTGGAGCCAATCTGGCAGTATGCTGCAGCTGCTGGAACATGACTGCCAGATTGGTGTCCTTCTTGAGCATCCCCTCTGTCTGCTCTCACGCTACTGCCTTCCTCTAGCTGGGTTTCATCATCAGACCCTTCGAAACGCTGGGCATCCTCCTGGAGCATGTACCCAACACTGTGCTGAAACAGTTCGGGGGACTCCTCAGGAGGAGGACATGGTGGGTCTAGGGAAGGAGTGACTGATGATTTGTCTGACATTGATACCAGGGAAGACGACGCTTTGGCAGCTGCTTTTCCAGTACCCTGAGCCTGGGTGAGAGAGGATGAGGAGGAGGAGGAGGGCTTGGTCATCCACTCTACCAAGTCTTCGGCATGATGTGGCTCAACATGTCCAGCTGCCGAAAAGAAGGACAAGCGTGTCCCATGGCCATGTGCTGATGACAATGCACCGCGTCCACGACCAGCACTGTTGCCCCCAGACACAGAGCCTGCTTGCCCTCTTTTATTGCCTCCTGACTGTCTGCCTCTCCTTGTTTGCCTTCCAGACATTCTAATAGATGGCCTGCAGGGAGATGGGAAAAAAGCAATAAGGGCTACCTTCAGGTGTCCTTCTCTGTCCCTGGAAACAAGGACTTGCAGAGTGAAAGAAAAAAAACACTCTCCCTACCTACAGTTTTCTGTCCCTAGAAAAAATGTTTTTTTTAATCACAATATAGCACAAGGAAAATTAACTCACTGTCCTTACAGGTCCCTGGAAACAAGGACTTGCAGAGTGAAAGAAAAAAAACACTCTCCCTACCTACAGTTTTCTGTCCCTAGAAAAAAATGTTTTTTTTAATCACAATATAGCAAAAGGACAATTCACTCACTGTCCTTCCAGGTCCCTGGAAACAAGGACTTGCAGAGTGAAAGAAACTGACACTGTCCCTACCTAGAGTTTTCTGTCCCTGGAATAAATGTTTTTTTCAGCACAATATAGCACAAGGACAATTAACTCACTGTCCTTACAGGTCCCTGGAAACAAGGACTTGCAGAGTGAAAGAAAAAAAATACTCTCCCTACCTACAGTTTTCTGTCCCTAGAAAAAAATGTTTTTTTTAATCACAATATAGCAAAAGGACAATTCACTCACTGTCCTTCCAGGTCCCTGGAAACAAGGACTTGCAGAGTGAAAGAAACTGACACTGTCCCTACCTAGAGTTTTCTGTCCCTAGAATAAATGTTTTTTTTAATCACAATATAGCAAAAGGACAATTCACTCACTGTCCTTCCAGGTCCCTGGAAACAAGGACTTGCAGAGTGAAAGAAACTGACACTGTCCCTACCTAGAGTTTTCTGTCCCTAGAATAAATGTTTTTTTTAATCACAATATAGCAAAAGGACAATTCACTCACTGTCCTTCCAGGTCCCTGGAAACAAGGACTTGCAGAGTGAAAGAAACTGACACTGTCCCTACCTAGAGTTTTCTGTCCCTAGAATAAATGTTTTTTTTAATCACAATATAGCAAAAGGACAATTCACTCACTGTCCTTCCAGGTCCCTGGAAACAAGGACTTGCAGAGTGAAAGAAACTGACACTGTCCCTACCTAGAGTTTTCTGTCCCTAGAATAAATGTTTTTTTTAATCACAATATAGCAAAAGGACAATTCACTCACTGTCCTTCCAGGTCCCTGGAAACAAGGACTTGCAGAGTGAAAGAAACTGACACTGTCCCTACCTAGAGTTTTCTGTCCCTAGAATAAATGTTTTTTTTAATCACAATATAGCAAAAGGACAATTCACTCACTGTCCTTCCAGGTCCCTGGAAACAAGGACTTGCAGAGTGAAAGAAACTGACACTGTCCCTACCTAGAGTTTTCTGTCCCTAGAATAAATGTTTTTTTTAATCACAATATAGCACAAGGAAAATTAACTCACTGTCCTTACAGGTCCCTGGAAACAAGGACTTGCAGAGTGAAAGAAAAAAAACACTCTCCCTACCTACAGTTTTCTGTCCCTAGAAAAAAATGTTTTTTTTAATCACAATATAGCAAAAGGACAATTCACTCACTGTCCTTCCAGGTCCCTGGAAACAAGGACTTGCAGAGTGAAAGAAACTGACACTGTCCCTACCTAGAGTTTTCTGTCCCTGGAATAAATGTTTTTTTCAGCACAATATAGCACAAGGACAATTAACTCACTGTCCTTACAGGTCCCTGGAAACAAGGACTTGCAGAGTGAAAGAAAAAAAATACTCTCCCTACCTACAGTTTTCTGTCCCTAGAAAAAAATGTTTTTTTTAATCACAATATAGCAAAAGGACAATTCACTCACTGTCCTTCCAGGTCCCTGGAAACAAGGACTTGCAGAGTGAAAGAAACTGACACTGTCCCTACCTAGAGTTTTCTGTCCCTAGAATAAATGTTTTTTTTAATCACAATATAGCAAAAGGACAATTCACTCACTGTCCTTCCAGGTCCCTGGAAACAAGGACTTGCAGAGTGAAAGAAACTGACACTGTCCCTACCTAGAGTTTTCTGTCCCTAGAATAAATGTTTTTTTTAATCACAATATAGCAAAAGGACAATTCACTCACTGTCCTTCCAGGTCCCTGGAAACAAGGACTTGCAGAGTGAAAGAAACTGACACTGTCCCTACCTAGAGTTTTCTGTCCCTAGAATAAATGTTTTTTTTAATCACAATATAGCAAAAGGACAATTCACTCACTGTCCTTCCAGGTCCCTGGAAACAAGGACTTGCAGAGTGAAAGAAACTGACACTGTCCCTACCTAGAGTTTTCTGTCCCTGGAATAAATGTTTTTTTCAGCACAATATAGCACAAGGACAATTAACTCACTGTCCTTACAGGTCCCTGGAAACAAGGACTTGCAGAGTGAAAGAAAAAAAATACTCTCCCTACCTACAGTTTTCTGTCCCTAGAAAAAAATGTTTTTTTTAATCACAATATAGCAAAAGGACAATTCACTCACTGTCCTTCCAGGTCCCTGGAAACAAGGACTTGCAGAGTGAAAGAAACTGACACTGTCCCTACCTAGAGTTTTCTGTCCCTAGAATAAATGTTTTTTTTAATCACAATATAGCAAAAGGACAATTCACTCACTGTCCTTCCAGGTCCCTGGAAACAAGGACTTGCAGAGTGAAAGAAACTGACACTGTCCCTACCTAGAGTTTTCTGTCCCTAGAATAAATGTTTTTTTTAATCACAATATAGCAAAAGGACAATTCACTCACTGTCCTTCCAGGTCCCTGGAAACAAGGACTTGCAGAGTGAAAGAAACTGACACTGTCCCTACCTAGAGTTTTCTGTCCCTAGAATAAATGTTTTTTTTAATCACAATATAGCAAAAGGACAATTCACTCACTGTCCTTCCAGGTCCCTGGAAACAAGGACTTGCAGAGTGAAAGAAACTGACACTGTCCCTACCTAGAGTTTTCTGTCCCTAGAATAAATGTTTTTTTTAATCACAATATAGCAAAAGGACAATTCACTCACTGTCCTTCCAGGTCCCTGGAAACAAGGACTTGCAGAGTGAAAGAAACTGACACTGTCCCTACCTAGAGTTTTCTGTCCCTAGAATAAATGTTTTTTTTAATCACAATATAGCAAAAGGACAATTCACTCACTGTCCTTCCAGGTCCCTGGAAACAAGGACTTGCAGAGTGAAAGAAACTGACACTGTCCCTACCTAGAGTTTTCTGTCCCTAGAATAAATGTTTTTTTTAATCACAATATAGCAAAAGGACAATTCACTCACTGTCCTTCCAGGTCCCTGGAAACAAGGACTTGCAGAGTGAAAGAAACTGACACTGTCCCTACCTAGAGTTTTCTGTCCCTGGAATAAATGTTTTTTTCAGCACAATATAGCACAAGGACAATTAACTCACTGTCCTTACAGGTCCCTGGAAACAAGGACTTGCAGAGTGAAAGAAAAAAAATACTCTCCCTACCTACAGTTTTCTGTCCCTAGAAAAAAATGTTTTTTTTAATCACAATATAGCAAAAGGACAATTCACTCACTGTCCTTCCAGGTCCCTGGAAACAAGGACTTGCAGAGTGAAAGAAACTGACACTGTCCCTACCTAGAGTTTTCTGTCCCTAGAATAAATGTTTTTTTTAATCACAATATAGCAAAAGGACAATTCACTCACTGTCCTTCCAGGTCCCTGGAAACAAGGACTTGCAGAGTGAAAGAAACTGACACTGTCCCTACCTAGAGTTTTCTGTCCCTAGAATAAATGTTTTTTTTAATCACAATATAGCAAAAGGACAATTCACTCACTGTCCTTCCAGGTCCCTGGAAACAAGGACTTGCAGAGTGAAAGAAACTGACACTGTCCCTACCTAGAGTTTTCTGTCCCTAGAATAAATGTTTTTTTTAATCACAATATAGCAAAAGGACAATTCACTCACTGTCCTTCCAGGTCCCTGGAAACAAGGACTTGCAGAGTGAAAGAAACTGACACTGTCCCTACCTAGAGTTTTCTGTCCCTAGAATAAATGTTTTTTTTAATCACAATATAGCAAAAGGACAATTCACTCACTGTCCTTCCAGGTCCCTGGAAACAAGGACTTGCAGAGTGAAAGAAACTGACACTGTCCCTACCTAGAGTTTTCTGTCCCTAGAATAAATGTTTTTTTTAATCACAATATAGCAAAAGGACAATTCACTCACTGTCCTTCCAGGTCCCTGGAAACAAGGACTTGCAGAGTGAAAGAAACTGACACTGTCCCTACCTAGAGTTTTCTGTCCCTAGAATAAATGTTTTTTTTAATCACAATATAGCAAAAGGACAATTCACTCACTGTCCTTCCAGGTCCCTGGAAACAAGGACTTGCAGAGTGAAAGAAACTGACACTGTCCCTACCTAGAGTTTTCTGTCCCTAGAATAAATGTTTTTTTTTAAGCACACTATAGCAGAAGCACAAAACACACTGACACTCTCCCTACCTATCCTTCTCTTTCCCTAAACTAAAGGAATCCAGGTTAAGCAAGAAAGAAATAACAGTCACTGTCCCTGCCTATGCTACTCTATCCCTGCTCCGGAACACACTACACTAGGCCGCCGTGCTGGCGGCCTTTTATAGTGTGGGGCGTGTACTAAACACCCTCAGCAATAATTGGCCACAGGCATCCTGCCTGTGGCCAATCATTGCTCTCCTCGCTGCCGGCGCTGTGATTGGCCAAGCATGCGGGGTCACAGTGCATGCTTGGCCAATCACAGCGCCTGGATGACACTGCGATGGCGTAGTGCATTGTGGGCCGTTCGCGTCACTCGAATTTGGCGCGAACGGCCCAAATCGTTCGATCTTCGTCGAACGATCGAACAGCCAATGTTCGAGTCGAACGTATGTTCGACTCGAACACGAAGCTCATCCCTACTCTTGCACATGATTGGGTATTCTTTGCGATGTGAAATTTTACCACATTCACTAAACTCTGGGGAAAATTCCCTTGCATGGTGCAACTTCTCTTGCCAAGTGAACAGCCCATTTGCCTTTACTAAATAAACCCCAATATATGTTTTTATACATCAAGATGCCCTGCGTTTAGAGCCCATTCACACAGGGGCGGCACGACTTGTCCCGCGACTGTGCCGGGCGATCTCAAGATGACTTCAAAGGTGACTTCAAACATGACTTCTGTATTAAAGTCAATGGAAGTCGCCCTGAAGTCGTCTTGAAGTAGTAGAGGAACCTTTTTCTAAGTCGAAGCGACTTCAGTCGCTCCGATTAGAACGGTTCCATTGTACAGAATGGGACGCGACTTGTCACGCCTGACGAGTCGCCCCTGTGTGAATGGGGTCTTAAGAGTTAATTTTGTCAACTAAAATATTTGTTGACAAAATGAACACTAGGACGAATAAAAATAAAACAAATTTAGATGCCTAAAATACAACTAAAACTAAAATGGCATTTTAGTCAAAAATCGATGACTAAAACAAAATTGAAATTTGACATCAAAATGAATGCTAGTTATATATCACAATGGCCAAATCTGTGTCAGAAGAGCATGTTTGAAATATAATACCATAAATAATAATATGTTATTACATTTTTTACTTCAGGAGTATACAGTATAATGAGTTTGGAAAGCCTAGAGAAATGCTTAAATAATGCATTACAATTTAACGAAACCCAAAAAAAAAAAAAAAAAAAACACACCTGAATAGGACACCTTTATAAAAATTTAAAATCCAAATTCTGTACATCTCGATTTCCTTTGTATTATATAGAACATTATTTCACCAATTCAAGTTTCTTATAGGCATTCAAGTGGCGGTAAACCCCTACCTAGACCCACTAAAGTGAAAAGCCTCAGGTGATACACAGAGATGAAACAAAGCCTCCTACATAAGTTGTACCTGTTTATCTGCTATTTTCTCTCCTCTTTAGCTTTCTAAACACACAGATCAAAGGCGATTTCTCAGCTCCAGCAGGCAGGAGGCAGGGATCTGGCGCCACACACTGCACAGCATAGAGCAGAGAGCGGAGAGCTGAGTGTAATCTTAGATCTGAGTGGATGGAATGAACACACCCCCTTAACACAGTCTCCTAGTGAAACATGCACAGCTGAGGCTTTCAATCACCTGCTGTGTGTTGGAGGTTGGATGAGTCCATCCATCAGGATTCTGTGGTGTTGGTTTAATCCATGGGTGCTCAACCTGTGGCCCTCCAACTGTTGCAGAACTACAAATCCCATTAGGCATTGTAAGGCAGTCGGATAAACAACCATGACTCCCAAAATGCAGAGGCATAATGGGACTTGTAGTTCTGCAACAGCTGCAGGGCCACATGGTTTAATATGTTAATCTGCACATAGCAGAAGGAAGAGAGAAGACACATTAATCAAACTAGGTGCTTTGGATTGAGGCTACTACACACTATAGACGGATATGCTCTGTTCAATTTTCATCCTAGAGGTTTACAACCACGTTAATGAAAATATACAAGCAGTAAACATCTAGTTCTCTTTTATGATCCTTTTAAAGCAATGACAATGAATTTCTTGCTGATTATGTGCTGTCAGGTTGGAAACACCTGGAGCTACAAGTCCTAATGATAAAATGATAAACAATGGAGCATTTATCTCACAGAATGTGCTTCATGTCTCTGAAGGAGCTGTGCACAGTAAATACACATGGATGACACCACACAGTTATGAAGGGATAATAAATCAACTTACCAAAGATTTCTCCATTTTTGGCATATTCGGTCACTAGGTAAAGCATGTTTTTGGTTTCCATAACCTGATGAATTCATACAAAAATGATTGTCAGTGTTCTGTAAAATTACAAAACAAGTCTTCGGCTCGGTTCACACTGCTGCGCCCCTAAAGTCTTGTGACATGCTTGTGGCTTTCTTGCAACTTTTGTATTGAACATTGCAGTCTACGGCACTCAAGTCACACCAAAGTCGCTGAAACCTTTTTTTTTGTTGCTGCGACTTGAGTCACATAGATTAAAATGGCACTTATTAAAATTAATCAAATTTGACTTATCATGCAACTTTGTGTCGCAAGATAAGTTGCAACAGTGTGAACCGGAGCGAATACTTTATTTATAAAATACAATGATGCAATTCTAGAAAGAAATTATTACAATTTCATTTTTTAAGCTTAGGTCAGTAAAAGGTTCATGTCACTTCGCCTATTCAAAAGAATTTGTGTGCACTTTAAAGCTTATATACTGTCGGTAGACTTGTAAAGTCAGCACCTAAAGTACCAGCACTTGCAGTATTTTCACATGCTCTGCAGAGTACTATGGGAGCCCCTAAGCTGGGTATTACCAGTAAGTCTTTCTTGACCCTACCATGTACATTGCTACTGTTAATAATAATAATAATAATAATCAGGAAGATACAGCAAGAAAATCAATGTAGTACAATAGATGATTGGGAAATTTGGCCCCTATGACATGTTACACAAGTAGGGTTTGGAGAAAGTCGGGTCATCCAACATCGTCCCAGGGGTGAGTTGATTAAATGTAACCACTATAGAAGTGTAAGCAATGTAGTATCTGGCCAGATTACATTGCCTACAATGTCATTATAACAAGGAGAATGGACCAGAGTAAAGGGAATCTCTTTTCTCATGAGACTCCTGGGCATTGTGCATAAATGCAGTACTAATAATTCCACTCCATGGTATTCATAGGAAAGGGGTGGAGTGGATGTAGTGCATAGACAACTCTCATACCCCAGCCCCGGTGTGCAAATTTTATGGTTTCAATTCTTAAGCAAAGCACTTGTAAATGTCTTTGTCCTCCGGCTCCCTTTGCCCTTTTATTGTAAACATACATGGAAACAGCACGTAGCCTTGGCAGCATTGGCAGCAGAGCTTAGGATAGCAAATAAGCGGAGTTCAAGTGTATTTGTGCTTTACCCATGAAGGACAAATTGACAGGTTCACTTTAAAGGCTAACTCCAGACTTTGAATTTGAAAAGAGAAAGAGTAAGCAACTACTTCAGAAATACATCAGTCTTCATCGTTCTGGCTGTCCAGGATTTTCTGTAAACCTCCAAGGGGCTAGTAAGCAAAGAGGCAAAAAGGCAGTTCCCAGGAATAGACTGGGATTTTAACTAAAAGAACAGAGGTGTACTTACAGAACACTCACCTTAGCTCAACATTATCACTCCAGAATTAGAACTCTAGGAACAGGGGTGTATTTACAGAACACTCAACTTAGCCCAACATTACAACTAAGAATTAGAACTTAAAGGGGTTGTAAAGGTTCGTTTTTTATTTTCTAAATAGGTTCCTTTAAGCTAGGGGTCTCAAACTGGCGGCCCTCCAGCTGTTGCAAAACTACAAATCCCATGAGGCATTGCAAGGCTGACAGGCACAAGCATGACTCTCACAGGCAGAGGCATGATGGGACTTGTAGTTTCGCAACAGCTGGAGGGCCACCAGTTTGAGACCCCTGCTTTAAGCTATTGCGTTGTTGGTTCACTTACCTTTTCCTTCGATTTCCCTTCTAAATGTTTTTTTTCCGTGTCTGAATTTCTCACTTCCTGTTTCTCCTCAGTAAACTTCACACCATCATCCGAGTGGTGGTTAGTCAGCCAGAACAGCTTACTGAACAGCTTACAGAGGAGGAACAGGAAGTGAGAAATTCAGACAAAGAAAACAAAGAAAAAAAACATTTAGAAGGGAAATTGAAGGAAAAGGTAAGTGAACCAACAATGCACTAGCTTAAAGGAACCTATTTAGAAAATAAAAAACAAACCTTTACAACCCCTTTAAGGAACAGGGGTGTATTTACAATACACTCAACTTAGGCCAACATTATCACTCAAGAATTATGACTCTAGGAACAGAGGTGTAATTATGGTACATTCACCTTAGTCCAGCATTATACAGTGGATATAAGAAGTCTACACACTGTCAAGGTTTCTGTGATGTAAAAAAATAAAAATGAGACAAAGATAAATCATTTCAGAACTTTTTCCACCTTTAAAGTGACCTATAAACTGTACAACTCAGTTGAAAAACAAACTGAAATCTTTTAGGTGGAGGGAAGTAAAAATAAAAATCTAAAATAGGATTGCATAAGTGTGCACAGCCCTCTTCAGATCACCCCACAGATTTTCAATCGGATTCAGGTCTAGGCCATTCCCAAACTTTAATCCTCTTCTGGTGAAGCCATTCCTTTGTTAATTTGGATGTATGCTTTGGGTCATCGTCGTGCTGAAAGATGAAGTTCCTCTTCATAGTCCGCTTACTAGCAGAAGCCTGAAGGTTTTGTGCCAATATTGACTGGTATTTGGAACTATTCATAATTCCCTCTACCTTGACTAAGGCCTGTGTTCCAGCTGAAGAAAAACAGCCCCGAAGCATATGCTGCCACCACCATGCTTCACGGTGGGTATGGTGTTCTTTTGGTGATGTGCAGTGTTTGCGACAAACTTATCTTTTGTAATTATGGCCAAAAAGTTCAACTTTGGTTTTATCAGACCATAACACATTTTCTCAAATATGAAAAGTTATACTAAAGCGCTAATATGTGAAAAATTGTGAAGAAACAAATGTATAGATGCCCAAATGGTGATAGCTGCAATCAAAAAAGAATCTGTGCTCTCCAACCAATCATAAAATATATATATAATGACCAAGTCACGTGCCGATGACGCAACGCGTAGGGGGAGGAGCCTACTGACTTCAGATGTGTTGTTTGCTAAATTTATTCGGGCTTGGATGTTTTTCTTTGTAAGAAAAGGCTTCCGTCTTGGCACTCTACCCCATAGTCCAGACATATGATGAATATAGGAGATTGTTGTCACATGTACCACACAGCCAGTACTTGCCAGATATTCCTGCAGCTCCTTTAATGTTGCTGTAGGATTTTTGGCAGCCTTCCTGACCAGTTTTCTTCTCGTCTTTTTATCAATTTTGAAGGGATGTCCAGTTCTTGGTAATGTCACTGTTGTGCCATATTTTTTCCACTTCATGATGACTGTCTTCACCGTGTTCCATGGTATATCTATTGGCTTGGAAATTCTTTTGTACCCTTCTCCTGACTTATACCTTTTAACAATGAGATCCCTCTGATGGTCTCTGTGGGCCATGGCTTTTGCTGTAGGATGCGACTAAAAAAATGTCAGGAAAGACCTACTAGAACAGCTGAACTTTATGTGGGGTTAATCAGAGGCACTCTAAATGATGGCAGGTGTGTACTGACTCCTATTTAACATGAGTTTGAACGCAATTGCTTAGTTCTAAACACAGCTTCATCCCCAGTTATAAGAAGGTGTGCACACTTATGCAACCACATTATTTTATCTTTACTTCAAAAAAGATTTCAGTTTGTTGTTAAATTCAGTTGTACAGTTTATAGGTCACATTAAAGATGGAAAAAGTTCTGAAATGATTTATCTTTGTTTGTCTCATTTTTTTACATCACCGAAACCTGACATTTTAACATGGGTGTGTAGACTTTTAATATCCACTGTTCCTCAAGAATTCGAACTCAAGAAACAGGGGTGTATTTATAGAACACTCACCTTAGCCCACCATTATAACTCAAGAATTTGAACACAAGGAACAGAGGTGTATTTATAATACACCGAAATTAGCCCACCATTATAACTCAAGGAAAGCAGAATAACTTGCATAACTTGCAAACATAAAGTAGCAGGTTTGTCTAAGAATGTTGCTGCGAGTAGGTTTAGGAGTTGGTTTTAAAAGCTGAACTTCTACTTTAACATTTTGCTATAAACTTTGTGACCTCCTATTCCTGGACCCTTTTAAAAAAAAAAAAAAAATTCAGAACTTAACATGGTCATATTTTGTGAAAACATTAAATATATCACTAAGCATATGGGCAGCACAGTGGCAAAGTGGTTAGCACTTCTGCCTAGCAGTACTAGGGTCGTCGATTGGAATCTCAACCACGGCACTACCTGCCTGGAGTTTGCATATTCTCCCTGTACCTACGTGGGTTTCTTCTGGGTACTCCAGTTTCCTCCCACACTCCAGAGACATGCTGATAGGCTAATTGGCCCTTGTCTAAATTGCCGCTGGTATTTGTTTGTTTGAATGTGAGCTAGGGACCTTAGATTGTGAGCTCCTTAAGGGCAGGGACTGGTGTCCCTGCCCTCACCAGGGACTGGTGTGCAATATATATATATAGGCAAAAGTGCTGCATAAATTGATGGCGCTATACAAGAACCTGTAATAAAAAATAAAAAAATATTGCAATCGGAGAGCAATACCATGGAAGTGGATACCATCTCTCATTTACTTTCAGCTCATGTATAAATATATGCAACTGTCACTTAATCTCTATGACTAATGTGTGTCAGATATATGCGTGTTCATTCTTTCCCGTGTCTTAAAGGTCTTGTCCCTAAAAAACCTCTGCGTCCTGGATAAAGAACATTTCATCATCCGTAAATAGTGTGCAAAATAATGTGTGCTGGCTTGGAAAATAGAACAGTGGTCACAAAAAGATATCCATAACCACACAAAGAATCCTGGAATCCGTGGCAAGTGACTATTACCTTTTGTACCACCTCCCCCTCCCGTTAGATGGTAAGCTCCACAAGCAGGTCCCTTCTACTCCTTCTGTATGGAACCGTGTTGTAATTAGACTGTCCCCCCTTATATTGTAAAGTGCTGCATAAACTATTGGCACAATATAAATCCTGAATTATAATATTACATCTGAACTGTCATTGTTTTTCATTCTGGTCTAATACAGGTCAATGGACTTACCTGGTAAAGCTTGATAATATGAGGATGATCCAGCATCTTCATGATTTCTACTTCCCGGTAGATTTTCTCCAAATTTACAGCGTCTAGCTGAGACTTGTCAATAATCTTTATTGCCACCTGCAGATGGAAGATAAAACTATTTTAGGGATGTAATCAGGTTCAGGATTAAAATAAGGCACACAGTGATTGTAGCTGTATTAGTGCACTTGTAAGATATGTGATATAATACTCTCCATAAAAAGGAGCTCTTAAAGCTGAACTCCAGGCAAACACCTAAATGCACCATGAAGATACAAATATGAAAGTTGCTTTAGGTGTCAAATATACAGCCAGTCCTTATTTATATAGCCCCTGCCAGACAAGACCACTAACTCAATTAGTGCAACTCTGTGCTCAATTATAGTGCAGCATTATAACGGAGAACAGAGTTGCACTAATTTGAGTTAGTGGTGTCATATTTTTTATGTGGTTTACTACAGAGAGTCTAGCTTGTGTATATATGTGTAAAAAACACAAAAGCACGTTTTTTAGCGCAGCACTTTTTTATATTACTTTTAACCACCTCCCACTGCACATATACGGCCGGTTGGGCGCTTCCTCCTGAGTGGATGTTCAGAAACGTCCCTCAGAAGGAGGGGGAGCATGCGCAGCGGCACGATCCCGATGCGCTCGTGTCACCCGGACACGGCGCATTTCCGATTAGCAGGAGGGCTCTGTGATTGGCTGTCCTGATCACACGACGGCTGTGTGCAATCACAGCCGTCATGTGAAGTAAATGGAGAGCCGGTTGCTAGGCGATCGGCTCTCATCTCCTCACACGGAAGTTGTCAGTGAGGAGAGGAGAGCTGATCGCTGCAGCCGGCCGGTGATCAGTGTGTATGAGCTGTTCTTTACAGCTTTTTACACACTGATCACCGGCCCAGTGTCCACACACATGTCCCCACACAGTAAAACACCTATCCCCCACATATGCAACAGTAAAATCATATGTCCCAATGATCTTCTGCACACATATGTCCCAATGATCTTCTGCACACATATGTCCCAATGATCTTCTGCACACATATGCCCCAATGATCATCTGCACACATATGTCCCAATGATCTTCTGCACACATATGTCCCAAGGATCATCTGCACACATATGTCCCAAGGATCATCTGCACACATATGTCCCAAGGATCATCTGCACACATATGTCCCAAGGATCATCTGCACACATATGTCCCAAGGATCATCTGCACACATATGTCCCAAGGATCATCTGCACACATATGTCCCAAGGATCATCTGCACACATATGTCCCAAGGATCATCTGCACACATATGTCCCATGATCTTCTGCACACATATGTCCCAATGATCTTCTGCACACATATGTCCCAATGATCATCTGCATACATATGTCCGTGATCACTCAAACCAATTACTATACACTTAACAGGATTTTTTTTTTACCAAAGACATGTAGCAGAATACATTTTGGGTTAACTTTATGACAAAATTCGATTTTACTAGATTTCTTATAAAATAGAAAAAATAAAATAGTTTTTTTTTCCAAATTTCCGCTCTTTTTCGCTTATATAAAAAAAAAAAAAAATTGAGTCGTTAATAAATACCACCAAATGTAAGTTCTATTTGTGTGAACAAAATGATACAAATTTCATTTGGGTACAGCGCTGCATGACCCCGCAATTGTCATTGATAGTGCGAGAGCGCTGAAAGCTGAAAATTGGCCTGGGAAGGAAGGGGGTGAAAGAGCCCAGTTTTGAAGTGGTTAAACATGTTATACTTACCTGCTCTGTTGCAGTGGATTTGCCAGAGCAGCATAGATCCTCCTCTTCTCAGGTCCCTCTTCTGTGCTCTTGCCCCCTCCCTCCTGTTCAGTGCCCCTACAGCAAGCGGCTTGCTATGGGGGCAGCCAAGCTGAGCTGCAGCTCCGTGTGTCCATTCAGATACAGAGCTGTGGTTCATCTCCACCCCCTCTCTCTCCCGATTGGCTAACTAACTTTAATTGTCAGCAGCAGGAGCCAATAGTGCCGCTGCTGTGTCTTAGCCAATCAGGGAGTCTCGGACGGCCGAGACACTCGTGGACATTGCTGGACAGAGATGGGGCTCCGGTAAGTATTAGTGGGGCTGCTGCACACAGAAGGCGTTTTATCTTCATGCATAGAATGCATGAAGATAAAAAAACATTCTGACTTTACAACCACTTTAACAAATCATGCATTCCTAGTAACTGCATTTAAAAATACAATAATTTTTTATGAATACATAACTTCATTGACTTTTTTTTTAAACCTGGAGTTCAGTTTTAAAGTTGAACCCTAGGATGATAAGACACAAATTAACACAGCTGTGTAGATATTAATAGATCGTTAAATCCAGAAAGATGAGCCAATTTCTGCGCTGCTTCTCAGTCCATTGTCCAGTCACAGGCTGGGGTGGGTGCAGGACAGCCCTGAATCAAAGGAAGTGGGTTGAATGATGTTTCCAAAGAGACTGGGGACTTCTAGTGGCAGAAAAGGGTACTGTAGGGAAATCTCTGGATATAATCTGATTATTGCAGCAATAGCTGTTTATTTTATCTTTTAAGGAGCTATTCATTTTTAGCTTGTTATTTTTGTTTGAAGTTCTGCAAGCTTTAACAATGATTTTAATATTTCCACATAATAATCTCAGGATTTGTACTTTTCAGGGACAGTCCCTGTATTTAATGCTTTTTCCCCCAGAATCAGTGGCGGTGCGTCCATAGTGCCTTCCCCTCTCTCTCCTGCACACATCAATCAATACATACATACATGCATGTATGTATGTATTGTCGCCGCTGCCGCCCACTATTCAGATTGCCGGCCCCCTGGTGAGCGCCGGCCATCTGAATTACAGCGGTGGCTGGCAGTGGGTGTGTTTTGGAAGTGCCCATTAGAGCCAGTGGCTCTGATAGGCTTTCCGATTACAGCCTGTGGGCTGTAATCGGCTTCCAAATAGTTAACCATAGGGAGCACAGCCACACGCCTCTCAGCCAATCAAGTTCACCGGGTCTGGTTACCGGTAACCTAATTGGCTGAAGCGACATTGAGGGTGGGAGAAGACATCGAGGGAGCGGTCTGGAGGAGGATGGCTGACCCAAGAAAGGTAAGTGCCGGGTGGGGGCGGCAAACTGACGTTTTTTGTGGGGGGCAAACTGGCGGTTTTTGAGGGGGCAAACTGGCGGCAATTGATGGCATGGCACAGTGGCGACAATTGATGGCATGGCACAGTGGCGACAATTGATGGCATGGCACAGTGGCGACAATTGATGGGCACAGTGGCGACAATTGATGGGCACAGTAGCTGCGTTTGATGGGCACAGTGAGGCTGCAATTGATGTTTTTTTTTTTTTCGTTTGTTTGCGCCCCCCCCAAAAAAAATTTGAGCACCAGCCGCCACTGCCCAGAATCTAAGTCCCATGGCTAAGGCCATAATCTGAAGAGGGGATTCCAAATGGACTCTTTGGAAAAAGGGGAGACATACGGTAACTTCATAAGAGGAGCAGTGTTGTGGATGACGAGATAGACACACCAGAAGATAAATTCTTAATTTCTAAATTCCCTACTTAAAAGTAGCATTGCGCCTTATAAAACATGCCCTTGACCACTTCTTAGGAGTCTTTACGATTAATTGGAAAGACTATTTCAGGTACAGATAGAAACTTATTGTAGAAAGGTGCAAAACTGTTCCAGCTGTCTGTCCAAATTTCACGCAGAGCGAGTTGTAAATGGACCAAATACTGTAGACAAATCCTTTGCCAAGCCTGATTTGCGTTAGATATGCCCCCAATTCTGCCAGGATATATGTTTTTCTTCCCGTCTGTGGGATTATTTGTTTGTCTGTTTCTTTAGGGTGGCAATGACTTGGAATCTTGTGAATATATTTGTCTGGTCATGGGATTGGGAGATATCCCTCCATAAGAAAGTTCCCTTTGTGTGATATATAATAACAGAAGTCAATCTTTCCGATCAATAACGTGTATGAATGCAGAAGCCAAGAATGGTTCTCGCCCAAGGATCTGTAGCTCTATAAGCTGATCCTGTGATTTTTTTTTGTATGCTGTAAACATTTGCAAGGAGAACTGGAGGCAAACACACAAGTAACGCAATACGTTTTTAACATCAGTTTTTGGTACACAAAAATCCCTTGGCTCATCTTCTACCTGAACACTTCTAATACATCATGGTTAATAACATCCTCTGTAGCACTGCACAGAAGACATCTCTTTAAAGTCCAAGGCCAACTAAAAGCTTTCAATATTAGAACTTTTGCAGCGTACACACGATCAGAATTTCCGACAACAAAACCGTGGGGGGTTTTTTCGACGGATGTTGGCTCAAACTCGTCTTGCCTACACACGGTCGCACAAATGTTGCTTGACAATTCCGATGGTCAAGAACGCAGAGACGTACAACACTACGACGAGTCGAGAAAAATGTAGTACAATGATTCCAAGTATGTGTCGAATTGATTCCGATGCACTTTTGTGCATCGGAAATGGCTACACACGGTCGGAATTTCTGACAAGAACTTTTGTTGTCGGAAAAATTGAGAACCAGTTCTCAATCATTTGTTGTCGGAAATTCCGACAGCAAATGTCCGATGGAGCCTACACACGGTCGGTAATATCCGACCCAAAAGCTCACATCAAACATTTGTTGTCAGAAATTCCGATCGTGTGTACGCGGCATAACAGTTTTTTTTTTAACCCTATTTGTCCTGTTCATCACGGAAAGTAAATCCCACAATTTAGGTTGTCACAAGTACAGGGGAAATCTTTTTAAATCTTCAGTTTATTACAGTATAACCTGATGGTCTTTGTTATGGCACTCTGTTATGGAATGACAACTGTCTCCCAACTGCTCCTGCGTTGTCACCCTGTCACATTCACCCTTGATAAAGTCTCCACTTCTTTTGCACATGCTCAGAAACACGTTGCATTCTCAGCCTGTGACAACGCCACGCAGACGGTGCATTCGTCAGAGTTTCGAGCCCACTCGATCGCTATTAGTAGGCTGACATCAGCTGGCTCCCTTTCTCCCTACACCGGATTGTGGCGTACCCTCGATCAGGATTCCACACTGATGAGCCCTCATTGCAGGAGCAGTTCTTGCTAGCGGCTGTGTACCGGGTCATCTCCAGCTTCCACCATCACGCAGTGGCGATCTATCGGGATCCATACCTATGAGCTTTATAACCGCTGATTACATGCAAGTTGCTCTAATCCTGAGTTATTAAACTTCATCCAAGTCTGTACTTAGAGGTTCTTTCTTTGTTTTTTGTTCTCAGTTACAGAGTTTGCTTCACCTCTTGAAGGAAAGTTAGTCCAGGTGTATGGACTGTATTTAATTCCTTATGGTTTCCCTAAACCACGGACAATTTAACACTGAAATTTACTTTTTATTACAGCCCCTTTGTATTCAATATTTACCCTACCTCATTTACCATTTAGACCCCTTTCACACTAGTGGACCGTATGTCCGCTTTTTCATCCACCCGTTTACGAATGAAAAAGGGACATACATTGGTCCCTATGAGATCGCGGGTGTCAGCGGATGAACATCCGCTGACACCCGATCTCCTCCGTGTCCGCAATCCCCCGATTTTGCAGACGGAGGAAAATCCTATTTTTCTATCTGTCTGCAGAGCGGATCGGATGAACACGGACAAACGGTCCGTGTTCATCCAATCCCCACATAGGGGAGAGCGGAGATCTGACAGGGCGGTCCCTGCACAGCGGAGCGATCCCCACTGAGCAAGCGGAGGTTCACGGGGCGGATCCTCGCGGATCCGTCCCGTGTGAAAGGGGCCTTATACTTATTGTTTTTTGAAGGTATTAATCCCATGTGCCTATATTCCTTTTGTTTTTGTATTTGCATGCAGACCACCCTATGCAAGGACAACAGGTGATGAAGTTAGGGGCACACTGGATTTCTTGCAGATCAGCAGGTAGTTTTTCTTGCAGCATTTTTAAATGTACCATGCAAAATTTGCATTTATTGCACAGATGTACTGAATAATTTATTTTTTTGCCCAGACATCCATTTGCAATAATACTTCAAAATGCACGCTGACAGAAATCTCACTATACCTTCCTCTAAAATGCTCCTTTGTGACGGCCCTAGAAGGAAACTGCTTCTGGATAATTTCTGCACGGTTGTGTGGCCGTTTTAGTTCTAAATTACTCATAGCGGAATTTCACATTAAATGTTAAAAATTCAAAACTTTTCTCAAGGCAGACAGAAATAAAATTGAGATCTCGCCTCAATCCAAGCAGTTTCTCCTCTAAAGTGTACAGTAGATGACATCAGGCTTTGCAGGTCATCCATTGCTGGAGGAGCACAAACCACATTCATGTGTTCCAGGCAGTTCCATGAAACACATATACAAACCCGCCTACGTCACACACAATACATTTTCTAAGAAATGGTTGCCATCTCAATGACCTATATGAAGCAAGGCAATCCTAATCCACGCTCAATCATCAAACCTCGCATACCCTTGATAACTAATCAAAAAAACAAATACCGTATATACTCGAGTATAAGCAGAGTTTTTCAGCACATTTTTTGTGTGCTGAAAATGCCCCCTCGGCTTATACTCGAGTCACCTTTTTGCACCTGATCTCCCGGACTTTGGGGACCCGTTACTGGCCGGCCGTAGGTCCCCTGGACCCCAAACTTGGCACACATCTAGCCCACTCTTCCCCTTTAGGTGTGCAAAGTTTGTTGTCCGAGGGACCTACAGCCGGGGAGCACCGATTTTTCAAACCCGGGCACCCCTTCCATAGACTCCCATGTTAAACGGCAATTTATCTAGTGATTTTGGGGATCCGGTACAGGCCATGTTAAACGTCAGTCTAGTCATGGGCACAGTGAGGCATGGACACAGTAAGGCAAAGTGAGGCACAGTGAGGGATGGGCACAGTGAGGCATGGACACAGTAAGGCAAAGTGAGGCACAGTGAGGCATGGGCACAGTGAGGCATGGGCACAGTGAGGCATGGGCACAGTGAGGCATGGGCACAGTGAGGCATGGACACAGTGAGGCATGGACACAGTGAGGCATGGACACAGTGAGGCATGGACACAGTGAGGCAAAGTGAGGCATGCAGATGGACACCCTAGGCTTATACTCAAGTCGATAAGTTTTCCCAGTTTTTTGTGGTAAAATTAGGTGCCTCGGCTTATATTCGGGTCGGCTTATACTCGAGTATATACGGTATAAAAAAAAATGTAGTTATTACATTAATTTGTACCTTTTATACCTGCCTGAAGTTCAGCTTTAAGAGAAACACAAAATAAACCTGTACATATACATTAAGAGAAAAAGGCATAGCTGAAGTTGCTGTCATGCAGCAAGAATAAAAGTTTAAAAATAGTTGATAAGCCATTGTTGGCTTTAGATATACTGTATTGTATATTAACTACTTTGCTTCCAGAGCAATTTTTTTAATGTTTCACACACGGTAAAACCTGACTTCATGCTATTACTTAATATCCCCAAATTCTACTGTATATTTTCTGAAATCAGAGGATATGTAGAATAAAATGGTGCCATTTGCAATTTTTTATGTTGCATGTTATTTGTACAAATGTTTATAAAATGCATAATAACTCTTAAAATAAATAAATTTAATAAATTAGGGGAAAAACAAAAGACAAATTTTCATATTCTTGTAAAATACATCCGATGGGGTTGCACTAAGTAAAAAGATGCCAAATATGTCAAGCCGTAAAACTGTTGTGACTTTCAATGACGTTTATAAAACGTTCCATGGATGGCGAGTGGGTAAACCAGACCGCTGCAAGTTCTGGTAGCAGATAAAAGTTTCTGCAATACCCCAATTTTCACAAAGGATGGTGGCTGCAGATACAAACTGTGGAAATTGAAAAAACTGGGTAAGAACAGAATTACGACAGGAAGACAGATTTTCTTTGTAGATTAAAAAGGGTTATGTCGAGGTGATTGTAGCTGTAGATTGTAGATGATTAGTATTAGTACTACTTGGACCTTAGAAGAAGGGAGTAAAAAGCAAAAGCTTTTCCTGATTTTTTTTTATTAGCACTTAGATTGAAAATTATCATGGACAGTATTTTTTATTTTATTTATTAAAATGGTTAGGAACGAATATATGTGGCCTCTGGAGTGGAGGAACACTGCAGGAATTTCTATCCATGTAAAACCTCTGTTCTATAACACATACTGTACAAACACATGTAAGCCGAAGATAACTCTATCTTGTACTTGGCACACACTGTGTATAGAGAGCTATATTATATCCAATACTCTACTGTCTTGACAGCTAGCAGTGCAATCATCCATCTATCCTGACTTTCACATCAGGTCCTGCTATAGCTGAAGTGACATCTGAATTTAGGTTCGGCTCGTACAGACTGTCTCTACCAATCACTAGATACAGAAACATACAGCAGCCCGATTTATACTCCTCTATGTCAATCAATAATTATTTCACTGATGTCTCTAAAATACTGTGGCATTTACTTTAAAGCACTAGTAAAGCAAATATACGTGTCGCTTTAATATGAAGGGGCTAGGGATATCATTCACAAAAAAATTCAATAAAAAAAGACCCTTAAGAAAAAATAGATTAGAATAAATAAAAAATATATATATATTTATATATATATTATATATATATATATAAAAAAAATATTTCTAATCTATTTTTTCTTAGGGTTTTTGTTTTTTGTTATATACATTATATATACAGTATCTCACAAATGTTAGTACACAAATTTTTGTAAATATTTTATTATATCTTTTCATGTGACAACACTGAAGAAATGACACTTTGCTACAATGTAAAGTAGTGAGTGTACAGCTTGTATAACAGGGTAAATTTGCTGTCCCCTCAAAATAACACAACACACAGCCATTAATGTCTAAACCGCTGGCAACAAAAGTGAGTACACCCCCTAAGTGAAAATGTCCAAATTGGGCCCAATTAGCCATTTTCCCTCCCTGGTGTCATGTGCCTCCTTAGTGTTACAATGTCTCAGGTGTGAATGGGGAGCAGGGGTGTTAGATTTGGTGTTATTGCTCTCACTCTCTCATACTGGTCACTGGAAGCTCAACATGGCACCTTATGGCAAAGAACTCTCTAAGGATCTGAAAAAAAAAAAAAAAAAAATAAAATGTTGCTTTACGTAAAGATGGCCCAGGCTATAAGAAGATTGCCAAGACCCTAAAACTGAGCTGCAGCACGGTGGCCAAGACCATACAGCGGTTTACCAGGACAGGTTCCACTCAGAACAGGCCTCGACATGGTCGACCAAAGAAGTTGAGTGCACGTGCTCAGCGTAATTTCTAGAGGTTGTCTTTGGGAAATAGACATATGAGTGCTGCCAGCATTGCTGCAGAGGATGAAGGGGTGGGGGGTCAGCCTGTCAGTGCTCAGAACATACGCTGCACACTGCATCAAATTGATCGGCATGACTTGTCTCAGAAGGAAGCCTCTTCTAAAGATAATGCACAAGAAAGCCCGCAAACAGTTTGCTGAAGACAAGTAGACTAAGGACATGGTTTACTGGAACCATGTTCTGTGGTCTGATGAGACCAAGATAAACGTATTTGGTTCAGATGGTGTCAAGCGTGTGTGGCGGCAACCCGTGAGGAGTACAAAGACAAGTGTGTCTTGCCTACAGACAAGCATGGTGGGGGGAGTGTCATTGTCTGGGGCTGCATAAGTGCTGCCGGCACTGGGGAGCTACAGTTCATTGGGGGAACAATGAATGCCAACATGTACTGTGACATACTAAAGCAGAGCATGATCCCCTCCTATCTGAGATTGGGCCTCAGGGCAGTATTCCAACATAACGACCCCAAACACACCTCCAAGACGACCACTGCCTTGCTAAAGAAGCTGAAGGTAAAAGGTGATGGACTGGTCAAGCATGTCTCCAGACCTAAACCCTATTGAACATCTCTGGGGCATCCTCAAACGGAAGATGGAGGAGTGCAAGGTCTCCAACATCCACCAGCTCCGTGATGTTGTCATGGAGGAGTGGAAGAGGACTCCAGTGGCAACCTGTGAAGCTCTGGTGAACTCCATGCCTAAGAGGGTTAAGGCAGTACTGGAAAATAATGGTGGCCACACAAAATATTGACACTTGGGGCCCAATTTGGACATTTTTACTTAGGGGTGTAGTCACTTTTGTTGCCAGCGGTTTAGACATTAATGGCTGTGTGTTGTTATTTTGAGGGGACAGCAAATTTACTGTTATACAAGCTGTACACTCACGATTTTACATTGTAGCAAAGTGTCATCTCTTCAGTGTTGTCACAGAAAAAGATAGAATAAAATATTTACAAAAATGTGAGGGGTGTACTCACTTTTGAGAGATACTGTACACAAATGTAATATATCATTTATAAATTTTCATGGATTTATTTTTTTCCAGCAAACAACCTGCAGTTGAAATTACTTTGTTCTGACACTTGTTCTACATCAAAAGGACTCGGTAATTGTGGGAAAACTTTGCTAGTGGTTGAACGAGAACTTAAGTTATGCTTACCAGTACAATCCTAGTCCCCACTCCCCCCCTTGAAGTGGGATTCAATAAGTCCCTAAAGTAGGACGCCATCTACGGCCTTTATTTTTGGTTTGTAAAACATGTTTGTGTGTCTGTGGGTGGAGGGCAAACACCTTTGTACGATTTTTGCTACTGCTCTGCATCCTAGTAATAGAGATCTTCCCCAACTTCTTGTCCTTGGTCAATGGTACAGAAAGTGAAAACCTAGTAAAGGAAAGCCTATCCTAATTGGGATATAGAGAGCAAAAAAAGTATTTTTAGTACAGCCGGGGAGGGTCAGACCCTCTATTAGATTTTTACTGCTTTCTCTATTTTTGTATTACCATGAAATTCCCCAAGTACCAATACGAAGATCAACTAAATTAAGTGTTTTTCGGGGATTTAACAAAAAACATGCTAAAGATAATAATAATTAAAAAAAAGTTATACTTACTTTCTCTGTACAACAATATTGCACACAGAAATGTCCCTTACTCCCTCTTCTGGCAGTCTCCGTCGGCGCTGTCTGCTCCTCCCGCTTTTGGGTGCCTCTCTTAGCAAGCCAGGTGCCAAGGAGGAAACTGTGCATGCGTGATACTAAGCAGGGCTGTGTGTATCCATAGCCACACTTAGGGCCTGTAAGCCACACTCCGCTCCCTCCTCACAGGAGTGTGACTGAATGCAGCAGGAGCCTATGGCCCCTCTCCCCTCAGTTTGTCCTGTGGCAGCAGGAAGTGAGCTGAGCGGTGCTGGAGCCGAGACAGCCCTGGTGTGGTGACATAGAGCCAGGTAAGTGTTTGGGGATGGGAGTTAGGACAGGTAGGCGTTTTTTTTATCTTAAAGAGGTTGTAAAGTCAAGTAACACCATTTAAAGAATTGCATAGCTAAACATGAGCATCTAACAGATCCATCTTCGTAATTGTAAAACAATTTGCCTTGATCTGCTTTATCAGCTTTAAAACTGCAGGTCACGTGATCACTTAATTTCTGAGCGATTCACGGACCTGTAGATGGGCGTATCTATATCACGGCTTCACGTCATAGCAGGAAGTGACTCTTGCCGCCGGGCATCTGCGTTTCCATGGAGATGAAATGCAATCCTTGACCCTGCCGGCATTACGCCACTTCCCCTTTCCGTAGTCGAGCTCTGAGAGTTCAATCACGGTAGGAGGGATGAGGGATGGGCAGGGGGCTTGGCTTTATACTGACCACGGAAAATGCAGGCACGCTATGCGCTTGCATAGAGTGCCTGTATCTCCGAACAGGGTGACGGACAAAGTAAACTGACCACCCTAGTATGGATCGGTTTCCATTTCTAACGTGGTCAGTTCAATACTAGGAAGAGGAAAACTGGCATAATCAACCAGGTAATACAGAAGCACTCTAAAGATAGATGTGCTAAAAAGCATATAAGCTTACATTAAAAGGAACAGATATAGGAATTTTTATTTTTGGGGTTACAAACACTTTAAAGTAGATCTATAGGCAAATCTCCCCCCCCCATTTTGGATTTTGGATAGAGTAAGGGAGGGTTATAACCCCCGTTGGTTTCGTTTTTGCTATCTGTGCTCCATTGACGAGATTAAAGTGAAGTTCCACCATGAAATTATTTTTTTCAAAAAATACTAAAAAACATAGAATTTTTTTTTTTTTTTTTAACTTACCAGAAATAGCGGTTGCTATGCGGAAGTCCCTAATCTGCCTCTTCATCGTCCGTGGCTGGTCTTCTTCCTCATCCTACTCGCGGTGTCTTCTTGTGAATGGGGCGTGCTGCCTTCTGGGAACTGTGTGTATCCCAGAGAGCAGCCAGCCCATTTACAAAGCACCGCAGTAGGAAACTGTGTCCCTTACTGAGGATGGCGGCGCCGGGAGCTGCCAGGATCGAAGGATCGGCCTCGGGGGGGCTGACATCGCGGGCGAGTAGGACAGGTAAGTGTCCTTATTAAAAGTCAGCAGCTACAGTGTTTGTAGCTGCTGACTTAAAAAATAAATAAAAAATTGCGGGTAGAATCCCCCCTTTAACCTTCTCCTTCCTGTCCCATAGCCAAAACAGGAAGTGGAAGGAAAGCCTGCAAATTAAGGAAATCCCTTGGGAACCCCCAGGCCATCAGAACTAGTGCTCTCATTGGAAGATTTTCCCTGTACCACTTTTATGGGGGCAACCCGAAGTTTGGGATTTTCTTTTACTTTCAACAATAATAATAAACAGGACAAATACAGTAGAGAGGTGAATCTCCAGAATGGGGGCACAGACAGCAATAAAAAAACTGACAGGCGTCCTAATCCCTCTCCACTCCAAAACTGAAATCCAAAACTAAAGAAAAGCTATATTTTAATGCACAACACACATTATGACAAAGTTTAGCCTTTAGAACCACTTTAAAGCAGAACTTCAGCCCAAAGTAACTAGATAAAAATAAATAGCTCATTAAAAAGATAAAACAAAAACCAGCCTTTCCTGTAAATCCAGCTTCAATTGAGAGATTGTGCCTGCAGTACTCTTTTCTAACACTAAATGTCCTCAGTCCGATGGCCAGAATCATGGAACACACTTCCTCTGAGGCCAGGTCATACAGTATCCACCCCAGCCTGTGACTGGACAATGATAGAAGATGCACATGTCACTCTACTCTCTCCTCCTCACAGCATGCTCCTAGTCTGCACACAAACTGACTGGCTGCTTGTGCTGCTTTTTCCTCTCACACTCCTGCTCTGCTGTACAAGGACTGCAAATACCTGATACCAGGTCAAATTCGGGTACTTGCACTGCCTGCAATTTAAAAATACATTTACAACAGAGCTGAATCAATGTCTTTTACATCCGCATAGAATTCAGCTTTAAATAGACAAGAATGGAATTCCAGTGACTGTTACATTAGATCAGTGGCTTTCCTGGAAGTAGGAAGCCCATGCCAGTAATTGGCAGCATGTTGCCTAAATATATGTCCCGCGTTGCAGAAATGAAGTCTGTTTTCTCCAGTACATAAATGTTCTGGCACTGCGCTCACAGCTAGGACGGGTCCCAATGGTTTTCTTCCCAGTCTGGAGCTAAGCCGGCCCCGCAGTCATCACATTCCAGCACTCTTCTGCCGCTTCCAAAACGAGAGGAGCAGGCGGCCAAGAGCAGGAGGAGAGGCCTTGTGGTTAAATAATGAGGGTTAATAAACGAGAATAAAAACAAACAACATGGCTTTGTTAGGACTCGCTTGGGCTTCTTTATGTTGGTTTTGTTATGTTCACGTGATGACACCGCTATACTCCTAATGACCTCAGGAACACTTACTGTGCAATAGTGAGTAAGCAACACATAAGGATCAGGGGCTCCATGTACACTGGACGCTAAAAAAAGCTATAATAAACGCCAGTAGCTTTGCAGGGAGCCTTTCAACGGTTTTTAGCTTTTTTGTAATCGCGTGTATTAGCGTTTTTCGGTGTTGCGTTTTTTAGCTTTTTTTTTTCAATGGTTAAAAAAATGCTAAAAAACGCTGGCGAGCTGCGTTTTTGAGCGTTTATTAGCGGTTTTCAGCGTTTTGCGTTTTTTCCCGCTGAAAAACGGCACTTTGAACGCAAATTTCTTGCGTTCAGAAAAAAGCCCATTAACTCCACTGCTCATTAACACTAAAAAACAACCATGTGTGCATGAACACATAGGATAACAGAGTGCAGTTATTGGGCTTTTTAAAAAAACCGCCAATAAACTGCAGTTTATCAGCTTCAGTGTACATGGAGCCTAAAAGCGGAACTATAAAATGTAAGAAGGCAGGCTCTTTATTGTAGAAAAGACATGCTACATCTCTTCTGCAACAAAGCAAACTTACCTGCAAGTTTGTTATCTCCTCTAGAATGCACTTGCACCATTGAGTGAATATTCTCGCCACACTTTGGTGTCAGAATTAATTAACTCAGTGTGCATGCGCAGGAGTTATGTCATTCCCTGAGGGCCAATCAAGACTGCCAAAGACCCAAGGAGAAGAGAACGGTGCTGGGGAGGGAGTAAAGAGGGTGAGTATTTGCAGAATTTAGTTCTGCTTTAAAGCAGCATTAAACCCTTAGGCCCTTTTTACACTTGTGCAACTTCAAAGTCGCGCGATTTTGCAGCGATTCGTGGCCGCGATTTTGCCGCAATTTCAAGGAATCAAAATCGGACCAAAGTAGTGCAGGGACTACTTTGAAGTCGGAACGACTTCGGCATTAAAAAGCAACAGTTGACGTGTTTCGGCGTGGCCAGGTGACGTGGCAAGTGGACAATACACAACTTATGGCAGGTGACGTGGCATGTGACTTGGCCAGGTGACGTGGCAAGTGGACAATCCACAACTTGTGGCAGGTGATGTGGCAGGTGATGTGGCAAGTGGACAATACACAACTTATGGCATGTGACTTGGCCAGGTGACGTGGCATGTGACTTGGCCAGGTGACGTGGCAAGTGGACAATCCACAACTTGTGGCAGGTGATGTGGCAAGTGGACAATCCACAACTTGTGGCAGGTGATGTGGCAAGTGGACAATCCACAACTTGTGGCAGGTGATGTGGCAAGTGGACAATACACAACTTATGGCAGGTGACGTGGCAAGTGGACAATCCACAAATTGTGGCAGGTGACGTGGCAAGTGGACAATTCACAACTTGTGCCAGGTGACGTGGCAAGTGGACAATCCACAGCTGATGATGTGGCAAGTGACACGCTAAATACAACTACACTGCTGCTCTCTCAGCTGCTGCTACTGACTCTGGCCTCACAAAATGGCTGAATGGTTAAATAATAATGTTTTTTAGGGAGGGTCTTATGATGTTTTTTTAACTAAACGCTTAGACGTAAAACGCCGCTATACGCGGCTGCAATCGCGGCAAAATGGGCACTTCTAAACGCGGGTTTCAGCCTTTAAAAATGTGTGTTCAGCAGAGTTTGCACCGGCGTCTGGTGTGCATGGGGCCTAAACTACAAAAAGGAAAGAAACTTGCCTTTAGTTACATTATGTGTATTTGTTGTGTTTAGTTTTGTCAATTGCTTGTGCTAGTTTGTACTTTACCTCAGATGTCACTTCAATGTATTATGTGCATTATTGTGCATTGGGATAAAGGGTGGTCTAAACCCACATTATATCAAGATGCATAGTGTAAATGCGCCGTACTGTTCACACTCCAGGAATCATCTTTATTAGGTAAGAATAGAAAATGACAGGATGCGGTGGGGGCTTCACCGACCCACACTTGTCTGAAACTTTCAGTGACATAAAAAGAAACAAAAGAAAAAAAAAAAAAAACGATGGAATACTAAACTTTGAATTCCAGTTGTGAAATGCTAACAAGTCAGTGTTGGGAAAATGATGACTTCCTGTGACCTCAGTAGGTTAAAGACGAGAGTTGAAATAGAAGCCCAAAGAGGGAACAAACATTTCATCATCTCTGGCAGGTTTTCAATACAGCGGACAACATATGTCGACCTTTTCTGGAGCTTCATCATTTCACAATAAAAAAAAGAAAACCAAAATAACAAAAGGCCATTATTAATTCTTATGAAGAGGTACATTTGTTTAGAATTCTATATTAATGAAAGGAAGCAAACAGGGAGTTACCAAAAATATAGATTTGATAAGGCAGATCATTCATCGGATGTATAAAAGGCAAACATCCTTCTTCCATTAAAGCGGACACATAAAAAAAAAAAAGCTTGCTTTAGACTTCATCTGCTGGACCATTTGCAAGGCACCAGTGATGTCATGTGGCCCTTACAAAAAATAAAATTAAAAAACGTAAGGAACCTAAATGCAGCTTTAGTTTTGACCTAGCGATTTTGCAAAGAAGGTTGAGGGTGATCCCCTAAGGCCTCATGCCCACGGACGTTTTTACAGCTGCGTTTTTTTACAGCTTAAAAACGCCTGTGCATGTTATTGTATAATTTTATTATTTATTTTTTTGAAAGAAAAAAAAAAAAAGTCGGAGCTGAAAAACGCGACCGCAGCGTTAGTGCGCGTTTTTGAGCGTTTTTTGACGCTCGCGTTTTTTTCTGCCTAATTCTGACGCTGAGGAACGCACTGGTCCTGGTTTTTTTTACAGCTTAAAAATGCCTATGCTATTTGCAGCTCAAAAACGCCTAGGTGGGCATGAAGCTATAGACTTAACATGGACAGGCGTTTTTAAGCTGTAAAGAACGCTCAAAAACGCAGCTGTAAAAACGTCCATGGGCATGAGGCCTAACAAATACATGATACTTTGTTTTCAGTGATTAGTTTATATGCCTGACAAGGATTGTAATGTTTAAAAACCCGACAGTATAAAATAAAATAAAAAAAAAGCTTAAAAATGAACATTAGGCATGAGATGTCATTCAATACCATGCAATGCCACGTATTCTGGAAATTGTTACTATATGGCCAAGATTAGATTTAGATGCTGCACTCAAACAGTTTTGAAGGGTGGCCAATTTATATACAAGCTCATCAATATCAAATATTTATAAACAAATATCATCATGTGATCATTTCAGTAAGACCTGAGAACAAATAAAAATAAGAACACATCTCCCTGCAGGCTTGCAAGTAGGCAACCCTTCCATTAGCACCTATTCAGAAAAGCCACTCATGTGCAGTACCGTATGGGCCCCGTCAGTATGCCAGAGACCATGGCTCCTGCAGCAGATTGCCCACTGATCTATGGTATATGAAGTGGGGTAGAACTGGTAAGGAGAAGGGGAAATTATTAGTGCTGTGGGTTTATGCTTTTATTTCTAATGCCCTGTACACACCATCGGATTTCCGATGGAATTTTCCGTCGAAATTCCGATGAAGATGACTTTCATCAGTCTTGCCTACACACCATCAGACAAAATTCCGACCGTCCAAAACGCTGTGACGTAAAATACTCAGACGAGCCGAGAAAAATTAAGTTCAATGCTTCCGAGCATGCGTCGACTTGATTCTGAGCATGCGTGGGATTTTTCTCCGTTGGAGTTCCACACAGACGATCAGATTTTCCCATTGTTTTTTTTTTTCCATGGAAAAAAGTCAGATGGGGCCCACACACGATCGTTTTTTCCGACCGTGTGTACAGGGCATTAAGCAACAAATCAGTTCAAATAAAATTTTGCAGATTTATAAATGTGTTTCCTGTTCCTGTTTTGTTTTTTTTATATAGTGGATAAAACAAAAATGACCACAAAACACTTCCCATAAATGAAAAAAAAAAAAGAAAATCACAAAAAATGTGCTGGCATAAGCCACAACAATAATACACATCACCATGCAACACGTAACCGAGAATTTGCTGGGGTTGCACATTCTATAGAACACTGACATGGAGTAAACGTGCCACTCTGCTGGTCATTATTGTATGCCTGGAGCAGAACATAGCATATAAAAAGGATAAGTAACATTTTAATATGATCCACATAAAATCTTTACAGACTGATACATAGTTTGTCAGGTTGAAGGACACAAATCATTTAGTAGTTCAACCAATAGAGAGAAGAAAAAAAGGAACAATAGAAAAAATGTCATACTCAATCCTAAACTCACAGTTGATCCAAAAGGAAGGCAAAAAAAAAAAAAGAAAAGCATTTTCTTTCTCGTACATCACGGGACACAGAGCGACATAGTCATTACTAATGGGTTATATAGATACCGTCAGGTGCTGGCACTGGCAACTTCCAAAACCGGAAGTACCCTCCCCTATATAAGCCCCTCCCATCCGGGAGCACCTCAGTTTTTTGCCAGTGTCTAAGGTGTTGGCCAAGAAGAAACATGTGTTTTTCACTGAGCTTGCGTACAGGTTCTTTTGGGCCTCAGTAAGCTATTCCGGATCCGACCAAAAAAGCTTCATAGCTAAACGGTCGGTACCCGGGCCTTGCAGAGAAGAGCAAGGTTTTGCCTGTAATGCTTCTCTTAGGAGAGCTGGACCCTGGGATCCAGAGCTCTGGTCATACCCACGACCAAGATGTTTTCTGTGCAGGGTGCTATACAGGTCCAGGGGAGTGGAATCCTTGGGAACCCGGTCCCTGAAGGTTTGATTACAATGCCTGCCGTGATAGGTGAAGTTTGGGCTTTTGTGGACCAAACAAAGTCCTGCGGCGGGGAACAGGTAAGTGGGGGCCCCCAGGAACTTGGTTCTATTGGGGGACCCCCAGGCCTAATTTGTCTTTCTGTCTGTTACCGAACGGTATTCCCGCTAATATTCTGTGTATGCCTGTTACTACTGAGAAAATGTAAATTTTAATAGTAGGCAAGAAAAAAAAAAAAAAATGTAAGACCGCGGTACCTGTGTTAGACACTAGAGGCCGCTATGGTTCTTTTTCTTGTAATGTGGACTTTTTTCTTCCAGAATCAAATCCAGGCAGTTGTATTGTTCTCTGCTGGGAAGCTGTCTCCTCTGCCCTGTTGCTGCGCTCATCCATCCCCGGGCCCTGCGGCAAAGGGACCCTGGCTCCCATCTAGCTCCTAGTTGTTTTCAAAAAAGGCGCCAAAGGCGCACGTGCCCGCGCGCGTGCACGCGCCTCTATTCATAGAGGCGATCTGGAAAAAGGGGCGGAGCGGGTGGATGACGCTCAGGTGTGCGCCGTGGCGCTACTGCGCATGTGCGGGCGTCCAGCGTGTTTTGAAGTACATTATAGCTGGCTGTTGAAGTGCACAGACAGAGCTAGCAACAATATAAAGGCACATAGAGGCGGTTGATGCAGGCATCCCCTAGAAAGGCACTTTAGTAGACACCAACTGTGATATAGCAGCAATTGTGCTAGACTATTCTCAGTAAAAGTGGTGTATTACGGCTGGAATACCTCAGCTTTAGGCTTAGGAATATGCCGTCCAGAAGCTCCGGAACTGAATCTTCCAGGAAGCGAAGGGGGTCTCATCGGGCTCTGAGGATCTTGGGCATACTTCTGCAGCACCAGTCTCCCCTGAAGTTCAGAGGTAAGTGACCGTAGAGACCCCGCAGGGGTACTTGGTACTGTGGCTGTCCTCAGTTCACCTGCTCCTGTGTATGTAACAGAGGAGGTTTTTTCCTCAGCTCTGGGAGGATTAGAGAGAGATTGTCAACATTGATCGCTGCCTCCCTGTCAGGGAAAGCACGCCGATCTCCATCTCCTCCTTCAAAGTGCCTGTTAGCAGAGCAACAGTCCCATACAGGGATCGACCCGCCTGAAGGGGATCAGGATAAGGTTGATTCTGTTATAGAGGAGTCAACAGTGGGGGAACCTTTTCTCAGCATCTCAAGCTGAAAGATTATGGGTTCAGTCTCTGACTAACATGGTCCGATCAGCATTTAAAAATGCACCTTGCGGAACCATCAACCACTACTGTATCCTCGTTGGGGTCGCTAGAAGCCCCCAGACTGTCTGTTCTTTTCCACTTCACCCTTTACTGAAAGGGCTTATTTACCAGGATTGGGAACGTCCTGAGAAAATATTTATTCCCCCAAGAGATTTCCGGTGGTCTATCCCATGGAGGATAAGTTCATCAAAAAAAAAAAAAAAAAAATGGAAGGTCCCTACAGCGGACGCAGCCATCTCTTGTATGTATAAATCACTGACATGTCCAGTGGATAATGTCCAAATGTTCAAGAACCCAATAGATAAAAGATTGGAGTCCTTATGAAAGTCTGCTTCTTTCTACAGCAAGCTTGGTGACACAACCAGCAGTAGCAGCTATTGGGGTCTGCTAAGCAGTGAAGGATCAGTTGAAACAGGTCTTGAGGGACTTGACAGATCAGCAGGCTTTGCCCTAGCTGATCTACCTAGAGCCTTAGGCTTTGCGGTTGACGCCATAAGGATTCAGTCCATCAGGCCTCCCGCCTTACGCTGTCTATAGTACATATGCGTAGGCTTCTATGGCTCAAAAAATGGTCTGCTGAAGCTCCCTGTAAAGAATGGCTGGTTAGTGTCCCATTTCATGGTGAACGCTTATTCAGGGAAAACCTGGACAAATATATCCAGAAAATTTCCAGCGGTAAAAATACGCTCTTGTCGGTTAAAAACAGAGTTAGAGGTCCCTCTTTAAGAGGCCTGCTTCTCCAGTCCCTGGGGCATCGGCTGTGTAACAGTTCCGACGGCCTCCTCGGTCAATTCCCGGGGGTAAAAAACAGGGACAATAGCAGGGTAATGAGAAACCCTGGGTCAGGGGAGGTACAAAACCTCCCCCAAAGTTAAATTCATTGAAGGGTTGCCCCCACTCAGTCGGGTGGGGGGAGGACTCCAGTTGTTCGCAAGAGACCTGGCGGGACACGATCAAGACAGATAGGTGCTCTCCGCAGTATGTTTGGGATACAGTTTGGAGTTAAAAGACTCTCCTCCTTCCCATTTTTGAGGTCAAACGTGCCAAGGGATCCCCGGAAGATAGAGTCCCTCTTGTTGGCACTAGAACAACTATTGCTCCAAGGAGTAATTATGGAGGTTCCCCTGTAAGAATGAGGGTTTGGGTTTTACTCAAACCTCTTTACAGTCCCGAAGCAAACGCGGACGGGAGGCCCATATTAATTCTAAAAAGGTCTATACAAATTCCTGTATATCAGGACTTTCCGATGGAGTCGATCCGATCGGTGGCCACTGCCCTACAAGGGGAGGATTGGTTAGCCGCGATCGACATCAAAGATGCTTATTTGCACATTCCCATCTTTCCAGTCCACCAAAAATTTCTACGCTTTGCAGTAGAAGGGCGCCATTTTCAGTTCAGAGCCTTACCCTTCGGTTTGGCCACAGCACCACGAGTGTTTACAAAAATTCTGGCCCTTTATTGGCCAATCTAAGAACACAAGGTGTAATGATAATGGCATATCTAGATGACTTGTTGCTGATAGACCACTCAGTGAAAAAACTAGACGTGGTCGTTCACAAGACAATCAAGTATCTGGAATCTCACGGTTGGATTATCAACCGAGACAAGTTAGCCCTAAAAACCAGTCAAAAGTCTGGAATACTTGGGGCTAAGGTTGGATTCAGGCCAGAGAAAAATATTATTGCCTCGAGGAAAGGTGTTGTCTTTGAAAGATTTGATCCACTTAGTGGGTACAAAAAAGACAGCCGTCCATACGCCTGTGCATAAGGCTGCTGGGAAAAATGGTGGCATCATTCGAAGCAGTACCCTACGGTCAATTCCATTCAAGGAATTTGCAGGGGGCCATACTGTCAGCCTGGAACAAAAAAGTTCAGGCCCTAGACTTACAATGTCCTTGTCCCCTTCCGTTCGCAAGAGCCTCCGTTAGTGGTTGGTTCCCCAGAATCTGGAAAAAGGGAAATCCTTCAGTCTGATTTCTTGGAAGGTGGTCACTACAGATGCCAGCCTTATAGGCTGGGGAGCAGTACTGGAGCAATAGTCTCTCCAGGGCAGATGGTCGGATGCAGAAAAGGCCCTGCCCATCAATCTCTTAGAGATACAAGCAGCCCGGTATGCCCTAGTAGCATGGACATCCAAACTCCAAGGGTCCCCTGTCAAAGCCTTTATACAAGGAGTGATGCGTATTAGTCCTCCGGTTAATATTCCCATATGTCCATGGGATCTAAACTTGGTTCTGTCGGTTCTACAGAAACAACCATTTGAACCATTACAGCATATTTCCCTGGTTCTTCTTACCAGGAAATTGATTTTTCTAGTAGCCATTTGTTCGGCTAAAAGAGTGTCGGAATTAGCAGCTATGTCCTGTAAGGAGCCATATCTGGTTATCCATAAGGATAGAGTAGTGTTACGCCCTCATCCAGCCTTTCTTCCTAAGGTGGTATCGAGGTTTTCATTTGAACCAAGATGTGGTTCTTCCTTCTTTTTTCCCCAAACCTACTTCGGTAGAGGAAAAGTTATTGCATTCTTTGGATGTAGTAAGAGCAGTTAAAGCTTATCTAAAAGCCACTGCTCAGATTCGCAGAACGGATACTTTGTTTATTCTGCTGGAAGGCCCCAGAAAGGGTCAGGCAGCGTCGAAATCTACTTTAGCCAAGTGGATTCGACAGGTCATAATACAAGCCTATGGCTTGAGAAGGAGATCGCCTCCGTTCAAAGTTAGAGCGCACTCCACGAGAGCAGTTGGAACTTCATGGGCAGTGCATCACCAGGCCTCCCTGGCTCAAATCTGTAAGGCCGCAACATGGTCTTCAGTTCACACGTTACTAGGTTCTACCAGGTGGACGTTAGAAGTCAGGAGGATGTCGCCTTTGGGCGCAGTGTGTTGCAGGCCGCAAAAGATCCTCATGTCTGATAGCGCTCAGCTTATATATGGTGTATCCCCCCCCTCATTGGGCATTGCTTTAGGACATCCCATTAGTAATGACTATGTCGCTCTGTGTCCCGTGATGTACGAGAAAGAAAATAGGATTTTTATAACAGCTTACCTGTAAAATCCTTTTCTTGGAGTACATCACGGGACACAGAGCTCCCGCCCCTCTTTGGGGACACTTATTGCTTTGCTACAAAACTGAGGTGCTCCCGGATGGGAGGGGCTTATATAGGGGAGGGTACTTCCGGTTTTGGAAGTTGCCAGTGCCAGCACCTGACGGTATCTATATAACCCATTAGTAATGACTATGTCGCTCTGTGTCCCGTGATGTACTCCAAGAAAAGGATTTTACAGGTAAGCTGTTATAAAAATCCTATTATCCAAAAAATCCTTCCTGATCCCCCAGGAGGTAATTGGATATTGCCTGGATCATCCACCCCTGGTGTTACTACCTATAAATGTCAGTACCGTGTTTCCCCAAAAATAAGCCCGGGTCTTATATTAATTTTGGCAACAAAAGACACAGTAGGGCTTATTTTCGGGGTAGGTCTTACCATGTAATGTGCTGTCTTCTCTCCCCCTCTCACTCCCTGCCTGTCAGGAATCCCCGATGTGAACTGAGTTCAAATGCTTGTAAGATCCTATAATCCACTCTATTACAGTATTATATAATGTACAATGTGTGTGTTTCTGTAATATAATTGTGCCAAATACCTTTGTTATAGCGCCGCTCTGCGATTTTGTGACCCCCCAGAGCTCTCTTTCCCGCAATTATATTACAGAAACACACACATTGTACATTATATATTACTGTAATAGAGTGGATTATAGGATTTTACAAGCATTTCAAACTAGGGCTTATTTTCGGGGGTAGGGCTTATATTGCAGCCCTCCTGAAAAATAGCGCTAGGTCTTATTTTCGAGCTAGGTCTTATTTTTCAGTGAAACAGGGTATCCAGTTATATTTCGTGCATTAAGGAATCCATCCTGCTGTTTTTTTTTTTTTTTTAACAAACAACCTACTGAGCTGGCCAGAACTAGTTCTTGCACTTTTATAGAGCAAGAGCCGACAACTTTAGTCATCTCCAATGTGACAGCTTGTACTTTTAGAATTATTCTTACACACTTTTATCTGCTGCTATGAGTTAGGAGTTCTAGAAATGGAGGATGTTCAGTGATCTGCTTTTCAGTTTGTTTCCAAAGACTCAAAGATCAAGACACAGCAGCTCGTTTGGTCTCTGTGGGCTATTACCGTATATACTCGAGTATAAGCCGAGTTTTTCAGCACATTTTTTTGTGCTGAAAATGCCCCCCTCGGCTTATACCCGAGTCTGTGTCCATCTTCAACTTTGTGCCCCTGATCCTGGCCAGCCGCTGGACCACAATCTTGGCACACATGTAGCCCCATTCTTCCTCTACAAGTGTGCAAAGTTTGGTGTCCGGGGGACCTATTGCCGAGGAGCACCAATTTTTCAAAGCCGGACACCCCTTCCATAGACTCCAATGTTAAACGGTTATTTCTCCGGTGATCTTGGGGACCCGGTACCGGCCGGCCCTAGGTCCCCTGGACCCCAAACTTGGCACACATGTAGCCCCTCTTCATCTACAAGTGTGAAAAGTTTGTTGTCCAGGGAACCTACAGCCGGGGAGCACCGATTTTTCAAAGTCGGACACACCTTCCATAGACTCCCATGTTTAACATCAGTCTAGTCACACAGCGCCGGAGATCAGGTAGGGAGATTGGGCACAGTGAGGCATGGGCACAGTGACAGTGAGGCATGGACACAGTGAGGCATGGGCACAGTGACAGTGAGGCATGGACACAGTGAGGCATGGGCACAGTGACAGTGAGGCATGGACACAGTGAGGCATGGGCACAGTGAGGCATGCAGATGGACACCCTAGGCTTATACTCAAGTCAATACGTTTGACCAGTTTTTTTGTGGTAAAATTAGGTGCCTCGGCTTATATTCGGGTCGGCTTATACTCGAGTATATACGGTATATGTTGCATAATACCATTATAGCCATTTGTACTGCCTTATAAAAAAAAGTTTTTGCCAAATGTATTTCACCTTTCTTTAGCCAAAAACACTCAATACAAAAAGGAAGTTGCACATTCCTTACTATCTTAAAGCAGACCTTGCACTTAAAACTATCACCCATCTTCACCACTCCATGCAAAATAACATACAGAAAAATACACAGGGCTTCAAACCTGTTTACCAAGGGGCCATGGACATCACATATCTTTCACCCTGTGCAAGCACTATTTTTTTTTTTTTTTTTTTATTAAGGTCCAGTGCGTTGTGCAGCCCATTCAAATGAATGGGCTGTCAAAACACACGTGTTTCCATTGTGAACCAGCCCTGAGGCTGTAGGCGCAGGATTGCATAGGTACACGTCAGGAAATCTACTGGTATTTTTAGGAAGGTATTCCATGCAAAGGGTACATTTTTGGGGTACTGCTTAGGCACAATTACAATCTCCAAATGTTAACATATGGACTTTAGTTTCACGCAAAGTAAACATTGACTGAATTATAGCATGTAAGCAACAAAATTGACTAATCTAGGAGTATTTTATATACCGTTTTTGTATACCGATACTGTTGAATAGGTATGGCATGGACAATATTGCAGAATATATATATTTTTTTTTTTAGCACAGAAATATTTTATATTATAAATCAGCTAATGGCTGTACACACAGGCCAAATATCAGACGGCATCGGCCGATTCAATAGAAACCAGCTGACATTCAGCCCGTGTGTGCGGCAGCCGGTCTGTTAGGAGCCAGCCATTCGGCCAGCTTCTCTCGAAGGGCAATAACCAAAAAAGGTCTGTATCTCGGCACCGGATCAGCGCTCTCAGCCTATGGCTAAGAGCGCTGACTGGTGTGTTCTCCGGGGGGGATGCCCCCTGTCCCAACACAATAGAACAGCAGGGGAGATTGCTGTACTAACGTTGGATTGTTAGTACGGTGGTTCCTCCTGAGCGCTTCCGTTTTTTTTTTTTTTTTCGTCCAGCCTGCTGGGTTGAACGAAGGAAAAAAACCTACTAGTGTGTACCAGGCTTAACATTCCTTTTGCTTTCAGTAATTATTCTTTATCACTTTTGTAAAGAAGTCAATCTGGGATGATGCAACGTCTGGTTTGCACGAAAAAATAAAAGACCAAATAATGGTGAACTGCACTTTGATTACCACTCGATGACACTTCAGCAGGACCTTCTTTCCACTTGTTTTGGGGGACACAAATCAGCCAGTTAGCCAACATTACTGCTTATGTGATCAATATCACTTTGGCCATTTCCTGCACAGGTCCAATTCCAAGAAAAGTTGCAGCTATTTTTCAGTTTTAACAACACGTTGAGTCACAACTGCTTCAGATAATCTGCAAGTGAGGGGGAAGACAGCAGAATAACGAGGAGTGAAAAATTGAATGAATATCCACGGTGGCTCTTGGCTTAGAAGAGATTTATTTTTATTAATTGGGGAGTTAATATAAAAGGCGCCTTTTTCAATAAATAGAGGATTAGTCATTCCACAGGCGGGCAGACTCATTCTCTGTGAAATGCCAGCCACAGCAGGGGTATCTGGATGGAGGTGTGATGAACAATTCAATGTCTGTTATTTATAAACTAGGATTGTGCATTAATGATTCTGAATGCTTTGTAATAGGTCCCTATTTATTCTTTCTACCCTGCTGCCTTTTGGACATAACACAGAACGCTCTGATTAAAGGAATCTGTTGTAATGGCAACATACTGATACGTTAATGGGCGAACATTAATTTGAAGCCAAACCACAAAGAAAAAAAAAAAAAAGTATGCTAAAAATGACGAGGAGTCATGCTTTCTCCACTAAATGATTGCAAGGGCGAAATTCTACTTAAAGGACCACTAAAGTCAAAGTACAATTTCCCTAATGTAAAATATCAAAAAATGCATTGATAAACACACAGAAATGTTCATACATACGCAGACATGGGTAGCCTGGGGAGAGGCAACATGCAATTAGTGTCACGGAAAGAAAATATTAGTCATAATTTATATATGATGAAATACCCCAAGAAGTGACTGGACCATGGGGGCACAAAAGGCAACTACTCCCAACACTTCGAAGATAAATGGGGCCTTGTCTTCAGCCCCATGGACCCACCATAAGAAAATATATGGAAGGACTCCTGGTGGGAAAAAAATTAGAGTTCCAACTAAGTTATTCAAACACATCTGTACTTATGCCTACTAGCCATTTAAAGACGGACTCTTCTTGGACACATTCATATCTAAACTGATTATATGATAGAAAACCCCATAACATTGCAGAAACACTACAAATTTATGCAAAAAAAAGGAAAAACTAAACAAAAACACTGTATTGAGGCCCCATGATTCAAGGAGAAACATTAAAAACAAAAAATAGGACTTGTAGGTTTTCAGTCCTTTACCAATACCAGTTCTTCCAACAATTTTCTAACCGACTTTGTTAATTTGTCATTTCAAGTATGTCGGACAGGAGGCGGCCCACAAATTGAGCTTGGCCCGTTCATCAGGAACTGACCGAAATTTGTACAGTGTATTGTCAGCTCAAGTTCTTCTTTACAGGACCACAGCACACAAAATAATGTTCTCTGTTTAGCAGTGTACCAGTGGACAGGTGGCTCCATGGTTAGATGGAAAGCAATATCATCCTTTTAATGCTAGAATTATCTCCTCTGCCCTTTTCTATATTCTACATACAGTTACTGCTGTATTCTAATGTGCCTCACCTTACCTTGAAGCTACATATGGCAAAGGCCAGCTCACCATACTGGATTCCTGCTACAGTGCCCCTAGATTTACCCTGCCACAAGAGTGGCATGAGGACCGAGGAGAAAAGGGATGGGTTACATATGGACTACGATTGCCTGATGAAGGAGCACGCAGGCTCCGAACACGCGGTCCTCCCCACTCCCTCTCCATCCGGAAATGACGTGTCCAGCCGCCCCATAGCAGATTCTGAGAACCAGGAACTGCTGGGAGCCACCAGCACAGCCGGGAACATCAGCTGCCTCTCCACCTGCGAGCCTATCGCCTTCCTACCGCCTTCTTATACCTTCCTACATGCGCTGTGATCTCGACGATCTTGTGAGTTCCAAATTGTCTGTCCTATATTAAAAATGCTTTAACATTGCTGCACTTAGATAGCGCTGCTCTATTTTGTGTTTTACTGTCTACAGAGCCCCTTCTAGCTTGTTATGAGCCGGAAGCCATCCACAGTCAGCCTATATGTGACCACCAACACACCTTGTGCTGCATTTGAACTTTCATACATGGACTCCCTGCTATAGAGAGCTGTTTAATTGCCCATTCTCTTTATCGAGCTGACAGAGCACACTTGAGCATATGTATATTATAATATTCCTGTGTTACATATGGACAGTACTGTACAACTGCCCTCAAATTTTCCACTCACCTAGTGCGAGTGGAAAATGATGTCTGGCGAGTGTGGGCTGCCTCGGAGCAGGAGGGGGGGGCGAGCACCGCTGGCAGCCAGGGGGTTAAATGGGAGCCCTTCTCCCAGCGATTGCCCTGGGAAGAGAGGTTTACTCCAAAGGTTTATTACTTTCAAAGGGATGCAAACACTGCAACTTTCCTCATGAAAGTGTATCAGCTGATGGACAGACTTTGCCGTTCAGAAATTCGTTTTGTCAAGACACAGTTGAATATACAGTTTTTTCTCCAGAGAAGAAATAGGTAGGACTCTGCTATAAAAAGTCTAAAATCCTTGCAATGTTCATTGATCACCCAGAGGGGACATTTTTTTTTTTTTTTCTTATCAAAAGTGTAGTTACTCTTTAGAGCCGGTTCACACAGGGGCAACACGACTCTTTGGAGGCGACCTGGAAGCGACCTGATCCTGTACCACAGCGCGATATGGGGCGACTTACAAGTCTCCTCCAGGACAGGAGACCTTCCAGTTGCCAATCAACCTTGAATCAGCTCTGTGGGAGGGAGGGGTTTGCCCTAAAAACTATTTTCACTTCCTGAAAAGTCGCTGCAGTAAAGACAGTGATCCGACTTCTGAGGCGATTTCTATTGAAATCAATGGGTACAAGTTGCCTACAAGTCGCCTAGAAGTCGTATTGAAATTGTACAGGAACCTTTTTTGAAGTCGGAGCGATTGCAGTCATGTACATTAAGACGGCTCCATTCACTTCCATTCGTTTTAAAAACAGCGCGACTTGAAGTCGCCTCTCGAGTCGCCCCTGTGTGAACCGGCTCTAAGGATGCAAAGCAATATTAGGTGTCTTCAAATAATGTCGACACCACGTGGATTGTGTTTCTCCAGAATAAATGGTCTTCTATTTGAGTCTTCACAACAACATGTTGATATTTTCTGTGACTGAATCCGGTCACCTTATTGTTGGCTTTCTGCCTCTTCTTTTTCAAGTCTTCATACTGACATATAACATTGCATCAAGTAATGCAAAGGGAACCCCTCAGAAGCCTACATTTCAGATACATACAGCTGTACCAGCTGATATTTGCACTGACAAGGGGCAGGGTTGCTTGCTAATTACTGATAGATTTCAGCCTTTTTGCACCTCCCTTGCTTTATGTGTTCAATACTTTTTCCCTGTGTCATTCCATTTTATCACACACAACTTAAATTTCTGAACTTATTTGTTTAGGTTTCTTTGTATGTGTGGGTTGCATGGGTCGTTACCGACATGCGGTTAACATTTCATGTCAGTAGCACCTTTAGAAATAGATTTACCTAGAAAAATGGTGACGTGTTCAATACTTATTTTACCCGCTATATTTCAAGGAACTAAAAAAATATATACTAGTCTAGTCTAATAAATTCAGACTTTTATTTAAAAAAAAAAAGAGTTTTATTATAATATTGCCTACCCTTAGCATATACAGCAACTTAATCCTCAAGCCTACCCTGACCTTCTGTACAAAGACAGGCAAAGCGCGCGCGCTGTGCGTATATATATATATAGATATATATATCTATATATATATATATATATATATATATATATTATTAGGGCTGTTACTGATTAAAATTTTCGTGTTCGATTAATCGATTTTTTTTAAAATCGATTAATCGACTAATTTCGATTAATTATAACGCACATAGATCCAACTACTTTTAGCTGATCTCCTTGCAGGCTGATTCCCAGTGCAGCTACCAACCGCTGGAAAAATGGATAGCAGGATACAAAAAACACACAAAGGCAGCGCTCAATGGGAATAGCATTAAAACTTTTATAGTCTTCCAGTAGGTAACAAAATAAATATTACACTGGAGATAAAATCCATGTAGCTACATAAACTGTAAAAATGGTGGGAGGAATACCAAACGGTAGCAAAAGCAGTCATAAAAACATGTAGCCAAGTATGATACTGGTATAAAAATGTGTACAACGATACCACTGCTGAATCCAGATGAGGAGGGGTTAACATCAGTCCGTCGGCATGTGAAGGGAACTATCACAACTCCCAGTGGATGGCTGTAGAATCCCAGGTTGATAGAGGGAAGTGTAGCTGCCCTTGCGTGTGGCAGATAGTAAAAGGTCCTGCCGGCATGCAGATATGAAGGCACAGCAAAGGAGCCCTTCAGATGGACACGGCACGCCCAAAGAATTTTGATCGATCAAAACAATTAATCGATTAATTAGAGGAATTAATAGTTCATTTCCACAGCCCTAATATATATATATATATATATATATATATATATATATATATATATTAATTAATTAATATATTATATATAACATGTAGCCATTGCATCTCCTTTAATGCATTAGTATACACAGTAAGCCAGAAAGAATTTGGGCACATGCCAACATGTACCAGGCCATATACATGTATCTGTGGGACTGTCATAAGTATTAACACCTCAAGTAAGACTATCTCAGAATAAATGGAAGGGAACAGGGATATTAAATGATAAATTAATCAAAACACGGCAGCTGGAAAAGTTCAGTTACACATGTAAAGCCTCTAATTAGATATTGGGTTGTAATTTTTGGGCTTCCTTATTGAGATGCTAGAGTTGTTAGTGATAAAACAAGCAGCTCAGCAATATGATCACATTAAAAAAGGGGAGATTTTAAAGATACCATGCACATGAAATGTACATTTAACCACTTAAGCCCCGGACCATTTCGGGCCATTAGGACCAAGCCTGTTTTTGGGATTCGGCACTGCGCTGCTTTAACTGTAAATTGTGCGGACATGCAATGTTGTACCCAAATGAAATTTGCGTCCTTTTCTTCCCACAAATAGAGCTTTCTTTTAATGGTATTTGATTGCCTCTGCGATTTTTATTTTTTGCGATATAAATGGAAAAAGAACGAAAATTTTGAAAAAAAAAGATATTTTCTACTTTTTGTTATAAGAAAAATCGAATAAACTCAATTTTAGTCATACATTTAGGCCAAAATGTATTCAGCCACATGTCTTTAGTAAAAAAAATGACAATAAGCGTATATTTATTGGTTTGCGCAAAAGTTATAGCGTTTACAAACTAGGGTACATTTTCTGAAATTTACACAGCTTTAAATTTATGACTGCCTATCTCATTTCTTGAGGTGCTAAAATGGCAGGGCAGTACAAAACCCCCCCAAATGACCCCATTTTGGAAAGTAGACACCCCAGGGAAATTGCTGAGAGGCATGTTGAGCCCATTGAATATTTTTTTTTTTTGTCCCAAGTGATTGAATAATGACAAAAAAAAAAAAAAATTACAAAAAGTTGTCACTAAATGATATATTGTTCACACATGCCATGGTTATATGTGGAATTGCACCCCAAAATACATTCTGCTGCTTCTCCTGAGTACGGGGATACCACATGTGTGGGACTTTTTAGGAGCCTAGCCACGTACGGGACCCCGGAAACCAAGCACCGCCTTCAGGATTTCTAAGGGCGCAAATTTTTGATTTCACTCCTCACTACCTATCACAGTTTCGAAGGCCATAAAATGCCAAAATAGCACAAAACCCCCCCAAATGACCCCATTTTGGAAAGTAGACACCCCAAGCTATTTACTGAGAGGCATGTTCAGTCCATGGAATATTTTATATTTTGCCACAAGTTGCGGGAATATGACAAACTTTTTTTTTTTTGCACAAAGTTGTCACTAAATTATATATTGCTCACACATGCCATGGGCATATGTGAAATTACACCCCAAAATACATTCTACTGCTTCTCCTGAGTACGGGGATACCACATGTGTGGGACTTTTTGGGAGCCTAGCCGCGTACGGGACCCCAAAAACCAAGCACCGCCTTCAAGGTTTCTAAGGGCATAAATTTTTGATTTCACTCCTCACTACCTATCACAGTTTTGAAGGCCATAAAATGCCAAGATGGCACAAACCCCCCCAAATGACCCCATTTTGGAAAGTAGACACCCCAAGCTATTTGCTGAGAGGCATGTTGACCCCATTGAATATTTTTTTTTTTGTCCCAAATGATTGAATAATGACAAAAAGAAAAAAAAAAATGTACAAAAAGTTGTCACTAAATGATATATTGCTCACACATGCCATGGTTATATGTGGAATTGCACCCCAAAATACATTCTGCTGCTTTTCCTGAGTACGGGGATACCACATGTGTGGGACTTTTTGGGAGCCTAGCCGCGTACAGGGCCCCAAAAACCAAGCACTGCGAACGCTGCAGTTATGTGTGTTGTGTTTGGTAAGTGACAGTGATCGATCGATACTGCACTTGGGTGGGCTGGGCTGGGCTGGGCTGGGCGGAGGGGCTAAACGCAGGCGCTAGCAGGTATCTGGGCTGATCCCGCTAACACTGCGTTTTTGGGAACCCTAAACCGCTGGGGATGCTAGTATAGATCTGATCAGATCTGATCAGATACTATACCACTAAGGGGGGTGTATGCTTTGCGCGTGGGTGTTAGCGTTACTGTCACTAACCTAACACTGCCTGGGGCGACGCAGACCCTCTCTGGCGCTAAAACCTAATTGATCTCACCCGCCGGGCGATCAGGGGGGTTAAACCTTTATTGGGTTATATACGGCGGGTGCCCTGATGCTATAAAAAGCAAACTAATCAACCAGCGTCACCCGTAACCTTTATATGGTGATCACTGGTGAAAGGGTTAACTAGGGGCAATCAGGGGGTTAAAATCTTTATTAGGTTAAATATGGGGGTACCTGACACTATATAAAAACCTGACGGGTAACCTAAATAACTAAATAACTTACTGGCTAACCAGTGACACCAGTGACGCTTATACGGCGATCACTGGTGAAAGGGTTAACTCTAGGGGCAATCAGGGGGTTAAAATAATATATGGGGGTACCTGACACTAATAAAAACCTGCGGCGAACCTAAAAAAAAATAACTGCCTATCTAAAACACCAGCGACACGAATACAGCGATCGGAAAAACAATCGCTTAGTGACGCTGAAGTTAGGGGGTGAAAGGGTTACCTGGGGGGTGATCAAGGGGTTAAACCTTTATTAGGGGGGGTTAGGGGGCTACCCTGGACCTATAGGGGCCTAATCCTAACTGCCCTGCAACTTTTTACAATCACAGATGACACTAAATGCAGTGATCAGTAAAATAAATGATCACTGCAATCAGTGACACTGTGATTGGGGGCTTTGGGGTGACCTGGGGGGTGATCTGGGGGTGACTGGGGGGTGATTTGTGTGCCTATGTGTACCTACGTGTCAGTGGACTGTTAGTGCACTAACCTGCTTCCTCTCTGCTCGGCGCCGGGAACGGAAAGACCGCGGCGAGGGAGATGACATCACTTCCTCCAGCCTTGTTTACATCACATGGCGGAGGAAGCATTTTCATTGGCCGGGAGCGATCGCGAGGGGGGGGGCGGAATCGAGCGCCCCCCCCCCTCATGCCTGATCGCTCCCGAACACTTAACGGCCGCTCACTGCAGTGAAGGGGGGTCCGGATGGACCCCCCAACTGCACAAAGGCGATCACGTAGATCTACGTGATTCTGCCTGTCCGTGCCATTCTGCCGACGTAAATCGGCGGTGGGCGGTCGTTAAAAAAAGGATTTGGTTAGCAAATTTATTTGAGAATAGTACCTATAATAGGCAAACTAGTAACCCACAGAAAAATCTGATGCAATCTCTCAACTGATCTGACTGCAGTAAATGGAAACCCAACTGGCTCTTCTGGGTTGCTGCTCTCCATTTAGGCTGGGTTCAACACCTAAGACGGATCTGTCGCACAGCAGGGGTCCGGTGCTTCCTGGTTCACCATTTCAGGTCCGATTTCAGCCCGAACTTTGGGCTGAATTTGGACCTGAAACGGACCAAAAAAAAAAGCACATGTTTTTCCTGCAAACCGCACTGGACCTGCTGCGGAGATATGTGAACCGACTCCATAGAGAGCAAGTCACATTCTCCTGCTATGGGAATTGGATGCAGAGAAACCCACATCCAATTTGCATAAGTGTGAACCCAGCCTTACTGAATAAACCTGCAGATTTTAATTGACGATTTAACTATAAGTACATAAGTACAGATGAACACAATAACAGCACTTCTCAGGTCTAAATCCTTTGTTTGGCTCCATAATCTCAGGGAAAAAAACTTTCCTTACCAATGCCAAGGGTAACTGTGTAGAGCAGTGGTTCTCAACCCTACTAGTGCCGTGACCCCTTGATAACATTTCCCAAGTTGTGGGGACCCCTAACAGTAAAATTATTTTTGTAGCGTGGGTTGTCAGCACCCAAGGCAAGACAAGTAATTTGCACCCCTAACCCACGGACATTTAGCGCTCCCCGAGTCCCCTCCACTCGTACAGTATTAAAACCTCATATGGTACATTTTAGGATGTACCACTCTCTGTTCCTTTCTTTCCCTTTTATCTCTCTCTAGCCTAATTAGTTTTTTTCACCCATCCCTCTCTTTAGCCGTCTTTCCTGTTCTCCAATTCTTTTTCTCCCTTTTTCTTTCTTCCTCCCCCTCTTTCCCTCTCCCTTTCATGTATTCTCAATTTTTTTTCCTTCTCTTACTCCTTGGTGGGGGAGTTCTGTTCAGCCAACTTAGATGCTCTTAACCACTTCCCGCCCCGTCAATAGCAGATTGACGTCCGGGAAGGGGTTCTGTTATCCACACTGGACGTCATATGACGTCCTGCGGGATAACAGCCGCCGCGCGCCCGGGGGGCGCGCATCGCGGCGATCGGTGGAGCGGTGGGTCAGTCTGACCCACCACTACACTGATCTCGGTAAAAAGCCTCCATCGGAGGCTTTTTACCATGTGATCAGCCGTGTCGAATCACAGCTGATCAGGAAGTAAACAGGAAGAGCCGTTGATCGGCTCTTTCTCACTCGCGTCTGACAGACGCGAGTAGAGGAGAGCCGATCGGCGGCTCTCCTGACAGGGGGGGTTCGCGCTGATTGTTTATCAGCGCAGCCCCCCCTCGGATACCCACACTAGACCACCAGGGAAGCCCCCCAGGACCACCAGGGAAGCCCCAATCATGTGGATGGCCCCCATGGCCATCCACATGTAGTAAAAATAAATAAATAAAATAAAAACATTAAAAAAAATATGCCAATCAGTGCCCACAAATGGGCACTGACTGGCACTTTCACAATGTGTGGTGGCTGGCATTGCTGGGCACCAGTGCCACCTACTAGTGTCCATCAGTGCCACCTATCAGTGCCCATCCGTGCCAATCTGTGCCCACCTATCAGTGCCCATCCATGCCACCTATCAGTGCCACCCATAAGTGCCCATCAGTGCCGCCCATGAGTGCCAATCAGTGCCGCCCATGAGTGCCAATCAGTGCCGCCTATGAGTGCCAATCAGTGCCGCCTATGAGTGCCAATCAGTGCCGCCTATGAGTGCCAATCAGTGCCACCTATGAGTGCCAATCAGTGCCACCTATGAGTGCCAATCAGTGCCACCTATGAGTGCCCATCAGTGCCGCATACCAGTGCCACATATCAGTGCCACCTATCAGTGCCCATCAGTGCCACCTCATCAGTGCCACCTCATTGGTGCCACCTCATCGGTGCCCATCAGTGTCGCCTTATCAGTGCCCTTCAGTGCCGCCTTATCAGTGCCCGTCATTGAAGTAGAAAAGGTACTTATTTACCAAAAAAATTAACAGAAACAAAGAAAAACTTAGTTTTTTAAAAAAAAATCGCTCTTTTTTTATTTGTTGTGCAAAAAATAAAAATCGCAGAGGCGATCAAATACCACCGAAAGAAAGCTCTATTTGTGGGAACAAAATGATAAAAAATTTGTTTGGGTACAGTGTAGCATGACCGCACAATTGTCATTCAAATTGCGACAGTGCTGAAAGCTCAAAATTGGCTTGGGCAGGAAGCTGTATAAGTGCATGGTATTGAAGTGGTTAATCAAGGTCATCTGCTGATCTGAGAACTGAAGTGGGGATTTTTAATGGCAACTATAATCACAGGTAGTGTTACCCACTGTGTCTCCGGCTTCACTATGTCTCCGACTTTTTGGTGTCTCGTAGCAGTGACACCTATGCTGAAATCAGGAGATAGGGTCTCCTCCAGCCCCTCCCACCTCACATTCCTCATCAGTCAGCTGACCTCTAGTCTCTGCCCCCCAGCCATGTCGTGAACTGAATGGGCGGCTGTGAAGAGGCTGAGTGGGCGGCCATGGGCTCCAGGAACAGACCTGCTGCGCAGACGCAAAAAGACTGGGAGAGAGGTGCGGGCTTCAGGAACAGCCCAAGATTCGGTGACCCCTGGCAAATCAGCATTCGACCCCCGGTTAAGAACCACTGGTGTAGAGGATCTGATAGATTACTTTCTTTCCAGAGGATTTGCCTTTTTATACTACACAAATGTATTAAAAAGATCAGTACCTGTACAATTCAAACTAATTACAATGAAAAGAAGAAAAGAAAAGAAAATTCATAGGACGTCACATCCTCCTCTTCGGTGAGCTCCCCCATTGTCTTCTGGGACCTGTGTGTGTTCCAGAAAACAAGCTGGCCATTCACAAAGCGCTGCAGGACTCGCACATGTGCAGTCGGAAACCGGCAGTTGGAATGGTGGCGCCTGCACCCGATCCGATAGATGGATCGGCCTCGGGGGGCCTTACATCGCGGGCTTCCTGGACAGGTAAGTGTCCTTATTAAAAGTCAGCAGCTACAGACTTTAAAAAATAAATAAAAAATTGCGGGTGGAACACTGCTTTAAGCTAAAGGCAGATGGCTTTCAGGAAGTAAATGCTACATTAAATCATTTTCCCTTGCTCAAAATAGCCATGGCCAGAAATGCTAGTGGGTTGTTTTTCAAAGTGATTTCTCAACAAAATAAAGCATAGAGACATGGAGGGATGGGCGAGTTTGCTTTAAATATCAAAAATAAATAAAATAGTGTTTCTGGTTTGTGGTGCTCAGATTCAGTGAAGATCTGCTTTAATTATCACACTTTGGGTTTTCACAAGACCAAATGGCTGAAGATTGGGAAGTAGTATATCAGAGATATAGGCTGCTGAAATGGCAAACAAATTTTGACTTTCCTTTAAAAAGCCAAGATTGGTCCCATTTCTCCCTAACCCACACCTTTCTTTCCGATCTTATAATGTGGTGTGCTGCCCTACTGACCAATACAAAGTCGAAAGACTGTTGGGGTGGTGCAAAGCTTGACTTTAATAATAAGAAAAGTCAAGTTTTGCATTTAAATGTAGCTGTCTGTTTCTAGATGCAATGATCATTTTGGCGTGCGTCTTATCAAAGGTAACTTCACAAGACGCTCAGTCTAAATTGTCAAGGTCTTAGGCGGGTCTACTTTATCTGGTCTTGATCGGTTATTAGCCTTGTCTGGGTTTCTGTCTTTTCTTAGCCACAATAACTCTGGATCCTTAGCGGCTTACATACTTCTTAACTCCATTATTGTCAAATGGAGGTCACTCGGCATCAAGGTTAATAATATTACCCTTACACCTAGATAAAGTTTAGTACACATCTTCATTCAATAAAAAAGGAAAACCAACAGCGGTTTACGAATAGCAGCTATAACTTCCACCAACAATCTGCATAAGTAGCTCTGACTCTAAAACAATGCTATTTATCTAGCAAAACAAGAATTTAGTAAGTTCTGAATATTATTTAAAGTAGCCAAGTACCAGATGCATTAAAATGCTAAACCTATAATAAAAAAAAAGTGCTAAAGCATGTAAAAAGTACCGATAGTTATCTAGAAATGAAATGTCTATTTTGTTATCCATTCAACTAATTCTACAATAAAAAGATTGCTTTATACAAGTGGCAGTTTTTGCATATATCAGCATCTAAACTGCTTAGCAGGCTTTATTCTACTGGACAGAAAGTCAACTGTGTGTCTGAACAGATCACTTCCCATTACCACAATAAAAGCAAATCATATTTGAAGGAAAAGTACCGTATATGTGGTACATATATGATCAGACATTTTACATGAAAAAAAACAAGGTTTGACACTTTAAACACAGATTGATAATAAAAAAAAAATGTATTTTAAGCTCTTTACTTAACATGTTAATGCAAAGAAAATAGTCAAACCTCTTTAATACGGTTTATCTCTGCTACAGAGGAGGGCACCATGAGAAGTAGAAGGATATGCCCTCCATCATCCTGACCACCTGGGCCTCACAATGTGCATACTGTATATTGCCTGGCTGTGACCAAGCCAGCACTCAGTAAACTGGCCATACACTCTGCAATCCGATTGTGAAATCTCCTGTAGAGCCACCGATAATGTAGAATTTGAAGAGCCTACCTGACTGGATAAATAATGGAAGGAATTGTTCAGGTAGGCGAGCTACATAATTTTGTTAGATCTAAGGGAGATCAATCTTTCGGACCCCTACTTACTACAAGCACTTGCGCCATTGTTAGCTGCATTCCTATGAACCAGAAACGTACAAAAATACATAGCTCCGCTCAAAACTCGCCTCCCTCATACATGAACAATCTGAGTGCTGGCCATTATAATTCATCTCCACTCTCCATCAAAACTTATGAAAGATATGAAAAATCAGCCACAGCCCCCCACTTAGCTCCTCTTACCGTATTTATTAATATTCAATAAGTTGACTGCACACAACAAATGTTTCCAACCGGGAACCAACCTTCCTTTATGCGTATCACCACTCCTGACTTGCTCACAAGGATAGGGAAAGTCCTGCAGCTGATATTCATTCCTATGAACCAGTCTACTGACAGTGACAATGACGGACAATGCCTGTGCAATGCGTTTCAGCATGGCAACCTGAAGTCTTACCCAGGGGCAACACAGGAGCTCAACTAGAAGACAGTTGTGCCCCCCTAAAGCCTCGTACACACGGTCGGACTTCCATCTGACTTTTCCGTGGTTTTTTGTCCGAACGGAGTTGGCAGGGCACACCCATAGCATACAAACCACAGGACTTTTCTGCAAACTTTCCCAAAACTTTTTGCAACATCACGTGGTTTTTCTGCTCTTTTCTGATCTTTACCGCCATCCTTTGGTCAACTTCTGCTATTGTTGGTTGATTTTAACATTAGTTGTTTTGTCCACCGGACAAAAGTCCTATGGTTTTCTGTACACACAGTCGGACTTTCCTCCATCGGACTTTTGTTGGCCAAAAGTTTGTCCGTTTGCAGACCCCACTTTTGTCCGATGAAAAAAAAAAAAAAAAAAAAGTTTGTCCAATGGAGCGTACACACGGTCGGATTGTTGGTCCAACTTGCTCAAAATGAAGTTTGTTGGCCAAAAGTCCGACCGTGTGTACGGGGCTTAACAGAAAGTGCCTGAACAGGAACCTTTATTGCAGGATTACCAAGTATTCCTTTAGGATTATAAATATAGGAATTATATAGTACCAACAGTTTACTGTTTAAAATGTAGAGGGGGGACTGTACAATTATAATACAGTTCAATACATAAGGAATAGGAGGGCCCCGCTTATAGAGCTTACAGTCTAACGTTTTAATAAAAGCAGCAGAATCAAAAAAGACTGAAAACTTTTGAGACCTAGTAGTTGAAGTATGAGATTTTTATTGGGTTTAGATCTTCGTTAAGCATTAAAAGGTACCTTTGTCTCTACCGGATAGTAAGAAAACATTCCTTTGAAGACCAGAAATGAGACGCAATGTCCTAAATGACAAAGAATATTATTGCAACAACCTTGATGGTCATAAACAGATGTCCCCACCATTCTTAACACAAAAATGAGCCGTTATCAAAATGACCTAGAAATGTAGGTTTCGATTTAGCCTTGAAACCCAATTTAAATGACCAAGCTATTTTAAATCCTGTATGTTCCAGACACTGAGAAGCTTCTGATGCTCTACTTTACTGAGAAGCAGATTTTGACCCAGACAAATCCTTTCCTGTCGTCTATAGTAGTCACTAATGTTCTTTGCTGTTGACCTTCTTTGAGACGGAGACTTGTTTTGTGAGACGTCATGCACTTAGCAGCATTTTAGAAAACTTCCATTGGCCCCACTTTGTGATTTCCTATAAACAAATAGGCTGTAGTTGATCCCAAGAGTATTCTCCAAACTAAACAGGGGAAGTTAATATTAAGCAGACAACGCGTCAATACAAAAAAATTTTATAAAGTCAGAATTCCAATAAATTAAGAAATATACTGTGTAACAAAAAAATATTGCCATCATTAACATAAACAATAATAATAATAATAATAATAATAATAATGTACTATACATATAACATCAACTAGGATTTCTTAAAAAACCCTATTTAGCACATTTCTGCAATACATGCATATTTGCCAATGCTTTGTCTCCAAGATTGCTGCAAGTATGAAAAACAAAACAATTTAACCTGCCCTAACAAGCTCCTAACTTCGGGCTGGCTTACACTTGTAGTTGCATGGGGGAAGGGGGTTGGGGGGTAAAAATATGTGGTTGAGGCACATTTTTTTACCTCACCCCTTAGGCTGCAAAGGCAACCAGACGGGGGGTAAACACATGCTGATGCAAAAATGTTACCCTCCATCACGGCGGGCGGGCGGGCAGTACTGCTGCCAATTGTGCTCAGTCAAGTGAATGGGACTGCACAGCAACTGTTGTACAGCAAGCAGTTGCAGATCGGTGGTGCAGCATTTACCTCCTCTTAAGCCCCTCTGAAAGGTGTTTGTTTTCTATGTGACCTGTTTATACTGGAACACTGGTAAAATATGCAGCGAGAAAAAAAAATGCAGTATGTGTTCATTTTCACACTGCACTAGATGGCACCGCATGTCACTACGCTGCTGTGCAGTGACCTGAAGTTGAAAAAAAAAAAATTAATACGTAGAAAATCCTTTTATTTCAACCATATAATATGCAACTGTCTTCAATATTTTTTTAAGTAAATAAGCCAATACAGGAGCAACACAACTTCCAGCGTGACTTTGGGAGGCAACTTGGACACGACTTGTGTATGAATCACAGCGCGACTCCAGGCAACTTACAAGGCAACTTCAAGTTGCCTCCAGGACAGGCTACTTTCCAGTGGCCAATCAAACAATAATCAGCTCTGTGGGAGGGAGGGGTTTGCCTGGAAAACTATTTTTACTTCCTGGAAAGTTGCTTCAGTTAAGACAGGGGATCCGACTTGGAGGCGACTTCCATTTAAATCAATGGGTACAAGTCGCCTAGAAGTCGGATTGAAGTAGTACAGGAACCTTTTCAGAAGTCGGAGCGACTGCAGTAGTGTGCATTAAGACGGCTCCATTCACTTCCATTACTTTTCTAAACCGCACGACTTGGGGTGACTTGGGGCGACTTGAAGTCAGATCCCAGGACGCCCCTGTGTGAACCGGCTCTTAACCCAGGTTCACACTGGGCTGCGGGAGTGAAGCCGTGCGAGTTCAGCTGAACTCGCACAATTTCACTCCCGCCTGTCAGTCCCAATTTCGGCCGCAATTACAGAGACATCTGTGCAGGTTTCTGACACAGATGTCAATGTAAATCGCGGACCGGTATCGCAAAAAGTAGTACAGAAACTACTTTTTGAAATCGGTACAGCGCCGCAGATGCAGCGTCGCACCAATTAGGACAGTGCCGGCAAATTCCGCCGATTTGACATGCGATTTGACATGTCAAAACGCATGTCAAATCGCACCAGTGTGAACCAGGGCTTATGCACACTTGAGCTCAAAAACACCCATTTTACAGGTGCTTGACTTTAATCTGCCTCTAAATACCACTCCATGCACACATAGGCGTTTACAGGAGTTAAAAGGCAGGAAAAAAAACACACATTACTTGTGTCCAAAAGAGGAAAAAATGCCAAAAACACCTGTGCGCGTTTAGTGCTTGAGTGTTTATTCATTTCAATGGCCAAAATAAATGAATATCCTGGCCAATGAAATAAACGCCCAAGCACTTGATGAGCCTAAATGCGTTTGCAAATATGCACATTTTTGAAGTTGCTTTTCTCCTGCCTGGACAAGAGAGTTTATAAAAGTCTCAGCGTGCAAGGGGCCTACAGATACAAAAACTAGCTGAAGTGGTTGCAATACAATGAAAAAGCCAGTTGTAACTGAACAAAATCCATTCATTGTAAATGAAAGCTTGTTTGCTGAAGGGCTCTCTGCTCCTTACGATGACACTAAATTGAGAGAGCCAACTTGGAGCAAAGTAAAGGAGAATGTAGAAGACAGAGGGAAATAGTTGGGAGAAGAAAGAAGCACTCTACAATTTATGAAGGCCACACAAGTTGGACAAAGGACCTCAAATGACCCCACTTTATAGACCACGCTAAGATAACACATGATGAATATCCACCATCGGTTACACGTGTAGTCATCTGCTGGCCACACTAACAGGCTGCAATGCTTCCTAAAGTAATCTGGGATTCGGTTCTTGGCAGAGTGAGGGGGGATCTGCACTGCTCTACCATTCAACATCTCAGAAAAAAGAACAAAGTGTCCTCGGATTATTCCCGACTGATGCTATTTCCAAAGCATGATGGCTCACGATTTTTGTTAAAATGCATTATTGCCACCTATGCAATTGCAACATTTTTATTTATCACCGTTTATTGATGTCATTGCACATTGGTCTGTCGTGAAGTTTACCAGATGTCCTTGATTAATATATTTTTCCCTTTTTTCCTTTGTATATTTGTAAAATCGAATAAAAATTGTCAATAAAAAGAAAAAAAAAAAAAAAGGAGGGAACAACAAAAAAGTGGTTTACTTTAACAAAAACATACATATGTCTATTCTTTGGAAGGTATCATAAAAGACACATATCCCAATCTGTCCGACTATTTAAGACGATCCTTGACAACTCATCTTTTAAGAGAAGCCTATCTGGCCCCCACCTAACAACTGTACATTTATTTTCTTCATCAGCTAATCCCCCACAGTTCTTATCTCTTGACCCTCCTTCTAAAGCCTCGTACACACGGTCAGACTTCAAACAAACTTTTCCGTGGATTTTTGTCCGAAGGGAGTTGGCCGGGCACACCCATAGCATACACACGGCAGGACTTTTCTGCAAACTTTCCCAAAACTTTCCGGACATCACGTGGTTTTTCTGCTCTTTACCTCCACCCTTTGGTCAACTTCTGCTATTTTTGGTTGATTTTAACATTGGTTCTGGGCATGTGTATTTGTACTTCGGACAAAAGTCCGATGGATTTCTGTACACACGGTCAGACTTTGAACCATCAGACTTTTGTTGCCGAAAAGTTTGTCCCTTTACAGAGCGAACTTTTGTCCGATGAAAACCAAAAAAGTTTGTCCGATGGAGCGTACACGCGGTCTTTTTTTTTTTGGGAAAACTTGCTCATTTTGAAGTTTGTTGGCAAAAAGTCCAAACATGTGTACGGGCCTTTAGATTGTAAACTCTAATGAGCAGGGCCCTCTGATTCCTACTGTATTAAAGTGGTTGTAAACCCTTTTGTGTTTTTTTTTTTTTCTAACCTGCAAGACAAAGCTATAATGAGCTAGTATGACTAGCATACTAGCTCATTATGTACCACTTACCTTCGATCGGGGCCCCCGAAGTCGTCCGTGTCCCTCCTCTAGCCGCATCCATCGCTGCGGCGATAGCCGGAATGTTACTTCCGGGTATCGCCGCTGCAGCCAATCACAGCGCCGCTCCGGCGCTGTGATTGGCCGGAGCGGCGAAGACGTGACTCCGCGCATGCGCGCGAGAGCTGTCAAATTCGGCTACGTCGTCGAATGTTGCGACCTAGCCGAATTTGTGAATGGGGTGACGTCAGCGTCGCCGCATTTACATACAAATATCTCCTTAACCGTGTAGGTTAAGGAGATATTTCTTGCACCTACAGGTAAGGCTTAATCTAGGCTTACCTGTAGGTCTTTGTTTAAAAAGTGGGTTTACAACCACTTTAAAGTGTATTGTATTTGTATTGTCGATCCTCAAGTTGTAAAGCGATGCGTAAACTGTCTGCGCTATATAAATCCTGTATAAGAATAATAATAATAATAATAATAATAATAATAATAATAATAATAATAATAATAATGGTATTAGAAAATATCGAAGAGTAAAAGATGATTGGGTATACCGATGACCTCATTGGACCGGTGAGACTTGATTTTCTACAATTTACAAAATTTCTAGGGCTGATTTTACTTAATAAAAAAATCTAAAATTTTGTTCATTTTCACTTTCATTCTCCAATCATGTGAAACTAATCCACACATGATTGGGTATTCAAAGATGAACTAAAGAATAGCCTTTTTAACAGCCCCCCCTCCTTTGCCTTCAGCAGTCTTCAAACACATTCTCCTTGCTTTGTTGCATCAGCCAATCGTAGTCTTCTAGGATTGATCCAGACCCAGCCAAGATGGTTGCCCCTGCACTGGGGACACTCCACAGATGACCATTGCAAAGTGGTCTCCTTAAAGTGGTTGTAAACCCTTACAACCCACTTTTTACTACAGATAAGCCTATAATAAGGCTTACCTGTAGCTACCTTGGATATCTCCAAACCTGCACAGTTTAGGAGATATCCCCTGTATCAATCAGCATGTGCGGACGTAATCCGCACATGCACACTGAAGCAACTGCTCATTCGTGCCCTTGCTTAAGCTGATGTGCCGTTACCGGCGGCTCCCACGAGCATGTGCAGGGAGTAACGTCATCGTGGCTCTGGCCAATCACAGCGCCGGAGTCTGCGATACCCGGAAATAACACCAGGAGACATGTCGCCGGGCAGAGCAGTGTGCCGGGATCGCTGTGGGGGCTTTGATCTAAGGTGAGCATTTCATAATGCATACTAGCTCATTATGCCTTTGTCTTGTAGGTTGTTTTTGTTTTTTTTAGTGGGTTTACAACCACTTTAAAAGATGGCTGCTGCACTTCTGCATTAATGAATATTCAGTTTAACCCTGTCCACACTGCAGGGGGATAATACTGCAGCACCAAAGGAAGACATTCCACAGCAATTTTCATCTACAGTCCAGATTACAATGGCATCATCAAACGCTCCGACAAAAGATTTTATAGAATTTCATACAAATCTTTGAATTGATTTCCTACCGTGTATAGCAGGACTTACCGTATTTATCGGCGTATAACACACACTTTTTTTCCCCTTAAAATCAGGGGAAAATCGTGGGTGCGTGTTATACGCCGATACTCCGTCGAATTCCCCTGCTGTAACGAGCGAAAGAGCGAGCGGAGCCGAAGCACACTCGGCTTTACTCGGCTCCTCTCGCAGTCCCGTCCATCTCTGACTGTGCCGCTGACATAGAGAAAGCCGAGTGTACTTCGGCTAGTCTCGGCTCCTCTCGCAGTCCTGCCCCTGACTGTGAGCAGAGCCGAGTCTAGCCGAAGTACACTCGGCTTTCTCCGTCAGCGGCGCAGTCAGTGGAGATGGGCGGGACTGCGAGAGGAGCCGAGTCTAGCCGAAGTACACTCGGCCCCGCTCGCTCCTCTCCACAGAAATCGGCGCCAAATTAAAAAAAAACGCAGAGACTGACAAGATCGCAAAGGCACTGGGCAAGGCCGCAGATGGACAGATGGACACTGGGCAAGGCTGCAGATGGACACTGGGCAAGGCTGCAGATGGACAGATGGACACTGGGCAAGGCTGCATGCTGCATTTAAATGTAAGTTTTTTTTCCTTGAATTTCCCTCCTAAAAGTTTTTTTCCTTAAAATTCCAAACTTGGGGTGCGTGTTATACGCCGGTGCGTGTTATACGCCGATAAATACGGTAGTTTACTATTGTCCAATTGTTGATTGAGTTACTGCTCTTTGCATTACACAGTAAGATAAAAAAAAAGACTACTCACCAATTGTAAAAATAAAAAAAGCACAAAAAGAAGCACAAATAAAATAAATAAATAAAAAGGCTTAAAACGTCCCCAGGTATGTTGCTAGGGTATCCATGGCGTTAAATTGAGCTGGCCACATAACAATACATGCTTTATGTAATCACTAATGAAAGTAGATGGGTGAGTAAATAAACCTGACGTTTGGGATGCCTATTAAAAAAAAAAAAAGGAAAATAAATATCTGCTCAAAGTAAACATGGCTTTTCCCTACCACAGGCCAGGCTGCCAAAATTACCAAAAGTCAACCCTCCTAACCAGGCTGTGGTTGGCAATACAATGCGCAAATCACTTCTTCAGTCTCTTCCTAGCATTTTTTTTTAAACACTATTGAAAGTGGTCATGCCTGTTTAAGCTTACACACCATCATTACAAAGTAAACTTGAACATCAGAGCATATAAGCAGGCAATATTATTCAGAAGTGCCTGGCTGGGTATGCAATGGTGAGAATTTCTCTGACTTGGCCCTGCCCTGGTCCATCAGAGCAGATTAGGATAAGGATAAAGCTACCTTCATTACACAAGACTCGGCAATAAAATAAAGATAATTAAAACTAAACTCCAAACAAATAATATAAAAATCCTTTAATCTTATGCATTAAATAAAAAAACTATACTAAAAAAAAAAAAAAAAAAAAAAAAACACATTTGATAAGTACCTGTAATCGTCTTTAATTTTAGCTTTTGCATACCCCTGTAAACATGGCCCACTGGGGAGCCTGCATTTTGGCTTGCAACCTCCCTACTAGTCCATGGAGCTGCCCGTCACAGTCAACAGCCAATAGGGGGGCATGGTAAGCAGTAGGGGGTGGCCCAAAGTGACACATTGTGAAACCCAGCCCTTGTTCAGGTATACGGTAAAGTACATCGATTATTAAAGAAAATAATTCTATGCATCAGGTGAAATTACCAAACTGCAAGCACAAAGTGGGATAATGCTATGCAGGAAGTGCTGCACTCCGGAAACAATCTGACCAGTGCAAAAATATAGATATACAACAATAAAAATAATAATAAACTACAAGACATAACCACTCCAGTGACTTGGTGGCAAACTGTGACAAAGTGACAAACACACGAGCGTCAGACTTTTGTCTGAAGGGCGCTGGCCGTGAACTTCTCTTGCATACAAACGGCACACAATTGTCGGCCAACAAACACAAACGTAGTGACGTACTATGTGAAATTTCAGCTCTTGAGCGCCACCCTTTGGGCAACTTCTGCTAATGTCGTGATTGGTGAGCATTGATTCCGAGCATGCATGTTTGTACTTTTGTCTGATGGACTTGTGTACACACGATAGGAAAATCTGACAACAGACCATTGTCCGCGGAAAATTTATAAGCCTGCCATCCAACATTTGTTGGCGGAAAGTCTGACAATTGTCTGGTTGGAGCGTACAAACGGTCAGATTTTAGGCCAACAGTCTGTCATCACACAATTCCCGTCGGAAAATCTGATCGTGTGTACGAGGTTTTAAGCCTCGTACACACGATCGGATTTTCATCGGACAAAGCGTAGGACTTTTGTCCTAAGAGCGTTGGCCAGGAACTTGTTTTGCATACAAAACGGCAAAGAATTGTTTCATTAATACAGAAATAAGGATAAGCACAATAAAGTAAAGTATATAAGCGCGGACGCAGCCGCTAACAAAGGTGTACATGACAAATAGCATTAAGCCCTGGTTCACACTGGTGGGATTTGACATGCGATTTGACATGTCAAATCGCATGTCAAATCGGCGAAATTTGACGCAAATTGCGGGCAATGGCACCGTCCTAATCGCTGCGGCGCTGCACCGATTACAAAAAGTCGTTTCTGTACTACTTTTTGCGATTTCAGCCGCGATTTACATTGACATCTGTGTCAGATGTCTCTGTAATCGAGCTGAAATTGGGACCGACAGGCAGGAGTGAAATCGTGCGAGTTCAGCTGAACTCGCACGGCTTCACTCCCGCAGCCCCAGTGTGAACGTGGGCTAACGTGGAAGAACAAGTCATACAATGCACATTGTGGTATTAATGTTCAATAGTTAGTGCCATGTAGACCGGCAGACATAATAGGTTACAATGTGGTTATCAAAGAACAGTAACCACAGTATAGCAGATATATGAGTCTGCGACATATAAATCTAACGGTGAAATGAGACCAGGTGTTTCATAAGATATGAATCTAAAATGACTCCTTTTAATCACTTTTTTTTTATTGGACCGATATATCTTGAAATATTTAATTTATGAATGTCACTTTGTCATGGTTTGGCACTGAATCACTGGAGTGGTTGTCTTGTATTTTATTATCATTTGTAATGCAATCTATATTGTTTTGATAGTTATTGCACAAATTTTGTGTTTCTGGGGTGCAGCACTTATATAGAATGCACCTTGATCAGTTGCCACAAAAGGAAAAGACCCCAAGCAACTTGTACAGAATTGAATTACCGTATATACTCGAGTATAAGCCGACCCGAATATAAGCCGAGGCACCTAATTTTACCACAAAAAAACTGGGAAAATGTATTGACTTGAGTATAAGCCTAGGGTGTCCATCTGCATGCCTCACTGTGCCTCACTTTGCCTCACTGTGTCCATGTGCAAGCTTCACTGTGTCCATGCCTCGCTGTGCCCATATGCCTAGACTGACGTTTAACATGGGAGTCTATGGAAGGGGTGCCCAGCTTTGAAAAAAATCGGTGCTCCCCGGCCGTAGGTTCCCCAGACAACAAAATTTTGCACACTTGTAGAGGGAAAATGGGGCTACATGTGTACCAAGTTCCGGGTCCAGGGGACCTACGTCCGGCCAGTACCGGGTCCCCAAAGTCACCAGAGAAATTACCGTTTAACATGGGAGTCTATGGAAGGGGTGCCCGGCTTTGAAAAATCGGTGCTCCCCGGCCGTAGGGCCCCCGGACAACAAACTTTGCACACTTGTAGAGGAAGAATGGGGCTACATGTGTGCCAAGATTGGGGTCCAGGGGACCTACAGTCGGCTGGTACCGGGTCCCCAAATCCGGGAGATCAGGCGCAAAAAGGTGACTCGAGTAAAAGCCGAGGGGGGAATTTTCAGCACAAAAAAAAATGTGCTGAAAAACTCAGCTTATACACGAGTATATACGGTAAGAGAATTACGCACTCTGGTACCAATAATGAAATGCAAAAAAGATTAATCCCATTTAAATACCTAGTGTTTGTTGGAGCAATTTATAACTCAATTTTTCATAACTCAATTGCTTATCTGTTGGCCGAGCCCAAAATTGTACATACCATTGTACTAAATGACATACATACCTGTTCCAGGTCAGTGGGTCAGACAACACTAATGAGAGCTGTACAATAAGTAGGACTCTTCCACCAGTAATGGCAGTCCACTGGGATTTAGTAATTGAGAAGAGGATGTTAGTAGATAGGGTGAACACTGAATTCCAATCCAAATTGGATTTTTGCTAGCATGTGATAAGTGAATTGACATGAACACAGCATCACTTTGTTTTTTTAAGGTCAGTGGACATATCCAATCATAGGATGGAATATATTATCAGTTACCGTAATTATAATCTACATTAGAATTATGAAACAAATTTTGAGCGGTTGGTCATACAGACATGGTCGTTTTGCAATACATTCAGTATTTTTTTTTTTTTTGTATTCTTTAATACTATTTCATATAAAGCATTCTGCATTGGTTTCAGGACAGGCCCAGAATACTGCACATACTGTTTTAGTATGAGATAAGAAGGAAACAGTGGATTGGAAGGATTACAATTCCCCTTGAGTCCCATTGCCAACATACAATTTGAGGATCATTTCTGCCTCTGTAGGCTTCCTGTACTTTACTGCAAATATATAAAAAAAGCATGCAGATCATTAATGGAAATCATTAAACTAAGACTTGTCCATCTGGGTATTTGGAGCAGCTTTTTTTATTTTATTTTTAATGGCAAGGTGATGTACAATACCCAATTATAAAAGGGATTTAAAAATGCAGACGTGCAAGCAGGGTCTGCCGATTTATTCACGCCCCCCTCCACCCTGTGAGAAAATGTTGTAGTAAAATGTGAAGAAAAAAAAAGGAGCTTAGTATATACACTTACCCAACCCTTGATTCCATATTGTAGGTGACATTGCCACCCTTTCCAATGAGCCCGGCCACTGCTGAGTATCTCAAATATTGTAGAGATGAAGCTCTAGCAGAGCACAGAATAGTATTTCCATGAGATTTGGGGTACTCAGTAGTCCTGGGGATCTCACCTTAAGCATGGAGACATCAGTTTTAAAGTCCAGTCAAATCCTATTTAAACTTAAATATTCTCCCACCCACATTCTAAGTCTGATGCCGCGTACACACGATCGATTTTTTCGACGGTGAAAACACAGTCGAAAAAATCGACATTAAAAACGAGGAACAGCTTGTTCCCCTCACACACGGCCGTTTTAAATGTCATTTTTTTTTGGTCGAAAAAAACAACCGTGTGTGGGCTCCGCGGCAGTGTTTCCCTATGGGAAACACTGCCGCGGAAAACATGTCGAAAAAAGCGACGAGAAAAATTAGAACATGTTCTAATTTTTCTCGTCGTTTTTAATGCTGTTTTTCTCGTCGAAAAAAACGACAGAAAGCCCACAGACTATCGTTTTTCTCGTCGAATGGGAAAAATGTCGTTTTTTTCGACAGGAAAAACGGCCGTGTGTACGCGGCATTAGACTTACTACCCCGTAAAGCAGTAGTCTCCAAACGGCGACTCATGGGCCAGATGTGTCCCTTTGCTTGCCTTAATTCGGACCTTTGGACACCATTTCAATCACCGACACCAATGGTGGGACACCATTCCTTCTACTGGCACCATTCCTTCTACTGACACCAATAGTGGGACACCATTCCTCCTATGGACACCAATGATGGGGCATCATTCCTCCCTTAAATACCAACAATGGGGAACAATTTCTGCCACTGATACCAAGTGGCACTATCCCTCTCACTAAAACCAAAAATTGGGAATGGTTTACTCCTACTGATGCCAGGGAGTTGTCTTCTCCCACTGACCACACAGTCAAGCCCCCCTAAATTTTTAAGGACAGTAAACTGGCCCTTTGTTTAGAAAGTTTGGAGACCCCTGCCATAGAGGAATGATGTCTATACTTACCCGTATTTATCGGCGTATAACACGCACAGGCATATAACACGCACCCTAACTTTAAGAGGGAAGTTGGGTATACTTCCGGTTCCGGCGCCGCATGAGGTAACTGCGCCTCCTCGCGGCTCCCGCAACAGACCCAGAAACCGGCTTATAAAGCCAGCCTGAGCGGCCCCTCACAGCCATCCTCCACACCCGGGCACCCCCCCTCACTCGGATGGACCGCTTCCTCGAAAAAAACGGCGCTCGGTCGTACGCGGCCGCATCGGCGCCGCCGGGCAGGCCGCAAATTGAGGCCCTGGCTTCGGCCTACTCCCACGCCGCGGCGGAATCTCAGGCGGCCGACATGGAGGTGAGCACCCAACCCTCCCAGCAGGTCACTACACCCCCTGCCAATACTTCTGGGGGTCCCTCTATGTTGCCTACCCAGCCAGCCACACCAGGGGTCATCTACAGCTCCCCTCCCCCTGGGGATGCTGGGGATAGCACGCACCGAATTGCTGCTGCTGTAGCAGCTCTTCTCTCCCCCATGATATCTGCCTCGGTGGAAAAGGCAGTCAATGCAGGCATGATACAAATTAAAGCCCAAATAACTGAGCACACCACCAGACTCAATGAGATGGAACACCGCATCTCTGAGGTCGAAGATGAACTCTATCAGGCGCAGGCCACAGAACAGTCGCAAGATAAAACAAACCAATACATCATTCAAAAATTGGAAGATTTGGAAAATAGGTCCAGAAGGAGTAACCTGCGATTTGTAGGCGTCCCCGAGTCGCTACCCTCGGCAGCTACGGCAGAATTCTGCTCAAAACGCATCCCTGAGGCCTTGGGCCTCTCAGGCCTGTTCACTGTGGAACGCGCACACAGAATGGGGTCCTTCAACTCCGAACGCAAAACACCCCGTCCCATTATTGCCAAGTACCTCAACTATGCCGACAAATCTCTGATTCTACAGACATTCAGACAGTCCCCATCTCTCCAAATAGACGGGGTTAAAATCCTAATTTTTGCAGACTACTCGATTGAAGTCACCAAGAAAAGAAAAGCTTTTCAACCAATATGCTCTGAGCTCTTCAAGCAACACATAAAATTTACCCTGGCATTCCCTGCAACTCTTCGCCTCAAATCACCTAAAGGGGAACAACTTTCTTTCCAGGATCCTGTGGAAGCAGAATCTTTTCTCCGCTCCCTGAGGGGTGATCCAAACCCTCACACGCCTTCCAAGTCTAATTCCAGCCCCCGAGCCCTGGAACAGAGAAGCCCTCGCAAGGACTCTCCAAAACGCTTCAAGCATTCTGCTCCGGATCAGCGTTACCAATACTCCCGTTGACGAACTTCCATACACCGCCATGGACTTCCTTACTCGCCATCACAGGTCGTATGATCTTCCACACAAAGGCTTTGAATATGTGTGTCGCTCCAGTCTATTTTATTTACTTATTACATTGTTTCGTATGATACGCCTGAAACCATTCTCCTTTCTTTCCCCCCCCCCACCAGGATGGTAATGCGTGCGCGCATACGTACAGGTCGCACTTTACATACGGTCATTTGCATTGAAATTCCCCCCACTTGACTCCGCTGTGTGGCTTTTCAGGCTCCCAGCCATGACTACAATCCGGGGGTCCCTCGCACTTTTTCGAGGTCCCTGGGGCGCTTAGGCAGCATAACTGACATTCCTTTTTCATGAAGGGTCATGTTTGGTGAGCCACCATGCGCAGCGAACTCATGCGGAAAAAAGCAAAGTTCTTTAAGATGTTTACTTTAATTTGTTGTTTTGTTATACCTTGTTTTCTTATCTTTTACCCCCCCTCATCACTCCTCTCCTCACTTCACACTCCGACATACATTCCTTACCCGAGGGCTCCTTACACGAACGCTCACATCACTAATGTGCATAAACTATACCTCTTGATCCCAGCCTATAATCCTTTAGCTACTAAATCGCCACTTTTACACCCTATCATCCGCACTATCTTAAGGTAATCTCTTGGAATGTGAGGGGTCTCCGTTCTCCTAACAAGCGAATGAAGATCCTTCGCCATCTCAAAAGGCTAAAAGCAGACATAGCACTAATTCAGGAATCCCATCTTTCGGCATCTGACTTCAGTCGTATGCAGAGACTTTGGGTTGGAGCGGTCTTGGGGTCAGAATCGGTTGGACGGAAGGCCCGTGTCCTCCTTCTTTTCAACAAAAACCTCCCTTACACTATTCTATCCACACACACAGACGACTAGGGACGCTTCATCTCCTCCAGGGTTAAAATTGGCACAAAAGAACTAGTAATTTCCAATGTATACGCCCCCAATAGTCCCACAAAGTCATTTTACTCTCAGCTCTCCACTTGGCTCCTCAACACTTCTCACTTACCTCATCTAGTTGGGGGGGATTTTAATGATCTCATGCATCCCCCAGAAGATAGGTCCTCCCCAAAACGATCCACTCCAGCACCTGCTACACCAACTCCCACCCTATTTGCCTCAACCATGGACTCCCTCCATCTCACAGACATCTGGCGCTTAACACACCCGGTGGATAGAGAATTCACCTTCTACTCCATTCCTCACGGGATCCTTACCAGGATCGACTATTTTTTTGGGACCGATAATATCATTCCCCTTGTCTCAGACGCAGAGATCGGAGACATAGCCATTTCAGACCATGCCCCAATACTCCTTACCCTAGACAAACTAGATCTTCCCCCCCACCCTAATATCTGGCGCCTCCCATCCTTCCTCCACAATAATGCTGATTTTCGCACATACATGGAACGAGCATGGGCGGAGTTCTCCTCCGCGAATGCCCCACATGCAGGGGACCCGAACCTTCTCTGGGATGCTGGAAAAGCTTACATGAGGGGTCGGATCATCTCATATGCCTCTTCCTTTAAAAGAAACGCGCTTTCGAAATTCAAATTGGCCAGCGACAGACTCCACCTCGCACAACGCATTCTGGCCACCTCGACTTCTCCGGCTAACAAGGCGGAGTGGTCTGCGGCTAAAAATGCTTTCGACACCTGGGCGGACACCCTGGAACTTACAAAAAAATCTCATCCGGATGCCTCCCTTCATAAATATGGGAATAAAGCAGGCAAACTGCTATCCAGACTCTGCAAGGGCGCCTACCGCCCGACGCACATCACCTCACTGCGGGACCGCACGGGAACTACACATTCTACGCCACTTCATATAAATAAAACCATGCTCGAATATTACACAGCCCTTTATGCACCCGATCCCATTGACCATAAAATAGCCCAAGCCTTTCTTGAAAAAATGAATCTACCAAGTATATCCAGTGCCCATCTAGAATCCCTGAATGCCCCTATCTCCCTCGCTGAAATAGAAGGCACTATACATGCTCTCCGCCCCTCTAAAGCCCCCGGCCCAGACGGATTTACAAGTGAATTTTACAAGACCCTCCAAAATGTCACTGCACCCATGCTCCACTCGGTCTATTCCAACATCTGGGAGGGCGGTCCCTATCTACCGACAGGCAACCAGGCCATCATTAAACTTCTTTCAAAAAAGGGCAAGGATCCTCTGGAACCGGGCTCATATAGGCCTATTTCATTACTCAACCTGGATGTCAAAATTCTCTCGAAGATTGTGGCTTCCAGACTAGCGGTCACCCTCCCGGACCTCATTCACCCGGCCCAGTCAGGATTCGTAAAAGGGCGGACAGCCACCCTGAACATTCGAAAGGTTCTCTTGGCCCTTGAACGAGCCAAACAAGACCCAAAGGGAGATTATGCATCATAACGTTAGACGCTGAAAAAGCCTTTGACAATGTAAGTTTCGACTGGCTTTCCCTTACTTTGTCTAAAATGGGATTCTCAGGCCCCTTCTGCCACCTTATCAATGCCATGTATACAGCGCCCTCCGCTAGACTTGTTGCCGCCGGAATCCTCTCAGAGGATTTCCGCCTCCATAAAGGGACCAGACAGGGTTGCCCTCTCTCCCCCCTCCTGTTCAATTTAGCCTTAGAACCTTTATCTAGATACCTTTCCGAGATAGCCCCTTTACGAGGCATCAAAATAGGCAAAACGGAACTTCGCACTTCACTTTTCGCTGACGACGTCCTCATATTCACGGGTAACCCCAGTGACGACATTTTAACCATTAAAACCACCTTCGATGAATTTCGACGGTGCTCCGGCCTTCGGATAAATTATTCCAAGAGCGAAATTCTCCCCATCGGGACACACTCCACACGCCCTTGGACGCAACACTCTCTGTTTAAGGTTGCACCTTCACACATCACCTATCTAGGTATACAGATTGGGAAATTACCCTCCTCCATCTATCATCTCAATTATCCTCCCCTCTTTACAAAACTCTATCAAGAACTGTCAAACTGGATGGATCTTCCCCTCTCGCTCCTAGGGAGGTGTCACCTTGTCAAAATGGTTAGCTTTGCCAGACTGCTTTACCCTTTGCAAACCATTCCTCTACTTTTGAAGCATAAAGATATCAAACTCCTTACCACCAAAATTTCACACTTCATCTGGCATGGCAAAAGACCTCGGATAGCCTCTAAAAAACTACACCTTCCTAGGAGTGACGGGGGCATCGGTCTACCTCATATTAGATTGTATAATTTAGCATGTCTGTTCAGGACTAGTTTAGATTGGATAGCTCAATCATCCCAATACTCTAATTACGTCTTGGAATCCGAAATGGCCCACCCGCACTCTCTGGTGGCCCTTCTACACTGCAGATGGAAAACGGTTCCCCCCTCTTTTCAACACAATCTCCTGCTCAGGGATACAGCTATAGCGTGGAGAGAAATCAGAAAAACACTCAAGCTATCTCCCTTTATCTCTCCACATCTGCCAATCCAAGGCAATCCTAATTTCATCCCTGGTCTCCATTATAAAGCCTTTTCGGTCTGGCGGAATCAAGGTCTGTCAAACTTCTCCTCATTGTGCGATGGCACCACTGGAAAACCACTTCCCTTCTCCTCAATATCCTTGGCATTTTCTCTCCCCCCATCTCACGTATTTCATTACAACCAATGTATTAGCTTTCTATCTAACACTTGTAAAGACACTCTCCGGAGATTCGAAAACAGCTTTGCTGAACGTCTACTACACAGTGGACGTTATAAAATCTCGGACATCTACAAACCTCTCCTGCAAGAATCTTCCCCGTCCTTATCCACCTCCTCTATGGCTAACTGGGCTAGGGATTTCCCAGATCCGGACATAACCGAAAAAATCCTATCTGGTTTGCGAAAGACCCTTCGACTGACACCCAACGAAATCTGGAGAGAAACTCAACTCAAGATAGCACACCGGGCTTACATCCCATTTCTCTCTCCCAACTCCAATAAAGATGGCGCCTCCTGTCCTTTATGCAAGGTACCCAGACCCTCTCTCTCCCACCGCTTCTGGTCCTGCTCCTTCATCTCCTCATTCTGGGATCAAGTCCTTTCTTATATATTCAAAACCACTTTGTTGAAAATCCCCAAAGACCCTTTGCTTCTCATATTTGGATATTGGGACCCTCTGTTGCTGCCCTGGTCTATGTCTCCGGCTGCCTCGAACCCTTCCGGGACTACCAAATGCCCCTCCTCTAAAGACTGGATCCTGCTATGTTTGCTTGTTGCCAGGAGACTCATTCTCAGGCACTGGATCTCTCCCCAAGGCCCTTCTCTCACCCAACTCGAAAAGGACTGCCTCTACCTCTTTTATGAAGAAAGACTTCTTACGGACTTCAAAGAACCCAGATCTAGAGCCCGCTTCTACCACAGATGGGAATCCTTCATCACCACAACCCTCTCGACAGCCGATCAAGCGGCTCTGGACCTACTTTCCTTCTCATACGTTGAACCTATCCCTAAGGGGCTGTAATTCTTGCTGACTTTGCTCAGTCTTTACATACCGGAGGGCCCTCCGGGGCTGTTTCTTCTCGGGACCATACATGTTTTGGAATGAACAGCACGCTATAGTCTATGGAGCTCCCTCCCCCTCCCCCCCCTTTCTTCTTACTAGTTTTTTTTCGTTTTTTTTTTACTTTTGTACCATTGTACTTATCTTTTCACCTGTACAAGTGTCTTTTATTACTCCAATAAAAATTTGTTAAAAAAAAAAAAAAAAAAAAAGAGGGAAGTTTCAGGAAAAAAACTTTCCACAGCCACCTGCGTATAACACGCAGGCACAGTTTACCCTCTATTTTCAGGGTAAAAAAGTGAGTGTTATACCCCAATAAATACAGTACCTATTCTCAGGGCACTAGGATCCGGTCACATTATCGGCTCCCAGCGCCGGCTTCAGGGTAGAGTAGTAGGGACAGCAGACAATAGATGTCCCATAGTAAGCCTATAAGTAATGTCACTGCATAGGCATTGCCAGCGATCTCTCCTCTTCACTGAAACCGGATGCTAGGGGTGGGGGGGGGGGGGAAATGACCGGACTGGTTACGAAGTCCACACATCTTTCCTCTACAGGGTAGTTAGTACAGAGCTTAGAATGGGGATGTGAGCTGGTTTAAAGTGGTTCTAAAGTTTTACCGTGTTTTGTTTTACCTTAATGCATTCCCTGCATGAAGGTAAAAATGTTTTGCCACTAGCTGTGACCCCCTCCTCCCCAAACACTTACCTGAGTCCTGTATCGATCCAACACTGTGCCCAGTTGCAATGCATCTCCCCTGTCTTTCTCCTCTCACATAAAGATTGGGCAGCTGTGGGAGCCATTGGCTCCTGCTGCTGTCAGTAAAATCCTGTAAGCAGAGAGCAGCAGGCGGGGCCAAGCCACACTGTGTGTCTATGGACACACACAGCCCGGCTTGGGAGCAAATCCACACATCTGCTCCCATAGCAAGCTACTTGGAATGCATTCTACATATATTCCTCTGGACAATGCACTATAGGGCAGGAACATCAGCATTGGGAAATTGAGCATAAAAGAATAAAAATTGCACTTTTATCACATCCCTTCTCCATCTAAAACATATATACTGCACACACAACATGACAGGCGGTTTACCTAATACAGACAACAATAAAGGACAACTCAATGAAAAGCACTGTTCTTGAAAAGGAATGTATCATAACATTTGACGTCAACTGACATTTACAGTACACCAGGCTTTATTTCCTGATACACCTCCCTTTTTTGCAAATACTCCGCATGTTTATACAAGATCTGCTCTCAAACTGGAAATGCTTAATGAATTTTGTGTTATGTCATTGGGAAAGGTTCATACGAGGTGAAGGATTATGAGGGCCGATTTCTACATTGTCATAAACCTATTAAAGAGTTATCTTTATTGAAGACCCTTCTGAATGTCAACAATTATCCGTGTGATTGTTAAAATAAATACACTCAATACAGATCTATCACATCATTTCCAATGACCCGCTTGGGGTTCAGAGTATATGAAAACCCGAACAATGAACTTCTCTTATCTGCTCCCTATTGGTCTATTAAAGTGACACTAAACTCTGGTTTAAAAAAAACAATGTATTCAAGTATGTATTAATAACGCAAAAAAGTCCCTTCTGTAGCTCTTAGTCTCCTCCAAATTTTTTATTTATTTTGCTGCTGTGATAAGACTTCCTGTTAGAGGGTGGCTACGTTCGTTCTCCGTGGTCCTGTAGCCACCCCTCTTGCTCTCTCCCAGGATGGACCACAGACTATGGACTATGGGATGTGTAGCGTGCATACAGAAGTGCACACGACCACCAGGAACGTGCACGGCTTGTTCTAAACAAAAAAGAGAGAATAAGAGAGGTTCGGGAGCTCACAGAGGATGTTACAAGGAGGCCGAAAATCACCATAAGAAACTATTTCATGAAAATTAGGATTATAGGGTCATAAGGTAGTGGATGTATATGGATGAATTTTGGCGAATAAGAATATAGTTTAGTGTCACTTTAAAACTATACCATTTAAGATGGTTTGTTTTAGAGCTTCCCTGTGCCATCTGCACGCTTCCTGTGTTAATGCAAAGAGACTATTAATATTATTTATTTGCAGAGAGCGGTGGCGGTAAAAACGCATAGGCGTTAGCGCTATTTTTACCGCGATCACGGTAAAATCGCGGTAAAATATGTCATTATTTTTTAGCGTTTTTTCAACGCCTCAGTGTGAAAGGGTCCTAAGGCCCCTTTCACACTGGGGCGTTTTTCATGCGGTTTAGCGCTAATATTAGCGCTATTATACCGCATGAAAAAATCATGCCCTTTAGCCTTCAATGTGAAAGCCTGAAGGCTTTCACACTGAAGCGGTGCGCTAGCAGGACCGCTCCAAAAGTCCTGCTAGCCGCTTCTTTACAGCGGTGAAGGAGCGGTGTGTTCACCGCTCCTTTACCGCGGTCTCCCATTGAAATCAATGGGACAGCGCGGTAATACCGCCCGCAAACCGCGGCAATAGCCGCGGTTTGCGGGCGGTATTAACCCTTTTTCGGCCGTTAGCGGGGGTTAAATTCACCCCCCTAGCGACCGTATACCGCGGTAAGAACGACGGTATAGCAGCGCTGAAAATCGCGCTGCTATACCGCCACCGCTCCTGCCCGCCCCAGTGTGAAAGGGGCCTAAGAGTTTAAAACAAAAGGGAACGTGTTTTTTTTTTTTTTTGCAATCAGGGTTCTATTTCCTATTTTTAGTTGTACTCGATGGACTTTTTCAACCTAACGATGTTGAGAATGTTCACACAATAAATTGTGCAAATATTTAATTCAATTATTCAACCATGTGAAAGATAAGTCCTTGTTTACTTATTCCATTTCACATAATTGGATAATTGAAGTAAATATTCATACAATTCTTTCTGTGAGAATTCTCAACTCACTTAAATTAGAGGTTATATATATCAGATGTGAGGAGGCGACACTCTGCCTGGTGATCTTTGACTTTCTTTGACTTTCTATGTTGGTCAGGGAGATCTCCACCTCTTTAAGGTTGCCTACCCATGTTTTATAGCTTAAAAAAATATATATATACCGTATATACTCGAGTATAAGCCGACCCGAATATAAGCCGAGGCACCTAATTTTACCACAAAAACTGGGAAAACTTATTAACTCGAGTATAAGCCTAGGGTGTGCCTCACTTTGCCTCACTGTGTCCATGCCTCACTGTGCCCATGACTAGACTGACGTTTAACATGGGAGTCTATGGAAGGGGTGCCCGGTTTTGAAAAATCGGTCCTCCCCGGCCGTAGGTCCCCCGGACAAGAAACTTTTCACACTTGTAGAGGAAAAGTGGGGCTACATGTGTGCCAAGTTTGGGGTCCAGAGGACCTACTACCGGCCAGTACCGGGTCCCCAAAATCACCAGAGAAATTACTGTTTAACATGGGAGTCTATGGAAGGGGTGCCCGGTTTTGAAAAATCGGTGCTCCCCGGCCGTAGGTTCCCCGGACAAGAAACTTTGCACACTTGTAGAGAAAGAGTGGGGCTATATGTGTGCCGAGTTTGGGGTCCAGAGGACTTACGGCCGACCGGTACCGGCTCCCCAAGGTCCGGGAGATCAGGCGCAAAAAGGTGACTCGAGTATAAGCCGAGGGGGGCATTTTCAGCACAAAAAATTGTGCTTAAAAACTCGGCTTATACACGAGTATATACGGTATATATTTTTCAAAACTATCGATATTTGTTTATAGTGCAAAATATAAAAACCGCAGAGGTGATCAAATACCAGCAAAAGAAAGCTTTATTTTTGGGGGGGAAAAAGGACGTAAATTTTATTTGGGTACAGCTTTGCTCAATGATCAATTGTCAGTTAAATTAATGCAGTGCCGTATCGCAAAAAATTACCTGGTCATACGGGGGGAGGGGGGGGGTGAAACCTTCCGGGGCTGAAGAGGTTAAAGTATAACTAAATAGGTAAAACTTTTTTTTTTTTTTAGTTTTGGTCAGACTAGCCACTTAAGGACCAAGCCTCTTTCTGAGATTTGTTGTTTACAAGTGAAATTTTTTATTTTTTTTGCTAGAAAATTACTTAGAAAAAAAATGTAGAATGTTCGGGGGTTCTAACACCCTAGAGAATAAAATGGAGGTCATTGCAATACTTTATGTCACACTGTATTTGTACAGCGGTCTTACAAGCGCACTTTTTTGGGGGGAAAAATACACTTTTTTGAATTAAAAAATGATACCCAACATGTCACACTTCAAAATTGCACCCGCTCTTGGAATGGCGACAAACTTTTACCCTTAAAAATCTTCATAGGCGACGTTTAAAAAATTCTACAGGTTGCACGTTCTAAGTTACAGAGGAGGTCTAGGGCTAGAATTGTTTCTCTCGCTCTACCGATCGCGGCGATACCTCACATGTGTGGTTTGAACACCGTTTTCATATGTGGGCGTTGCTCACGTATGCGTTTGTTTCTGCACACGAGCTCGGCGGGACGAGGTTACTTTTATTCCTATTACAAACATCCCTTGTAAAAGAAAAAAAAAAAGCATGACAGGTCCTCTTAAATATGAGATCTGGGGTCAAAAAGACCTCAGATCTCATATTTACACAAAAATGCAATAAAAGAAAAAAATATATATTTTAAATTACTTCTGCCCTGCTATGGTATGGAGATGGGTGGGGGCCATCTTCCCCTTACTCATCTCCATACCCAGCCACCAGAAGGACCTGATCGCCTCTGCCGACGGCTCTGGTAAGCGGCGGAGGGCACGGGAGAGCAGCGGGAGGGGGGAAACCCCCCTCCTGCCACCGATAAAAGCGATCTTGCGGCGAATCCCCACCATTATTGGAAACCGGACCACCTGCTGAAGAAGAGGATACCTGGGTTATGGCAGCTAGCTGCTGCCATAACAAAGATATCTCTCTTCAAACAGCTGACGAATATCAGTGTGCGGCGGTCCAGAAGTGGCTAGAGATGGATTAAAACACCTATCAGGATTCATTGCTGTCTGTGCCCGTTGGGGAGATCCACCCTCTCTATGTCCTGCTTACCATTATCATCAAAAGTGAAAGTAAAAGAAAATCCCAAATTTTGGGTTTTCCCCAAGAACAGTAAGAGCCCTTTAACGCTGCAGCCCGGCCGCGTAAGCGGTAAAGCACCGCTAGTTTTAGCGGTGCTTTACCGTCATTTTAGAGGTGCCTTTCGGCCCGATAGCAGGGCACTTTTAACCCTTGCTAGCAGCCGAATAAAGGGTTAAAAGCGCCGCTACCGAGACACTTTGCCAAAGTCCAGAAGCTGGTTTGCAGGACTTTTTTTTTTTTTAACATCCTGCCAGCGCAGTGCCCCAGTGTGAAATCACTTCACACTGGGACTGCAGGTGAGGCATTTTTTCAGGCACTTTGCAGGCGCTATTTTTAGCGCTAAAGCGCCTGCAAAACGCCTTCAGTGTGAAAGGGGTCTTATAGAGGGGAAATCTTCCAATGTGACCTGGAGGGGCCTAGCAAGGGATTCCCTTAAACTCCTTCCACACTGAAGGTGTTTTTCATGGCACCTCCCATGCCATCCCAGGGTGAAAGCCTGAGTGCTTTCACACTGACTGGAGCGGTGTGCTTGCGGGACGTTACAAAAAGTCCTGCAAGCAGCATCTTTGGGACGGTTTGGGAGTGCTGTATACAGTATAGCGCTCCTAAACCGCCCCAGCCCATTGGAATGCATAGGCAGCGCTTCCGACGTGCCTGAAAAGCGATTCGGAAGCGCTGCAACATGGGCAGTTTTAACCCTTCCTTCGGCCGCTAGCGGGGGGGTTAAAAGCGCCCCACTAGCGGCTGAAAAGTGACGGAGCGGCCCCAGTGTGAAAGGGGTCCTAACTTGCAAGGATTTCCTTTCACTTCTTGTTTGGCTATGGGACAGGAAGTGAAGGGAAATGTCCCCAATGGGACACAGATGACAGAAAAACATCTGACAGGGGTTAGAACTCTCCCTTACTCTATCCAAAATGAGAAAAAAATAAAAAGGTTTGCCTATAGTTCTACTTTAAAGCACAGAATCTGAAGATTGTAACTTTTGGGTTTAGCGATGTCACCGTCACCTCTTGGAGTGTCTCCTTTAAGCAAGGAATCTGAACTTCCATGAGAACATTAATAAGACAGCTGAAGACAAACAAATACAACACCCACATTACAACATGCTTACATAGGTGGAACACTACCAGAACACAAAAACACAGTGTGAGGGTTTTACCTCAAAGAAAAGGCTCCTTATACCAACCTATTGCAACATAACAAGCGTTGTGCGCGCTTTGCAAAAGCAAGGAGGGAAGCGCAATAATATTAGCCAGCCTTGCCAATCCTCTCTGGGAATAGCCAGCGGCCTACTTGTTATCTTTGGTCTCATTTCAACACGCATGCAGCAAATGACTAAGGACAGATTCCACCGCTGAGCTCATCCTTCCCCAGGGAGAAAATTCAGCGTGTTGTGCTTTTACCAGGAACTCCTCAGACACCTGAATTTATTACACGCCATTTCACATATGGGACTACACCACCAATCTGTAATTGTTTAACTACTGTTCAACTAACTGCATAAGGGATAAAAAGTGAAAATAAACACTTAATGAATAGGATTAACAGGATAAAATACTGCACAGCTGCTTGCAGTTATTAATATGTCACCTAATCGACAAGTCTCACAGCTCAGGAAAATTCTCTACGTCACCCAAGTGTTGAAAATGGCAGATAAAATGCAAAACTTTAATGTCATGGCAGAGACACTATCTGCATGGAGTTTGCATGTTAGATTGTAAGCTCCTTGAGGACAGGGACCGATGTGAATGTACAATATATGTAAAGCGCTGTAATGGCACAATACCTGTTAGAGCTGCACGATTCTGGATAAAATGAGAATCATGAATTTTATGTTTAGAATAAAGACCAGGATTCTCGCAGCGTACCATCTTTCACATTATACAAAAAAATTGGGCTAACTTCACGGTTTCGTTTATTTTTAATTCATTAAGTGTATTTTTTCCCCCAAAAATTGAGTTTAAAAGACCGCTGCACAAATACAGTGTGACAAAATATTGCAACGACTGCCATTTTATTCTCTAGGGTCTCTGCTAAAAAAAAATTATATAATATTATATATAGAATATATTCTAACAAAAATACAAATTTTATCTTGTAAGCAACAAGTGTCAGAAAAAGGCTAAAGCCCTGTACACACGATCGGATTTCCTACGGATTCAAATCCGATGGATTTTTCCATCGGAATTCCGATGAAGCTGACTTTCATCAGTCTTGCCTACACACCATCAGTCAAAAATACGACCGTCTCAAACGCGGTGACGTAAAACACTCCGACGAGCCGAGAAAAATGAAGTTCAATGCTTCTGAGCATGCGTCGACTTGATTCTGAGCATGCGTGGGTGTTTTCTCCGATGGAGTTCCACACAGACGATCGGAATTTGCTATAGTTTTTTTTTCCATCGGATAAATTTAAAACATGTTTTATTTTTTCTCCCTGATGGAAAAAAGACTGATGGGGCCCATACACGATCGGTTTGTCCGATGAAAGAAGTCCATCGGACTGTTTTCATCTGTAAAACCGATCGTGTGTACACGGCATTAGTCTTCAAGTGGTTAAACTGACCTCATTTACAGACCGAAGTTCATTCCTTTGATCTAAAAGGCAAGGCAGTGTTGTCCCTCACGTAGGCGGTGCCAGCTTGCACTACAAATGTTGCAGGGGCATGGCTGTTGGATTTGTAACTACTGATTCACAGGCAAATAGCTTGCCACTCCTAGCCCTGCCCACTACTGGCAGAAATCGTTGTGCTGCTGAACCCCTCCCACTGTGAGCTGCAGTGTCTGGGAGGGGAAGTGTCTGAGACACAAAGAAGGATTTGGCTGACACAATGGAGATAAAACATTTAATTTAGGAGGCTCCTTCATCACATTGTACCTGAATTTAGAGTGTTACTAAACCTAATAATATGAAAAAATAGTTCATCCGCCCCCCCACAGCTTATAAATCATCTTTTTACATTAAAATAATGCCACTATACCTTTTTGCATGATCTGTATACCACGGTTACATGATAAATTGCACAGTTTCTCCAGTGCTGAGAGTTCAGGAAGGAGGAGATTTCTACTGCAGACTGTATACACGCCCACATGTGTGATGTCAATATCATGTGACCTGGCTAGCTCTGATCAACAACTAAATGTTCTCTCCAGCATAAAAGACAACTGAGCATGTGCAGGTCGGCTACTCTGCCTGTATTAGCTGGCATTCCCCAGATAGACAGTGCAGGAGGGGGAGGATCTGTGCATACAGGATAAAATGCCCTTTTTACACAATGCAGAGGATTAACCCCTTAAGTTCCACAGTGAGTATAACAAGCAGGCTTTACTGCATATACAGACAGATTTTACTGTTGTGGGTTTAGTAACACTAAGGCCCGGTTCTCACAGGGGCGGCACGACTTCAGGGGCGACTCGGCGGCGCGATCTCAAGACGACTTGAGACGCCCGCCTGAGGCGATTTGCATAATGACTTTTGTATAGAAGTCAATGCAAGTCGCCCCCAAAAGAAGTACAGGAACCTTTTTCTAAGTCGGAGCGACCCGAGTCGCTCCTATTAGAATGGTTCCATAGTACAGAGCGGGATGCGACTCCTCAGGCGACTGAGTCGCCTGAGGAGTCGCCCCTATGTGAACCGGGCCTAAGACCTGCTTAGACTGTCATATAGCAGTCTTCAGATGAACTTTAAATGCAGAAAGGTTTTCCGCACTGCTCTTCTTACTGCAAAATATCTAGAGGCTTTTTATAAAATGCCTATAGAAAATTTGCCTCAGTAATGGATGAACAATCCCCCCCCGGGACATTTAGGGCAAGTTTATACTACAAAAAAAAAAAAAAATTAAACACATCTGACAAATGAGCAAGCGCACAAAAGTCTTATGGTAAACAGCATTTTTACAGAACATCGCACTTCATTAATATTTGACCGCTGGACCAAAAAAAAGTTGCATCTCACATTTAAGCTAGGTTCACACGACTGCAATCAGATTTTGATCCAACTTTCAGTGCGATGTGATAATACTTGGATGTGGTTTCCATACTCTCTGGGGCCAGAATCATACTGAAATCGCACCAAAATAGCACAGAACAGAACCCTTTTAGAAAATCGTGTTGCAGTGTATTAATGTGAACAGACGCCATCGAAAAACAACGTGATTTCCTTTGTAATGCGACTCAAGTCACATCTGAAATCGCACTGTGAACCACGTGCAAGGGTTTTCAAAATGTATAGAAAATTAAATAGTTCTTGAAAAACAAATGCTAAAAAAGCATTGTATGCCCCAAAAGAATATACATATCATCTTAGCATCATAAGGTATGGCAATGGATTTGCCAATTGATAGACTTTTAGCTGAAATGTAAAAAGAGATTTTGAAAGCATAATTTTTGTAAACCGGACTACCTGTGATCCTTATCAAAAAAATGTTTTCGAAAAAATAGTTGGTCTGGTCAATGAGTGAGTAAACAGCAATAAGAGCTGAAAGGAGAGAGTAAAAACACAAAAAAACAACTCCACAACACTAAAGGCCAGTAAGCGGTGATGGCGCAGTCCATTGTTCGATGTTGTGGTTGAGCAAACTTCATGTACAGCGTTAAACATCTGGTACAATACGGGCATTTACGTACAGGCCTGCCACATAAGAGTGGCATTTACTCAGAAGTCCTTGCTAATTTTGGCAATGCTCTTTGCATACATGTCTAGGAGGGCATTGCCTGAAGTCTCCCTATCTGTACTTATAATGCCAATTTGATTCTACTTTTGGATATATTAAAGTCTAAAGTGGTTCGAGTCCAATATTGATCCAGCTCTGTGCAGGTCTGCTCTTTCTCCCTGGTCCCACAGAACACAATAATAGCATCGGGATTCATTGGTTCCTGTTGAGGTCAATCAAATCCAGGAAAGAGAGAGCAAGGGGTGCGGCAGAGCCATGCTGTGTGCGTCTATGGATGCACACAGCCAGGCTCAGGAGTGAGCTTGCACATCTGCCCCAATAGCAAATGGCTTGCTATTGAGACAGACACAGAAGCGGAAAAGCCAAGAGCAGCTGTAGGGGACCCCGGAAGAGGAGGTTTAGGGCTGCTCTGCCAAGTATCAGTGCACAGAGCAGGCAAGAATAACATCTCATTTATTTCAGGTCTAAAAAAAAAAAAAAAAGAAGGAGCCTTTAGAATCACCAGTCAGGATTTTATTGCTCTCTTTCCCCTCCCTATTCGTCTTGAAGACTATTGTCACAATGACAGAAAGTGATTATCCAAACTGTTACATTTGCTACCAGAACAGGAAGAAAGATAAATCTTCCAATGGGGACACCTGTTCCAGTGACAACTGTCTAAGAGGGGATCTCCTCTCACAGTGGTTAAAGCGGAGTTCCGCCGAAAAAAATATAAAACATAAAAAGGTCAGCAGCTACAAATACTGCAGCTGCTGACTTAATATAGACACTTACCTGTCCTGGGTGCCCGCGATGTCCTCACCTGAAGCCCATCTGTCCCTCGGCTCCGGGTGGAGGCGCCAGCATTTTCAGTAAGGGAATCAGGCAGTGAAGCCTTGCGGCTTCACTGCCTGGTTCCCTACTGCGCATGAGTGAGTCGCGCTGCACGTCCTCACTGGTCCCTGCTGTCCTCTGGGATCTGTGTGCGTCTCCCAGAAGACAGCGGCGGGAACGGAGGAGGAGCCGGACGCCGCGTAGATCGCCGCAGAATCTGCGGCGATCTATCGCCCAGAAGTGGGAGCAAATACGTGTATTATACAGGTATCTGCTCCCCCTTCCCCCTGAAAGGTGCCAAATGTGACACCGGAGGGTGGGGGAGAACGGGAAAAGTGGAAGTTCTATTTTTGGGTGGAACACCGCTTTAAAACCATTCCCTACTCTACCCCAAAAACTGAAAACAAATGAAAAATCATGTTTTGGATTTAGATATACTTGAACTAAAATGGAGCTAAAAGCAAGCGCACACATCCAATTACGTGAAAGGAAGTTTCTCTTGGATTGGACCCACTGCGAGTCTTATAAAGATTAAAGACTTTTCACTTCACCATATTTACCGAGCTTAGTGAATAAGGCAAAGCTATGTTCACTTCAATCATCATGTGCTAGAAAAAAAAAAATCCAATCCAGTTTTTTTTTTTTTAATCACTCACATATAGTTGGGTTTTTTAAATGAACACAGCTTCACCTTGTTTACTCAGCCAAGGAAAGATTGACTTTGTAAAGTGAAGTGCTAGGTGAACATCCTCTACTCCTTTAGTAAATCATCCCCAAAGCATTTGCTATAAAGTGAAGTGTCTGAGGGCCAGTTATTTGTAGAGGCGTTTTAGCACTACTTTATTGGTCATGCACTCTTGCTTTGAAATTCACGTGCCTGTTTATATTAAGCATCGGTGACACTGCTTCCAATTGATAGCTGGCATGCAGTTTTTTTTTGATGTTTTGCTACGATCTGAGAGCCAAGTGGAATTTCTCCCCCCAGAACATGACATTAGTGCTACATTCCTGAAAGCTTTCTCCGGAATAAGAAAACACGGCATGTAGCAATGTGGTACAGGACTCTAAGGCCTTGATTCACCCTCTGCCTAATTTCCATAACTTCACATAATCCATCAGGAATGCAGAAGAAAAATAATTGTGCTTGCTTGAGGCCAAACTGGCAAGGATGTTTTCTTACTTCATTGAGAACAAAAATGTATATAATCCACTAGCATAGAAGTCGGTCTACAGGTAGTTCCATCCATGGACCAACTACAAAGTTAGTTTGCAAGTGCATAATATTTCTTGATTTTGTCTGGACAGCCAAACAGGGATAAATATTCTGAGATATATACAGTATCTGACAAAAGTGAGTACACCCCTCACATTTTTGTAAATATTTTATTACCGTATATACTCGAGTATAAGCCGACCCGAATATAAGCCGAGGCACCTAATTTTACCACAAAAAACTGGGAAACGTATTGACTCGCATATAAGCCTAGGGTGTCCATCTGCATGCCTCACTTTGACTCACTGTGTCCATGTGCATGCCTCACTGTGTCCATGCCGAGACTGACGTTTTAACATGGGAGTCTATGGAAGGGGTGCCCAGCTTTGAAAAATCGGTGCTTCCCGGCCGTAGATCCCCCAGACATAAAACTTTGCATACTTATAGAGAAGAAATAGGGCTACATGTGTGCCAAGTTTCCAACGGCCAGTACCGGGTCCCCAAATTCAACGGAGAAATGACCGTTTAACATGGGAGTCTATGGAAGGGGTGCCCAGCTTTGAAAAATCGGTGCTTTCCGGCCGTAGATCCCCCAGACATAAAACTTTGCATACTTATAGAGACGAAATAGGGCTACATGTGTGCCAAGTTTCCAACGGCCGGTACCGGGTCCCCAAATTCACCAGAGAAATGACCGTTTAACATGGGAGTCTATGGAAAGGGTGCCCGGCTTTGAAAAATCGGTGCTCCCCAGCCGTAGGTCCCCCGGATAACAAACTTTGCACACTGGTAGAGAAAGAGAGGCTACATGTGTGCCAAGTTTGGGGTCCAGAGGACCTAAGGCCGGCCAGTACAGGGTCCCCAAAGTCCGGGAGATCAGGCGCAAAAAGGTGACTCGAGTATAAGCCTAGGGGGGCATTTTCAGCACAAAAGAATGTGCTGAAAAACTCGGCATATACTCGAGTATATATGGTATATCTTTTCATGTGACAACACTGAAGAAATGACACTTTGCTACAATGTAAAGTAGTGAGTGTACAGCTTGTATAACAGTGTGAATTTGCTGTCCCCTCAAAATAACTCAACACACAGCCATTAATGTCTAAACTGCTGGCAACAAAAGTGAGTACACCCTAAGTGAAAATATCCAAATTGGGCCCAAAGTGTCAATATTTTGTATGGCGACCATTATTTTTCAGCACTGCCTTAACCCTCTTGGGCATGGAGTTCATAGGTTGCCAATGGAGTCCTCTTCCACTCCAAGACAACATCACAGACCTGGTGGATGCTAGAGACCTTGCGCTCCTCCACCTTCCGTTTGAGGATGCCCCACAGATGTTCAATAGGTGTCAGGACTGGAGACATGCTTGGCCAGTCCATCACCTTTACCCTCAGCTTCTTTAGCAAGGCAGTGGTCATCTTGGAGGTGTGTTTGGGGTCGTTATCATTTCGGAATACTGCCCTGAGGCCCAGTCCCTGAAGGGAGGGGATCATGCTCTGCTTCAGTATATCACAATACATGTTGGCAATTATGGTTCCCTCAATGAACTGTAGCTCCCCAGTGCCGGCAGCACTCATGCAGCCCCAGACCATTTTCACTTAGGGGTGTACTCACTTTTGTTGCCAGCGGTTTAGACATTAATGGCTGTGTTGAGTTATTTTGAGGGGACTGCAAATTTACACTGTTATACAAGCTGTACACTCACTACTTTACATTGTAGCAAAGTGTAATTTCTTCAGTGTTGTCACATGAAAAGATGTGAGGGGTGTACTCACTTTTGTGAGATACTGTACAGCTGTAAAAAGAGATTCACTAAATACATTAAATACATTACATTTATTAGGAATTTGTAGGTAACATTCAATATCTCAGTGCAACCATCAAATCTTACAGTGCTCTGTGATTAATCAAATATTTAGGGCAAAACACTTAAAAAAAAATTGACCACCCAAAGTGTGGTACAACAAGCAGCCATTTTGGGAGGTCTGTTAACCAGTCTTGTTGGTTGGAGGGTAGACAGTGGAGGAGACCTTGCGTGGAGAGTGAAGAAGTTTCTGCTTTTGACTGCTGGGTTGCATTTTTGGTTATTTTGGGCTCTTTTTCCTTGCAGCTTTTTAACACCTTTTTCTGGCACATTTTAAACAGCCTTTTTTTTCTCTTTTTTTCCTTCAGCCTACTAATTAAGGGGAGTGGTTAATTGGTCACAGGTGCTTGAGGCCTATATAAACTTCTGTAGAGCTCATTTAGTGCTGGTTCACACTGGGGCGACAAACGCTCCGACATTAGGAGCTCATGTCGCATGACGTGTGAAAATCAATGTTTCCCTATGGGAGCCGTCTTAACTGGTCCGACACATGTCGGTCCGACATTAAAAATTCTCCCTGTACTACTTCTGTCCGACTTTGATCCTACTTCAGCCCATTGACTATCATTGAAGTCGGATCAAAGTCGGATCCTTGTCCTAACCATACGACTTTGGCATCCGACATTGTGATTACAGCAGCAGTAAAAGGAATTTATCTCACCCTGGGATTGTTTTGATTGGTCAAAGGACAAGTCAGACTAGCACAATGTCGGATCAAAGTAGTATCCTGTTCATGAATGTCGGATGGATGTCGGACCAATGTCGGACCAATGTAGGACAGATGTCGCAGAGCAAAGTAGGATGAAAGTCGTGTCGTATAGTGTGAACCCAGCCTCAGAGCCTGCTCATTTTGAGTTGCTGGAACTCTGTCCAAGTGGAACTGGACTGAGGCTGGGTTCACACTATACGACACGACTTTCATCCTACTTTGCTCTGCGACATCTGTCCTACATTGGTCCGACATTGGTCCGACATTGGTCCGACATTGGTCCGACATTGGTCCGACATTGGTCCGACATTGGTCCGACATTGGTCCGACATTGGTCCGACATTGGTCCGACATTGGTCCGACATCGGTCCGACATTCATGAACAGGATACTACTTTGATCCGACATTGTGCTAGTCTGACTTGTCCTTTGACCAATCAAAACAATCCCAGGGTGAGATAAATTCCTTTTACTGCTGCTGTAATCACAATGTCGGATGCCAAAGTCGTATGGTTAGGACAAGGATCCGACTTTGATCCGACTTCAATGATAGTCAATGGGCTGAAGTCGGATCAAAGTCGGACAGAAGTAGTACAGGGAGAATTTTTAATGTCGGACCGACATGTGTCGGACCAGTTAAGACGGCTCCCATAGGGAAACATTGATTTTCACACGTCATGCGACATGAGCTCCTAATGTCGGAGCGTTTGTCGCCCCAGTGTGAACCAGCACTAAGTGGTGAGTTAAAATCAAGAGTTAGTGGAACTGGACTAAGTGGTGAGTTAAAATCAAGAGTTAGTGGAACTGGACTAAGTGGTGAGTTAAAATCAAGAGGTAGTGAAACTGGACTAAGTGGTGAGTTAAAATCAAGAGTTAGTGGAACTGGACTAAGTGGTGAGTTAAAATCAAGAGTTAGTGGAACTGGGCTAAGTGGTGAGTTAAAATCAAGAGTTAGTGGAACTGGACTAAGTGGTGAGTTAAAATCAAGAGGTAGTGGAACTGGACTAAGTGGTGAGTTAAAATCAAGAGTTAGTGGAACTGGACTAAGTGGTGAGTTAAAATCAAGAGTTAGTGGAACTGGACTAAGTGGTGAGTTAAAATCAAGAGGTAGTGAAACTGGACTAAGTGGTGAGTTAAAATCAAGAGTTTAAAACAGGAGGTTAAAACAGGGGTCATAGTAGATGTGTAGTGTGAGTACCTGGGTGTTGTCTGAGTAGTGTGTGTGGATCGTTAGTACTTGTGTATTGTAGGTGCACGTGGGTCTGCGAGTGCACGTGGGTCTGCGAGTGCACGCGGGTCCGTTGGTCTGCGAGTGCACGCGGGTCCGTTGGTCTGCGAGTGCACGCTGGTCTGCGAGTGCACGCGGGTCTGCGAGTGCACGCTGGTCTGCGAGTGCACGCTGGTCTGCGAGTGCACGCGGGTCCGCTGGTCTGCGAGTGCACGCGGGTCCGCTGGTCTGCGAGTGCACGCGGGTCCGCTGGTCTGCGAGTGCACGCGGGTCCGCTGGTCTGCGAGTGCACGCGGGTCCGCTGGTCTGCGAGTGCACACTGGTCTGCGAGTGCACGCGGGTCCGTTGGTCTGCGAGTGCACGCGGGTCCGTTGGTCTGCGAGTGCACGCGGGTCCGTTGGTCTGCGAGTGCACGCGGGTCCGTTGGTCTGCGAGTGCACGCGGGTCCGTTGGTCTGCGAGTGCACGCGGGTCCGTTGGTCTGCGAGTGCACGCGGGTCCGTTGGTCTGCGAGTGCACGCGGGTCCGCGAGTGCACGCGGGTCCGTTGGTCTGCGAGTGCACGCGGGTCCGCGAGTGCACGCGGGTCCGTTGGTCTGCGAGTGCACGTGGGTCTGCGTGGTACCTGTGTATTGTCTTGTTGAGTACCTCTGTATTGTCTTGTTGAGTACCTGTGTATTGTCTTGTTGAGTACCTGTGTATTGTCTTGTTGAATAGTTGGGTCAGGAAGCTAGTGTTAGGTAATTTGGACAGGGTATAATCTCGAATCCTCATTAAATTAATAGGTACGATGCCCAGCGGGTGTGGCGAGGCGACTCGGTGTACATCTTGCAGCATGTATGCGTTCCTTGATCATCTGATCGAGGGCGATTACTGCTGTGCAAAATGTAAGCACATTGTTTCCCTGGAAGCCCAGGTTCTGAATCTAGGGAAGCAACTGTCAGCACTGGGAAGTCCCTCCACACTAAAGGAGAGCTGGATACGTACCCGGCAGGTGATGGCAGGGGCCAGCACAGAGGTGGGTGGAGTCAAAGAGGTGCAGGCACTAGAAAATAGTAGATGGATGACAGTCAGGAAGGGTAGAGGGCGAAGTGCCAGGGAGGCCGATCCAGGGCTGGAGCATCCCAATAAGTATGCTCCATTGAGTGACATTGGTGAAACCAGTCCGGGACCAGCACTGCTGGAGCTGAGGGACTCTCCTAGCTGCCAGGGGAAGAACTCCTCCAGTGAGAGTGGAGGGGAAGCGAAGGGAAAGGAAAGACAGATTCTGGTGGTAGGGGACTCAATTCTTAGAAGGACAGAGAGGGCAATCTGTAACAAAGACCTGAAGCGCCGAACTGTATGTTGTCTACCGGGCGCTCGGGTTCGGCACATCACGGATCTGGTGGACAGATTACTGGGAGGGGCTGGGGAAGACCCAGCTGTCATGGTGCACGTTGGCACCAATGACAAAGTCAGAGGCAGATGGAGTGTCCTAAAGAACGATTTTAGGGACTTAGGAGCTAAATTGAGGAAAAGGACCTCCAAGGTAGTATTCTCGGGAATACTACCGGTACATCGAGCCACACCAGAAAGGCAGAGGGAGATTAGGGAAGTGAACAAGTGGCTGAAGAGCTGGTGTAGTAAGGAGGGGTTTGGGTTCCTGGAGGACTGGGCCGACTTCTCAGTCGATAACCAGTACTATAGAAGGGACGGACTGCACCTAAATGAGGAGGGTGCAGATCAGCTGGGAATAAGGATGGCCAAAAAGTTAGAGGGGTTTTTAAACTAGGTGACAGGGGGGAGGATCCAGAGATAGTGAGAGTCAGCGGGGAACATATTCTAAAGGGTAGTATTAGGGGCATTAGTGGTAGGGTAACCAAAGAACATAAACCCAAGGTAAGTATAGTAGCAAGTCCTAGTTGCAATCTGGGAACACCCAAGAGGATAGTATGTGACCGGTCAAATAATATTAATGCATTAAAGTGTCTGTTCACCAACGCCAGAAGTCTGCCAAGCAAAATAGGTGAGTTGGAAGCTCTGGTGCATGAGGAGAGCTATGATGTAATCGGTATTGCTGAAACTTGGCTTCATTCCTCACATGACTGGGCTATTAATATTCCTGGCTATGCACTCTTTCGGAAAGACAGGGTAAAAAGGAAGGGTGGAGGGGTCTGTCTCTATGTGAGAAGTGATCTCAAAGCGAGTGTGAAAGAGGACCTGGTGGATGGAGAGTGTGATGAGTCTGAAGCATTATGGGTGGAACTGCATACAGATGTGCGTAGTTCAAAGCTAATCATTGGAGTTTGTTATAGACCACCCAATGTTAATGAGGAGTTTGAGACTCAGCTCCTTGCACAGATGGAAAGGGCTGCAAGGGCTGGGACGGTGATAATAATGGGGGATTTTAACTACCCAGAAATTGACTGGAGTAATGGAACTGCTGGGACAGTTAAAGGGCAAAAATTTATAAACCTATTGCAGGACAATTTTATGGTCCAGTTTATTGAGGCCCCAACTAGGAATGATGCTCTGTTGGACCTGGTAATCTCAAACCATGCAGAGCGTATTACTAATGTTCAGATAAAGGACACCTGGGTAGCAGTGACCATAACATGATTTCATTTGATGTTAGTTGTAAGCAAAAATCACATACAGGAAAGATAAAAACACTTAATTTCAAGAGAGCAAATTTTCCAAGGATGAGTGCTGCTCTCCAGGACTTAGACTGGGAAGGAATATTGGCATCAATGGGCACAGAACAGAAATGGGAATTCTTCAAAAAGACTGTTTGTGAACTCACTGCAAAGTATATTCCCATGGGCAATAAGTTTAAAAGGCTAAAAATAAAACCTATGTGGCTCACTGCCAAAGTTAAAAAAGCTATAAACTAAAAGAAAAGAGCTTTTAAAAAATATAAAAATGAGGGAACACTAGTGTCATTTAAATGTTACAAAGAATATAACAGGATATGTAAAAAGGAAATCAAGGATGCAAAAATTCAAAATGAACGACAGATTGCAAAAGATAGTAGGACAAACCCCAAAAAATTCTTCAAATATATTAATAGTAAAAAGGTCAAGTCTGAGCATGTAGGCCCTTTACAAAATAATCTAGAGTGGGTGACTGGGGACAAAGAGAAGGCTAATTTATTAAATACTTTCTTCAGTTCTGTGTATACAAAGGAGCATGGGGGAGCTCATGTCCAAAATGGGCGTGGTAGTGACACAGCCCCAAATTCACAATGGCTCAAAAGTGATATGGTCCAGAAATATTTAGATGGAATAAAGGTGGATAAAGCACCTGGACCAGATGGCATACACCCACGGATCCTAAAAGAATTGAGCTCTGTAATTTCAAAGCCATTGTATTTAATTTTTAGGGACTCATTAATGACAGGAATAGTACCACTGGATTGGCGCAGGGCCAATGTGGTGCCTGTATATAAAAAGGGAATTAAGTGTTTACCAAGTAACTATAGACCTGTTAGTTTAACTTCTATAGTTGGGAAAATACTGGAGAGATTAATAAAAGACCACATAGATGAGTTCTTGCTGGAAAAAAAGTATTTAAGCAACAGACAGCATGGATTCATGAAAGACAGAAGTTGTCAAACAAACCTGATTTCTTTTTATGAAGAGGTAAGTAAGACCTTGGACAGAGGGGTGGCAGTGGACGTGGTATACTTGGATTTTGCAAAAGCGTTCGATACAGTTCCCCACACACGGCTCATGTGCAAGGTAAAGTCTACAGGATTGGAAATATCAGTTTGTAAATGGATAGAAAACTGGCTAAAAGACAGAATTCAGAGAGTAGTGGTTAATGATTCTTACTCTGAATGGTCCAAGGTTATCAGTGGTGTACCCCAAGGTTCAGTGCTGGGACCCTTACTTTTTAATATGTTTATAAATGATATTGGGTCTGAGATCAAAAGTAACATTTCTGTCTTTGCAGATGACACCAAGCTATGCAGTGGAATAACGTCCTTACAGGATGTCGCCAATTTACAAGCCGACCTCAATGCTCTGTCTAATTGGGCGACTATGTGGCAGATGAGGTTTAATGTTGATAAATGTAAAGTTATGCACTTGGGGGCTAAGAATATGAATGCATCATACATACTAGGGGGAGTACAACTGGGGGATCCGTAGTGGAGAAGGATCTGGGGGTTTTGGTAGATCATAAGCTCAATAATGGCATGCAATGCCAAGCTGCGGTTTCCAAAGCGAGCAAAGTCCTTTCTTGTATTAAGAGAGGTATGGTCTCCAGTGAGAGAGATATCATTTTGCGCCTGTTCAAATCATTAGTAAGACCTCATCTGGAATATGCAGTTCAGTTTTGGGCCCCAGTTCTCAAAAAGGATATTGGGGAACTGGAGAAAGTGCAGAGAAGGGCAACCAAACTGATAAGAGGCATGGAGGAGCTCAGCTATGAGGAGAGATTAGAGGAACTGAATTTATTCTCTCTTGAGAAGAGGAGATTAAGGGGGGATATGATCAACATGTACAAATACATAAGGGGTCCATATAGTGAACTTGGTGTTCAGTTATTCACTTTACGGTCAACACAAAGGACAAGGGGGCACTCTTTGCTTCTAGAGGAAAAGAGATTTCACCTCCAAATACGGAAAGGTTTTTTCACAGTAAGAGCTGTGAAAATGTGGAATAGACTCCCTGCAGAGGTGGTTCTGGCCAGCTCAGTAGATTGCTTTAAGAAGGGCCTGGATTCTTTCTTAAATGTACATAATATAACTGGGTACTGACATTTATAGGTAAAGTTGATCCAGGGAATATCCGATTGCCTCTCGGGGGATCAGGAAGGAATTTTTTCCCCTGCTGTAGCAAATTGGATCATGCTCTTCTGGGTTTTTTTTGCCTTCCTCTGGATCAACTGTGGGTATAGAATTGGGTATATGGGATTGTACGATATATGTTTATTTTATTTTTTTTTTATTTTTTTTTTTTACGGTTGAACTGGATGGACTTGTGTCTTTTTTCAACCTGACTAACTATGTAACTATGTAACTATGTAACCTCCCTGGCGGTATGATTCTGTCTGGAATTATGTACCAAAAGCGGTACAATTATTTTGCATGGAAATTTGGTGTTATGTATTGTAGGCCTGCGATTCTTAGTAATTACTTACTTAAACCTGACCAAACAAGAGTCTAGTAGACATCCCGGGTATGATAAAGTTTGAAACACAAAATAATAAATTATAATTATTTATAGTTATTATTTATATTATAACAAATAGTAATGTAATTATAATAAAAATGATTCAATAATGTAATCAAATCAAAAACACTGAAATTTGCTCAGTTGCAAAATTGTTGCTGTCATTAGATTTTTTGTTTGATGATGAATTTCCCCACAAATCGTTATCGCTCAATTCTGCGAGTGATTGTAATTTATTATCGCTGTTTTTTAGCTGGTCTAAAACCAATTTTGACATAAAGGGACACTTTTTGGTTGCTATGGACAATCTTCAGTTTCCAGGCAGAAAGAAACGTTTTTATTATATAAAAGTGCATGCAGGACACTGGGCAGACCACTAGGGACAAAGGGTGTGTGTAATTATTACATACAGTACTGTAATCTGTAAGATTACAGTATACTGTATGTATACTATGTGTTTACTTTTTTGAATTTGGCACCGAACTCCGTCCCCGTGCGCCGCAACGTCGCAGGGAACGGAGCTCGGCACTCGGCAGTGAGGATCGAGCGAGACACCGCTCGCAGACACTGCGGGAGGACATCGCAGGATCCAGGGAACAAGGTAAGTTACTTCCCCTGGATACTGCGATGCAGCCCGAGTCTGGCTCGGGGTTACCGCTCTTAGCATTGAAAACTCTCCCCGAGCCAGACTTGGGATTACCGCTAAGGAGGTTAACGGTGGAAAGAGGAAAATAGCTTCTGCTCGCCTTTAAAGTGAGACAACACTGCATCCGAGCACCACAAACCAAAAACGCTATTTGATATATTTTTAATATTCAAAGCATACTCCCCCATCCATCCATGTCTCGATGCTTTACTTTGCTGAGAAATTACTTTGAAAATAACCCCTTAGAATTTCTGGCCACAGCCATCTTGAGTAAGGGCAGATGATTCTTGTAGCATTTACTTCCTGGAATCCTTTTGCACTTGGTTCAGGCATGCAGGTGGGAGGGTGTGTTTAGCTAGGAAAACCCCTCCCCTGAGGACTCCTGGGATATATGGCATTTGCTTGAGCATGGAAACCAAGTAGTAACTAAAAAATGTAAAAACTGTTTAAAATAAGAAAATATTATATAATTTCCTATCTATTTATTAATGCTAGCAGCCTAAGGATTAAAAATAGTCAACGTTGATTGGGAGAGTGAAGTTCTGCTTTAAGGCTGGTTATATGGTCACTTTGCTAGCCAAGTTCTACTTAATAGAAGCCATGGTGTCCATCCACTGAGATGACGGCCTACAAGCCTGAGATACTGGCCCTATAACATTTGGCTGTATCTGTGATGTAAACAAGAAGTTCTTAGTGCACAGTTGGCTCAGAGGTATTAAACAATTTGTGCAATTCTGCCCAATATCCTCAAATGAGCAATGAACCCTTTAATTTTGAGAGTTGCAATGAAAGGCAAGCATGCAGATACTTTCAGTTTTAAGAAGACTCCACTGCAAGTTGCATATATTTTTTGCCAGCACATTGTTACCGCAACCCAAGTGAAGATGATTAAATAACTTAAAATATGGAGCATGCCTTTTGTATCTGCTTCCAATTTACTAAACCACCACTGGGCTCATCCCAAGGTCATTACACTGCCTCCAGAAATGCAAACATTTTTTTTTTTTATAATAAACCATTGGATTTATTTTGCTACACAAACTAGAAAGCCAATTTCACTGGCTTATACTGTATACATTCTATAAATCTATTTACAGATTGTACTATTTATAGTATTTGTGAGGAAGAAGGAACCAATTCCAACCCATGATTGTCAAGCAGAATCAGCAACTGAGCCAATCATCGCTGACTGGTACCACCCTATTTCCCATAATCCCCTGCCACGCTACCTTGCATGCATCTCCCAACTGTCCCCCATTTGAAGGGACTGTACCACTTTTGTAATTAAATCCATCTCTCCCTAGTTCCTCCTCAGTTGTCCCTCTTTTTGGACAGATGTGTAGTGTAGACCTCTATAAATAGTAAAATTTAGCAAATTCGTTCTTCATGGTCAACATAACTGGAGGCGTGGCACAGGGTGTGTCTTTTGCCTCCACACAGTGGGGGTTATTTACTAAAGCTAGAGAGTACAACATCTGGTGTAGCTTCCGAATAGAAACCAATTGGCTTCAAGGTTGTACCGCCAAAGCTTAAATTGAACAAGCTGAGGTAATAAGCCGATTGGCTACCATGCACAGCTGCACCAGTTTTAGTAAATCTACCCATGTGTGCCAACAAGCGTTCCACATTCCCATCTCGTAAAAGGTGGGGGGTATGCCTTGAGTGGTTCAGGATAGGTTGCCTTCTGGGCCAAAAGGAAACCAACCTTCCACTGATAGAGAACAGTTTTTATTGCACACCCTCCAAAACCAAAACTTCCCAATCCTGTTTTAGCAACTCCACAAGTAGTACCTTTGTTTCAACAGGGCTAGATTTGAGGAGGATTTTATATGTAGCCAGCTATTATGTTATAAAGTATCCCAAACACATCTACACTAATATGTTCCCCATTAAACCAACTGAGCATTTTTAGATCGACTGAATAAAAGACACATTCAGGGACTGCTTCCTACAAGGGAGTATTTTTTTTAAACGAATTGACATTATTGGGCATGAAACAATGGAGTACAATACTGAAGAGGTGCAAAAAAGAAATTCCATGACTCATGGTTATTTTTAAAGTGAATAATGTTCTTTTCAAAACAGGGATTTTTCACAGCTTAGACTGATTTTCCAGTGTTAGTTGTTACAGTACATATAAATAGCTTCATAAAAAATGGGAAGTATTAACCACATGCTGTTTGGACTTACACTTCTGTATGCATTGGCAACCAGAATTATGGCTGGGAGAGACTTTGACTACTGGGTTTCCGAGGTAGGCCAACATGACCTTCTTTATAGGCCAAGCAGAAGTCGATGTTAATAGTAGCAAAATAGGGAAAAGCTGTAAATGTACAAAGAGCCCAGTTGGCAGTACACTACTAGTGTGGTTTATTGTAAACTTACGTGACAAAGTTACTTAAATACGGTAAGTAACGGTACGGTAAGTAACAATGTCACAAGACAGTTAAGGAGATTTCTTATCTGACCAATGCACACTGAATTTGATTCCGTTTTTAGCATGGTCCGGTCTATATTTTTAATTTTTTGTTATCAAACCATGTAAATAGTCATACTGCTTCTACAGTCTACTTTATATATGTCATGCTTGACTTTGTAAATAAGCCTTACTTAACCCAAATGGAAAAACTGTTACATAGCTATGTGCAAGAAAATATCTTCTCGCGTTTAGCAGTGTTTCGTTTACAGACGTTTTTCATTTTAACAAAAAAAAAAAAAAAAAAAATTTCAAATGCTTCTAGACGCAAAACGCGGCTAGACGTGGCATATAAATGCGGCTAGACGTGGCATATAAACGCGGCTAAACCGTTTTTAGACACTGGTCTCTAGCTGTCAAGTTAAAGAGGAAGTAAACCCTCATAAATATTTTTTTTTTTTAAAAACTAACCTCCAAGAGAAAGGCATAATGAGCTAGTATGCACAGCATACTAGCTCATTATGTGTCACTTTCCTGAGATTGAAGCCCCCGAAGTCCACCTCGGTCCGTCCACCGCCGCCATGTCCCCTCGTCGCTAGTTCCGGGTATCACCGCTCCGCCGCTCTAATTGGCCAGAGTGGCGATGGCGTCACACGCAGGCCAGCAAGGTCCCATTCATAAAACCGGCAATGACCCCGGCCTGCTAGTGCGCATGCGCGTGACGTCATTGGCGCCATTTTTTAAAGCAAATATCTCCTTAACCGTGTAGGTTAAGGAGATAATATTTCATGTACCTACAGGTAAGCCTTAATCTAGGCTTACCTGTAGGTGCATGTTGTCAAAGTGGGTTTACAACCACTTTAAATCATTCAGGAGAGGTTGAACAACGCCCCGTGTACATTAAGTGATTTTCTCCACACACAAAGACACGCAGGGCCTAACAAAACATTAACATCTTTATCCAACAAATACTACAATGAAAGTGTATTTTCTGTGATATTTTTATTTAAAGCACTAAACCTCAAATACTACTCTATAAAATAATGGCATGTTAAAATGTATCTTCAAGTATATGTGAACCCCGTTATTAATGAAACCCCATTCAGTTTATAATAGAAATGCAAAGCAGAACATTTGTGTATATAATATGTATGCATTTCAATTTTTATTTTATTTTTTTTATTGATCACTTAACCTCCATTCTTAGCTGCATAGGAGCTTAGAGAGGTGGAGAAACAGCAGCACACTGCTCTTCCCAGTGAATGGCTGTACAGGTGGGGGGGGGGGGGTGTCAGAACAAGTCTGGCTATTGGAGAACAGACAGGTGAAGCTCTCAGCATGAAACTGACCACGCTGGGATGGATCTGCTCTCATGCCCATCATGGTCAGTTTGAACCAGGAAAGCTGTGGGACTGGCAAGATCACCAGGTATTTCACACAAAGAGAACGGGATACTTTACCATGAGTACAGGGTACAGAGACATATCAAGAATTTGAAATGTTGGGGTAAAATACACTTTAGGCTGGGTTCACACTAGTGCGAATCGCATTCAGGTTTCACTGCATCCAATTGGCATGACAGAAGATTGTGACCGGCTCTCTATGGGGCCGGTTCACATATCTCTGTGGCGGCTCTGGAGTGGCTTGCACAGGATTGCTGTGCGTCTTTGACTCCATTTCAGGGCCGAATTCAGGCAAAACTTTAGCAATGATTCGTCCCTGAAACGGAGAACAGGGACGCACCGGACCCCCTGCTGCAAGCCGCATCCGTCTTAGATGTGAACCCAGCCTTAAATATACGATTATTTGTGTGTTGTGGAAAATATAAGTGTACACAGGTGAACAATTTGTATCAGTCACATAACTGCCTTAGGGGTTGTGTTTGTTAAAATTGTGTTTCTTCCAGTACAAGTCAATAGGCATGCAAAATCAACGTGATACAGCTTAGAAAAAAGGTCTCAAGCAAGCCAGGAGGAGGTCAGAAGCACCAAAGAAGAATCACAAAAAGATCTTAAAAAGATCTAAAGCACACACAATGAGAATATTGGACAAACGATTATCCATATTTTTTTGCATGCTACTCTCATATAGAAAATGAATAGGTTACTAAAGTTACGGAAATTCTCATAAGACTGAATACAACATCGGAATTGATAGAATGTATTTCTATTGTATTGTAATGTATCCTTTAGTTTCCGAGCATGCGTGGTCTTATAATACTGTACCAATTACACAAAAAAAAAATAATCGTTCAGTTATCTTACGAGAAACATTTTTGTGCGTGTCCCTTTGGATATTTTCACATGAGCTGCTGTGATCGGCTCTCAAAAGTTGTGTACGAACGAATAGATTATGGTGCGATTGCTCAAAACTTGTTTTTTCCCCACATATGTACGGCCTTTTAAACCGATTACAGAAGCAGGTTAAACACACCTAAAATAAACTTGTGTTTGCACATCAACTCAAGCCTAGGATATTAAATTGCTGTCACGTTTTACTGATCGAAAGGATGGAGATTGTTATCAAGTTTTTAAGCGTTAAAAAAAAAAAAAAAAGGGGGACGATGTAAAAGTCAAAGTTATTCAAATGTACTTAAAGCACCCTTGATACATTACATAGACTATGAAAAAAACTAGGGCTGTTATTGATTTAAATTTTTGTGTTCGATTAATCGATTTTATTTTTAATCGATTAATTTCAATTAATTATAAACACACATACAAATCCAACTACTTTTAGCTGATCTCCTTGCAGGCTGATTCCCAGTGCAGCTACCAACCACTGGAAAAATGGATAGCAGGATACAAAAAACACACAAAAGGCAGCACTCGATGGGAATAGCATTAAAACTTTTATAGTCTTCAAGTAGGTAACAGAATAAATATTACACTGGAGATAAAATCCATGTAGCTACATAAACTGTAAAAATGGTGCCAGTAATACCAAACGGCAGCAAAAGCAGTCATAAAAACATGTAGCTAAGTATGATACTGGTATAAAAATGTGTACAACGATACCACTGCTGAATCCAGATGAGGAGGGGCTAACATCAGTCCGTCGGCATGTAGATGTCCCGTGAAGGGAAATATCACAACTCCCAGTGGATGGCTGTAGAATCCCGGGTTGATAGAGGGAAGTGATAGAGGGAAGTGTAACAGCCCTGGCGTGTGGCAGATATTAAGGTCCCGCCAGCATGCAGATATGAAGGCACAGCAAAGGAGCCCTTCAGATGGACACGGCAAGCCCCGAGGGGGTGTCCGCAACGTCACCGGATCTCCGACGAAACTCCATGAAGACGCGGAAGCCGGCGGAAAAGTGAGTACCGATCAAAAAAATTTAATTGAGGAATAGTTAATTTCCACAGCCCTAAAAAAAAAACTTAAAAAATAAAAAATCTAAAAAAGGGACTGAATGTTCCAGCAGGTACTGCCGATTTAGTTATCAGGAAATTGGAGTTTTATCAAACCACCTCAAAGCTAGTTTGTAAAAAAGAAGAAGACTTGTGAGAAAGCCAAAGAGGCCAACTACCATTTTAAGGGCTCACGTACAGACAGACCAAGTTGACCACCGACAGCAGGGAAAAAGCTAAATTGCACCGCGTTTTGCAGCCGGTGGTCAAAATGTTTCTATCCTGAATGCGATTGTTCCACATTCAGGAGAGGGAAGTTAGCTTCTAAAAACTCTTGTAAAGGCCCATGTGTGCATGGATTGCATAGGCTTTTATGGAGTGAAGTTTAGAAGCTTTGGCGAAAAAATTAAAAATAAAATGCCAAAAGCTCCTAAACTCAAGTTTACAAGCTGTAGTACATGAGCCCTAAAGGAGATGCAGTTCAGCAGCAGGGGTGTAATGATATCATACAGCAAATGTAGCAGAGAAGCCATTAGGCCCCATGCACACGAGACGCTGTTATTTGCTGTTGAACGCGCGTTCAGAGGCAGTTGGACACTTTTTTCAACTGCTCCTGAACCCATTCAATGTTATCCTATGTGTCCATGCACACAGTCTCGTTTATTGCCGTTTTTAGGCAGTTGCGTTTAACCTCGTTTTTCCAGAAGCAAAAAAATGGGTTCAGACGCAAAAGTTTTCCACGTTTCAGACGCAAAACGCGACTAAACGCCGCTAAACGCGGCAAAACGCGGTACCGGCGTTTTGCCGCGATTTCGTTTATTAGCGTTTTTAAAGGTGACCTATTTTTTTACATTAGAAATCTCAAAAATGATGGCAAATGATGAAAAACCATCAAAAAAATATGAAAAAAAACTGTAATTGCTTGCATTGCACTGTAGACAATCCACAACTTGTGGCAGGTGACGTGGCAAGTGGACAATCCACAACTTGTGGCAGGTGACGTGGCCAGGTGACGTGGCAAGTGGACAATCCACAACTTGTGGCAGGTAACGTGGCCAGGTGACGTGGCCAGGTGACATGGCAGGTGACATGGCAGGTGGACAATCCACAAATTGTGGCAGGTGATGTGGCAGGTGACGTGGCAAGTGGACAATCCACAACTTGTGGCAGGTGACGTGGCCAGGTGACGTGGCAAGTGGACAATGCACAACTTGTGGCAGGTGACGTGGCCAGGTGACGTGGCAAGTGAACATTCCACAACTTGTGGCAGGTGACGTGGCCAGGTGACGTGGCCAGGTGACGTGGCAGGTGGACAATCCACAAATTGTGGCAGGTGATGTGGCCAGATGACGTGGCCAGGTGATGTGGCAGGTGGACAATCCACAAATTGTGGAAGGTGACGTGGCCAGGTGACGTGGCCAGGTGACGTGGCCAGGTGACGTGGCAAGTGGACAATCCACAACTTGTGGCAGGTGACGTGGCAGGTGACGTGGCCAGGTGACGTGGCCAGGTGAACATTCCACAACTTGTGGCAGGTGACATGGCCAGGTGACGTGGCAAGTGGACAATCCACAAATTGTGGCAGGTGATGTGGCCAGATGACATGGCCAGGTGACGTGGCCAGGTGACGTGGCAAGTGAACATTCCACAACTTGTGGCAGGTGACGTGGCCAGGTGACGTGGCAGGTGATGTGGCAAGTGGACAATCCACAAATTGTGGCAGGTGACGTGGCCAGATGACATGGCCAGGTGACGTGGCCAGGTGACGTGGCAAGTGAACATTCCACAACTTGTGGCAGGTGACGTGGCCAGGTGTCGTGGCAGGTGACGTGGCAAGTGGACAATCCACAAATTGTGGCAGGTGATGTGGCCAGATGACATGGCCAGGTGACGTGGCCAGGTGACGTGGCAGGTGGACAATCCACAAATTGTGGCAGGTGACGTGGCCAGGTTATGTGGCAGGTGGACAATCCACAAATTGTGGCAGGTGACGTGGCAGGTGACGTGGCAAGTGGACAATTCACAACTTGTGGCAGGTGACGTGGCCAGGTGACGTGGCCAGGTAACGTGGCAAGTGAACATTCCACAACTTGTGGCAGGTGACGTGGCAGGTGACGTGGCAGGTGACGTGGCCAGGTGATGTGGCCAGGTGATGTGGCCAGGTGACGTGGCAAGTGGACAATCCACAACTTGTGGCCAGGTGACGTGGCAGGTGACGTGGCAAGTGGGCAATTCACAACTTGTGGCAGGTGACGTGGCCAGGTAACGTGGCAAGTGAACATTCCACAACTTGTGGCAGGTGACGTGGCAGGTGACATGGCCAGGTGACGTGGCCAGGTGACGTGGCCAGGTGATGTGGTAAGTGGACAATCCACAACTTATGGCAGGTGACGTGGCCAGGTGACGTGGCAAGTGGACAATCCACAACTTGTGGCCAGGTGACGTGGCAGGTGACGTGGCAAGTGGACAATTCACAACTTGTGGCAGGTGACGTGGCCAGGTGACGTGGCCAGGTGACGTGGCCAGGTGATGTGGTAAGTGGACAATCCACAACTTGTGGCCAGGTGACGTGGCCAGGTGACGTGGCCAGGTGATGTGGTAAGTGGACAATCCACAACTTGTGGCCAGGTGACGTGGCAAGTGGACAATTCACAACTTGTGGCAGGTGACGTGGCCAGGTGACGTGGCAAGTGGACAATGCACAACTTGTGGCAGGTGATGTGGCAAGTGAACATTCCACAACTTGTGGCAGGTGACGTGGCAGGTGACGTGGCCAGGTGACGTGGCAGGTGACGTGGCAAGTGGACAATTCACAACTTGTGGCAGGTGACGTATCAGGTGACGTGGCAAGTGGACAATCCACAGCTTGTGATGTGGCAAGTGATACGCTAAATACAAGTACACTGCTGCTCTCTCAGCTGCTGGTCTTCCAAAATGGCTGAAATGGTTAAATAATACTGTTTTTTGAGCTTAGGGAGGGTCTTATGATGTTTCTTAACTAAACGCCTATAGACGCAAACGCGGTAAAACGCTGCTAAAATCGCGGCAAAACGGGCGTTTTTAAACGCCGGTTTTAGCCTATAAAAACATGTGTTCAGCAGAGTTTGCACCGGCGTCTCGTGTGCATGGGGCCCAACTCAAAAAAAAACCATGTCTGGTACTTGCCAAACGCATGACCCAGCTGCAATAAAGGAAAAGATTTATTGGGAATACCATACCAAGCCAGACCAGTTTTACCAAATTTTAAAGTAATATGTGTTGCAACCCACAGCTCCAAAGTTCTATACTTCCAATGCAGAATGTTGGTGTTTTATGCTCATCTTCAGCAGAAATTGGACATAAAACCAAATGTAGCAAAGTACAGGGAATTATTTCAAGTCAGCTAAACAACAATCTCAAAAGTTCATCAAGACCTGAAGTGAGATCATGTGGTTCAAGAACAAAGAGGCGAATATCCTTCAGGCCCCTTTCACACTGAGGCGTTTTTACCGCGTTTTTGCGGTAAAAATAGCGCTGTAATAACGCCTGAAATAATCCTGCCCCAGCATTCTCAATGTGAAATCTCCGAGGGCTTTCACATTGAGGCGTTTTGCTGGCTGGGCGTTGAAAAAAATCCTGCAAACAGCTTTTTTAGAGCAACTTTAGGGCGCATAAAATAGCGCTGTAAAAACGCCTATCCCCATTGAAATGAATGGGATTTGCGGTAAAAACGCGGTAAAAACGCATAGGCATAAGCGTTATGTTAAAAAATAGCGCTAACGCCTATGCGTTTTTACCGCGTTTTTACCGCGTTCACGCTAATTTTAGCGCGAACGCGGTAAAATCGCGGTAAAATCGCGGTAAAAACGCATACGTGTTAGCGCTATTTTTACCGCGATCGCGGTAAAAACGCGGTAAAATCGCGGTAAAATAGAGGTACAAAATCCTATAATTTTTGAGCGTTTTTTCAACGCCTCAGTGTGAAAGGGGCCTCAACGACTCAATGTCAGTCCTTGATTCAAGTAAAGCCTCGCACACACGATCGGATTTTCTGCGGACAAAGCGTAGGACTTTTGTCTGAAGGGCGTTGGCCATGAACTTGTCTTGCATACAAACGGCAAAGAATTGTCGGCCAACAAACACGAAACAACCTGTTTTTTCAGCTCTTTAGCGCCAACTTTTGGGCAACTTCTGCTAATGTTGTGTAATGGTTAGCATTGCTTCTAAGCATGCGTGTTTGTACTTTGGAGTTTTGTCCAAAGGACTTCTGTACACACAATCGGATAATCCAACAACACACATTTGTTGGTGGAAAATTTAAAAGCATGCTAAAAAACATTTGTTGCCGGAAAATCTGACAATTGTCCGATGGAGCATACAAACGGTCAGATTTTCCGACAACAGCCTGTCCTCACACAATTCCCGTCGGAAAATCTGATTGGGTGTATGAGCCTTAAGAATGTATAGGCCAACATCATACAACAAAACTGAACAACCTGAAGCAAATCTGCCTGATTGGCCCAAATATTCTGCCGAACAATGTGCAAAGTGTATACATTCTGACCCCAACCAACAGAAAGGTGTTACTGTGGAAAATGTGGTTTAACAAAATATTAAAGAGTTGAGATTCAACGCAGCATATTCCATTTAAATTAAATCAATGTGGTATAAAAAAATAAAAATAATTCCGGCTTTGCGATTTAGTAAAACCAGGGAACTGGTTGTTCTGAATATTTTTGGAAGGCCGTATATATAACTAAAGTGCATCATTTGTCCTTGAAATGTAAATGTTTGCATATTATGAACTTTAAATATTGTACCACAGTTGCACAAAAAGTTAATATTGGTTTGATTTTTTAATTGGCTGCCATGTGCTACAGCATTTAAGTGCTCTATTATGTGATTACATGTATTTATATTATCAGATTTAACACATACTAGGACTGCTTCAATTGGAGAAAAGCAAAATGAAAATAAAGCATGAGCTGTTGCCAATACCAAACATAAATGTTTAGCTTTAAATCTTATGAAATATTAACTGAGAATTTTGGTTAAAGTGGTTGTAAACCCACTTATGCAACTTGCACCTACAGGTAAGCCTCAATTAAGGCTTACCTGTAGGTACAAGAAATATCTCCTAAACCTACACGGTTTAGGAGATATTTGCTAAAAATGACATGCACCGATGTCTACGGCGCATGTGCACCGTAGATAACGGCGCATTCATAGGGTTAATCTCATTCACAAATCCGGCTTAGCCGGATTTGACGGCTCCCACGCGCATGTGCGAAGTCACATCTTCGCCGCTCCGGCCAATCACGGCGCTATGATTGGCTGGAGCGGCGATAGCCGGAAGTAACCTTCCGGCTATCGCCGCAACGATGGCTGCGGCTGGAGAGGGAGACGAGGACGCCTTTGGGGGCCCCGATCTAAGGTAAGTGATGCATAATGAGCTAGTATGCTAGTCATACTAGCTCATTATGCCTTTGTCTTGCAGGTTAGTTTAAAATTATTTATTTTTTTAAAAGGGTTTACAACCACTTTAAATGGGAAACAGTGAATATAAATGCCAAAGGTTCATTTAAGTAAAGCAGATATCTTGGAATGGAGAGGTCACTTTCTATTTTGCTGGGGGGGTGGTACTGAAATTTGTACACATGGGCTAAAGGCTTGCCCACCCACTTGGACCATAATGGGGGTTTCTAGTTATTGGATTTTTCACTTATGTCACATTATACAGCATGCAGAGCAGTCAGAGGCGCCAAGAGATGAGGAAAGTATGGGGAATCCAAAACCCAGAGCATATTTTCCATTAGGCAGAGCAGACATGTGACTGTAGGCAGTAGACGTTGATTTTCCCAGTACAGTTATTGTGCCAAACAGAGAAATACAGTTTTCTCTTATAAAATTATTTATAATGTTCACAATAATCTAAGCCCAAGAATATGTTCTGTGTAAAAGTCTAACAGAGGTTTTGCTTAGAGCGCATATGGTTACATGGCTACAGGCACCGCTGCTGGAAGCCCAGTCCTAGAAACACGAACCTAAAAACAACCATTTCTATGAGACTATAGTATCAAGTATAATAGTAGAAAATGAGAATGGCCAAACATTGAAAAACTATAATTTTGTCACCAGACACATATAATGGTTTATACCAGGGGTGCCCAACCTTTTGAAGAGCGAGGGCCACATAAGCAACTTGGTAACCAGTAGCGGGCTACAATGAGCGGAGCGGGCAGAAGACGGGTCACGGCTACTCTATAGGCCCTCCAATCTGCCCAGATGAAAGGGGAACGATTCCCTTCTGTTTTTCAGATTGGAGGTAGGCGGGCGTAAACGGATATCTGTCGTTCTATAGCGGTGAATTGAGGGTCCCATTTGGTTGGGCTAATCGTGTGAAAAGGGCCTAAGACTGCTTTCACAATGATGTGCTGCGGTTTACCCAGCGTAGTGCACCTGTGTCTATCCTGCGGGTTAGCTGAACTTTTCCATAGACTCCGCCTGTGGCAAAAGCCAGCGCTGTAGAGGACGCACCGGCTGTTGGGGCTCTGCTCCGCAGCTGCTTTATTCCTTTACCACGAGCTTCATTCACAACACTGATGCCGCGGTATGGCGGGTCGGCAACCTGCGATCTGGGCTTGCCAACCCGCCATTCCAGAGCAGAGCAGGAGGTCGCGGGCCACTGGTTGGCCACCCCTGGTTTATACTGTATGACAGTAGCATCTTCCACATACAGCATATAATCTTCCTAATGGTCACATCTAAAGCTCAACACAAAATTACATTACAAATAGTATGTTGGAAAAGCCTACCTGCTACGTGGATACATGTTGCTTGGTTAAGGTAGCCCATCATATTATGCAGTTTTGAGAAGTCTATAGTGGACTATGTATGGTGAGCCTAGTCCCTCATCCCACAAGTTAAACTTCTGCAAACTTTCATAGTTTTACAGAATGCATAGGCTCTGCCTACTGCAAGAATACTACATAGAGTTCTATATATTAATATGCACTCAAATAATAGTTCACCAAGTGCAATATCCAATGCATTGCAGATTTTCTGTATTCTTTGTTATAAAACACTCATTTTCCACCAGCACATTCCAGCTACCATGAGAAAAATTACAGTCACATGTTATTTCGATAGAAACAAGAAGGCAGGGGAAAAAAAAGGAAAAAGAAGCACCAAGCCATTCCTAGTGCAGCACCGTATTAATAGCAAGTTCTAAAAATGTAAAACAAAGTAAAATGCACTCACATAGTGCTCAATGGGTGAAGGCATGTCAGGTGCAGCAATAGGAGCCGCCAAGGAATCCTAGGATGTCAGCTAGGAGTGCCGTGTATCAGCAGGAGCTGAAGCCTCAAGGAGACTTGGAAAGACACCGCCAAGGTTTCTTGGCATGGAGGTGTTCTGGAGTGGTCAACCTTGGTATTGCCCACCACCGTGTTGGCCAATCAGAACGCGTTTCAAAGGCAATGCCATGCCTCTGAAAAATATTCACTATGTGAGTGCATTTTACTTTGTTTTCATTTTTGCAACTTACTATTTAAAACGATGCTGCACTAAGAGTGGCTTGGCGCTCCGCTTTCCTTTTTCCCCCTGCCTTGTTTCCAGTCTCCGAGTCCCCAGCCCGCGCCTGAAGCAGCCTCACCATCACTAGCAGCTCAACACCAGAGACTTTGTGAACTGGTTAGACTTTTACCAGGATTGACTGTCATTTTTCTCTTGGATTGATGTTTTTACCAACAATTAAACAATATTTATGGGCTTTAGACACTACTCTGCAGTTTTTAGGTTTAGCGCTGAGCTTCACACTGGCTTTGTGTGTATATCTTTTCTTTATATTACATATTATTTCTCTGACTGGGAAATCAGCCAAAGCTAAACAACTTCATAAAAAAAATCGTAAAGACCTCCAATACAACATTCTGTTAAGCTGTAGTCCGTCAGATCTCTCACCGACAAACACGACAAAGGAGGAGATGCTGGGACTGCCGTACGGGGACTTTTTAGCCAACTCTCTGCACCAAAGCGCTGAAAGAATCTTTTCTTTTTTTCAGTTCAAAAAATAGAATGATCTTATTTGCCCAGCCTGTTCCTTTTTTATCATTAGAACACATTTTGTACTTCTCTAATATTTGGTACAAAGTAATATTTACGTATTAATAAATAAATCTGCTCTATTTATCCCCTTTAGGGACAACATGTTCCTAAGACTGGAAGTGAGGGGGAAAAAACAAAAACAAACAAAAAGACTAGGGCCAAAACAACGAATTGATTCATCAACAACTAATCGATTATGAAAATAGTTGTCAACTATTTTCATAATCGATTAATTCAGCCAGCCGATTAATTGGCCTGCATACAGAATGCATTGTTTGTTTACATATCAGGAAATACAATGAAGGCACACATACAGCTCAGTACATCATCCATACAGGTCAGTAAGTGCCTGAGATCTTGTGAATGTGTGAGACGCAATGGGACATGTAGTCCTGGGCAGGAAGTGAGTGGCTCTAAAGGCAGAAGTTTTTTTTTTTAACCTTGTTATGGGGACACGCTATACTACAGGGCTTGACAAATTAGCTTGGAATCTAGGAGCCAGCTAAAAAAGTTAGGAGCCAGGAACGCGCCCTGTCCCGCCGAGCTTGCGCGCAGAAGCGAATGCATACGTGAGTAGCGCCCGCATATGAAAGCGGTGTTCAAACCACACGTGAGGTATCGCCACGATCGGTAGAGCGAGAGCAATAATTCTAGCCCTAGACCTCCTCTGTAACTCAAAACATGCAACCTGTAGAATTTTTTTTCTTTCAATAAATTTTTATTTTTCAATTCAAGACATGTACAGAAAATCTTAAAAAATTGTTGTTTAAACATGAAACCTGTAGAATTTTTTAAACGTCGCCTATGGAGATTTTAAAGGGTAAAAGTTAGTCGCCATTCCACGAGCGGACGCAATTTTTAAGCGTGACATGTTGGGTATCAATTTACTCGGCGTAACATTATCTTTCACAGTATAAAAAAAAACTGGGCTAACTTTACTGTTGTCTTATTTTTTTATTAAAAAAAGTGTATTTTTTCCCAAAAAAGTGCGCTTGTAAGACCGCTGCGCAAATACGGTGTGACAGAAAGTATTGCAACGACCGCCATTTTATTCTCTAGGGTGTTAGAATAAAAAATATATATAATGTTTGGGGGTTCTAATTAGAGGGAAGGAGATGGCAGGGAAAACAGACAGGGAAACTCCATTAGCATTGCTGGTTGCAATACCAACGGCCACCACAAGATGGCGCTAGACCACAGAAGGAAGCATAGGCCTGCAGAAGGCCGCAAAGCCGCGGCCTCAATTACTGGCTGGCGCGGCCCGACGCGATCCCGCGGCGCGGAGGGGGGGGGCACGGAGACACAGGATACCCCAGCTGTGCTGCCCCAGGCACCAGGTCGCTAATTCTAGCCACAATGGCGACCTGGCGCCCGGGGTTTGTCGAGCCCTGCTATACTATACTTTGCAGCTTTCTATTGGGGCACTGTGAAGGCAGGAGGAGCCAGAAGCGTCAGTGGGGGACCCCAGAAGAGGAGAATTAGGGCTGCTCTGTGCAAAACCATTACACAGAGGAGGCAAGTATAACATGTTTGTAGTTTTAAAAGAAAAAAAAATAATTAAAGACTGTGTGCGGGGAAGATCAGCATCTGAACCCAGAGAAGGTGGAAGCATGAAAAAAAAATTCTCAGCTTTTATTAGTACTACTTTTAATATAAAAGATTTAGATCTTCCTTCTACCCTTCATATACCTTCGTGTCTGACTCCTAGTTAAAAATGCCCACATATCCTACTTCTGGGTCTCTATCTCATATATATATATATATATATATATACACACACACATACACACACGCACACACACACACACACACATATATATATATCGCTACCCCCAGTTAAGAAAGCCGCTGGATTTGTTTTCGGGCCCTGTGTGCAGCACCACCAACCCCCGGCAATCTGCTCGACCCACTCTGGCACAGCTAGTCTAGGGGTTATATTTTTATCACAATCAATGGGTATGGTAAAGGCACCCTCCTTACAGTAAGACAACACACCAAGATTAAATAACAGTTTACTTAGGTTGTAAAAGAAAAGGCTTAAACAGAATATAATACACACAACTGGCTTGCAGAGCCCTGCAGCAATCAATGTAGCACACAATAATGGCGCTGCACGGTAATCCACCACGCGTAGCTATTATGGTATACACGCCCTGTGGCGCACTAAACAATCTCCTATATCCCCACCCTGGCCAGGCCTGACCCAGAATAAATCTCAGTCCTTCCTATAGGGATTCCTTCGCATGCAAACTTTCGGTGGTGCACTTCATGAATGGTATTTGTAATCCACAAACTGGCAATCACTAAGAACACTATGATGGGGGGGGGGACACTTCATCTCTGTCCTGCTACCGGTCCCCCCAGTGGAACAACAAGCAAACTATCGGTGAGCCACGGTAGTCTAGTCTATAGGCCTAGAATCAGTAAAGTCTATTTGATTGAGCAAGTGCTCGCTCACCACTCCGGGCGCGATCCCAGCCCGGGACTTCCACCTGCTGTGTCTCCGCACACAGCGTCTGCAACGATCGGGTCCCTGATCCAACTGATGTCCTCACTCGACAAGTCAGATGCCACCCAGGCTCTGCAGTGGGGTGGAAGGCTCTTTGGAAGTTGCGCAAGGCCCAGGCTTCAGGCCTTGCACTGCAGCAGATCTGCACAGGAAGAAACTCTTGCTTGCAGCGCGGTGTCCAAAGAGGCCGAGCTCTGCCTCGCCTCCTCCTTAAATAACCCCTCCCATGAGTCTCTGCGGTGGCTCACTGCACTCTGGGTGCCGAACGGGGTTCTGGGTAACGTAGTATATATATATATATATATATATATATATATATATATATGTGATATAAGTAATATATATTCATACTTTCACTGTTTCACAGTCTGAGTCTGATGATATTTACCAGATTCAACCTCTAATAGCATATATATATATATATATATATATATATATATATATATATATATATACACAGGTCCTTCTCAAAAAATTAGCATATTGTGATAAAGTTCATTATTTTCTGTAATGTACTGATAAACATTAGACTTTCATATATTTTAGATTCATTACACACAACTGAAGTAGTTCAAGCCTTTTCTTGTTTTAATATTGATGATTTTGGCATACAGCTCATGACAACCCAAAATTCCTATCTCAAAAAATTAGCATATCATGAAAAGGTTCTCTAAACGAGCTATTAACCTAATCATCTGAATCAACTAATTAACTCTAAACACCTGCAAAAGATTCCTGAGGCTTTTAAAAACTCCCAGCCTGGTTCATTACTCAAAACCGCAATCATGGGTAAGACTGCCGACCTGACTGCTGTCCAGAAGGCCATCATTGACACCCTCAAGCAAGAGGGTAAGACACAGAAAGAAATTTCTGAACGAATAGGCTGTTCCCAGAGTTCTGTATCAAGGCACCTCAGTGGGGAGTCTGTGGGAAGGAAAAAGTGTGGCAGAAAACGCTGCACAACGAGAAGAGGTGACCGGACCCTGAAGAAGATTGTGGAGAAGGACCGATTCCAGACCTTGGAGGACCTGAGGAAGCAGTGGACTGAGTCTGGAGTAGAAACATCCAGAGCCACCGTGAACAGGCGTGTGCAGGAAATGGGCTACATGTGCCGCATTCCCCAGGTCAAGCCACTTTTGAACCAGAAACAGCGGCAGAAGCGCCTGACCTGGGCTACAGAGAAGCAGCACTGGACTGTTGCTCAGTGGTCCAAAGTACATTCAGAAATCAAGGTGCCAGAGTCTGGAGGAAGACTGGGGAGAGGGAAATGCCAAAATGCCTGAAGTCCAGTGTCAAGTACCCACAGTCAGTGATGGTCTGGGGTGCCATGTCAGCTGCTGGTGTTGGTCCACTGTGTTTTATCAAGGGCAGGGTCAATGCAGCTAGCTATCAGGAGATTTTGGAGCACTTCATGCTTCCATCTGCTGAAAAGCTTTATGGAGATGAAGATTTCATTTTTCAGCACGACCTGGCACCTGCTCACAGTGCCAAAACCACTGGTAAATGGTTTACTGACCATGGTATTACTGTGCTCAATTGGCCTGCCAACTCTCCTGACCTGAACCCCATAGAGAATCTGTGGGATATTGGGAAGAGAAAGTTGAGACGCAAGACCCAACACTCTGGATGAGCTTAAGGCCGCTATCGAAGCATCCTGGGCCTCCATAACACCTCAGCAGTGCCACAGGCTGGTTGCCTCCATGCCACGCCGCATTGAAGCAGTCATTTCTGCAAAAGGATTCCCGACCAAGTATTGAGTGCATAACTGAACATAATTATTTGAAGGTTAACTTTTTTGTATTAAAAACACTTTTCTTTTATTGGTCGGATGAAATATGCTAATTTTTTGAGATAGGATTTTGGGGTTTTCATGAGCTGTATGCCAAAATCATCAATATTAAAACAAGAAAAGGCTTGAACTACTTCAGTTGTGTGTAATGAATCTAAAATATATGAAAGTCTAATGTTTATCAGTACATTACAGAAAATAATGAACTTTATCACAATATGCTAATTTTTTGAGAAGGACCTGTATATATATATATGCATGCTATCTCTTCTGTCTGTTATTCTCAGAGTGGATTAGAGATTTTGCTTCCAAACCATATAGTTGGTTATATATATTAACCATTGCATAGAGATATTTAACAATAAATTGTCTTTTTTTTTTTACTTTACATATTAACTAAATTGTACACCACACTTTAAGGTTATTATCTGATTAATCGAAACAATAAATCTGCCAACTAATCGATTATGAAAATAATCGTTAGTTGCAGCCCTAACAAAGACATCAATAAAACACTATTTTGAGTAGAGAGGAAGGCTTAGAACCCCATCAGGTTTTTTTGTGGTGTCCTTGATGGAGATTTTTCCCCACTTCCCATCCAGGTGACGACGGTGTCACTGGGACAAGAGGTAAAGAAAAACTCAGATGTTCTAAGCTTTTCCCACTAAAAGCCTATTTATCGCATACAAAAAGCTTTGCCAGGCTTTTCAACATCTCTGCGTGATAATGAGCACCTGCAATCAAACTATACACAGAAAAAAAATTACCTTTTCCTCAGGGTGCCCCAAATGCTTCCGTAACCTAGAAATGGTTCACCCTCCTCTCATTCACAAAGAACATGGTGTTCTCCTATCACAAAGATAAAGCAGTAGCATAGAAAAATCCTTGATAAGAGGCTGCTGATCTGCAAGACTCAATGGTTCTGTTCTGGAAATCAACAAACCCCATATCTGTTCAGATAATTATATAGATTTAGTTTATTTCTGCTCCATATATTGTTTCCAAGTAACATTCCTCTGCTGAATACACGAGTTTAACATGGATCAAGGTTACACTGTGCGAAAAGCATGACCACCAAGGCAAAACGGAGGCCGCATTTCCATGCACCAGTCTTACACTGAAATTCAAGGTGAAAACAATATTCTTTCCTTGCACATGATAAAAACTACGCTAGGGCTGCAACTAACGATTATTTTCATAATCGATTAGTTGGCCGATTATTGTTTCGATTAATCGACTAATCGGTTAATGACCAAAAAAAAAAAGGTAATTTTGCTGCGATTTGCATTTTTACATATTTTTTGGCCAATTTGTTGTTGGGCAGATTACAAAACACAAATTGCCGCAAAAACACATTACATGCTTTTCTGCAGCTTCTCCATTGAACTATATTAAACCAAAAAACTAAAATGGCACCGTTTTGCATTTAAAAAAAAGTCCTTGCCCTTTTCAAATACGCAGCAGCTGAAAAAATCATGGATGTGAACGTGTCCCATAGAAACCATGTAAATGAACTGTAGTGTGTTTCTGCAAAAAGCACCAAAAAACACGGAGGTGTGACCCAGGCCTGATATGTTTAGTAACATGGGGTTAAAAAAAAACTAAAATTAGTACAAAAAATAATCGCTACTGTAAGGGGTTAATTTTTTACTGTGGGACAGTGAAAGTAATATTTACAGTAGCAATTTGCTCTTTTTGTACTATAAAGGGTTAATTTTAGTTTTTTTTTTTACTTCATTATGTTGCTGACCGATTAATCGATTATGAAAATTGTAATCGATTAATTTCATAATCGATTGGTTGTCGATTAATCGATTAGTTGTTTCGGCCCTAAACTACGCTCATAGTTTTTCAATTTAGACATGTTACTATTGTGTTGTACATAATCGCATACTGCAATCGTGATGTAGGACACCGTTATCTAAGCGCAGTGAGAAAAAACGGGTGCCCCTTGATCAGGTCATAAAACAGCAGATAGATAGATATTCTCTATTGATCTACTCACTGAACAATTTTTACTGCCGCCTAGGCAGGCCTTACCTAATCCTAAAATCACGCATGGTTATGTGGATTGCAGGCTACGCGATTACCACTCTTATCAAGAAACAATAAAATCAACATTGGACTGAGTTTGCCAAGGTCCAGTAGCCCAAAAGACATGATCATTTAGTGGCTACAAGGTTTGACTGCAGGGGACCTAGAGGACTGCTCCTTTAAAAACAAAAAATGTGCTTTAGGTAAAAACAACAGGTTTATCTTAATGCCAACCCCACCAGCAAATATATACTGTACATCTTTCTTGCACTACATGCCACTCTGTTTGGTCTCAAGGAGCAATACCTGGGAATTTCAGATATGGGGAGCACGTGACCCCACTACCTTACATGTCTTACATGACAGTGCTTAGAGTTTCATACATGTCAGTATGTAAATCACTCCCTTTTTTGAGACAAAACGTGCATCAATAAAGCATTACTGAAAGAGTGGCAAGGATGTGGAATTCCCTTCCACAGGCGGTGGTCTCAGCAGGGGGCATCGATGGTTTCAAGAAACTAGTAGATAAGCACCTGAACGACCCCAACATACAGGGATATACAAGGTAATACTGACATATACCATATATACTCGAGTATAAGCCAAGTTTTTCAGCACTTTTTTTGTGCTGAAAATGCCCCCCTCGGCTTATACTCAAGTCTGTGTCCATCTTCAACTTTGTGCGCCTGATCCCGGACAGCCGTAGGACCCCAAACTTGGAACACATGTAGCGGCCGGCCGAAGGTCCATAGACTGCCATGTTAAACGTCAGTCTAGTCACACAGCACTGGAGATTGGGCACAGTGAGGCATGCAGATGGACACCCTAGGCTTATACTCGAGTCAATAAGTTTTCCCAGTTTTTTGTGGTAAAATTAGGTGCCTCGGCTTATACAGTAATCACACATATAGGCTGGACTACTACTACTACTACTACTACTACTACTACTACTACTACTACTACAAAAAAATATATATATATATATATAAAAAGTGACTTGGATATCAATTACAGAAGACATTGATAATATATACTCAATACAACCAACAGTGAACATATAATGGTGCAAAAAGTCCCATCCATACAATTTCCAAGCACTTCCAATGTGCGGTGATCCCCCACCACACATAGAGGAGCCTCTTCGCAAAAGATCAGACCTCAAGATAATAGAGATCAACTTGCGCTCCATTCTACCTTATGCACCAGACTGGCATAAACGGGCCAAGCTGTTTCCCCATCTATGGAGATGCTCCAAGGACAAATCCCAGTCAATGCTCCGGTTAAGACAGCTCCCATATGTATATACAGAAGAAAAAAAGAGGCAGAGGATGTCATAGTAAAGTATTAAACTTGTTTGTTTAAAGAAAGGAAAGGTACTCACAAAAGTAGATAAAAGCAGACAAACACTGCACTGCTTCGACAAGGGCGTGATGACGTCACCGCTAAAACTCCACCCCATTTTTATTTTCATTTTTATTTGGTGGTATTGTATTTTAACACCAGTGAGCCCTGCTGTGACTTTTGTTTTTGGCTGACACTGAGCACAGTTTTAAAAAAAAAATTATTTACATAGTCCTTAGACCCAGGCTCATAACTTAGCCATACACACTTGAATTTCAGCTTATTTCTGCTCAGGTAAATCCGGTAATCTTCAATTAAAAATAAAAAAAAAACCCACAGGAATTGATTGACAGCCAATGACTGTATCCTATACAATGCATTCCCTATTCTGGTATTCAGACAGCCACAGCACCTGCGGCTCACGGAATACAACAGCAGGCAGAGGAGATCCTTCATGCGTTCGGTTTAGCATGGATGGGAGGAGTCTATTGATTTTTCTCTCATTAAGCCTACAGGCTGAACAAGAGAAGTCTAAAAGGGTATGGTTAGCAATAAAAAACTGGCCATGCAAGAAGCAAATTTCGTTGACTCATTATGAAATTTGTCCCACAAATGACCCCACTGAAATTACTCGACACAAGTAAATTTTTCACCAAATGTTTCTATTGAAGGTGCTGGCCAGGAAAATTCTTGGCCAAGCAGGGCCGCCATCAAATCCATAGTTGCCAACAGTCACGGATTGGCCGGGACATTCCCGGGATTCAAACCCTTTTCCCGGATTTATTTTGTCCCGGCCAATGTCCCGGCCAATCCGTTTTTTCCCGGTTTCCACGACTTTGGCCGCCGCTAGAGGTCCACGGCCGGCGGAGACAATGTCTCCGCCGGCTGCCATTTTAAAGAAGACCAAAACCAGGATGTAGTACAATAGAAAATAAAGCTGCTGCGGCGCCGCCCATACCCCGCGTCTCCCCGTGGGTGGGCGGCGCCGCAGCAGCTTTATCTTCTATTGTACTACATCCGTGTTTTGGCTGGCCGGCCGGCCACCCCCCCGCCCCGCCCCGCTGCAGGTCTGTCTGTAATGGAAAGGGGCGGGGGTGGGCGGCGCCACAGCTTAATTTTTTGTGCAGCCACGCGATCGGCTCCGCCTCTATTTTGTTCCCCTTCGGGGAAGGGGAAACAGTAATGGCGGTCGTAAGGGGGGACTCCGCTGGGGACGCCTGACGTAAGGGGGGACTCCGCTGGGGACGCCTGACGTAAGGGGGGACTCCGCTGGGGACGCCCGACGTAAGGGGGGACTCCGCTGGGGACGCCCGACGTAAGGGGGGACTCCGCTGGGGACGCCCGACGTAAGGGGGGACTCCGCTGGGGACGCCCGACGTAAGGGGGGACTCCGCTGGGGACGCCCGACGTAAGGGGGGACTCCGCTGGGGACGCCCGACGTAAGGGGGGACTCCGCTGGGGACGCCCGACGTAAGGGGGGACTCCGCTGGGGACGCCCGACGTAAGGGGGGACTCCGCTGGGGACGCCCGACGTAAGGGGGGACTCCGCTGGGGACGCCCGACGTAAGGGGGGACTCCGCTGGGGACGCCCGACGTAAGGGGGGACTCCGCTGGGGACGCCCGACGTAAGGGGGGACTCCGCTGGGGACGCCCGACGTAAGGGGGGACTCCGCTGGGGACGCCCGACGTAAGGGGGGACTCCGCTGGGGACGCCCGACGTAAGGGGGGACTCCGCTGGGGACGCCTGACGTAAGGGGGGACTCCGCTGGGGACGCCTGACGTAAGGGGGGACTCCGCTGGGGACGCCTGACGTAAGGGGGGACTCCGCTGGGGACGCCTGACGTAAGGGGGGACTCCGCTGGGGACACCTGACGTAAGGGGGGACTCCGCTGGGGACACCTGACGTAAGGGGGGACTCCGCTGGGGACACCTGACGTAAGGGGGGACTCCGCTGGGGACACCTGACGTAAGGGGGGACTCCGCTGGGGACACCTGACGTAAGGGGGGACTCCGCTGGGGACACCTGACGTAAGGGGGGACTCCGCTGGGGACACCTGACGTAAGGGGGGACTCCGCTGGGGACACCTGACGTAAGGGGGGACTCCGCTGGGGACACCTGACGTAAGGGGGGACTCCGCTGGGGACACCTGATGTAAGGGGGGACTCCGCTGGGGACACCTGATGTAAGGGGGGACTCCGCTGGGGACACCTGATGTAAGGGGGGACTCCGCTGGGGACACCTGATGTAAGGGGGGACTCCGCTGGGGACACCTGATGTAAGGGGGGACTCCGCTGGGTACGCCTGATGTAAGGAAGGACTCCGCTGGGTAAAGCTGATGTAAGGACGGACTCCATTGGGGGCACCTGATGGCATCTGGTGGCAGGCGACGTGGCAGGTGACACACTTGGGGCTTACAGTGATTCGGCATTATGGTGAGTTGAATGATTTAATTTTATATTACAATGTAATAATAGAAATAATGCACTTCAATCATCCTGACACCATAACAAACATGGTGCCGGGATGATTGAAGCGCCAACAGGTGTTTTGGAGTATCCTTATCTGCCAATTTTGTTACACATTACTATTGTGGTGTAGGATCTGGCTTCTTTCTTTCTATTTCTTTCTCTCTCTTTCTCTCACCTCGGACTGTAGCCACACCCCTTTGAACCACGCCCATTTAAGCCACACCCACTAGCCGCATTTTTCATTTCAGCATGACACGTCTACAAACGAATGCCCCGCCCCCTAATTATAGCAAGGCTCCGCCTCAATACAAAAAAAGTGTCCCAGATGTTTTTTTTCCAATGTTGGCAACTATGCGAATCAGGTGCACACACGGTTTGGATATTCTGGCACTCATGGGCCCTGGCTTTTAGGCTGCTTTCACACTGAGGAGCTTTGCAGGTGCCATCGCGCTAAAAATAGTGCCTGCAAAGCGCCCTGAAAGAGCCGCTCCTTTATGTCCAGTGTGAAAGCTTGAGGGCTTTCATACTGGAGCGGTGCGCTTGCAGGACAGTAAAAAAAAGTCCTGTCAGCCGCATCTTTGAGGCACTGTAGGAGCGGTGAATATACCGCTCCTAAAGTGCCCATGCCCATTGAAATCAATGGGCAACGCCTCCGAACCGCCCACAAAGCGCCGCTGCAGCAGCGTTCTGCGGGTGGGTAAACCCTTTTTCGGCCGCTAGCAGGAGTTAAAAGCGACGGTAAAGCGCCGCTAAAAATAGCGGCACTTTACCGCCAATGCCCACGATGCCCCAGTGTGAAAGCAGCCTTAGAATACAATAGCTGGCAAGGGAGAATCGTCCATCCCCAATGTTTATAGGCACAACATCCTAACAAGTATAGCCAGCTTAACGCTCTCTTGCTCCCGGCAGGCAAATGGAGCAGCAGATATGGGAGACATAGGAAGGCAAGTATACACAGCTGGTAGGGCTGGCATTATACGGAACCTGTTGTGTTGCCCTCTATGAGCAAAGCACAGGTTCACTTTAAACAGAACATACAGCTTCATTACAGGTGGCACACGCTTCTCAGTTCTAATGAATCAACCGACTGTGTGTTGTGAGAGCACTTCCATTCTGAGAGGCTTTGGAAAGGTAATTATGAATACTAATGAAAAGATTTCATAGGTTCTCTTTTACCATTTCCAAGTACTATGTAGGAGCAGGATTTTCAGAGTCCTGGCACTCAGGATACAAGTACATCTCTGTGCTCCTGTGTGGATACAGGTTCACTGTGTAGGCCAGAGAATGTGGAAGTGGCTGTAATCAATAAACAGGCACTTGTACATTCTCTGGCCTACAGACCAATATTTGATGATAGACAGCAACCACCCATAAAACCCCCTGATGCTCAAGAGTTTTATTTCAATACCTAACTTGTTCTAATAAGGCCTTTTACCATCTCACATACTGTATACGTGCCCCAGAAAACATTGGGACTCATCTATGAAAACTGGAGCAATGCTGGAACATGGGCCTACAGCAACCCATCACAGAAACAAAACAAAGGATCCGTCTAAAGAAAACACAACTGCATCTGGGTGTTGACTGAAGCATTCTTAACATAGTAAAGCCTAAACCAACAGGCCGAATATCAGGCCGTATCAGCCAGTTCAATAGAAACTGTCCGACATTTGACCTGTGTGTACGTCAGCCAGTCTGGCTTCTGTCAAAGAGGCATGACTGAAAAAGGTCTGCCGAACGGCATCTGATTCGCGCTTTTAACCAATGGCTGATCGCGCTGACCGATGCAGGGAAGAACACAATAGCTCAGCGGGGGAGATCGCTGTACTAACATTGGATAGTTAGTACAGCGGCTCCTCCCAAGCTCTTAATTTTTTTTTTCATTACTGCTAGTGTGTAGCTTTAAGCTACAAGCACATGGGTTCCTTTGCATCAAATCCCAGCATTTTTGACAGGAGGCACAGATGCAGCATCCAGACCCGAAATCAATGCAAAGCTAAAATACGCAGTGGCTGGACACTGGACCGAATAGTACTTGTGTTTATAGCCATATTCATTCAGGGAGATATGCCTGTAACGTGGAAATTTTACAAGGGGGAAAAAAAAAACTCCTCTGATATTACCTCAACTCCTTCTGTTAGGCCCCGTTCGCACCTGGGTGTAGCAGAAATTAACATTAAAAAACGTACATGCAGTGGCATCATTTCTTAACAGCACCCCAAATGTGTTTGGCTTATGTCAAAAATTGGTACACAAGTTTTTTTAGAAAGTTTTTTTGGAGTGGAAGGAGGCCCATGCAAATGAATGGTGCCACATCATAAATGTGCTATATATAAAAAGTGCGCTATAAAAAAACGCAACACAATAGCTTCACTCATATCTGAAGTCACTCAAAAGCCTTGAGTAACACAAATCTTAAGCACTAATCTTTTTCTGGTGTCCATTTCAGTACTAAATACTGGCAGACAGAAGTACAGAAATAGACCTGAACCAAATTGCCCTGGTCTGATCTGTCAATCAGTAGAGTGGTGAACTAGGGCACAGACCTATATACAGTAGCTACTGCGGCCGAAAAGCCCCAAGAGCTACCGATCTACCTTTGAGCTGCCTTCAGAATTCCAAAAAAGTAGGAAAAAAAAAGTTGGGATTTGTATATCTAGTTTATCAACAACTACGTGATTCTTAAGCAGTATCCAGTTTTTAATTAGATCAGGGTTAAAAGATATGTAAACCACTAGAATGTAATATGATGTATGGCCAAGCTAGTGTTTTATGGAGAATCTAAAGCTGGGCATATACAAATTTTCATTCAAAATATTTTTGTGCAGAATATGCTTTCTTATCATCATTGGGTCAACTCATTTTGTTTGAAAGCCTTTAAAACCTCATCCAGACCTTGAATGGATTCCCAAATGTATTAGGCAGCCTATAGAGTAGTCATTTTTCTCAATAAATAAAATAAAATAAAATAAAAAATACTTTATTCCCTCATCCATACATTTGAGGTGGATGGAGGAATCCTCCCCACTGAGTCATTGTCTTCCAAAAGCAGAAAGACTTCCCTGTCATCAAGATACACTGATCAGCGCTGCCAGCTATAACCGGCAGTACTGATCGAGCAGGAAAAGTCGGACAGGAGTCAAATCAATAGACTTCTGTACAACCTCCCTGCCCATACATGGATTGAATTTTCGGTCCATGTATGGCTGGCTTAACCTCCCTGGCAGTATTCCCGAGTGTGGCTCGGGGTGAAACTTCAGCACCAAAAGCGGTAACCCCGAGCCAGACTCGGGATCGCATTGCAGTAATCCAGGCAGAGTTACTTACCTTGTCCCCTGGATTCTGTGATGCCTCCCCGCTGTGTGATTGAGCTGTCTCCTCGCTCGATTCACACAGTGCCGAGTGCCGCCAAGCTCCGTTCCCTGCGACGTTACGACGCACGGGGACGGAGATCGGCGCCAAATTCAAAAAAGTAAAAAGTATATTATTATTTGTTATAATTATTTATAGTTACAGTATTTATTATATTATAATTTATGATTTTGTGTTTCAAACTTCATCATACCCGGGATGTCTACTAGACTCTTGTTTGGACAGATTTAAATGAGTTATTCCTAAGAATTACAGGCCTACAATATAAAACGCCAAATTTCAATGCAAAATAATGGTACCGCTTTCAGCACCTATAATCTGAAAGAATTATACCGCCAGGGAGGTTAAAACAGGTTTCATTACATGTACATTTTTTGCTAAAAAACACATTCACTATTTAGAATTTTGTTTGAGAAAAAAAATAAAATTCCATTGATTCAAATTTTCTTATCACTACCATTGAAAAGGAAAGTCAGTTTGACACCATTAGAAAATCAAATGAATGTTCCAAAAGTGGAAATTTTCTAATGAAATTCTACTGGTGTTATCTGGAATATCAGCTTGTAGTTTACCTGCACCTCAGACCAGGGACAACACATAATCCGACAAATAATCTTCAATTCAATAAACATCTCCCATTGTCTTTCACAAGAAACCGAAACAAAAGAACAATGAAAATCTATCAGAGCGGCAACTGGGTGTAATATAATGCTGTCGTCTCTCAGGCATTTGTTAGTACGTCAGAGAGAAGGACAGTTATGGCTGGTATGAAGGATTTAGCCGGGTACCAAAGATTTTATATTGCCCAACAGTCAGTACAGGAAACTTAACCCCATACTGACTACAACACCTATCTACGAAATCTGCTCGATTTTCTGCTTCAAATAAAGACAGCCACAATCAGTCACCTGGTGTATTTATGATGTTATACACTTTATTTATTTATTTATTTATTTATTTATTTATTTATATGAACAGGAACTGGAGTTCCCTTCGCTACGTTGCAGCCCATGTCAGGGGGAAGACATCCCTCCAAGAGAGTTACCAGAGGCCCCGCCGTCACTGGATTAATGCTGTACCGGGCTATTCGGAAAGGTTACACTCCCCGGCCTCCTCGCCTCAGATACGGGTCCCAACACCTTAGGGCCCCTCGGACTCCTCCACCCTCGCGGAACCCAGTCGAAGTTACTGGGCCCCAGGCCTTGGCCATAGTACCTCACCCCAGGCTTAAGGTGCCTGGGATGGACTCCATCCCTCGCTCCGGCCAGGTCAAGGGCACCTGGGCCCGTAACTCCAGAACGTCAGCACCCAGGCTGAAGGTGCGGCTGCGTCCTCCAACTCTGAACCCCAAGGTCAGGGCGTCCGCCCCTTTTATCTCCTCTCCCTTTGCGTCACAGCGGGTTCCCCGCCCCGCTGTACCAGCGCCAGGAAAGGACAAAAAGGAACAGTCTTGCGGTGCAGGTTCAACTCCGGCCCAGGGCGACAACGCCACCTGCAGGCCGCAGGGAACCTTGCACCACCAGAGTCCTCCAAGAACCACAAAAGGGATTCTCAGATTCCCTAACAATTAGTACATCTGGGTTGAATAACCCAGATGTCCCCCCCCCCCAAATTTAAATGCACGCTACACATATATATATGTTTTAAAAGCCCTTTAATTTTTAACTGTATAGAGCCTCGGATCCTCACATTGTATGGCGTGGCAAAAAACGTTGTACTAGTCATCATCCACTGCAAGGTTATTATATTCTCTTCCAAGTAGGCCTTTAGTGAAAAGCTTTTCCTTTAACTGCTAATGGTAAACCCTTTTGGGGAGATTTCCCCTCACTTCCTGTGCAAGGGACCATGGGAAGTAAGGGGAAATCTCTCCAATAGGGTAGCATACGGCAGTAAAAACGCAGATAAATGAAAATAAACATTAAAAATAGGAGTTCCAACATCACCGCTATGCAATGGTGGGTAAACAAATAGAAAATGTAAGTATCTAAACCCCACAACAAAATATATTGCAGCATACTAGCTGCATAGGTTTTCTTATGGCTATTTTTTTTCCTTTATTTTTACCTGTTGATCCACACAGTAACACTTAGGGTGGCTACACTCACTCCTCCATTCTATGGAAGAGCAGCATAGCCACCCTTGGGTAGCAGATTTGTATAGCGAGGGTAGTGCCAGGTGGACTGGTAAACATAGATGGACTTTACAGAAGTAACTAACAGATAAAAGTGGAACTCCTAATAATGCTTAAAGGGTAACTCTACTTTTATGGTAAAAAATATTGCTAATGAAAGAAAAATATAGCATATACAATTGCTATACAAGTCATATTGTAATTTAATGATATTAAAAATTACCTTCCCAATCTGCAGCTCTGTAATTTTCTGTAAAATACAATATGGCAACCTGAAGGCATACTGTACACAGATGGTGTACAGAATCCCCCCCCCCCCCCAGATGCAATTTCCTGCTTGTGTGATTGGCTCACTGATTTTCCCAGAAGTGTGCACCAAAATACAAGTCAGATTTTGGACATCCTCTGCAACAAATATTTCACATTTGACGAGATGCTCCCAAAGGGTTCATAATGCCTAAAGGATGCAGACCTTGCAACTTTCCTCATTAGAACCCTGCAAGTGCAGCAGCTGATCACTAATGAAAAAGTCACTCCCATTCACATTGCAATTATTCCTTCAGAATAACAAAAAGGTAGGAATCTGCAACAAAGTTTGTTAAAATCCCCGAAGTACGTAGATCATTAAAAAGTGGTATTAGCTTGTAAGCAGTTAAAAACGTTATTTTTCTTTTGGGATAAAGGTTTAAATAAAAGCTGACCTTCGTAAGTTCCCCTGTCCGTGATAAATGGTTTGTCTCAACTTCCAACTGTCACTTCTGCTGAACAGCTTGTTCTGTTAACCACTTGACCTCTGGAAGATTTACCCCCCCCCTTCATGACCAGGCCATTTTTTGCGATACTGCACAGCGTTACTTTTACTGAAAATTGCTTTGTCGCGCAACGCTGTACCCAAATAAAATGTATGTCCTTCCCCCCCAAATAGAGCTTTCTTTTGGTGGTATTTGATCACCTCTGCATTTTGTTTTAGAGAAGGGCTGGAATCCCTGATTATATAGTAGGGGGCTAAAAATCCATCACAAGGCCCTGTCACCCACCGCCGACACACAGCAGACAGAAAACAGCCCATGCGCCAAGTCGGACAGTTTTAGTGTGCCACCATCGTGAACAGCCACTTACACAGATTATTTGAGGAGGGCTATAAGCAGAAATAAAAAACACAATTTACTACACACAGAATGTACAGAAACATAACTGAATATTATTACAAATGACATTGGTGCAGAGGGGAACGCGATTTTACATAGCCGACTTCCTGTCCAGAAATTCCACAGCAAAATAATACCAACTGTCACTTTTGTTTCCTTCAGCCTAAAATGGTATATAAACAATAGTCTGCACAGCAATGTTACATACAATGTAGAATAATTATAATTCTCACAGGAAGTCTTTTTTTTTTTTTTTATAATTTCTGGACTTTAAAGTGTCTCTAACTTCAAGAGCAAAAACACAATATATTGCAGCTTACTGGTCCCTAGAAGTAACATCTACAATAGTTTTTTTTTCCCCAGACTTTCCTTTCCTTTATTTTCACAAGTGATCCGGCCAGTAAGTCACTTCCTGTTGTAGGATGGCAACACTCACTATCTAAAAGGTGCAGTGTTGTCACCCTAGGACAGGACTACATAACACCTCCTCTTCTCCTAGTCTCCATACCAAAGTGTGTATTTAGTTCTCAATGACACCTGGGGACAATGATACTTGATCACAGTCATCAGAGGCACAGGAAGTTACCAGCTCACAAAATCACTGGCAGGATGGACGCTTTAAATGGTATTATTAACAGACCAAAATAGAGCAAATAAAAGACATCCGTGGTTAGGTTAGGTTTTACACACACATTAAGCACAATCTGAAGATTTGATCAGTCTGCAGAATGTTAGCGATTGAGAGATGCTTTGAATTTGTTACAATTGAGTATTTTTCTAAGTTTCTTGATCTACACCACCAACAACCATAAAACCATTTTACGATGCAACTTTATTCAATCCGGTGACAATCATCTCATATCTGTGGCTACCTTTATACAGCTGCATAATGATCATCCACCAGACTTGCCTGACAATTCCGAGCTGAGATTACAAACCTTTTGAAGTTCAATCAATCATACTTGAAAACATTTAAAATTTCAAAACGGCAAAAAGTGCTAAAAACCCATATAAGCCAAATGCCAGAGACTGACACAAGACCATAACCAAGGAGACACTAGGATGTTACATAAAACACTGATCAGAATAGAAAATTGATCTTAAGGCCTCATGCCCACGGACGTTTTTACAGCCGCGTTTTTTACAGCTTAAAAACGCCTGTCCATGTTAGTCTATAGCTTCATGCCCACCTAGACGTTTTTGAGCTGCAAATAGCATAGACGTTTTTAAGCTGTAAAAAAAACCCAGGACCAGTGCGTTCCTCAGCGTCAGAATTAGGCAGAAAAAAACGTGAGCGTCCAAAAACGCGCACTAACGCGCAAAAACGCGCACTAACGCGTTTTCAGCTCCGACGTTTTTTTTTTTTTAATAAAAAAAATATTTACAATAACATGGACAGGCGTTTTTAAGCTGCAAAAAACGCAGCTGTAAAAACGTCAGTGGGCATGAGGCCTAAAAGCCAAATTCCAGGAATTCAGCCGCTTTGTAAAAATTGCAGGCACACTACGACTTAAGTCCAAGGAGGTGCATGACATCTCCTGAGCCCATCGCTGTTATTTAAATGTGACAGGTTTAGCATACATAACACATGGGGCTGTGAGAGCAGACTCTCCCCACTGCTGCCCATTCAGAGAAGCCTTTGTATTTTGTGAATGAGTTCACATAACACAAAGCCTTCTGTGATTGGGCAGGAGGAGGGGAGGGTCAAGCATAGCAGCTGCACTGACTCCAATGTTAATGGATGCTTACACCTAAAGCATCAGCGTTGGGCTCCCAGAAATACATCGATGGCCATCTTCTGGAAGTGCAATAGAACTGCCAGATGTAAATATTAGAGATAAGCCCAGATGTCATGAATCTCCTTGAACTTTACTCATAGTGTACCGTATATACTCGAGTATAAGCCGACCCGAACATAAGCCGAGGCACCCAATTTTACCACAAAAAACTGGGAAAACGTATTGACTCGAGTATAAGCCTAGGGTGTCCATCTGCATGCCTAACTATGTCCATGTGCATGCCTCACTCTGCCTTACTGTGCCCAATCTCCCTACCTGATCTCCGGCGCTGTATGACTAGACCATGGATATGCAATTAGCGGACCTCCAGCTGTTGCAAAACTACAAGTCCCATCATGCCTCTGCCTCTGGGTGTCATGCTTGCTGCTGTCAGAGTCTCGCTATGCCTCATGGGACTTGTAGTTTGGCAACAGCTGGAGGTCCGCTAATTGCATATCCCTGGACTAGACTAACATTTAACATGGGAGTCTATGGAAGGGGTGCCCGGTTTGAAAAATCGGTGCTCCCTTACCGTAGGTCCCCTGGACAACAAACTTTGCACACTTGTAGATGAAGAGTGGGGCTACATGTGTGCCAAGTTTGGGGTCCAGGGAACCTATGACTGGCCGGGATCAGGCGCACAAAATTGAAGATGGACATAGACTTGAGTATAAGCCGAGGGGGGCATTTTCAGCACAAAAAAAAAATGTGCTGAAAAACTCGGCTTATACTCGAGTATATACGGTACCTTAACTTTATTAAAAGGAACTGAATCCCTGGAATTCAGCTTTAAAGAGGAAAACACAGTACACTTCAAGTAGCTACATGTATAATAATTTTTGTTTCTGTACACTACTGATCCCACATCATAAATCACTTAAAGAACATAATCCATATAATAAATCCTGAAAGGAGGACAAGTTCCCGAGAGCCATCACTACCAGGCCTATACACAGCTTCAGCAAAACTACTCAAACCTGATGGACTTTTACCACTTAGAACATTTCTGAAGCTCAGAGCCTTTTCTTCTGTAGGGTTAGTATAGGCAAGCCCAGGGTTAGGCATCCTCGGCACTCCAGCAATAGTGATACTACTACATCACCCCCCCCCCCCCCCACTTCTGGGAGCCAGGCCTGTGGTTGTCAGAGTCTAGCAATGTCTAATGGGATCTGTGGCTTCACCACTACTGGAGTGCTGAGGCTTCCTACTCTTTGTAGGCCAAGGCCCTACACTGAACTAAACCCTCCTAATCCTTTTCAGCCAAGGAAGCTGATATCTTAGTGTCTGTTTAAATTGCAACTGCCATTGTGCTGCACATGTGATCAGTCCTGACTCCAGACATTTCATGGTTTGATAGTTTGGTTGAGAGCACAAGCAAAATATGACAGTTAGCATTCCCACCATGTTTTTTTTTTTTTTTTTTTTAAACTGAAGGGTTTTGTTCTGCTTTTGTTCTACTACACGCGTTTGGGTGCCATAAATTGTTAATGGTACCGCAAACGCATCTCATTTTCAGACACCAAACCGCTTCGATATGTGCCATGATTTTTAAGAGCTGCGCCTGCCCTACTTTTTGTGCGGTCCCATGGATTTGGCAGCCCATGGAATATTAATAGTCTGTCAAAAATGGAACGCACAAAAACACACGCTATCTGGTGTGAACCAAACACTCGTGTGTTTTTGTGCCTTCCATTTTTGACAGACTATTAATTTCCATGGCCTGCCTACTAGTGCACATCCCTTTAACCATCAGCCTCCTCTTCTTGTAGAGAGAAGTTCAATCATAATTGTACAAAATTGCTGGATACACAACCTCGTATAAAGACGAGTTTACACTAGATGACTTTTGATGGACATTTATGGTTGTGAACATTTGTTTTTCAAATCCTTAGTGTGGTCAAACCAATGTTGGTTTTTTAACCACAGTGACGAGAAAATTTGAAGGAGTAGGATGGAAAATTTCTGAAATGTAAGAATTTCTATCAGTGAATCAGTGAATGTACTTTTCGTTAGGTAAAGTCCAATCATTCCAATATCGAATGGTAAAAAGCAAACAAAATCTTGAACTACTTTTGAATGTTCTGAAAATTTTTGTACAAATTTTCCTGAGAATGTTGATATGAATTTTTGACTCCAAATTCTACTCTCCCCCAAGCTTAAAAGCCACGTACACACGATCGGTATTACCGATGAAAACAGTCCGATGGATTTTTTTTCATCGGACAAACCGATCGTGTATGGGACCCATCGGTCTTTTTTCCCCATCGGTGTCAAAAAATAGAACATGTTTTAAATTTTTCCGATGGATAAAAAACCGATAGCAAATTCCGATTGTCTATGGGCAAGTCCATCGGTTAAAAAACCCACGCATGCTCAGAATCAAGTCGACGCATGCTCAGAAGCATTGAACTTAATTTCTCTCGGCTCATCGGAGTGTTTTACGTCACCGCGTTTGGGACGGTCGGATTTTTGACTGATGGAGGCAAGACTGATGGAAGTCAGCTTCATCGGTTTTCCGATGGAAAAATCCATCGGTTTAAAAACCATAGGAAACCCGATCGTGTGTACAGGGCTTAAGTCTTCCATCAGAAATCCAGCCCAGGCAAGCTGTGGAGGGAATGGGGGGGGCAGAAGGACTGAATTTAGAAGCATGGAGGTTGATCTACTAAAGGCAAATATACTGTGCACTGCAAGTGCATTTTAAGTGCAGTCGCTGTAAATCAGAGTGGAAGCTCTGAAATGAGAGGGAGACTCTGCCGATTTCCATCAGCCAATCATGTACAAGCAAAAATGCATTTTTTTTTTATGTTCCTTGCATGTGATTGGGTATTCTTTGCAAAGTGAAGCGTTACCTCATTTACCAAGCTCTGGAGCAAGTACACAGTATATTTGCCTTCAGTAAATCAACCCCTATTGTCTGCTGATCTATCCATGTGAGAGCGTGACAAGCAAGAGCCACAGATGATGCCAGGCAATGAGCTGCCTTCAGGCAACCACCATAGATCACATTACAGCCATCCTAGGTGACAGCTTAACCACTGCTTTGTAAAGGCACTTGTATCAATGTCTCACAAAGATCCCTAACATGGCTCACAATCTTGCATTTTAGATCTACGGAATTCTCCATTAATAAAATTAGCATTTTAGTCAAGGGGCCTCATTAGGTTAGAAATCATGGTGGGATTTAGAGAAATGCAACATCCCATCAGGGCAACCATGACTTCTGCAAAACCTGGCTGCAAAACTAGAATTCTCATTGACCGGTGTTCTGTCAAAATAGCCAATTCATCAAGATCTCCAATTACGTCACTTCTGGTTACTGTAAACCACCAGTAATTGGAGACTGCAATGAATTGCAGTTTTGACAACACCGACAAGCGTGTACACGAAGACTTAGCTGTTTTGACACAACAGCGGGTAACAATGAAAAGTTTTTGCCGCAGAGGCGGCCAATTTGTTGGTTAGTATCGGAGCAGCCTAATGCCGCGTACACATGATCGGACATTCCGACAACAAAACTGTGGATTTTTTTCCCGACGGATGTTCACTCAAACTTGTCTTGCATACACACGGTCACAAAAATGTTGTCGGAAATTGCGAACGTCAAGAACGCGGTGACGTACAACACTACGACGAGCCGAGAAAAATGAAGTTCAATGATTACGAGCATGAATAGAATTTTTGTGCGTTGAATTGTGTACACACGGTCGGAATTTCCGGCAACAAGTTTTGTTGTCAGAAAATTTGAGAACCAGCAGTCAAATTTTTGTTATCGGAAATTCCGACAGCAAATGTCTGATGGAGCCTACACATGGTCGGATTTTCCAACAACAAGCTCACATCAAACATTTGTTGTCGGAAATTCCAACCGGGTGTACGTGGCATAACAGTATCCGCTCATAATATCGTGGACCGGAGTGTATATGGTTGCCCGTGTTGTGTCAAGACAGCAAGTCGTCGAAATCTCCAATTACTGGCGGTTTACAGTAACCGGAAGTGACGTAATTGGAGAACTTGACAGAACATCGGCGCTTTCATGCATATAAACTAGGATGGATGGAACATTGAGTGTGGCTCCATAACAGCAATGAAAAGCTCTGGTGTGACAGTGTACTGCACATGTATGGATGGAACTGTATGGCAGCTCCATGCTTATTCCTGTTGTCATTGGGGCTTGCTTAGTGTACCATCCGTCCTAGCTAATATGCAGGATAGCGCCAATCAATGAGAATGCTACTTAGTGATACTCAGGTAATTATGTTTATGTGCATTCATGGTGTAAACGTGCGTACAGCATTCAGAGGCATAAGAATTTTTCTTAACAGCTAAAATAGATTTACGTGCGTATGCATGTACATGCATTTATGCATGTTTACTGTACAATGAATATGCCTGTCCCAGATTTACGGATTGGGGCTCTTTTTTTTTTAAACGCCACAGAACGCCAATCTATATAACAGAGCTAAATGCCGCTCTGTGCATAGACACATTGGTTATAATAGAGCTACAATTAGATCATTTAAAAAAAAAATGCTGTACAGATCTATGGCGTTTTTTTTTTTTTTTTTTGCGTCTGTGTGCATGAGCCCTTACTAGGAGTTTGGTTCACAGAACTAAAAGGCGACAGACAGGTGATGTATCCAGAATTCCACGTCAAGGTCTTCCATTTAAATCTTATTTCTTTGGTTCTTTATGGCATGCAATAATGAAAAGAACTCCTCTCTACAGCCAGCCAGAGAAGGGCATTACCCCCACTGTAGCCATAAAATCTCATGTATAAAGCCCCACACCTACCAAGGCAGAATGTCAAAGATAAAAGGACATGCCATTGAAGAATGCCTTTTAGTAGAGTTGTCATTCCCTGTATCACCCAGACTGTGCAAGAACGAATATTACTTCCGGCCAAACCAATCGCTTCTCATACCAAACCCTACATCAGAAGTGGCCACTAGAACATAATAGCAATATACAACTCTACAACCAAGGCTGAGACAACCTCGTCTATTCTCTTGTCCCATAGACCATATGCCATTGCTTTGCATCCACTGACTGCATTATCATGACAGCACATCTTTGTACAATGTATCATACAAAGTTGCTTGTGAAGCCAGAATACAGTAGCATTATAAATCGGATACACTTGCACTCCGGAGAGAAGGCAGGATTTGTCAGTAGACAAGTGGTCAGGGGAAGCACCTCCATGTTTTTGTAGATGAAGGACTTTTCCATGTTATAGGAGCATAGAACGTACTTATAACCTTATTAAAGGCTCCATGCACACTGGCTTAAAAATCGCAGTCTCCGGGAGTTTTGTGTTCTGCCTGTAAAAGCAGCTCAGTGTTATGTGTTCATGCACATTAGGATGTTTACAGGCATATTCTAAGTTCAGCGTTTAGATGCAGAAAAAAAAAACACTTCTGGTTTGCATTTTTGATTGCAGCCTTCTGGCAGAAAAAAAAATGCCTAAACTGATTACAAAAACGCTCTATATGAGCGTTTAATTTTTTTTATTTTTTCTGCAAAGGGAACTGGCATTTTTTTTTTTTTTTTTTTTAAGCCCAGTATGCATAGAGCCTAAGAGAATGATTATGACACCGCCATGCAATTGTCATTTCAATCTGCCACACAGCACAGACATCAGACTTATGGGGGATGATTTTCTAAAGAAATTTTTTTACTTATTGAATAAGCTAAAGATGTGGACAAACACTGTTTTTTTTTTTCTTTGCACATGATTGGATATATTTTGCAAAGTCATTTTTTACCCAACTTCCCCTCATTTACTACACTAATAAAAGTTTACTTTGCAAAGTGAACCTGCTCATCCTTTACCAACATCTTTTACTAAATTAACCAAAAGACGAGCAACTATTTTTAGCTTTTTTACATGCCAGCCTCTCAACTCGCCTCTCACTTTGCAAATATTTAAAACGTCAATAGAAAAAAAAAAAAAGGATGCCAATACAAAATAAAATGCATGCTTTATTTTCTGAAGTTAAGTTGGATAAAGATCAGGAATAGGAATAACAAAATAATACAGATAATTTAGATAATAAATAGTGGTATAAATTGTGTATATGACCTAAACAAGAGGGGTCAGTCTGATCTCGTGCACACAGCCACACTCCGAGTCCTTCTGTACTAACAGAGAATGAATGTGATTGTCTCTTGTTGCGATTGTCGCTTGTTCAAATGGTTTTACTGGGATATCAGCACCATGATTTGGAGAGCTGCTGGTGTTTTGAAAAAAAAAAAAAAAATCTCCACAAGTCTAAAGGACCAAAGTGTTCTTTATAGCCTGAGGTTAGCGATTAAAATAAAATAATAAATATAAATATATATATATATATATATATATATATATATATATATATATATATATATATATATATATATATATATATATATATATATACACACACACACACACACACACATATATATATATATATATATATATATACACACACACACACACACACACACACACACACACACACAAAATATATATATATATATATATATATATATATATATATATATATATAGCAAACATACACATATATACGATTATATAAACCCTCTTTTTCTTGTTATTAAATAACTCGTATATGAAAATAATAAAGCAGACTCCTACACACGAATGTCGATTTTTTGGGAACACTGAATGAAGTAGATAGATGCAGCTATGGAAAGAAAAAAAAGAAATCCTGCCTTTTATATACTTTGTAAAATTCACGTCTTGCAATCCCTCTAATAAACAGTGCAAAGGTTTGGGGATAACAAACAGAAAAGTAGGGAAAATAATAAACACTTATAAACATGGAACATGAAGAATACATCACACAAATAGAAACATTTGCAGGAAATCCAAACAAAAAATAATAAAAAACTCAGAAGACTACAAAGTTACATTTAGGAAAGTAGTAGTGGACTCCAATTTGCAGGTTATGATGTGTGTATACTGAGCCTCCTGTGCCCACAATGGTCACATCTGCTGGAGCAGAAAATAATGGCGTGCGTCTGTCACACTAGAAGAGTCGCATGCAGCAATTTACTCAGGATCTTTGAGCGCTCTGCAATTTTGTTCTCCCTGCAAGATCACAGAGGAGCCCCTGAGCTGCCCAAACGTCATCACATTTCCAACTTACACAATAAAAAATGATGCCAAAAAAGTGTCTTTTACGGATTTGATACACTTCACGCAACTTATAGTGGACATACATGGTGCGATAAAACCGAATGATCAAGGTACAATACAATAAAACAACTAAATCGAAAACTGAGCAAAACAAAAATGGTACGACAGAGTAACAGTTTCAATTAACCCAAGTGGATTGGCTACGGTGGGAAAAAAATAAAAAATCAATCGTACAGAGTCGATTATTGGTGTTCTTCACATCCTTGAGAATCACTTATAAAATGATCAACACATAAAAGGTGTGAAAAATGCCATAATTCGACCCAGTATTGGGCCAAATGCCATCCATGCCAGGATGGAGCCATAGATTAACCCAGTGTTGTCACTGTAGGACAGACAGTGGGGTAGGACTACATAACACCTTCCTCTCTTTCCATAACAAGGGGGGGGGGGGGGTTTGTAGCGATAGCAGGGAACAATGCTAACTGATAAAACAGTCCAGAGGTAGACAGTACAAGAAGTCATCCACTCACAAGATTTCTGGCTGGGTGAGCAGCTATTCTTTTGCACTTGTTGATCAGATATAATACAAGCCTATCACTCGTGTATTTACAAATACTAAAAAGTGCAAAACCAGGCGCAGTTTTGTATAGAAACCAATCAGCTTCCAGGATTTATTATCAAAGCTTAATTAAGAAGCTGAAGTTGGAAGCGGATTGGCTACCATGTGCTGCTGCACCAGATTTTGCACTCTCCAGATTTAGTAAATCAGACCCAAAGGGAACAAATAAGAGGGATGTATTGTACGAGTTCCATGCACTTTAATATTACCGCCCATCAGCTGAGAACAGACCAAGAAGGGGCCCTTAGAATATTTAGGCACACTTTTCATACATCACCCTATGTGATGGTGCCAGTTGTGTGTGCACTAGAGGTGATGGCCTCCTACTATTACCCATCTGCAGCCAATGGTATCAAGAGACAATAGATTGGTATTAATACATCATTACATCCCACCACTATGCAATGTATGAAGAGAGCGATATGAAGGTTGTATGGGGGACAACGCACATGTTAGGATCCTATAATGGGGAGGTGAAGGTAGAAAGTCCCAGACTGGAAGGGGGTATAATGCCAGTACTGGGGGGGGGGGGTGTCTGATCTGCACAGACTGGAAGGGGGGTATATTGTCAGTATTGGGGGGGGGGGGGTCATATTCTGCACAGACTGGAAGGGGTATACTGCCAGTACTGGGGGGCCTGATCTGCACAGACTGGAAGGGGTATAATGCCAGTAGGGGGGGGGGGGTCTGATCTGCACAGACAGGAATGGGGGGGGGGTCGTATTCTGCACAGACTGGAAGGGGTATACTGCCAGTACTGGGAGCCTGATCTGCACAGACTGGAAGGGGTATACTGCCAGTACTGGGAGCCTGATCTGCACAGACTGGAAGGGGTATAATGACAGTACTGGGAGCCTGATCTGCACAGACTGGAAGGGGTATAATGACAGTACTGGGTGCCTGATCTGCACAGACTGGAAGGGGTATAATGACAGTACTGGGTGCCTGATCTGCACAGACTGGAAGGGGTATAATGCCAGTACAGGGGGGGGGGGGTCTGCTCTGCACAGACAGGAATGGGGGGGGGGGTTGTATTCTGCACAGACTGGAAGGGGTATACTGCCAGTACTGGGAGCCTGATCTGCACAGACTGGAAGGGGTATAATGACAGTACTGGGAGCCTGATCTGCACAGACTGGAAGGGGTATAATGCCAGTACAGGGGGGGGGGGTCTGCTCTGCACAGACAGGAATGGGGGGGGGGTTGTATTCTGCACAGACTGGAAGGGGTATACTGCCAGTACTGGGAGCCTGATCTGCACAGACTGGAAGGGGTATAATGACAGTACTGGGAGCCTGATCTGCACAGACTGGAAGGGGTATAATGACAGTACTGGGTGCCTGATCTGCACAGACTGGAAGGGGTATAATGACAGTACTGGGTGCCTGATCTGCACAGACTGGAAGGGGTATAATGACAGTACTGGGTGCCTGATCTGCACAGACTGGAAGGGGTATAATGACAGTACTGGGTGCCTGATCTGCACAGACTGGAAGGGGTATAATGCCAGTACAGGGGGGGGGGGGGTCTGCTCTGCACAGACAGGAATGGGGGGGGGGGTTGTATTCTGCACAGACTGGAAGGGGTATACTGCCAGTACTGGGAGCCTGATCTGCACAGACTGGAAGGGGTATACTGCCAGTACTGGGAGCCTGATCTGCACAGACTGGAAGGGGGATAATGCCAGTACGGGGGGGGGGGTCTGATTTTGCCAGGACTGGAATGGGTGTATATTGCCAGTACGGGGGGGGGGGGTCCGATTCTGATGCAGATGACGGAGTGTCATTGTCACCATCACATGTCCCCATAGTGAAGAAGATCTTGTTCTGATTATCAGTGCTTGGTATAGGAGTTTTTATCCATTTCTATTGTTCTCCATCTCTTCATGTTGATCAGTGCAGTCCAGCAAGTGATGGGGACAAGCAGAATGTCACCAAGGATTTGGGGGTGTAGTTTAGGAATACAATTCTAATGATTTGGGGTGATGCATTGGGCGGCATATACTGGGAATGGCTGGGCAGGTTATACTAGAACTGAGCACAGATCTGTGGAAATAAATGAGACCTGGGGGACCTTCCATACCTGAGTGGGGGTCCTTCATCCTGAACAGAGTCAAGATAGGGGTGATCATTACTGACAAGCAGGGACAATGCCGGGGACAGAATGGGAACTGGAGACTGATGACATCTAGGATTCCATTCGGTTATGTATGATTGCATTGCTGGAGACAATTCTAGGGACAAACCTGAACTGTCCCTGGAAATCAGAGACCAATGGCATCTACATGATCCATACTGGCATGTATATTGCTGCCAATGTCTGAACCAGAGCACACTTTCAGGGACCAACCAGAAAATCAGAGCAAGGCGGGCAACTATACAATAATATTGTCATTTGTGATAGGATCGCTTATTATTGAAAATTAGACACATTTCCAGGGAAAAACATGGACTGTTCCTGGAAATCAGAGACCGGCTGCATTTATGGGATCAATACTGGAAATATATTATTGGCAATTACTGAATAGGCCACTTCCAGGGACAGATATTAGGCGGCATGTGTCCGATCCATACTGGGATTAGAACACTACTATTTATTATGGACAATTGGAGAGATTTCCAGGGACAAGACATAGAGTGGTGCAGGAGATCAGAGCCCAGTGGTGGATCCATACTGGTGATGAGTGAAATGTGGGGTGCAGAGAGACCAGAGACTGGTGGCCATCATGTAAGATCCTAATATGTAAGATCCTAATACTAATATGCAAGACCCTAAGATCCTAATATGTAAGATCCTATGCAAGATCCTAATATGCAAGATCCTAAGATCCTAATATGTAAGATCCTAATATGTAAGATCCTAATATGTAAGATCCTAATATGTAAGATCCTAATATGCAAGATCCTAATACTAATATGCAAGACCCTAAGATCCTAATATGTAAGATCCTAATATGTAAGATCCTAATATGTAAGATCCTACTATGTAAGATCCTACTATGTAAGATCCTACTATGTAAGATCCTACTATGTAAGATCCTACTATGTAAGATCCTAATATGTAAGATCCTAAGATCCTAATATGCAAGATCCTATGCAAGATCCTAATATGCGAGATCCTAATATGCAAGACCCTAAGATCCTAATATGTAAGATCCTAATATACAAGACCCTAATATGTAAGACCCTAATATGTAAGACCCTAATATGAAAGATCCTAAGATCCTAATATGTAAGATCCTAATATGCAAGACCCTAATATGAAAGATCCTAATATGAAAGATCCTAATATGTAAGATCCTAATATGTAAGATCCTAAGATCCTAATATGCAAGATCCTATGCAAGATCCTAATATGCAAGATCCTATGCGAGATCCTAATATGCGAGATCCTAATATGCAAGACCCTAAGATCCTAATATGTAAGATCCTAATATGCAAGATCCTATGCAAGATCCTAATATGCGAGATCCTAATATGCAAGACCCTAAGATGTAAGACCCTAATATGAAAGATCCTAATATGAAAGATCCTAATATGAAAGATCCTAATATGAAAGATCCTAATATGAAAGATCCTAAGATCCTAATATGTAAGATCCTAATATGTAAGATCCTAATATGCAAGACCCTAATATGTAAGACCCTAATATGAAAGATCCTAATATGAAAGATCCTAATATGTAAGACCCTAATATGAAAGATCCTAATATGTAAGATCCTAATATGTAAGATCCTAATATGCAAGACCCTAATATGTAAGACCCTAATATGAAAGATCCTAATATGAAAGATCCTAATATGTAAGACCCTAATATGAAAGATCCTAATATGAAAGATCCTAAGATCCTAATATGTAAGATCCTAATATGTAAGATCCTAATATGCAAGACCCTAATATGTAAGACCCTAATATGAAAGATCGTAATATGAAAGATCCTAATATGAAAGATCGTAATATGAAAGATCCTAATATGAAAGATCCTAATATGAAAGATCGTAATATGAAAGATCCTAATATGAAAGATCCTAATATGTAAGACCCTAATATGAAAGATCCTAATATGAAAGATCCTAATATGAAAGATCCTAATATGAAAGATCCTAATATGTAAGACCCTAATATGTAAGACCCTAATATGAAAGATCGTAATATGAAAGATCCTATGGGCAATTGGAGGCATTTCCAGGGACAAGCCATGGGCTGTTGTTGGGGAGATATGGGGGGCAGAGCTGGAGATCTATGTGATGAGTCCTGGTATAGATGAGACAATGTGTTCCTCCTGAGCCCCAGGACCCTTCCAGGGACAGAGAAGCCTGTGTGTGTATGGGTGCCCTCCTGCAGACCGATCTCCCCCCCCCCTGCAAACCGATCTCCCCCCCCATGCAGACCGATCTCCCCCCCCCATGCAGACCGATCTCCCCCCCGCATGCAGACCGATCTCCCCCCCCCATGCAGACCGATCTCCCCCCCCCCCATGCAGACCGATCTCCCCCCCTGCAAACCGTTCTCCCCCCATGCAGACCGATCTACCCCTCATGCAGACCGATCTACCCCCCATGCAGACCGATCTCCCCTCCCATGCAGACCGATCTCCCTCCATGTGCCACCTGTAGCTCCGGGCAGTGCCCCCCTAGCAGTGAGTTGTTACTTGCCTCTGTCTTGGTGATCCGGTGCCTGGCCAGCTTGACCACGGCGAAGTTCCCCTTGCCTAAAGTGCGTTCTATATCATAGAATCCGACCCGGACCGGAGCCCGGTGTACATGCCTCTGACAATCCGCCATGACCATGCTTGGCGCCGGCCGGAGAGATCCACAGAGCCCCGGACATCCACCGATCAGCCGGCCATGGCAGCCGCTAGCGGAGAGGAGCGCACACGGGACCGCATTCCTCATACAGCCACACAGTGTTCATCATCCCCGGTGACAGCTCGTCATTGTGTGCGATATACCCGGCCATCCACCATCACAGGGGGTGCAGGCCGATCCCGGTCTATGCGTGTGTGGGGAGGGGGGGGAGGGGAGATTACAGCCGGCTCGGGGGGTCCCGCTCGGCGGAGTGCAGGCGGCTGTGCAGGAAACCAGCGAGAGGTATGTGCGAGCCTCTGCCGCTTCCAGCAGGCATCATGTTCTCGGGGCTGACGTCTATTGACGTCAGAGCCACAGGAGGGCGAGGGGTGGGGCCTCGGCTTCTCTCCCTCTCCGCCTTCCTGTTCTACCTTCTTCACAGCTCGCTTGCCAAATAGGTTACCCCTGGCAACCCGAGCCCGCTCTGACGTCAGCAGCCCTTCTGTACACACTGCCAGTCAAGACTGGAGCCTCAGAGATATGCTGAGGGAGAGAGATACCTAGAGAGAGACAGATAGAGACAGAGAGACAGATACTGAGAGAGAGAGAGAGATAAAAAGAGAGAGAGAGATAAAAAATAGAGAAAAAGAGAGAGAGACAGATACTGAGAGAGAGAGAGATAAAAAAAGAGAGAGATAAAAAGAAAGAGAGAGAGAGAGAGGGAGATAAAAAAAGAGAGAGACAGATACTGGGAGAGAGAGAGAGAGACTGCAAGATACTGAGAGAGAGAGAGAACTATACGGAGAAAGATAGAGAGAGAGGAAGAGGTACTGAGAGAGATAAAGAGAGAGAGAGAGATAAAAAGAGAGATAGAGAAAAAATAGTGATAGATTAAAAAGGAGAGAGAGAGAGATGCTGGGAGAGAGAGAGAGAGAGAGACTGAGAAATACAGAGAGAGAGAGAACTATACTGAGAAAGATAAAGAGAGAGAAAGAGGTACTGAGAGAGATAGAGAGAGAGAGAGAGAGATACTGAGAGAGAGAGAGATACTGAGAGAGAGATACTGAGAGAGAGAGACAGATACTGAGAGAGAGAGAGAGATACTGAGAGAGAGACAGGTACTGAGAGAGAGAGAGAGACTGAGAGAGATAAAGAGAGACAGAGATACTGATAGAGAGATAAAGAGAGAGAGAGAGATACTGAGCGATAACAGAGAGAGATAACGAGAGAGGTAAAGAGAGAGAGGGGATAAAGAGAGAGAGACAGATAATGAGAGAGAGAGAGAGAGATACTGAGATAGAGAGAGAGATACAGAGAGAGAGAGAGAGAGAGAGAGAGACAGATACTGAGAGAGATACAGAGAGATAGATAGAGATAAAAGAGAGAGAGAGGGAGAGATATTGAGAGAGAGACCTACTAATACTGAGAGATAGAGAGAGAGAGATACTAAGAGAGATACTGAGAGAGAGAAAGAGAGAGATGAAAACTGAAAGATAGAGACAGAGAGAGAGAGAGAGATACTAAGAGAGAGAGAGAGAGATACTGAGAGGGATGTACACTGAGAGAGAGAGAAAGATACTGAGAGAGATACTGAGAGAGAGAGACAGATACTGAGAGAGATAAAGAGAGAGAGAGAGAGATGTATACTGAGAGAGAGAGAGAAAGATACTGAGAGAGAGAGAGAGATACTGAGCGAGAGAGACAGATACTGAGAGAGATATACTGAGAGATAGACAGATACAGAGAGAGAGAGATAGATACTGAGAGAGAGAGAGATACTGAGAGAGAGAGAGAGAGATACTGAGAGAGATAGAGATACTGAGAGATAGAAATACTGAGAGAGAGAGACAGATGCAGAGAGAGAGAGAGAGATACTGAGAGAGAGAGATATACAGAGAGAGAGAGAGAGACAGATACTGAGAGAGATATAGATACTGAGAGAGAGAGACAGATACTGAGAGAGAGAGAGAGATACTGAGAGAGAGAGAGATACTGAGAGAGAGAGAGAGATACTGAGAGAGAGATACTGAGAGAGAGAGACATATACAGAGAGAGATACCGAGAGAGAGATACTGAGAGAGAAAGAGAGAGAGAGAGAGAGAGATTCTGAGAGAGAGAGAGAGATACTGAGAGAGAGACAGATACTGAGAGAGATATCGATACTGAGAGAGAGAGACAGATATTGAGAGAGAGAGATACTGAGAGAGAGAGAGATACTGAGAGAGATAGAGATACTGAGAGAGAGACAGATACTGAGAGAGAGATAGAGATACTGAGAGAGAGAGAGAGAGATACTGAGAGAGAGAGAGACACACAGAGAGAGAGAGAGAGAGATACTGGGAGAGAGACAGATACTGAGAGAGATACTGAGAGAGAGAGAGAGAGATACAGAGAGAGTGAGAGAGAGAGACACTGAGAGAGAGAGAGATACAGAGAGAGACAGATACTGAGAGAGATAGACAGATATTGAGAGAGAGAGAGATACTGAGAGAGAGAGAGAGAGAGATACTGAGAGAGAGAGACAGATACTGAGAGAGAGATACTGAGAGAGAGACAGATACAGAGAGAGATAGAGATACTGAGAGAGAGAGACAGATACTGAGAGAGATAGAGATACTGAGAGAGAGAGAGACAGATACTGAGAGAGAGAGATACTGAGAGAGATACAGAGAGAGATAGAGATACTGAGAGAGAGAGACAGATACTGAGAGAGAGAGAGAGAGATACTGAGAGAGATACAGAGAGAGATAGAGATACTGAGAGAGAGAGACAGATACTGAGAGAGAGAGACAGATACTGAGAGAGATAGAGATACTGAGAGAGAGAGACAGATACTGAGAGAGAGAGAGAGAGATACTGAGAGAGATACAGAGAGAGATAGAGATACTGAGAGAGAGACAGATACAGAGAGAGATAGAGATACTGAGAGAGAGACCGATACTGAGAGAGATAGAGATACTGAGAGAGAGACCGATACTGAGAGAGATAGAGATACTGAGAGAGAGACATATACAGAGAGAGAGAGAGAGATAGATACTGAGAGAGAGACAGATTCTGAGAGAGATAGAGATACTGAGAGAGAGAGACAGATACTGAGAGAGATATGGATACTGAGAGAGAGACAGATATTGAGAGAGAGAGAGAGAGAGAGAGAGACAGAGAGAGAGAGATACTGAGAGAGATAGAGATACTGAGAGAGAGAGAGATACTGAGAGAGAGATAGAGATACTGAGAGAGAGAGAGAGAGAGACAGTAACTGAGAGAGAGAGAGATACTGAGAGAGAGAGATACTGGGAGAGAGACAGATACTGAGAGAGATATACTGAGAGAGAGAGATACAGAGAGAGAGATACAGAGAGAGATAGAGACACTGAGAGAGAGACAGATACAGAGAGAGAGACAGATACTGAGAGAGATAGACAGATATTGAGAGAGAGAGAGAGATACTGAGAGAGAGAGAGATACTGAGAGAGAGACAGATACTGAGAGAGAGAGAGACAGATACAGAGAGAGATAGAGATACTGAGAGAGAGACAGATACTGAGAGAGATAGAGATACTGAGAGAGAGAGACCGATACTGAGAGAGAGAGAGAGATACTGAGAGAGATACAGAGAGAGATAGAGATACTGAGAGAGAGACAGATACAGAGAGAGATAGAGATACTGAGAGAGAGACAGATACTGAGAGAGATAGAGATACTGAGAGAGAGAGACAGATACTGAGAGAGAGAGAGATACTGAGAGAGATACAGAGAGAGATAGAGATACTGAGAGAGAGACAGATACAGAGAGAGATAGAGATACTGAGAGAGAGAGACAGATACTGAGAGAGAGAGAGAGATACTGAGAGAGAGAGAGATAAAGAGAGAAGGAGATACTGAGAGAGAGAGATAAGAGAGAGAGAGAGAGATAAAGAGAGAGAGAGAGAGAGATACTGAGAGAGAGAGAGAGAGAGTTATGTAGAGAGAGATACACAGGGATGATGAGAGCAAGATATACTAAGGCTGACTATATATTGTACAATTTCCCTTTAGATTTACCAAAACCATATAATATTGGGGGTCAGACCTAAACACTTTCCATTTGTATTAGGGCTGTGGAAATTAACTATTAATTCCTCGAATAATCGATTAAGTTTTTTGATCGGTCAAAATTCCGGGTCTTCAGGGAGGTCCGTCGGAAATCCGGTGACGTCACGGACACCGGCGTGGCTTGCCGTGTCCATCTGAAGTGCTCCTTTGCTGTGCCTGAGAGATACACAGATAGATAGAGGAGAGAAAAAGGAGAAATATAGGAAAGTGATAGAGGAGAGAGAGAGACAAAGAGAGATAGGAGAGAGAGAGATACAAAGATAGATAGAGGAGAGAGAGAGGACAAATAGAGGAAAGTGATAGAGGGGAGAGAGAGAGAGAGACAAAGAGAGATGGAGAAAATAGATATATGAGAGAGAGATAGGAGAGAGAGAGAGAGAGAGATAGAGAGAGTGAGATGGAGGAAAAAGAAAGATAGGGAGAGAGAGATAGAAATGGAGGGGGATATAAAAAGAGAGATAGAGGAGAGAGAGAAATATAAAATAGGAAATGAAGGAAAGAGAGATAAAAAGAGAGATAGAGAGAGAGAGAAATATAAAATAAGAAATGAAGGAAAGATAGATAAAAAGAGAGATAGAGGAGAGAGAGAAATATAAAAAGAGAGATAAGGAAAGAGAGATAAAAGGAGAAATAGAGGAGAGAGAAAGAGAGAGAGAGAGAGAGATGGAGGAAAGAGAGATACAAAGAGAAATAGAGGAGAGATGGAGGAGAGAGAAATATATGGGAGAGAGAGATACAAAGAGAGATTGAGGAAAGAGAGATAAAAAGAGAAATAGAGGAGAGATGGAGGAGAGAGAGAGAGAGAGATAGGAGAGAGATCCAAAGAGAGATAGAGGAAAAAGAAAGATAGGGGAGAGAGAGAGATAGAAATGGAGGGGGATATAAAAAGAGAGATAGAGGGGAGAGAGAAATATAAAAGGAGAGATGAAGAAAAAGAGATAAAAAGAGGAGAGGGAGAGAGAGAGAGAGATAAAAAGAGAGATGGGGGAAAGAGAGATAAAAAGAGAAATAGAGGAGAGAGAGAAAGAGAGATAAAGGAGAGAGAGATAAAAAGAGAGATGGGGGAAAGAGAAAGAGATGGGGGGGAGTGAGAGATAGAAATGGAGGGAGATAGAGGAGAGAGAGCGATACAAAGAGAGATAGAGGAAAGAGAGAGAGAGAGAGAGAGAGAGATGGAGGCAAAAGAAAGATAGGGGAGAGAGAGATAGAAATGGAGGGGGATATAAAAAGAGAGATAGAGGAGAGAGAGAAATATAAAATAAGAAATGAAGGAAAGAGAGATAAAAAGAGAGATAGAGGAGAGAGAGAAATATAAAATAAGAAATGAAGGAAAGAGAGATAAAAAGAGAGATAGAGGAGAGAGAGAAATATAAAATAAGAAATGAAGGAAATAGAGATAAAAAGAGAGATAGAGGAGAGAGAGAAATATAAAAAGAGAGATAAGGAAAGAGAGATAAAAGGAGAAATAGAGGAGAGAGAAAGAGAGAGAGAGAGAGATGGAGGAAAGAGAGATAAAAAGAGAAATAGAGTAGAGATGGAGGAGAGAGAGATATATGGGAGAGAGAGATACAAAGAGAGATTGAGGAAAGAGAGATAAAAAGAGAAATAGAGGAGAGATGGAGGAGAGAGAGAGAGAGAGAGATAGGAGAGAGATCCAAAGAGAGATAGAGGAAAAAGAAAGATAGGAGAGAGAGAGATAGAAATGGAGGGGGATATAAAAAGAGAGATAGAGGGGAGAGAGAAATATAAAAGGAGAGATGAAGAAACGGAGATAAAAAGAGGAGAGGGAGAGAGAGAGAGAGAGAGAGAGAAAAGAGAGATGGGGAAAGAGAGATAAAAAGAGAAATAGAGGAGAGAGAGAAAGAGAGATAAAGGAGAGAGAGAGATAAAAAGAGAGATGGGGAAAGAGAGATAAAAAGAGAAATAGAGGAGAGAGAGCGAAAGAGAGATAAAGGAGAGAGAGAGATAAAAAGAGAGATGGAGGAAAGAGAAAGAGATGGGGGGGGAGTGAGAGATAGAAATGGGGGGAGATAGAGGAGAGAGAGCGATACAAAGAGAGATAGAGGAGAGAGACATAAAAAGAGAGGAGAGAGAGAAATATAAAAGGAGAGATGGAGGAAAGAGATAAAAAGAGAGATGGAAGAAAGAGAGAAAGATAAAAAGTCGGTGATGATTTGGGGAGCCATGTCATCTGCTGGTGTTGGTCCACTGTTTTTAGGTCCAAAGTCAGCTCAGCCGTCTACCAGGAAATTCTAGAGAACTTCATGCTTCCCTCTTCTGACCAGCTTTATGGAGATCCTGTTTTCATTTTCCAGCAGGACTTGGCACCTGCCCACACTACCAAAATACCAATACCTGGTTTAATGATCATGGTATCATTGTGCTTAATTGGGCAGCAAACTCGCCTGACCTAAATCCCATAGAGAATTTGTGAGGTAAGAAGATGAGACACCAGACCCAACAATGCAGAAGAGCTGAAAGCCATTATCAAAGCAACTTGGTCTTCCATAACACCTCAGCAGTGCCACAGGCTGATCACCTCCATGCCACACCGCATTAATGTAGTGCATACTATACTGTACATAGACATACTTTTCAGTAAGCCAACAATTCTGTTTTTAAAAATATTTTTTCCATTGGTCTTATGTAATAGTCTAATTTTCTAATGCCGCGTACACACGATCATTTTTCCAGTCGGGAAAAATGACATTTTTTCCTTTGGACGAGAAAAACGATCGTCTGTGGGCTTTTTGCCGTTTTTTCCGACGGGAAAAACGGCATTAATCACGATGACAAAAATTAGAACATGTTCTAATTTTTCTCGTCGTTTTTCCTGACATTTCTTCCGCGGCAGTGTTTCTCATAGGGAAACACTACCGTGGAGCCCATAGACGATCGTTTTTCTCGTCATTTTATAAAATGACGAGAAAAATGACCGTGTGTGGGGAACAAGCTGTTCCCTCGTTTAAAATGTCATTATTCACGGCGGTTTTTAAACCGCCGTGAATAATGATCGTGTGTACGCGGCATAATAGTCTAAGATACTGAATTTGGGGTTTTCACTAGCTGTAAGCCATAATCATCAAAATTAAAAGAAAGAAATGCTTGAAATATATCACTTTGTGTGTAATGCATTTATATAAAATATATGAGTTTCACTTTTTTAATTGAATTACTGAAATAAATTAACTTTTTGACGATATTCTAATTTTATGAGATGCACCTGTATATATAGATATAGATATAGATATAGATAGCGAGAGAAAAAGAGAGAGAGAGAGAAATACTAAGAGAGAAACTGAGAGGGACATGAAAAACGATGGACATTTATATTATCTCTTACCCCAAAAATATTGCCCCAGAGTTATCCCCCTTCCCATCCAAACGCTGACAAATTAAATTGCTTTGGTAATGCTAAACATGTATTTGGTCCTGCCAAAGCATATCTGAACTAAACTGAATTAGGAGAGATACAGAGAGATATAAGAGAGAGAAAAAAATAAATAGAGGAGAGAAAACGGGAAATAAAAAACAGAGGGAGATAGAGAAGAGAGAGATAGAAAAAGTGAGACAGAGGAGAGAGGGATAAAAAATAAGAGGAAGATAGAGAGAGAGAGGGAGAGAGAGAGAGAGAGAGGAGGGGAGAGAGTGAGAGAAAAAAAGAGAGATAGAGGAAAGAGAGAAATAAAAAGAGAGATAGGGGGAGAGAGAGAGAGAAGAGAGAGAGAGAGAGGAAAGAGAGATAAAAAGAGAGATAGAGGAGAGAGAGATAAAAAGAGAGATAGAGCAACAAGAGAGATAAAAAGAGAGATAGAGGAAAGATAGATAAAAAGAGACATAGAGGAGAGAGAGAGATAAAGAGATAGAGGAGAGAGAGATAAAAAGAGCTATAGAGGAGAGAGAGATAAAAAGAGAGATAGAGGAGAGAAAAATAGAGACAGAGGAAAGAGAGAGATAAAAAGAGAGATAGAGGAAAGAGAGATAAAAAGAGAGATAGAGGAAAACAGGAAATAAAAAACAGAGGGAGATAGAGAAGAGGGAGATAGAAAAAGTGAGACAGAGGAGAGAGGGCTATAAAATGAGAGGAAGGTAGAGAGAGAGAGAGAGAGAGAGAGGGGGGGGGAGAGGGAGAGAGAAGGGGAGAGAGTGAGAGAAAAAGAGAGAGAGAAAAAAGAGAGATAGAGGAAAGAGAGAAATAAAAAGAGAGATAAAGGATGAGAGAGAAAAAAAAGAGAGATAGAGGAAAGAGAGAGATAAAAGGAGAGATAGAGGAGAGAGAGAGAGGGAGAGAGAAAAAAGAGAGATAGAGGAAAGAGAGAGATAAAAAGAGAGATAGAGCAACAAGAGAGATAAAAAAAGAGATAGAGGAAAGAGAGATAAAAAGAGAGATAGAGGAAAGAGAGATAAAAAGAGACATAGAGGAGAGAGAGAAATAAAGAGATAGAGGAGAGAGAGATAAAAAGAGCGATAGAGGAGAGAGAGATAAAAAGAGCGATATAGGAGAGGGAGATAAAAAGAGAGATAGAGGAGAGAAAAATAGAGATAGAGGAAAGAGAGAGAGAAAAAGAGAGATAGAGGAAAGAGAGAGAGAAAAAGAGAGACGGGGAAAGAGAGAAATAAAAAGAGAGAGAGAGAGGAAAGAGAGTGAGAGAAAAAGAGAGATAGAGGAAAGAGAGAGAGAAAAAGAGAGATAGAGGAAAGAGAGAGATAAAAAGAGAGATAGAGGTAAGAGAGAGATAAAAAGAGAGGGAGATAGGAGAGAGGGGAGGGAGAGGGAAAGAATAGAGAGAGAGACAGATAGGAAGAGAGGAGAGGAAAGAGAGAAAACAAAGAGGAGGGTAGAGGAAGAGAGAGAAGGAAAGGGAGAGGACAGAGAGAGGCAATGCATACAGGGCTGTGTGTTAGCAGAGGTCACAGTCAGTGAGAAGCTCATTATAGGAATCAGATCAGGGAATTGTAAGCCAGATCAGCACATACTGTACTATGCCGCTGAATTATCGTATCACCTACTGTATGAACAGTCAGAATTTGTGTGAACACCAGAAATGTTTTAAAAAACGTTTTATTGCTTGCATGCTTATGTGTAATGACAATATACAAATACATTTATGCTGTGAATGAATAATACACATATGGAACACTGGAATCAATATAGAGTAATACAGCTGACAAGGCAGGAGGAGGACACATACACATCAACTTCAGCTTTTCACACCTCCAGCACGAGGAAATCTCCAGGGAAAGTAAAATCTCTTACTTGCTTACTCGCTGTATTCTCCTTTCCATAAGTTATTTTTTGTTCACTTGAAATGTGCTTTGTGCTCCAGCACAATTACCACCCTCTTTGTAGGTCATAGCCCTCTCCTCGTCTAGGAGTGTATAATTACTGCCTGTGCTTGTCCAGCTCCTCCACACATCACCTCAGCATCCTATTTAACCTTTTATGCAGCTTCCAGTGGGGATCATAGGGGCATACTATAGAGTGTCACTTGAGCACCAACTGAGTCTGCTGGGGCTACTGATATCAGATCCAATATGGCTGTGCCAACCAGCAGTCTCATGGTTCTTGGATGACTACACAAGGGATTTGCTACAGGTAAATAACATGTATAAGATGAGTTAAATGATCATATAAGATGTTTGTCAGGATCACTTAAGTGCTCCTGCTTCTCATTCCAGCATCTGGGTTTTGGCAATTGCATTCTCCCTGTCTGCGTCCACCTGCAAGGTGATTGATATGGTCAGTCACCTGTTATAAGCAAGCCAAACGCTTTGTCCCTTGCTTGTGATAAAGACAGTGATACCTGTCTAGTTCCTGATCGAGCCCCTCATTTGTCTGCCCTGTTTTGCTTGTTTGGATTTCCCTGTGTATGACCTGGATCGATATTGGACTTTTCCCTTAACTCAGCCTGCCTTTTAACTGGACTGTCATAGAACCACGCTATCTGTCTGCTAACTGCAAGTGGTCTGTTTGCTTAGTTTGCATCTGCCCTGGCGTGGTGGCCAGGCACTATAGCAATGTGTGTTCTAGGGGCAACCAAGTACTGGTAGGCCTGTTTGACTTAAGGGAAAGGGGGCTGCTATAGGCTAAGCACACAGTAGCTAGCTATAGTGTCTGGCCACCTGCGTTGGGGTAGACGTGACAATGTTGTTGACACATAAGCATGTGTCAATGATAAGATGATAACATAAGATGTTATTCACATATGAGTGCTCAGATGCCTGTAGCTCAATGCCTGACTCTCCAAAAGCTACTTTTGAGGCAGAATTGGACATTTTTGGTCCCATGGACTTGAAGGGAAATGCTGTAAAAAGCACAAATTGATCTAATCTCCTCCCCCAACTACTTTCCATTGGCTAAAACGTGTCACTATTTAGTAGCCACTAAAGGGCGCTCTCAGTGGCTTAGTGCAAATACTCTGTCTCTCGCCCTCTTCTCAACTGTTGTGATAAGACATCAGCCTCATAGGGAGTGCATTCCCTTCTATGAGTGAGTTGACTTTGTTGATTTACTAAAGGAGCACATGTTAGTAGGAAGAAGAGTCTGCATATATAAAGAGCAAATATGGCTGCCCCATCTATATATATCATTACCAATTATATATAGAAACAAGGTTTTTAAAATGATAACATATATTGAATATTAATTATTTAAACAAACTGATCTTATATAAAAAAAAAGATGAAAAGGTTATACAGTACATGCCTATTAACCATTACACCACCCAAGTACTATTAACAATCTTATGAAGGCTCGATGTATGCTGCAGCATCAAGCATGAATCCAAATATTTTTCATTTGATTTAAAGTGATGTGGCACAAAATAAAGAAAATAATTGCTCAGTGCTTTGTCTGCATTAAACCGGGAGTAACTCACTATATGGCTGAAACACGTGCTGGCTTTATGTGTACAAAGCTTGAGATCTACTCCCTCCCAAGTGATTTGCACTCCTCTGTGCTGCAACACCCAATTCCCAAAACTTCCTCATGCTTGCCAGGGAATATAAAATTGTGACTCATCCTTTTAGGTTAACTGGCTGTGTATAGATGCCAATGTTTTTCCTTAAACAGATTTTAGTCCATTCATTCCAATATACAGGTGAAACTCGAAAAATTTGAATATTGTGCAAAAGTTCATTTATTTCACTAATGCAACTTAAAAGGTAAAACTAATATATGAGATAGACTCATTACATGCAAAGCAAGATAGTTCAAGCCGTGATTTGTCATAATTGTGATGATTATGGCTTACAGCTCATGAAAACACCAAATACACAATCTCAGAAGATTAGAATATTGTGAAAAGGTGCAATATTCTAGGCTCAAAGTGTCCCACTCTAAAGCCCCGTACACACAATTGGTTTGACTGATGAAAACCGTCCGATGGATGGTTTTCATCAGACCAACCGATCGTGTATGGTACCCATCGGTCTTTTTTCCATCGGTTGGAAAAAATAGAACTTGTTTTAAAATTTTCCGATGGATAAAAAACCGATGGGAATTTCCGATCGTCTATGGGCAAGTCCATCGGTTAAAAAACCCACGCATGCTCAGACTGAATTAGGAGACGGGAGCGCTCGTTCTGGTAAAACTAGCGTTCCTAATGAAGAGAGCACATTCGTCATTCTGCAAGTTATTGCTTTGTTTAATGCAGCGCATGTTTTGTTGCTTTAGAACGGTCTTTAAAATGTCATTTTGGCAGCAGATCTTTCTCCTTAGTTCCGACAAACGTATGTCTTTCTTCTTTCTTGTGATCTTAGGAATAATTAGTTTAATTCTTCAAGGCCGACCTCACAAATTACACCTTTTTTTTTTTGTCTTAAAATTTGTTGTGCATTTTTTGGTGTGTCAATTTCTCCGAACAACATTTATTTTTATTTTTTTACTCATGGAGGTTGGTGTCCCTTGTTATTAATTACACATTGTATTTATGAAATCTTATTGCTACTTCCAAAAAAAACACTTTAGGCATGTATGTTGGCTGAAATCAAATTTCCCTTTATTTTGGATAAAAAACAAACAAAAACCAAAGGGCAACTATTCATAAATTAGCAGAGAATATCAAGTCATTAGATCCCAAATGCAGACCTGACTATGATCAATAATAAAATCAACAACAGCATGAAATCAGGAGCAGCAGCCAAAGACATACATCATCCCAAGCTGTGGTACTCCATCAACCTTCAATTTCTGGATGAGCAGCTCGAGGCCAGGGAATCACCTCCTGCTCTTCCCTGGAGCCTTCCTTCCACGCCTCTCTGCAGCGTTCTCTCCACGGCCCCGTCCACGCACCCTTGCAGGCTGGGCCACTGTGGGTGGTGATGTGGCAGGAGGAGGAGGAGAAGGAGGAGAGGGATTGGCCTGCTGCGAGATATGGGTGGCCTCAGTCAGCAGCCCCCTCGCCCCCATGTGTACGGCCATATATATGAGGTGCTCACAAAGGGCCCGTTGTCCCGCCTCCATTCTGAGCAATTTATCCGCAAGATAGGTGCTAAAGCCCTCTGTAGGGTTGAGGGGGGCCCTCATAATGGCAGCAGCCTCCTGAATCATCTTTAGTGACTCCTCCTCCACTTGTGTCATCCGCCGTTGTTTTGGCGGTCTGACGTGGAGGGGAGCCACTTGGGAGACGGTGCTGCCACTAGGCCTGGGGACCTGCTGGGTCCCACTTGGCCCTGCCTCCTCCTGCCTGCCACACTCCTGACCCTCTTCCTCCTGGCTTGCCTCATCCTGTTTTTAAAATAAAATGAAAAATTGCATTATTTTGGGAATCTATCACACACAATTTTGATCTCATTCCTGTTTTTTTTTGGGGGGGGGGATGATATCATTTATGGCTAATCCAAACAGTTCAACACAATATTACTTAGTGGACAAAAATTATGATCAAAAATACTATACCTGGCTGAAGATGTGAAGATCTGGCTCTTCAAGCTCGGGAGGCTCCTCCTCCGCCTCTGCAGGGGTGGAGGGAAGGGTGGAAGGAACGCTGGAGGGAAGGGTGGAAGGAAGGGTTGAGGGAAGGCTGGAAATAGATTCCCTGGCCTCGATCTGGTCATCCAGAAATTGAAGATGTCTGTAGTACCACAGCTTGGGCTTTACTACATTGTCGGCTGCTGCTCCTGATCTCTTTGACTGGCGCACTTCCTTGTATTTTTTTTTATAGGAATTACGCAGGTTGTTGATTTTATTATTGATCATAGTGTAGTCTGCATCTGGGATCCATGGCTTCATATCCTCTGCTAATTTGGTAATAGTTGCCCGACGTACATCACTCTTGTGGTACGCAGGGTGTTTCAGTTCCCACAGGTTGCGCTGTTCCTTATATTTTTCTATAAAAATCAGCATCACCTCCGGCTCTCGTAGTTTATGCATCTTTTTGGAAAAACAAGTAAAAAAAAAAGAAAAAAAAGAAAAGAATCAGAATTGATTCTCCTCAACTTATCACAATATTGCCCTTTACAATCATGAAACATTATAGGCCACTGCAGGCCCGAGTTCCCTTCTTACCTTAGTTCACTTCGTTGGTTCACTTCCGGTCGTCCTTACTCCGCGCATCCCTAATAACTTCTTTCCCCTTTTTATACCCTGCGCATGCGTGTAACTCCGCCCTCGTCGCCCACCCATGACGGACTTTTTCAGCATTTCCCCGCCCCTTAACGATCGGCGCACAGTGTGAGACGGCGACATGTCGCAGACACAGGTGGCTTCTTTAGTTGAAATTACCGACGAGGAAAGCCGGAGGCGGAAACGTCACAATCCAGTAAAAAAAGATACAAGGCGACTAATATGTCTTTTTCTGAGATGGCGGAGATGGTGGACATTCTGCGGAGGAAGGATTACGACGGCAAACATGGCCCATACGACACCCCTAATCTCCGGAAGTCACAAATTATGCACAAAGTGGCGAAGACTCTCTATAAAAAATATGGAGTCAGGAGATCCAAGGAACAACTCCGTAAAAGGTGGTCAGACCTGAAGCTCAGGGAGCCGGAGCAGTATAGGAAGCTTATAAAAAGCATTGAAAAAAGTAAGTTTATTTTACTGTGTTCTTTCACATTGTAATATGTATTCTTCCATGTTTTGCAACATGTGCTTGGCTTGACTGGTTTCACATTTTAAAATCTCAACTTTTATGTTAAGTGGAGAGTCCACTTATTTGCTAAATGTGTTGAAAAAAAAATTGCTGCCCTTCCCCCAAACATGTTTGGCACATATCCACGTAAACTACATGTGGGCATGCCTCATTTTACCTAAACAATGTTTATCTACACATTGTTGGCTAGATGATGTGTTGTAAGGACATTTAGAATGTGAATGAAAGGATAAACTGTATTCTGGGTAAAAGAGATGACACTCCAGCAGTTGTGTACTTTTTTTTGTTCTTGATCAAGATATTATACTCTGGGCCACATGACCAAATTTCTTAACGGTGTCACACACAGGTGGTCCAGTGGATACCTTGGTGGTTATCCAAGTGTATTTGTGAGTGTCCTCAAAAATAACATGTTGCTTTGTAGAGTTTGCAAGATCTCATATGTTCATCTTGAAACTCAGGGCCAAATATCAATTGGACCCCACTTTAAAACATTGAGAATCCATTTTCAGGCCTAAAAAGTCTTTGTGCTAAAGGATACATTATTTTTTGAATTCACATAGGGGAGAGGAGACTGGGAGGACACCATGCTCAGGAGACGAGGAACCCCACACCACAGAAACTCCCCGAAGATGCCAAAGCAGACCAAGTTCAGCAGGTTCAGGAAGCGGAGGAGGAGAAAGCGGAGGTGGAGGAAGGGGAGGTGGAGGAAGGAGAGGTGGAGCTTATCAGCACAACAGGTCAGTGTCTGTCACCACAACTTCAAGGTAAATACAGATGTAGGCCTGCATAGTTTTAAAATTTGTTTTTGTTTTTAGGGACTGAACGTGGGGGTGTGTCAGGAAGTCCAAATCCTCCATTTTCGAGTGCCAGCGCAAAAATAATCATTCAGGAAATCATGGAATGCAGTAGCGAAATGGACATTATGAGAAAGAGAATGATTGTAATTGAGCAAAAATATAAAAACATGATAGATATTTTGGGTAGAATAGTGTGAACCCCCCCCCCTTTTTGTGTGTTTTGTTATGCGTCAGAATTTTCCTATGGGATTGCCACCAGCCCAAATGTGAAGATGCACACACTGACTCAACATGTGCTATCTGCTGTCACAGGATATCTATGTCCCTGTTTTGGGGGTGCAACCTCTTCCTCCCTCCTCAAGTAGGGGAGAGGAAGGGTTTTCACCCCCAAAGCACGTACATTGATCCCCCATGATGGCAGATAGCACATGTTTACCTTAGCCATGGGATCATGTTGAAGATACCCATTTGAGCCCCAAAAATAAAGTGTGGTTCTTCACATTTGGGATGTATCAGGGGTAACATCACCCCATCTCCTGTTTGTCTTTTTCACTGTGTTATTTTATTACTTTTTCAGAAAAAAAACTTTTGGCTTTTGACCCATGCATGTTTCTGCAAAAAAAGCTGCACAAAAAAAAAAAAAAGTATTTCCAAAAACAACCAAAACTGTGGTGCAATCAATAAAAACATTCGGGAAGTCTAAAAAAGGTGTGCCTTTTTCTTTCTATGCTCAATAGCAGTTCTGAAGATGCAAAAAGAGTGTTTTTACCTCTGAGATTTGAGGCTATTTACTAAGGACAAATACACTTGGCACTACTAGAACCTGGGAGACACATAAACCACAAATACAAGAATGACAACACAAGTTTGTAGTAAATCAAATAATTTATTTTATTTTAAAAAGGGACAATCAAAGGTCAGATGTGGTCTGGCATTGCGATGGCCCCCCTACCCGTGAAGTACTCTACGTATTTCTGACGTACTTCACGGGCACTTTGGGGGGCCAAGCCAGTACGGGCAGTGCTGAGGCCGGTCAGATTTATCAGTTCAGAGGGACCGGCCTCAGGCCCAACTGATGACACATAATTTGTCGAGAATTTGTGTAAACAATTGTGCAACAAGCAGCAGCAGTAGACAATGTTGTTGAGTTTATAGTCCGCCAAATGTATAGCTGTCTGGAACAGGCGGAACTGGCTGGCCATTATCCCGAAGGCATTCTCCACAACTCTCCGGGCTCTGGCCAGCCGGTAATTAAAAACCCTCCTCTCCGGGGTGAGGGTGCGTTGGGTAAACGGCCGCATGAGGTGTGGTCCTAGTCCAAAAGCTTCATCCGCAATGAAAACGAACGGTAGCCCTTCCACGTTCTCTGCATCTGGAGGCAGTGCAAGACCCCCAGCCTGCAGACGGTGAGCGAACTCCGTCCCTGCGAATGCTCCGCCATCGGACATCCGGCCGTTCTTCCCCACGTCCACATATATGAACTCGTACCGTGCCGACACCACCACCATTAACACAATACTATTGAAACCTTTATAGTTAAAATAGTATGACCCCGAACGGGGTGGCGGCACTATGTGGACGTGCTTCCCATCAATTGCCCCTCCACGGTTGGGGAAATCCCACCGCTGGGCAAATTGGGAGGCCACAGTCAGCCATTCCTGTGGTGTGCTAGGGAACTGTGGAGTCAAACAAAAAGAAGACATTAGTACGGTTTATGTTTACAGTGCAAGCAGATTACATGCAAAAACATTGTTGACCAACATCATTCTAACATTATTATTTAAGGGAGTATTTCCTACCAATAAACAAAGGCCCACTTAGCAGATGCCTCACCCACGCTGAGTGGACACTCTAAACTAATCTAAGGAGGGGGGGCTTGAGGTGATTGTGGGGGATACAAAAAAAGGCTCTACCACTCTGCTGAGCTTGATTGAGAACTAAAAATATTTTAACATCTTTAGGGGGGGGGGAGGGAGGGTTGTCAAACTACGCGGGCAATGACCCCAAAAAAATGAAAAAGAAAATAGAAGGCTAGCTGGGTTTGCGCCCACGATAGCATGCTGGAGAGGTTAGTGAAGGGAAATAGGCATGTAGGGCCCAAAAACTGCTTTACAGGTAAAAACAGGCATGGGGAAAATGGGGACATTACCAGGATATTACAAACAGGCAAATTTGGGTTAGGAGGGAAAAAATAAGAAGATTCTAAAACATTAAAAACATATAATGTGAGGTTAAAGGAGCAAAATCACCTTCATATAGTCCTTCTGCAGGACCTGAATGCTGGCCGAACACGTCTCAGGGATAATGATCCCGAGAGCCTGGGGGGAGATGCCTGTTGAGAACTTGAGGTCCTGCAAGCTTCTCCCAGTCGCCAGGTATCTCAACGTGGCAATAAGCCTCTGCTCGGCAGTGATGGCCTGGCGCATCACAGTGTCCTGCCTCGTGATATAGGGGGACAGCAAATCCAAAAGACGGTGAAATACGGGGTCCGTCATCCTGAGATAATTCCTGAAATCATCAGGATTATTCTCATGGATTTCCCGCAGCAGAGGCATATGAGAGAATTGGTCCCGCTGGAGCAACCAATTCTTAGTCCATGAACTCCTCCTCACCCTGTTCACAGACTGAACTCGGGTTACAGTGTTAACTGCAACACCAAGTCCAAAGCCAGCACGAGAACGAGAACGCACTTCAAACATGGTTTTAAACCGGTCGGCTGGTCAGAACGCACTCTAACAGAACGCACCGTGGAACAGCAAGGCCTGAGAAGAACGACCTGAAAAACAGTAAACGAATGGCCAAGAAGGCACTGCAAGGCAGTAACAACCTGACTGCACGCACTGAATCACAAATACAAACCCACAAGCACAAACTGAACACCAGGAAACGATCTGCAAAGCACGGAGACTGAAAAGCGCGAATCGGCTCTCACCAAACTTTTACTAACACGCGATAACACGAAATCAGCAAAAGCAGCCCAAGGGGTGGCGCCATTAGATTTGTTCGGCCCTTTTATAGCGCGTCGTATGTTTTGTACGTGCCATCGTTTTCTTGCCGTCGGTTTTTTAACTGATGGTGTGTGGCCAAGACTGATGAAAAACAGTTTCATCGGATTTCCGATGGTCAAATCCATCTGACGAAAATCCATAGGTTATCCGATCGTGTGTACAGGGCTTAATCGGCTAATTAAGCCATAACACCTGTAAAGGGTTCCTGACAGTTGTGCATAAAACCATCATTGACACCCTCCATAAGGAGGGAAAGCCTCAAAAGATAATTGCAAAAGAAGTTGGATGTTCCCAAAGTGCTGTATCAAAGCACATTAATAGAAAGTTATGTGGAAGGGAAAAGTGTGGAAGAAAAAGGTGCACAAGCAGCAGGGATGACCGCAGCCTGGAGAGGATTGTCAGGAAAAGGCCATTCAAAAGTGTTGGGGACTTTCACAAGGAGTGGACTGAGGCTGGAGTCAGTGCATCAAGGGCAACCACACACAGACGGATCCTGGACATCAAATGTCGTGTTCCTCTTGTCAAGCCACTCCTGAACAACAAACAACGTCAGAAGCGTCTTACCTCGGCTAAAGAAAAACAGACCTGGTCTGTTGCTCAGTGGTCCAAAGTCCTTTTTTCTGATGAGAGCAAATTTTGCATCTCATTTGGAAACCAAGGAACCAGAGTATGGAGGAAGAATGGAGAGACACACACACTGCAAGATGCTTGAAGTCCAGTGTGAAGTTTCCACAGTCTGTGTTGATTTGGGGAGCCATGTAATCTTCTGGGGTTGGTCCACTGTACTTCATTAAGTTCAGGGTCAACGCAGCCATCTACCAGGAGATTTTGGAGCACTTCATGCTTCCTTCCGCAGACGAGCTCTATGGGGATGCTGACTTCATATTCCAGCAGGACTTGGCACCTGCCCACACTGTCAAAAGCACCAAAACCTGGTTCAATGACTGTGGGATTACTGTGCTTGATTGGCCAGCAAACTCGCCTGACCTGAACCCCATAGATAATCTATGGGGCATTGCCAAGAGAAAGATGAGAGACATGAGACCGAACAATGCAGAAGACCTGAAGGCAGCTATTGAAGCATCCTGGTCTTCCATAACTCCTCAGCAGTGCCACAGGCTGATAGCTTCCATTCCACGCCGCATTGAGGCAGTAATTGCTGCAAAAGGGGCCCAAACTAAGTACTGAGTATGCGTTTATACTTTTCAGAGGTCCGATATTGCTCTATGTACAATCCTTGTTTTATTGATTGCATGTAATATTCTAATTTTCTGAGATTGTGGATTTGGGGTTTTTATGAGCTGTAAGCCATAATCATCACAATTATGACAAATCACAATGAACTATCTTGCTTTGCATGTAATGAGTCTATCTCATATATTAGTTTCACCTTTTAAGTTGCATTAGTGAAATAAATGAACTTTTGCAAGATATTCAAATTTTTCGAGTTTCACCTGTAATGACCATGTGTCCATCTAGAAAGGCAAACAGCTAGATGAGTGTGCCATGGTTGTTTTCAAGAAGACTGTTAGAAGAGGGAACCCCTTATTTTAAATACAAGGAAGTGTCAAAACCACTGGGAGGTGAAGGAGATTGGATATGATAAAAATCCCCTTTCAGAAAATTGCAGGAAGCAGGTTTCAGTTATATGGCAATAAGAGATAAGAGGAGAAAGGGCTGAAAGTAATGGAGGAGACTTCAACTTCTTGAGGTTGGATCTTGGCATCTCTTTATTGGGGATTAGGGATGAGCCGAACACCCCCCGGTTCGGTTCGCACCAGAACTTGCGAACGGACCGAAAGTTTGCGCGAACTTTAGAACCCTATTAAATTCAATGGATGCGAACGTTCAAAATCAAAAGTGCTAATTATAACGGCTAATATGCAAGTCATTGTCCTAAAAGGGGTTTGGGGACCAGGGTTCTGCCCCAGGGGACATGTATCAATGCAAAAAAAAGTTTTAAAAACGGACGTTTTTTTGGGAGCAGTCATTTTAATGATGCATAAAGTGAAAAAAAAAAAGTTAAATATTCCTTTAAATATCGTACCTGGGGGGTGTCTAAAGTATGCCTGTGAAGTGCCACGTGTTTCCCGTGTTTAGAACTGTCCCTTCACAAAATGAAATTTCTAAAGGAAAAAATGGTCATTTAAAACTGCTTGCGGCTTTAATGTAATGTCTGCTCCCGGCAATATGGATGAAAATCATTGAGAAAAATGGCATGGGTACCCCCCCACCCCACTTGTATGGATATTAAGGGGAACCCCGCACCCAAAATTAAAAAAAGGCCCTATATACTCTGAACAGCAGTATACAGGCGGTGCAAACAAGACAGGGACTGTAGGTTTGTATTTAAGTATAATCTTTTTCTAATTTGGAACAGGTACATTTTTTAAGTGTAGCTCTAGCCAAAAAATCTATTTTTAAGCTTTTTGGAGAACATAGGGAAGGGTTATCACCCCTGTAACATTTGTTTTGCTGTCTGTGCACCTGTTCAGAACATTTCACCTCACTTTCCGTCCCAATGACAAATGTTTTTGGAAAAGTGGGGTTTTTATTGAAACAAGGATTGGTGATAAAGCATCAGTAGAGAGGAGACACATTTTTCCCATATTAACTTTTACAGGAGAGAATTTGCCTTCCTAGGGGTAGATTTCCTCTCACTTCCTGTTGTCTCCTTCCGTTTGCAAGTAGGAGTCGTTTGTAAGTTGGATGTTTGAAAGTGGGGGCCTGCCGTGTATACTCTGCAGAAATTTGCCCCTTAGGTGTCGGTGTTGCCACAACACTGTAAGCCCTCACAGTTACTCTTGGTGGGCACTGGAATGCCCTGCTGTGAACTATTATATCAGGAATTGTAATTACATGCCATTGTTGAACAGTGGTAGGAAAAATTGGGCCTTTGGTGGTGGTGCTGGTGCTACAACACTGTCAGCCCTCACAGTTACTCTTGGTGGGCGCATGAATGGGCCCTACTGTAAACTATTAGATCAAGAATTGTAATTGCATGCCCCTGTTGAAGAGGGGCAGAAAAATTGGGCCTTTGGTGGTGGTGGTGGTGTTGCCACAACACTGTAAGCCAGTTATTCTCAACTCCTGTCCTCAGGACCCACTAACAGGCCAGATTTTAAGTATTACCTTGGTGAGATGCAGACTAGAATACTGCAATCCCTGAGCAGCAAATTATATCACCTGTGATGTATTTCAGTTATCTTGCAAACCTGGCCTGTTGGTGGGCCCTGAGGACTGGAGTTGAGAACCACTGCTGTAAGCCCTCACAGTTACTCTTGGTGGGCGCAGGAATGGGCCCTGCTGTGAATTATTAGAGCAAGAATTGTAATTACATGCCCCTGTTGAACAGGGGCAGAAAAATTGGGCCTTAGGCACTGGTGCCACAACACTGCAACCCCAAACAGATACTGTACTTGGAGCACAGCAATGAGCCCTGTTGCAAAGTATTGCATCAAAAATTGTAATTACACGCCACTGTTAAACAAGGGCTGAACAATTGGGCCTTAGGCACTGCTGCCACAACACTGCAACCCCACACAGATACTGTACTTGGAGCACAGCAATGAGCCCTGTTGCAAAGTATTGTTAAACAGGGGCTGAAAAATTGGGCCTTAGGCACTGGTGCTGGTGCCACGACACTGCAACCTCTCCCAGATACTCTAGTTGGAGTGCAGGAATGAGCCCTGCTGCAAAGCATTGCATAAAAAATTGTAATTACATGCCCCTGTTAAACAGGGGCTTAAAAATTGGGCCTTAGCCACTGGTGGCGGCACCCAGAAACAAAAATGTTCTTCCAAGCTATCATCATGAATCAGATCATTGAGGAAGAGGAGGATAGTCAGTCAACATAACAGAACAGTCACTCAGCATCAGCATAGGCAGTCTTGAAGGGATGTGACATTTCAAAATAAATTATTCTGTTATATCAGCTTCAGGTGCTTGGTAGCTGGTGGTGATCCAAGACTGGTTCATCTTTATGAAGGTCAGTCGATCAACCGAGTCGGTGGTCAGGCGCACCCTGTGATCCGTGACAAAGCCTCCAGCAGCACTGAATGTGCGTTCTGAAAGAACGCTGGATGCAGGACAGGCCAGTAGCTCAATTGCATACTGTGCAAGCTCTGGCCAGTGATCCATCCTCAAGACCCAGTAAGCCAGAGGATTTTCGGTGGGAAAGATGTCCAAGTCTGACCTTGCCCCTAGGTATTCCTGCTCCATGTATATCAGACGCTGGCGATGGTTGCTGGAACCGATCATACCTTGGGGCTGCGGACTAAAAAATTGTCTGAACGCATCGGTCAGACGGCCACCTTCCCCACCGCTCCTTCTTTGACTGACCGAAGCCTCAGCAACTCGTTGTCCAGGACCAGGAGTTTGTAACCTCCCAGTCTCTGGGAACGCGTTGCACAGACCTTTCTGCAAGACCTCCCGGAGATGTCTCATCCTCTGCTCCCTCTGCGATGGTAAGATAAGGTCCGCAACCTTACCCTTGTACCGTGGATCAAGGAGAGTGGCCAGCCAGTAATGGTCCCTCTCCTTCATCCGAAGAATACGAGGATCCTTCCGCAGACTTTGCAGGATCAGGGAGGCCATGCAGCGTAGGTTAGATGAGGCATTCGGTCCAGGGTCCTCTGGGTCAGCCACCTCCTCCCAGCCACGTACAAGTCCTGGGACTGTAAATCATCCCTAAAAGACTGCTGCTGTTGATGCAGAGTGCCAGGCTCCACCTCCATGCTGACACAATCCTCCTTCTCCTCCTCCTCCTCCTCGTCCTCTTCCTGTGCGACGGGTGGGACTGAAGGAACACTGTCTGGGTAAAGGGGGCCTTGAGAGGCAAGGAAGTCCTCCTCTTCCTGCCTCTGTTCTGCCTCAAGTGCCCTGTCCATTATTCCACGCAGCGTATGCTCCAACAGGTGGACAAGAGGTACAGTGTCACTGATGCATGCACTGTCACTGCTCACCATCCTCGTGGCCTTCTCAAATGGTGCCAGGACAGTGCATGCATCCCTGATCATGCCCCACTGGCGTGGTGAAAAAAAACCGAGCTCCCCTGACCCTGTCCTGGTGCCATAGTCGCACAGGTACTCATTGATGGCCTTCTGCTGCATGTGCAGCCCCTGCAGCATGGCCAACGTTGAGTTCCACCTGGTGGGCATGTCACATATAAGGCGGTTCTTGGGCAGGTTCAACTCCTTTTGCAGCTCAGCCAGCCGAGCACTGGCATTATATGATCTGCGGAAATGCACACAGACTTTCCTGGCCTGCCTCACGACATCCTGTAAGCCCGGGTACCTGCCCAAGAACCGCTGCACCACCAGGTTAAGGACGTGAGCCACACAGGGCACATGGGTCAGTTGTCACTGTCGGAGGGCGGAGAGGAGGTTGGTGCCATTGTCGCAAACCACCATTCCTGGCTTAAGCTGGCGTGGCGTCAACCACCTCTCGGCCTGCCCCTGCAGAGCTGACAGAACCTCTGCCCCAGTGTGGCTCCGTAGCCCCTTGAACGCCTACAGAGCACCGCTGGTTCCGAGGACAAAGCACAGGAAGAGGCCATGGAGGAAGAAGAAGAGGAGGGGGTGGAGGAGAGAGGTGTGTCACAGCCAGTAGTAGCATTTTGGAGGCGTGGCGGCGGAACAACCTTCAACACTACTGCACCTTGTCCTGCATCCTTCCCAGCTGCCAAAAGAGTGACCCAATGGGCCGTGAAAGAAAGGTAACTTCCCTGTCCATGCTTGCTGGACCATGAGTCAGCGGTAATATGTACCTTACCGCTGACCGCCCTGTCCAGCGAGGCATGGACATTGCCTTCCACATGCCGGTAAAGAGCCGGAATCGCCTTCCGTGAGAAAAAGTGGCGTTTGGGAACCTGCCACTGAGGAACCGCACATTGCATAAACTCATGGAAGGGGGCCGAGTCTACCAACTGAAAAGGCAGCAGTTGAATTGCTAGCAATTTAGCCAAGCTAGCATTCAACCGCTGGGCATGTGGATGGCTGGGAGTGAACTTCTTTTGACGGTCCAGCAGCTGGGGCAGGGAAATTTGCCTGCTACAATCGGACGTCGGTGTACTGCTAGCAGAGTGCCCGCAAGTACTTGGCTGTGACACACCTAATTCTACACCTTCAGTCCTCTCAGTGCAGGTTTCAGAGAGGACTGAAGGTATAGTGGGGTTGGAGATCCCAGCTGATGAGGAGCAAGGAGAGGTCCGCTTTGTTTTTTGGTGTGGGTCTTTAAGGTACGCTTGCCAACAAGCTGCATGGCAGGTCAACATATGTCTAGTCAAGCAAGTGGTGCCAAAGCGGCTGATGTTTTGGCCACACGAGATACGCTTGAGACATATGTTGCAAATAGCAGCGGTGCGATCTGATGCACTCGACTCAAAAAAGGCCCACACCAAAGAACTTTTGGAATAACGGGCATTGGCAGCGCCCTCCTCCTCTCTCCTATCAGGCACCCACGTGGAGTCAGTGACCTCATCATCCCCTCCCTCCTCATCACTGGAGCCAATCTGGCAGTATGCTGCAGCTGCTGGAACATGACTGCCAGATTGCTGTCCTTCTTGAACATCCCCTCTCTCTGGGCTCACGCTACTGCCTTCCTCTAACTGGGTATCATCATCAGACCCTTCGAAACGCTGGGCATCCTCCTGGAGCATGTACCCAACACTGTGCTCAAACAGTTCGGGGGACTCCTCAGGAGGACATGGTGGGTCTAGGGAAGGAGTGACTGATGATGACATTGATACGAGGGAAGAGGACGCTTTGGCAGCTGCTTTGCCAGTACCCTGAGCCTGGGTGAGAGAGGATGAGGAGGATGAGGAGGGCTTGGTCATCCATTCTACCAAGTCTTCGGCATGATGCGGCTCAACACGTCCAGCTGCTGAAAATAAGGACAAGCGTGTCCCATGGCCACGTGCTGATAACAATGCACCGCGTCCACGACCAGCACTGTTGCCCCCAGACACAGAGCCTGCTTGCCCTCTTTTATTGGCTCCTGACTGTCTGCCTCTCTTTGTTGGCCTTCCAGACATAGTAATGGCCTGCAGAGAGATGGGAAAATCAGCAATTGGGTAGTGTATATTGTGCTGGAGGCACACAACACCCACTAACTCCTGCAGATGCCTTTATTAGAGAACAGCAATGACGGGTATATACAGGTGTATACTGTGCCACTAACTCCTGCAGATGCCTGTATTAGAGAACAGCAATGACGGGTATATACAGGTGTACACTGTGCCACTAACTCCTGCAGATGCCTGTATTAGAGAACAGCAATGACGGGTATATACAGGTGTATACTGTGCCACTAACTCCTGCAGATGCCTGTATTCGAGAACAGCAATGACGGGTATATACAGGTGTACACTGTGCCACTAACTCCTGCAGATGCCTGTATTAGAGAACAGCAATGACGGGTATATACAGGTGTATACTTTGCCACTAACTCCTGCAGATGCCTGTATTAGAGAACAGCAATGACGGGTATATACAGGTGTACTCCGTGCCACTAACTCCTGCAGGTGCCTGTATTAGAGAACAGCAATGACGGGTATATACAGGTGTATACTGTGCCACTAACTCCTGCAGATGCCTGTATTAGAGAACAGCAATGACGGGTATATACAGGTGTACACTGTGCCACTAACTCCTGCAGATGCCTGTATTAGAGAACAGCAATGACGGGTATATACAGGTGTATACTGTGCCACTAACTCCTGCAGATGCCTGTATTATAGAACAGCAATGACGGGTATACACAGGTGTATACTGTGCCACTAACTCCTGCAGATGCCTGTATTAGAGAACAGCAATGACGGGTATATACAGGTGTATACTGTGCCACTAACTCCCGCAGATGCCTGTATTAGAGAACAGCAATGATGGGTATATACAGGTGTATACTGTGCCACTAACTCCTGCAGATGCCTGTATTAGAGAACAGCAATGACGGATATATACAGGTGTATACTGTGCTGGGGGCACACAACACCCACTAACTCCTGCAGATGCCTGAGAAACGAATAGAACATAGAACACACTGTCCCTGCCTATGTATCTCTTTCCCTGCACGCCGGAACACACTGCACGAGGCCTCCGCGCTGGCGGCCTTTTATAGTGTGGGGCGTGTACTAAACCCCCCTGAGCTATGATTGGCCACAGACATCCTGCTTGTGGCCAATTATGGCTCTCCTCGCTGCCGGCGCTGTGATTGGCCAAGCATGCAGGTCACAGTGCATGCTTGGCCAATCACAGCGCCGGAAATGCAGTGCGATGGCGTAGTGCATTTTGGGCCGTTCGCGTCACACGAATTTGGCGCTGTTACGGACCTATTCCTACCTTGCTTAAATGATTAAAATAAGTGATTAAAACCTTTTGTCTATATAAAATGAAATCAAACGATAGCGGTGGGAAAAGAGAAAACAATTACATTTATTTATAAAGAAAAGAAACTTGTATTAATCCGATAACATAAATGATACCACCTTTAAAACAAAGATGATACCGATAATACAAATAGGAATATTGCTATAACATAAATGATACACAATAATACCAATAAGAATATGGCTATAATGGACACAGCAGTATATCAGGACAAGTTATAGAAAAATAAGAGTTACTGGAAGCAAAAGAGTAGCAAGACGGAAGTGGGGAGAGAGAGAGAGGGAGAGAGAGGGAGAGAGAGAGAGGGAGGGAGAGAGACAGAGAGAGAGAGAGAGAGCTTACTACATCAACATGTCGTCTGCATCATTCACAAGGGACTTAAAGTGGTTGTAAACCCACTTTTTTTTTTGTCCCACCTGCAAGAGAAAGGCATAATGAGCTATTATGACTAGCATAATAGCTCATTATGTTCCACTTACCTTAGATCGGGGCCCCCGAAGCCGTCCTCGTCCCTCACTGCAGACGCAGACATCACTGCGGCGATAGCCGGAATGTTACTTCCGGGTATCGCCGCACCAGCCAATCACAGCGCCGCTCCGGCGCTGTGATTGGCCGGAGCGGCGGAGACGTCACTCTGCGCATGCGCGCGGGAGGCGTCCCACTCGGCTACGCCCAGCGATTGCTGGGAAGTAGCCGAGTATGTGAATGGGATTAACCCCATAAATGCGCCGTTGTCTACGGCGCGCAAGCGCCGTAGATAGCGGCGCTTGACATTTTAGTAAATATCTCCTAAACCGTGTAGGTTTAGGAGATATTTCTTGCACCTACAGGTAAGCCTTAATCTAGGCTTACCTGTAGGTGCAAGTTGAAAAAGTGGGTTTACAACCACTTTAATCATGGCTCCGGCTGACTAATTTATACCCCCTCTATGCCTACCCCCCCATCAACCAGGATCCAAAATCCCGTGGTCTCATTGTTTTAAAGCTGACCACCTGATTGGTTGAAATCTCAAGCCTCTTTACTTAGCCTGCCAAATCTAAAGCAGAAATACTTGCTGCTTTATCAGATAGAGGTGTGTTCCTTTGATGCTCAGTTCAACCAGTTCTCACATTAGCATGCTAAAGGCCCCTGCAGTGAGGGAGCCTTTATGTCTGTCCTGGATCTCTTCAAGACAAAGGAATAATTTAAATAATTTATCATCACCCGACGACATTCAACCTATATTCCCAGTAGACTGTAAAACGGTCCTTTTAGAATATAAGTTGGCATTATATCACAAAGTATATATATTCCTGTAACATCATATACGGTTATACCCATCCCCCTACATATACATCCATTGGGGGCATGGTGCTTTATTTAGAGTCCCGGATATGATACCAAGACATATGAAATGTTCAAAATATCCACCACAGTGCGAACGGCCCATAATGTTCGCAATTCGACGAACAGACGAACAGGCGATGTTCGAGTTGAACATGCATTTGACTCGAACACCGAGCTCATCCCTATTGGGGATCTCTGTACATGGTTCTACAAACCTCTTCATACTGAGTGTAGCACCCTCCTACATAGGTGTTAGAATTAGTTATACATTAGTTATACTTAGTGCTGGCTCGCTGTGGTTAGTGGAGCTGGGTGTGTTTTTGTTGTAATTATTAATTATATGGCTGTAATTATTGTGTAAGGTAAATTTAGTTGTGCTCACTGTAACAAGTGCAACTGTTTGGTAGGTCAGTTCAGTGTTCTCAGCTGCTGCCAGTCTGATAGCTCCTATCTGCTTTCCAAAGAGCTGTGAGAATGCTCTTGTCTAGAACATAGGTTTGGAGCTATGCAAATGGCAGTATGAATATTTATGCAGCCTGGCTAATCCCAGGGAGCAGGGCCTTAAGGGCTCCTGGGAAACTGCATAAATACTATGAGAGACTGAGCTTCTGGGTCTTTTCCTGGAGAGGATGAGCCCAGCCTGGAGGGCTGCTGTCCTTCTTGCTGTTTTGAGACCTCAGGTGGGTGACCTGAGAGTCCGGATGTTGAAGCTACAGAGAGGTAACTGAGGGGCTGTCTGCTGAAGTTCCGATCTGGTATCACTGGAGAAAGGTGTCGCTTGGAAGTTGTAAGGAGGCAACCAACTGTCCCTGGACATTTTGTGAGTACAGACTGCTGAGAGATCTTAGAGACTTTTGGGCTACTGCCACCCATAGGTGTGCACAGCATATTGCATTAGCCTATTGCGACCGATCTAAACTACGTGGCGTGTTCACCAATAGCAGGAGTCTGGCGGACAAGATGGATGAACTAGAGATACTGTTGTACGAGGAGGATTTGGATTTTGTGGGAATTTCAGAGACCTGATTCAACAGCTCTTATGATTGGCTGGCAACCATTCAAGGGTATACCCTTTATCACAGGGATAGAGAGCGTAAAAAAGGGGGAGGGGTATGCCTATATATCAAGAATAATGTACAAGTGAATGTGAGAGATGACATCACTAAGGGAGCTAGGGAGGAGGTGGAATCCTTATGGGTAGAGCTCCAAAGGGATAAAGCTAAGGGGAAAATAATACTGGGAGTATGCTATAGGCCCCCTAACCTGAGGGAGGAGCGGGGACGGATCTCCTATCACAATTTGGATTAGCAGCAAGGATGGGAAGTGATATCATAATGGGGGATTTTAATTATCCAGATATAGATTGGGCGGAGGGAACCACGCATTCGTCTAAGGCTCGCAAGTTCCTAAATGTCTTGCAGGACAATTTCATGGTTCAGATGGTAGACGCACCAACTAGAAATAAAGCGTTACTGGATCTACTGATTACCAACAATACAGATCTGATTACGGATGTGGAAATACGGGGCAATGTAGGAAACAGCGATCACAGGTCAATTGGCTTCAGTATGAATCGCACAAATAGGAAACACAAGGGGAATACAAAGACACTGAATTTCAAAAGAGCCAACTTCCCTAAACTACAAACCTTTCTAGAAGGCATAAACTGGGATGAAATCTTAGGAACAAAGAAAATGGAGGAGAGATAGGTTTTCTTTAAGAGCATATTAAATAAGGGCATTAGCCAATGCATCTCATTGGATAATAAATTTAAAAGAGCGAACAAAAGTCCTGGATGGCTTAACTCCAATGTGAAAATGCATATTAAAAGCAAAGGAGAAGGCCTTCAAAAAATACAAGGTTGAGGGATCATCATCAGCATTCAGACTTTATAAAGAATGCAACAAGAAATGTAAGGGTGTATTTAGGGCGGCTAAGATAGAACACGAAAGACACATATCGGAGGAGAGGAATAAAAATCCCAAGAAATTCTTTAAGTACCATATTTATCGGCGTATAACACGCACTTTTTTCCCCTGAAAATCAGGGGAAAATCGTGGGTGCGTGTTATACGCCGATACTGACATCCCTGAGCTGTCTCCGCTGACTGTGAGCGGAGCGGAGCGAGATACACATAGCCGAATGTACTCGGCTATACTCGGCTTTTCTCAGCTCCACTCACAGTCACGCCCAGTCCCGCCATTGAACCTGTGTTATGTCCATCATAGGGCGGGACTCGGCGTGACTGTGAGCGGAGCCAAGAAAAGCCGAGTATAGCCGAGTACACTCGGCTATGTGTATCTCGGCGGCGGCTCCGCCCAGTCCCTGCGTCCCCTGCGTCCCCGGCGTCCCCAGCGTTCTCGGCGGCGTCCGCACAGTCTCTGCGCCAATTTTAAAATGATGCACGGCGACACTGGGGCAAGGCTGCACGGCGACACTGGGGCAAGGCTGCACGGCGACTCTGGGGCAAGGCTGCACGGCGACTCTGGGGCAAGGCTGAAATGGACTCTGGGGCAAGGCTGCAATGGACACTGACAAGGCTGCACTGTGACAAGGCTGCAATGGACACTGACAAGGCTGCACTGTGACAAGGCTGCAATGGACACTGACAAGGCTGCACTGTGACAAGGCTGCAATGGACACTGACAAGGCTGCATTTAAATGTAAGTTATTTTTCCTTAAACTTCCCTGCTAAAAGTTTTTTTCCCTAAAATTTCCTCCTAAACTTGGGGTGCGTGTTATACGCCGGTGCGTGTTATACGCCGATAAATACGGTATGTAAACGGTAAAAAGGGGAGGACAGAGCATACTGGCTCCATAAAGAATGAGACAGGTCATTTGGTTACAAAGGATGGGGAGATGGCGAAGGTATTGAATTTATTCTTCTCCTCAGTCTTCAGGAGGGAATTGGGGGGGGGCTTCAGTAAACGAAGCTGCAGTGTTTATCCTCATGACACATCACAGGAAGTACCTCTATGGTTACCAGAGGACAGAATTAAAATTAGACTTGGGAAACGTAACATTAATAAATCACCGGGACCAGATGGCTTGCACCCGAGGGTACATAGGGAACTCAGTCGAATAGTTGCCAGACCATTGTTGCTAATTTTTACTGACAGTCTACTGACTGGAATGGTACCAGCTGATTGGAGAAAAGCCAATGTAGCACCAATATTTAACCACTTAAGGACCGCCGCACGACAATGTACGTCGACAGAATGGCAATGACAGGCACATGGGCGCACAGGTACGTCCCTGCCTTCCCGCGGTTGGGGGGACCCCCCCCCCGTGCCTGCGGCAGTCCGTTTCGCTTCAGGAGCGATCCGGGATGAGGGGGCGGCCATTGATTTCTGGCCACCCCCTCACGATTGCTCCTGGTGAATGAGAAGCTTCCCCTGCCTGTGTAATGTAAACACAGGCAGGAGGAAGTGATGTCATCTCTCCACGTGGCGCTTTTCGTCCGGAGCAGCGAGGAGAGAAGACATCCAAGTAAGTGCACCAACAGACCACTGACACCAGTACATGTAGGCACAGTTTTCACCCCCCAGTCACCCCCCGATCACCCCCCAGATCACCCCCTGCACCCCCAGTCACAGTGTCACTGATTGCAGTGGTCATTTATTTACTGATCACTGCATTTAGTGTAATTTGTGACAGTAAGAAGTGTCAGGGATATTGGTGTTAGGCCCCTTTAGGTCCAGGGTAGGCCCCTACCGCCCCTAATAAAGGTTTAACCCCTTGATCGCCCCCCCCAGGTAACCCTTTCACCCCCTATCACCAGTGTCACTAAGCAATCGTTTTTCTGATCGCTGTATTAGTGTCGCTGGTGCCGCCAGGTAGCCAGTTATTTTTTTAGGTTCACTGCCAGGATTTTATAGTATCAGGTGCCCCCATATATTACCTAATAAAGGTTTTAACCCCCTGATTGCCCCCAGTTAACCCTTTCACCAGTGATCACCGTATAAGTGTTACGGGTGACGCTGGTTAGTTAGTTTGCTTTTTCTAGCATCAGGGCACCCGCCGTATATAACCCAATAAAGGTTTAACCCCCTGATCGCCCGGCGGGTGATATCAATTAGGTTTTACCGTCAGATAGGGTCTGCGTCGCCCCAGGCAGCATCAGGTTAGTGCCAGTAGCACTAAAACCCACGCGCAAAGCATACACCTCCCTTAGTGGTATAGTATCTGAACAGATCAATATCTGATCTGATCAGATCTATACTAGTGTCCCCAGCTGTTTAGGGTTCCAAAAAACGCATTGTTAGTGGGATCAGCCCAGATACCTTGCATTTTTTTAATTTTAATGCACTAAAACACACTATATTGCCCAAATGTTTGATGAAATAAAAAAGATGTTCTTGTTGGGCCTTGTCTGCAGCCAGGGCCAGAATCCTCCCCTGAATGATTCTCGCCTCTACTGTGAGTAAAGGCAAGTCCTTAACTTCCCCAGTAACATGAATGTCCACACCAGCTGAAGCTCCAACTTAAGATTTATTCTCGCTTTTCAATACACAGTCTCTTGGATAGGAAAAAGGTTGGAGCAAAGAAAACAGAACAGCTCTAGGTGTGGAGGAGGTCCAGGCACAAACGTAGCTCTTCACTATACTACTCAGATTCTCAAGCAGTATACTAGGCGCACAGTCTCTGCCACAGACCGTGAGTTTGGTCTCTGCCACAGACCCAGTGAATAAGGCCACTGCCACTAACCTGTTGAACGTGAACTTCCTTCTTAGAACATGGCCCCTATCAAGGAGAAGATGTCCCCCCAGAGAGTCAACAGACCCTTCCTTCACCGTGACTCCCGCATCGGTCCTTCGGAATGATCCTCCCTTCTCTGAGAGTGCGGGTCCCCTCGCAAGACGGCACCCTGGACTCCTCAATCCTTAGCGGACCCCAGCCGAAGGTGCTGGGCCCTGGGCCTTCTCCGCATCCCCTGGGTCTTCATACCCAGGCGATCAGGACAGCAGGGTAGTACCTCACCCCAGGCCAAAGGTGCCTGAGATGGAACAGGAACACAGCCTCCGGGCCTAGGGCACCCCGGAGATGGACCTCACTCACTCCCAGGCTGAAGGTGCCTGGGGGTGGACCCCGATCAGGAGATGTCTGCCCCTTTTATATCCTCTCCCGGCATGCACAGCAGGTGTCCCGCCCCACTGTACAGCTGCCGAGAGGGGACACAAAAGACAGAGCACTACGCTCGCAGTTCAACCCTGGCCCAGAATAACAGCGCCACCCGCAGGCCACAGGGAACTCATCACCAGCATTATCCCCTGAAGACAAAAAGGGTCCATAGCCACTAACAAATCAGGGTGTCTGAGCCTAATTACCACTCAGAGACTTCCCTTAAATTAACCACCCCACTACAGGCATATGTGGAATTACACCCCAAAATACATTCTGTTACTTCTCCTGAGTACGGGGATACCACATGTGTGAGACGTTTTGGAAGCCTAACCCCAAAATCCAAGCACCGCCTTCAGGCTTTCTAAGGGTGTAAAATTTTGATTTCACTCCTCACTGCCTATCACAGTTTCGGAGGCCATGAAATGCCCAAATGGCACAAAACTCCCCCAAATGACCCCATTTTGGAAAGTAGACACCCCAAGCTATTTGCTGAGAGGTATGGTGAGTATTTTGCAGATCTCGCTTTTTGTCACAAAGTTTTAAAAATTGAAAAAAAAAAAAAAATAATTGTTCTTTTCTTTCTTCATTTTCAAAAACAATTGAGAGCTGTAAAATACTCACCATGCCTCTCAGCAAATAGCTTGGGGTGTATACTTTCCAAAATGGGGTCATTTGGGGGGGTTTTGTGCCATCTGGGCATTCCATGGCCTCCGAAACTGTGATAGGTAGTGAGGAGTGAAATCAAAAATGTACACCCTTAGAAAGCCTGAAGGCGGTGCTTGGTTTTCGGGGTCCCGTACGCGGCTAGGCTCCCAAAAAGTCTCACACATGTGGTATCCCTGTACTCAGGAGAAGCAGCAGAATGTATTTTGGGGTGTAATTCCAGATATGCTTATAGCATGTTTGAGCAATATATCATTTAGTGACAACTTTGTGCAAAAAAAATAAAAAGTTTGTCATATTCCCGCAACTTGTGGCAAAATATAAAATATTCCATGGACCCAACATGCCTCTCAGCAAATAGCTTGGTGTGTCTACTATCCAAAATGGGGTCATTTGGGGGGGTTTGTGCCATCTTGGCATTTTATGGCCTTCAAAACTGTCATAGGTAGTGAGGAGTGAAATCAAAAATTTACGCCCTTAGAAATGCTGAAGGCGGTGCTTGGTTTTCGGGGCCCCGTACGCGTCTAGACTCCCAAAAAGTCCCACACATGTGGTATCCCCGTACTCAGGAGAAGCAGCTGAATGTATTTTGGGGTGTAATTCCACATATGCTCATGGCATGTTTGAGCAATATATCATTTAGTGACAACTTTGTGCAAAAAAAAAAGTTTGTCATATTCCCGCAACTTGTGGCAAAATATAAAATATTCCATGGAGGGGGGCGTGTCCGGGAGCCGACTGAGGAGGACGTGCAGACATTGAGCTCCGCAACTGCACCCTCAATCTATAGCCATCCTCGCTCCTAATCCACTGGAACTTGCTCCAACTCTACCCCTGTCGTTCCTGAGGATTCCCTACCTGCAACCCAGCCTGAATTGTGACTCCGGGCCGGCCGTACGGTAACTACCAGGCCCGCTCCACACAGCCCAGGCCCCGACGCCATCTTGGGGCCCACGAAGCCTCCAACGCCTCCCGGAGGGTCTCCGGATACCCCACGGACATCCTGCATCTCCATCCAGGCTTGGATGGAGGTGTTTGACTAGTAGGGAACCCCCTCGGTCTTCTTCTCAGCCCGTGGTCGGCTCCGAGGCCTGGCCGCCATCTTGCGGCCTGCGGGACCAGCAGCATCCTCCGGCCTAAAGTGCTGCGGTCAGCGGAGTGTGCGGCGGGCGGCTCGGCCGCAAGTGTGCCTACACTGGACTGGTCTGTATACCTGAGGGATCCCGGGACGTTCGGCCTGACACACCCGCGGCGGCCAGTTCTAGGAAAGTCCGCGGCTTCGGCCTACTCCTGGAAGTCGGCGGCCATCTTGCTGCTCCCAATACACCCAGAGCAACATCCAGCACAAAGCACCATCTCGCACAGGGTAAGCGGGGCGGGGGCAGAGTAAAAGGCACCAGAAGTAGGCTGATCCCTTCCCGGCTGGCAGTCAGAAAGGAGCACTCGTGGGAGCCCTGACCCCATAGGCTCGAGGGGCGGCCATCTTGCTACACCCGACCATAGGACTGCTGGGTCCCCCCTTGCCCGTTTGAAACCGCTTCGCCCTACACATCAAGGTCTGATTACTCTGGTATACAGGGCGGCTGGGCCTCCACCTCATTCATCTTGCCCTCCCCGTAACCCTCCAGTCACAGACTAGCAAGAAGTGTAGCGGCCATCTTGCTCCACCCGGACTCCGTGCTCCCCCTTGCCACTAGCCTTGCTCTGCCCCCTCCTCAGCCGCCAGTGCTGCCCAGGCTGCCGTACCACTGTCCTGTAACACAAACACCGGCACTCCCCTGCGCCTGCTCCAATAAGACAGTAGCAACACAGCAAGCGTCTATTCCCATGTACGACACGGGTCGCACTCTCTGCTCTTCCACTCCACCTATGGGGATGCGTGGCTGAGGATGGACGGCTGAAGACATGTACTGCTGAGCATTGTGCTCTCCCGACGACCGCAGGCTGCGTTCCCAACCAATCACGCCCAATCTGCTGATGGCGGCTTCCAGCTCTACCTCTACTGATTCCGCTGAACTGCAACAAGGTAATATCCAACGGTACCTGCTACGCACAGCCTCACAGGACTCCCGTACAGGGAAAGACAGGGCTTCGTCAGCCCGAACCCCAGGCAAACCAACACCTCCTCCCCCGACTGCAGCAGCTTTCTCTGTCGGTGGGACTGGCCCGGGTGTACACCCGGCCCCTCCGATGGATCCCGCTACTCTTAGCGTGAACACGGCCTCAGCAGAGATGCTTTCCCGGGGCTCCACATCCGCTGCCGTACTTTCTGCTTTCCGAGCTGACTTTGATTCCTGGGCTTCCAAAATGGAAACTTCTCTCCATGTTGAACTAAATGCCCTCAAACGGGTTTCCGCGTCGGAGGTCACGGTTTCTGCTATGGCCACCACCCAGGAGGACCATTCAGCCCGCATAACGGCGCTTGAAAATGCATCTACGGCTCACCTTTCCCGTCTACGGCAACACCAGCTCCGGATAGAAGATAGTGAGAACCGGAGCCGCAGGAACAACATCCGGCTGCAGGGGGTCCCGGAGGCTACATCAGGTGCCGATCTCAAACCCACTGTCATCGCTATCCTCAATCAGGTCCTGGGCAGGGAAGTTACATCTCCCATTGAATTGGACAGAGTGCATAGAGTGGGAGGCATGGGGGGTGACCGCAGGGACCGTCCTCGTGACGTACTCTGCCGGGTGCACTACTATACCCTGAAGGAAGAAATCTTGCGCAAGGCCTGGCGCCTGGGGCCACTGGACTTTCACGGATCACCTATACACCTCTACCCGGACCTCTCCCGCAACACGCTGTACATGCGGCGAGCGGTCCGTCCTCTGCTGGACTTGATTCGCCAAGTAGGCGCCACGTACACTTGGGGCCACCCCTTCAGCATCAAAGTGACCCGAGAAGATAACCACAAATTTGTGCTGTCAGACCCGGACCAGCTTCCTGCCTTCTTCCTGTTCCTGGACCGGGACCCTATTGTCGTCCCGAACTGGTTGGACCCCCCAGATGACCGCCAGCGGCTACCGGGCCCTCCTCTACAGCGTCGAGGACGCCCACAGTCTAGATCGGTACCTTCCGGTCCTAGAGTACGGCGAGCCACGTCACCAGAAGACTGATCCAGACTCTGTCGTCTGAGACCTGAAATGGTTCTTTTTGCTATGTCCTTTTGTCCACCAGGTGACTACAGTTCCTCTATGAGACTCCGGCCAGGTTTGCCTACTGTTTTCCCTATTTTGTTTTGTACTCACGGTTTTACTTGCGTATCCACCCCACTGACTCTTGCTCACTTTGTTATCTAAATGCTGCTAACGGTTTAGTTGTCTCACTTGGCACGGAGAATGTTTCCTTGCCCTCAGCTGGTACAGTTGTGCTTGCTGGGGCTCTGGAAAGGCGGTCGGTGGTGTTGATATGTTCTTTCATGGCCTTGGCTCTACTGGCTGGCTTGGTGTTTCCCAGGCATAGCCCTTTGGCTTGTCCGGGGACCTCCGGGTCTTCCCTCGGGCTCTGGACATCTATGTCCCTGGAGCTTGGGACTGGCTGGCCTTATCACTGACACCTTCTGTGCGTTTACACAGTTATCTGAGCTAAGCCGTGACGACTATCATAGTTAATGCTGCTATAAATGTAGTAATTGGTGCTTCCAACCCTCGCATGCTTACGCGGGAATACCTGTGCCTTTATTCTGTCACCAGTTTGTGTACACCTTGTTCTACGTTGATGTTATTTTTCTATGTAATTTTAGATTGTTTATTACACTCAAGCGTACCAATGGTATTAGTCTGACACTCTGCTCTTTAGTGACTAGGCAGTTGAGCATTAGATGCCACGGTCATTGGGTGTGTTACATTTACAGTTATGTTATATATGCCTGCTAGGTTGTCGGGATCACAACTCAGCTGTTCTAACCCCGTTCTCTCCCCCTAAATAGGATTGGCACAGTTCGTGCCTACTACGTGATATTTCACGAAGTGTTAAGTTTTTGCGCACACTTTAGTATTTTTGAGCCACCTTCCCCAGGTGCTCTCTATGTTCAATCTCTTCCCCGCCTCGCTCTACCTTCTCTCTTCCTCCCCTGTTGTGTTTCCCCCTTTTTTTCCCCGCTTTTCTTTTTTTTCTTCTTCTCTCTCTCCTTCCCCCCCCTCCCCCCCCATCACTCCATCATGGCCCACACAGTGACCTCTCACCCTAGGTTACAATTCTGTTCCTACAATGTCAATGGGCTCAATATTGCCTCCAAAAGAGGACAAATCCTGTATCAAATGCACAAACGCCAAGTCAATGTGCTTCTTCTCCAAGAGACACATTTTCACTCTGCCTCCACCCCTTCCTGTTCCAGCAGATACTTCAACAGGTGGTTCCACAGCACTAGCCCAACCCAGAAAGCCAAGGGAGTGTCTGTGGCCTTCCATAAGACGCTCCCTATAGAGGTGCTTGACCATCTCTCGGACCCCCAGGGGAGGTATGTTTTTGTGAAATTCGTGCTATGGGGTACCAAATTTACGGTAGCTAACATTTACCTTCCTAATGTTAATCAAGTATCGGCCGCGTTACAATACTTGAGGATTCTGTCAGGATTCAGGGAGGGTAAGCTCGTATTGGGGGGAGATTTTAACACCCCTCTTGAACCACTTTTAGATTCCTCCACCTCGCGATCATGTATCTCCTTCCCCAAACTGAGGGCTCTGAAACGGGCATTCTACGATCTGCGTCTAGTGGACGTTTGGAGAGTGCTGCACCCCACGGCCCGTAACTATACCCACTTCTCCCATGTTCATCACACCTATAGTCGCATAGACTACCTAATGAGTGACCATAGCTGCCTGGACTGGTCCCCGGAATGCACCATAGACCCAATGGTCTGGTCTGACCATTCTCCTATACACATGACATTCTCGCTCCCTTCCACTCCGATTAGGGAATGGTCATGGCGCTTGAACGATTCGCTGCTTACGAACCCGGAATGTGTGACAAGGGTTTCAGATACAATCTCTAACTTTTTTGCGGACCACGCTTTGGATACGACATCGTTGCCCTTTCAATGGGATGCACTTAAGGCTGTCCTACGTGGTACCTTTATCCAAATGGGTACGCGTCTTAAAAAGGAGCGCTCAGCCGCCATAGAGGCAGCAAATCAAACGCTTAGAAACTTAGAAACTGAGCACAAACGATCCCCGACAGTGACAATGCTGGCGGACGTTTCTAGGGCGCGATCACAACTTAGAGAACTTTATGAAGCCTCTGCACGCACATATGCAGATAAGCTCACTTTCCATCAATATAAGTTTCGAGATAAATGTGGTAGGCCACTGGCTCGCTCCCTGCACCCAAAAACAACCTCTGCCTTTGTGCCCCATATTCGGGGGGCACAGGGAGAAATGGTATCCTCACCCACTAAGATGGCGGAGGAATTCAGGGACTTCTATCAGTCCCTGTACAATATCCCTAAGACTCAAGGGACAAGTTCCCCTTCTTCCGGGGTGGAAGACCAGATGTCATATATATTGGAAACCGCGCTCCCTACATTAGACGAGGACGTCATCGCTGATCTGGAAACCTCAATCACAGAAGACGAAGTTGCCAAAGCCATAGCGGGTACACCGAGTGGAAAGAGCCCGGGCCCAGACGGCTTCACTCCTAAGTTCTACAAACTTTTTGCCGCCCTCCTCACGCCCTTTCTAACTAAGGTGTTCAACTCTTTGTCGGAGGGTTCATTGTTCCCTCCACAAACACTTGAGGCCCACATATCCCTCATCCCAAAGCCAGGCAAAGACCCTACTCTTTGTGCAAGCTATAGGCCGATCTCCTTGATTGGGGTCGATTTGAAAGTCTTTGCTAAAATCCTAGCCAATAGATTACAACCATTGTTGCCTGGGATAATACACCTAGACCAGGTCGGCTTTGTGAGTGGCCGTGAGGCTAGGGACAATACCCTGAAGACCCTTCTTTTAACCAACTATGCCCGGTCCCACGATATCCCACTATGCCTCTTAACAGTCGATGCCGAGAAGGCATTCGACCGAGTAGACTGGCAGTTCCTTCGACTATCCCTGCAACAAATAGGCGTGGGAACCAATATGATGGCGAGAATAATGTCCCTTTACTCCTCTCCATATGCTAGGATTAGACTAAATGGCTCGCTATCTCCAGCCTTCTCTGTATCTAACGGGACGCGACAGGGATGCCCACTGTCCCCCCTCCTCTATGTTCTCACTATGGAACATCTAGCTATTGCTCTATGTAACAATCCTTCTATCCAAGGCATAACAGTCGGGCCCACACATACTAAACTCGCCCTCTTTGCAGATGATCTGCTCCTGTTCGTGACACACCCTCACACATCCTTGCCCTCGGTATTGCAGGAGTTTCGGAAATTTGGAGAAGTTAGCAACTTCAAGGTCAACTACAATAAATCGGAAATCCTCAACATATCTCTGCCTACGTCGGCCCTACGAAGACTATCGTCTTCTTTCCCCTTCAAAACTGGTTCCCCCTCCATAAGGTATCTCGGAATTCAAATACCGGCGGATGCTTCCCAACTTTTTTCCTTGAACTTTGCAACCCTACTTCTTAGGAACCAGGCAGATTTAATCAATTATGCGTCCAAACAGCTCTCATGGCTAGGTAGAGTGAATGCCCTGAAAATGGATGTTCTCCCTAGGTTCCTGTATTTGTTTCAGACCATCCCTATTCACATACCTAATTCGTACTTTAAGAAAATACGCCAGCTGTTTTCCAAATTTATTTGGAATGCGGCCCGTCCCAGGATACGGTATGAAACACTTTCTCTTCCAAAGGCTCGGGGGGGGGGGGCTGGAGCCCCAGATGCCTCCCTATACCATAAAGCAGCGGTGCTCACCCGCATACTAGATTGGTTCCATCATTCTTCAACCAAGCTTTGGGTTCAATTGGAAAGCCACATGAACCCAATTGAACTCTCCGCTCTCCCCTGGACCTTGCCTACGGTACGGGGGGGTTCGGGCCCTCTTAATGACCTTACCCATCAAACGATCCAGATTTGGGATCGCATGCTGTCCAGAAGGGGCTTATCAAACCGCATGGGGCCTATGACTCCCTTCTTTGGGACCCCGGCCTTTCCGCCAGCTATGTCGGTAGCAAGATTCAGACCATGGCGAAGAGAAGATCATAGGCGACTTGCCCAGGTCCTTCGTGCAGACCCCACTTTGAGGTCAGATACCTCTACCGGTCTGACCTCCCGTCACCCCATGCAGTGGCTTCGGAGGCAACAGACTACCTCCTACATCCGGACTTTCCCATCTATTACAGACATTCTTGCTGAACCGACGGGATTCGAGGAACTGCTCATGCAGGTGGAACCTCCAACGCATGTTGTATCTCAACTATACTCCCTTCTGCTCGATATTTACTCCCCTGGCCTCCCACCGTATACGGTGGCCTGGGAGACAGACCTACGTCACACTATCTCCCCTATTGACTGGCAAAAATGTTTTACCCTGACGCACAAATTGTCCATAGCCACTAAGACCCAGGAGAAGGGGTTTAAACTGTTAACAAGATGGTACAGATGTCCATCATCTCTTCACCACTTCAATCCGGAGGTGTCAGATACCTGCTGGCGGTGCCTCAGCTCCCGAGGAACCATGCTCCACATCTGGTGGGAGTGCCCTCCTGTGCGGAGGTACTGGCAGCGGATTTTCACACTCTACTGCAAATTGATGGCGACCTCTATCCACCCTTCACCTGAGGTGGCTCTCTTGTCTATTCTCCCTGGATCATTTAAATCCATCAGAAATGATGTCTTGCGACACTTTCTGGCGGCGGTCAGGGTAGTGATTCCCCGTCATTGGAGAACGGCAACCATGCCTTCCCTGGGGGATTGGGCTGTTGAGGTGGACCGCATTAGGGACCTTGAACGCCTGTTGGCGGAGGAAAATGACAAAAGTGAACAGTTCTCTCTCACATGGACTTCGTGGTCCGTGTTTCGGTACTCCTCGGAGTTTATCTCTTGGGCGGAGTGTGCCCTGGACGAGATCGCTCTCGGACCTTGATGGAGTGATTCTGATCCCTGTCCCCTATCTGTGTACCCCTAATATTTCCCCTTGACTCTGACTCTTTCTCTTTTCTCTACACATAAATACACCTCTAAGAACCCAGTAGGATAACGTACCAGGGCTTCGATTTACCTACTGCCTATAACCCATTGAGTGACCCTACTTCATATTCTCCAAATAGATTTGTGTATACTCTCATCTGATGGAACTTAGCCCTGCTCTGTTCTGACACTCATGATGCCTGTTGAGGATGTATCCTATCAATGTTTGTAATGTTTAAGACAATGTATGTCTTTTTCTGTCGTTTCCTTGCATAAACAAATAAAATAAGATTGAATTAAAATATTCCATGGACTCAACATGCCTCTCAGAAAACAGCTTGGGGTGTCTACATTCCAAAATGGGGTCATTTGGGGGGGTTTTGTGCCATCTTTAGGTGAACGCTGTGCAAAGGACACAGTACACAAAGTGAAAATAAAGCAGATCCCTGCCTGTGGTATTGGTATGAGAACACCACCAATTGTATTCAGGTACCTTTAGGTGAATGCTGTGCAAAGGACACAGTGACAGTACACTAAATGAAATCAATGCAGCTCCCTGCCTGTGGTTTTAGTATGAGAACACCACTAATTGTATTGAGGTACCTTTAGGAGAATGCTGTGCAAAGGACAGAAGTACACAAAATGAAATTAATGCAGCTCCCTGCCTGTGGTATTGGTATGAGAACACCACCAATTGTATTCAGGTACACGCTATGCAAAGGACACTAAGTGAAACACTGTAGCTAGCACAATCACCTGCCTGCCTGTCAGTATAGAGAATAACAGGAACGGATCTAGCTAAACTGAATACAGTGTGTAAATATATATACAACACCTAGGATGCATATATATCCTCTACACACTGTAAATGCAGCTAACTGACTCGCCTGCCTGTTCTATCTAACTCAAAATAAATGACACTATCTCTCTCTCTCTCTTTAACCTCTCTCTTTAACCACTGCAACACACTACACAGGGCCACCACGCCAGCAGCCTTATATAGTGTAGGGCGTGTACTAAACCCCCTGAGACATAATTAGCCAAAGCCACCCTTGTTTTGGCCAATTATGGCTCTCCGTTTTTTACGCGCTGTGATTGGCGAAAGCATGCGGGTCATAGTGCATGCTTGGCCAATCATCAGCCAGCAATGCACTGCGATGCTGCAGTGAATTATGGGCCGTGACGCGCCACTCGAATTTGGCGCGAACGGCCCATAATGTTCGAAATTCGACGAACGGTTGAACAGCTGATGTTCGAGTCGAACATGGGTTCGACTCAAACTCGAGGCTCATCCAAGCTCATTTTGTCATTATTCAATCACTTGGGACAAAAAAAAATATTCAATGGGCTCAAGATGCCTCTCAGCAATTTCCTTGGGGTGTCTACTTTCCAAAATGGGGTCATTTGGGGTGGTTTTGTACTGCCCTGCCATTTTAGCACCTCAAGAAATGAGATAGGCAGTCATAAACTAAAAGCTGTGTAAATTCCAGAAAATGTACCCTAGTTTGTAGATGCTATAACTTTTGCGCAAACCAATAATATACGCTTATTGACATTTTTTTTTTACCAAAGACATGTGGTTAGATTTTTCTTAGAACAAAAAGTAGAAAATATTTTTTTTTTCTACATTTTCGGTCTTTTTCCATTTATGTTGCAAAAAATAAAAATCGCAGAGGCAATCAAATACCATCAAAAGAAAGCTCTATTTGTGAGAAAAAAAGGACGCAAATTTCGTTTGGGTACAACATTGCATGACGGCGCAATTACCAGTTAAAGCAGCGCAGTGCCAAATTGTAAAAACACATCTGGTCTTTAAGCTGCATATTGGTCCGGGGCTGAAGTGGTTAAAGAGGGCCCAAAATACATCCCCGGGAATTACAGACCAGTTATGCAAGATCTTGGCGGGGATGATAAGGGACTATATACAAGATTTTAGTAATAAAAACTGTATCATTAGCAGTAATCAGCATGGATTGATGAAGAATCGTTCTTGCCAAACCAATCTATTAATCTTCTATGAGGAGGTGAGTTGCCATCCGAATAAAGGAAGACCCATAGATGTAGTGTATCTGGATTTTGCAAAAGCATTTGACACAGTTCCCCATAAACGTTTACTGTACAAAATAAGGTTCGTTGGCATGGACCATAGGGTGAGTAAATGGATTGAAAACTGGCTACTAGGATGAGTTCAGAGGGTGTTGATAAATGGGGAGTACTCGGAATGGTCAGGGGTGGGTAGTGGGGTCCCCCAGGGTTCTGTGCTGGGACCAATCCTATTTAATTTGTTCATAAACGACCTGGAGGATGGGGTAAACAGTTCAATATCTGTATTTGTGGATGATACTAAGCTAAGCAGGGCAATAACTTATGTGGAAACCTTGAAAAAATATCTGAACAAATTAATGGAGTGGGCAACTACATGGCAAATGAGGTTTCATGTAGAAAAATGTAAAATAATGCATTTGGGTGGCAAAAATATAAATGCAATCCATACACTAGGGGGAGAACCTTTGGGGGGAATCTAGGATGGAAAAGGACCTGGGGGCCCTAGTAGATGATAGGCTCAGCAATGGCATGCAATGCCAAGCTGCTGCTAAAAAAACAAACAGAATATTGGCATGCATTAAAAAGGGGATTAACTCCAGAGATAAAACTGTAATTCTCCCACTCTACAAGACTCTGGTCCGGCCGCACCTGGAGTATGCTGTCCAGTTCTGGGCACCAGTCCTCAGGAAGGATGTACTGGAAATGGAGCGAGTACAAAGAAGGGCAACAAAGCTAATAAAGGGTCTGTAGGATGTTAGTTATGAAGAAAGGTTACGAGCACTGAACTTATTCTCTCTGGAGAAGAGACGCTTGAGAGGGAATATGATTTCAATTTACACTGTTTTCAAAATGTGACAACAGGTGAGGGGAGAAGAACCTCTGCCCGCTGTCACACTGAGGGCAGAGTGCTGTCACACATGTTACATGTTCTAAAATGTGAATTTATAATTTAAACCGGTACACATGCACAGTTTTTTTTTATTGTTCAAATTGCCGACTGATAGGTTCTTGCGTCTACACAACTGATGTTGATACAGGAAAATGCAGGGACATTATATTCTGACAGTAGTTTTCCAGCAGTCCTGTTCAACAGAAGCTGATCTAATGATTGGCTTCTAACAGGGGGAGCTACACTCAGATTGAAATTCAGATGTTCCTTGCTGAACTAGACAAATCTCAATCTGTGTGTAGCCGGCTTGACCTTATTCCTTGCTCTAGCAGGCTCCCTCCACTGCTGTGCCTTGTCCCCTTCAGCTTCTATGTACCGTAATTTACTGGTTGTGGTCACACTCCAGCCTCCTCATCATACCTCACAAGGTTAATGTCTCTCTATGGTATGTGGATGATGTCAAGGCTTTGCGTGGAGGAAGAGAGCACTGGAGCTGGCTGGAACATGGAATAAGGTAACTGGAAGAGGCTATTTCTCCCCTCCCCCCCCCCCCAAACACATACAGTACACTGAAAGAATGCAATTTTATTTTTTACTTTCCTGGAGTTGGTTCTATTATGCAATCACATTAATTGCTTTTTATACTAAGATTTTTTAATAGGTTAGGAATATATTGGGACTTCTAAAATGATACATAAATGTATTCCAAATACACATTACATCTTATTAAAAATGATGTGTATGTGGAATACATCTATGTGTCACTTTAGAAGTCCCAGTATATTCCTAACCTATTCAAGAAATGTACTCTCTCTCTTAGTAAACCTGCAATGCAAGGTGCGGGGCAGGTTTACAGACAGCATCTGTCTCAGATCTTCACTTGGGGAGAGCTCTGGAGGTGTGCTGGGCAGGAAGCTGTGATCGAGGCTGCAGTGTAAACATCTCTTCTGGCTCTGCCCACCAGTACTGGAGCTCTTGCTGTGAAAGCTCCGACTCAGCCAGCCACACTAAGTGCCGGTTCACACAGGGGCAGTGCGACTTTGCAAGGCAATTTGGAGGCGACTTCAGCGCGTGACATTGAAAGACCTACAACGCAACGTAAAGTTGCCTCCAGGACAGGTGACTTTGGCTGTGGCCAATCACAGAATAATCAGCTCTGTGGGAGGGAGGGGTTTGCCTGGGTAAACTATTTTCTTTTTCCTGTAAAGTCGCTTCAATATAGATGGAGATCCGACTTGGAGGCAACTTCCATTGAAATCTATGGGTACAAGTTGCCTAGAAGTCGCCTTGAAGTAGTACAAGAACCATTTCTGAAGTCGTAGCAACTTCAGTAGTGTACATTAAGACGAATCTCATTTACTTCTATGGCATTTCTCATTTCCAGCAACTTGGGACGACGTGAGGACTTACAAGTCAGATCCCAAGTTGCTGTAGTGTGAACTGGCACTAACAGGAACCCAGGAAGAGAGCCGAGGGATCGGCAGTTTTCCCTTTCTAAAAAGGGGTGTGACTGCTGCCTCAGAGAGGAGTTCATCAATCAGGAAAGGCGCATCTTCTGCTCTCTTTTGATGCAGGCTATAGCGGCAACACGGAGCATAGGATAGTGATAGCATTCTAACAACTTGCCGTCCTCACCCACACTCTGCCCAGAACACCTGCCCCTCCCACCCTCCCTTGTACCGGCCCTACGTGTGTGTGAATGTGTGTATATATATATATATATATATATATATATATATATATATATATATATATATTGTGGTAGTGTGGTACCCCACCAGTGTATGAATACAGGATTCTCAACCAGGCAGGTTGAGGGGCTCCAGGGTATTTACTTGTTTGGGAGGAAACTGGCTTTTCAGTTTCCTCATGATTTACTAAAATCCACTTTGGGACCCGGAGCTTGGGGATTTCTTAGAGATCCGGGTGGGATGAAATCCCCAGTCCTGGATCCGGGTTTTGAGACTCAACTGCACACTGATTGTTCAGGTGTGTGTGGGCCTGATAGTAGAATCAGGACCAGCATTCTGGGCCCCACCCTCCCGACGAGTGCAGGTGTGCACTGGGGAAGCCATAGAGTGCAAGTGTGCACTGGAGAAGTCAGAGAGTGCTTGTGTGCACAGTGGAAGCCAGAGACCCAGGTCTGAGGGTCAGAGCAGCAAGGGGCTGCTATCCAAATGGACGGTGTTGCAGATGGAATAATCTATAGGAGAAAGACAAGAGCCTGAAGTGGAAGGCCTGAGCAGCACTGCTGTATGTATAAGCCAGGAGGCTGAATGTCATTTTGTTGTTGAAAAGGAGTACTGAAACCCCTGCGAGGGAAAACCTTTTGATTTTGTTTTGAACTGCTTTTAATAAAAATGGGCAAACAACCCTTAAAAAGAAGAACCAGCGAGTGGCGGTGTCCTTCAAGTTCTACACTTGATGCTAGTCCTTCACAAGTGGTGGAGAATTTTGGCACAATCTGAGATCCCTACAATCAAGTAAGTTCATCTGTTATATGAACTGTGTTTTTGGTGCATGAGACTGCATAATCTGTGTGTGTGCAGGTGAGGAGAACCTGCAAGCGAAAGGTAACTAGCCTTAAAGAGACAGTGCTCCAATTTGTTGCAGGTGGTGTACCTGTGAACAAAAAGTCAAATTTTTTTTTCTCTGCAGTGAACTGCTGCTAGCTGTGTGTGGCAGCCAGGCAAACTGCATTGCGCAGAAGTTTATTTGATGGACTGTTGCATGCAGGTTGTGTACCTGTGAAAGGAGAAACAAACAGATTTTTTTTTCCCTTTTCTCCGCTAAGAACTGTTACAAGTTGCAGTGTGCAAGACTGCAAGGATGGGGCGATCAAAACGCCTAAAAGAAGCAAGGATGGCTAAGATGATAGATAGAGCTCTGTGGCTGGAGGGGTTGTTACCGCCTGATCGAACCCCATACATGCCTAAACAGAGTTTTCCAAGGGAAAAGAGGGCTGCTATTGTCCCTAGCAACCCTGGTGCAATGAATGCACAGATGACGGCTAGTGTGGAGAGTCCACCAGCGTTTGAATCTGCAGTGGATTGGTGCAAGCGACACCTGGCAGTATTGGACCAAGCTAAAGTGGAAGGCAAGCCAACCTTCCATACAAAAAGAGAGCTGCCGGATGTCCATGCCTGGGAGAGGGGTGCTGTTGCCCCTGGCAACGCTGCTGCAGTTAAACCAGCAGCTGTTGCGAAAAGTGTGAAAGTGACACAGCTTGAGACAGGGTCCAGCAGATGCAGTGTGGGAAACCCTGACAAGACATGGAACCAAGTGCGCTGTTTGCGGTGCAGTGAGTGGGGGCATGCAGTCTCCAAGTGCCTTTTGTCCCTGGCTCCAGTGCAAAGCTACCTAGCAAAACAAAGGTCTGAGAAGCCTGTGTTATATGCCAGAAGAGAGGCTGATCAAAGGCCAGGACAGAGAGTGGTTGCCCATAGCAACACAGAGGAGGCCAATCGGGCTGTCTGTGGACCATGGGGTGTGCCTCCCAAGGATCGTGACAAGTGGCTTCCGGAGGAGCCAATACAGCATGTTGGAGAGAGCCAGCAAAGCTCTGCTGGGAGACTGCGATCTCCCATGGCAACGAGAGTGGAAGTTGTGCCTGGAGGGAATCATCAGGAGAGAAATGCACTGGGGAAAAGTCATCCAGTACCATGCCTGGAATGTGGCCAGCTGGGCTACGAAATATTGTCTTGCCCTATATTCTGGGGTGCACCTAGAGGTAATGTTGCTAAACAGAACTCTTTATCTGTGGGCCAAGATCCCTTTGCAAATATGTTTGCAGTCACCCCTGGCAACAAGGAGTAGTTTTCTGTGGTGTCTGCAGGGGGTGCTAAACAGTGGGAGATGCCTGCTGAGATTTCATCCCATGGCCCCCAGGGGGAGTTGGCCAGTAAATGTGCGGCTGAGGACTGGTTCTTAAGACAACGTACTCAAATGAAGATGGAGACCCCAACTACTGTGGTGGGTAAGACTATCTTTAATGAAATGATGCCTGGAACTGCTGATTTCAGGTATAAAAGAACTGGCTACGAGACTGTCCATGATGATGTGAGAGTGACCCCAGTTAGTGGGGCCACAGAATGTGCGCTTGAGAATGACTTTTTCATACCCAGTGGGAATGCAGGGGTTAAAGTCCAAACAGAACCTGTGTTGATGACTAAAAGTGTTGTGTCTAATGTCTGCCAGCCTCAAGTTGGCAGTGGGCTAGGACAGCCTGCAAAAACTAAAAATGCTATAAGTATTACTGTTAATGAAAAGTTTGCTGCTGTTGGGAAAACCCCAGGTTCTTCCAGAGCAAAAGCTGTTGTCACAAATGGGTCATTGCCTCTAGCAATTGGTGGTAAGACAGCACAGTTGTCCCCAGAAATCTCCAGGGAACTTCATGTATTGGAGTCTGAGGTTGCCATGGACAACTGCGATGTCACTCTGGTGGGACAGAGTGGAACTGTACCGTGTAATGGTAATGTGTTAGTGCAAGCTGCTAGTACTAAAAATGTGCCGGTAAATAATGGGTTAACACAACCTGTGAAAAATGCAAAGGTGTGTGAGGCTTATGAAGCGCCGCCCGAGCAAGGTGGTGGTTGTGTTTTATTGCAACCTGTGGTGCTAAAACATGTGTTACTGAAGTCTGCCATGATTCGTAATTTGGGTGATGAATCTGAAACTAAACCCATCTGTTCTAATGTGTCTCCTTGGGCGGATGGATCAGGGCTGAGGAACGCCAGTGAATGGAGCACAGCTACAACGGATTGGGATAGTTGGGGTAAAAATCTAATGTCCCTGATAGATGAGGCTTTCATGCACAAAAATAAGGTGGACAAAGTTTCTGCTGTGCCAGCAGGAGGGACGGCAGAACAGCTTATACCTGAGGGCGCGGTGGCTGCTGCAGGGGTTAACCCTTGCGAGAAATATGGACCATATAAGGGCGAGCACACAGCAGACACTTTGTCAGTAACCTACAAAAAATTTGCTGACATGGCGTGTCAAAGTGACGTTGTCACTGGTAATGTGAAGCAGTTCATTGGTGCTGAACCTGAGAAGCTGGGTATGAGTCAAGCACCTGGCAGCGCTCTGGTAGAGCACCAGGCTGTGGTTGTCTCCAGCTGGGAGAAGGTTCCATTAAAACTTGCAACCTCTCACGTCTCAGCAAGTGAGTCTGTCTGCATCCCCAGTGTCAGGAAAGTCCCCAGGAAGGACTTGGGTCTGGAGCCAAGGGTATGGTTTCTAACAAAAGTGTTAAAAGAGATGCTTAAACTTTGGGATGTACAGCCAGTCTATACTGGGGTGTCTCCACCACAGTCAGACAGTCTGGTACTGCGGAGTACCATTAGGTGGACCCCTGAGTGGCAGGTGGTACAGCACAAAGGAAGACAAGACAGAAATGGTTTATTTATGACTGTATTACTAGTGTTAAAAATCGCCTCTAGGTATGCTGATGGGTTACTTCCTGTACAAGAGGTATATGGGAGAGGCTTTGGTGAAAAAAAAGTGTCTGAGGTTTCACCACCTAACAGCCAGGTGGAAGGCATTTCTGCTGCTATGGTCCAAGGTAGTACTGGTCAGTTGTCGGTGAAGGGTGTGTATGCTGTACCAGTGGAAGAATCATATGAGATGGAAGGGCCAAGTGTGGACCAGAAAGCAGCAGAAATCCTGACCGGGGCTCAACCGAAGGTGGTTAAAAAGACTGGGGTCCCCAGTCCGATGTTTGGTTTAGGTGACAAACCTAATAAGGTCCCCGAGACAGGGAAACGGATAAGAAGTGCGGTAAAAATGGTATGTGGATCAGACAAGGGCTAGTCTGTTCAGGTGGATAAAAATACAGATGGCATCAGAACAGGTCAAGTGGTAGGACAGCTGCCTGCAGAGTGGGTGAACCCAGGGGAGGTGACGTCCTGTGAGGTTCCCGTGGGTAATGGCGGCCCTCCATTATGTGTGCCCTCTGCAGACGCTGCCCTAGCAAATGCTGAAAAAAAAGGCATTGGTGATCTGTGCAACGTTGAGAGGTGTAATGTTGGTTTGAATATGTCTGTCAATGATGAACCAAATAGTTTGTTAAAGGTACATGACAGTGTGGTGTCCAAAGGTATTGGGAAACCTGGGAACCTGAAGCGTGGAGGCAGAAGGGTTGGTAGAAAGACCAGGGGTGCCCTGTTAAAATTTCAGGAGAGGCAGTGCTTATGGAACCCCAAAAGAAGAGGGAGAAGGCTGAGTATAGGGAAATATAGGACCTTGTTAAGATCCAGGGTGGGACATACCTGGAAGCGCATCCGGGAAAAAGGTTGGGCCTACGTGGCTGACAGCCAGCACAGAGGTGTCCCAACCATAATGATGGGTGCTGGTGTTCCTCCCTCCGGATCGAAACAAAGGGGGAGGGTATGTGGTAGTGTGGTACCCCACCAGTGTATGAATACAGGATTCTCAACCAGGCAGGTTGAGGGGCTCCAGGGTATTTACTTGTTTGGGAGGAAACTGGCTTTTCAGTTTCCTCATGATTTACTAAAATCCACTTTGGGACCCGGAGCTTGGGGATTTCTTAGAGATCCGGGTGGGATGATATCCCTAGTCCTGGATCCGGGTTTTGAGACTCAACTGCGCACTGATTGTTCAGGTGTGTGTGGGCCTGATAGTAGAATCAGGACCAGCATTCTGGGCCCCACCCTCCCGACGAGTGCAGGTGTGCACTGGGGAAGCCATAGAGTGCAAGTGTGCACTGGAGAAGTCAGAGAGTGCTTGTGTGCACAGTGGAAGCCAAAGACCCAGGTCTGAGGGTCAGAGCAGCAAGGGGCTGCTATCCAAATGGACGGTGTTGCAGATGGAATAGTCTATAGGAGAAAGACAAGAGCCTGAAGTGGAAGGCCTGAGCAGCACTGCTGTATGTATAAGCCAGGAGGCTGAATGTCATTTTGTTGTTGAAAAGGAGTACTGAAACCCCTGCGAGGGAAAACCTTTTGATTTTGTTTTGAACTGCTTTTAATAAAAATGGGCAAACAACCCTTAAAAAGAAGAACCAGCGAGTGGCGGTGTCCTTCAAGTTCTACACTTGATGCTAGTCCTTCACAAGTGGTGGAGAATTTTGGCACAATCTGAGATCCCTACAGTCCTTGATGATGCCCTGGAGGAGGGGCGAAATGCATTGACAAATTTCCGGTCAACACTAAGAACCAGTGACGCTGCTTCCGGTTCTTGTGGAACGCACGCCGTTGTGAACCCGGAACACACTGACGCTCGGTTATCATTGAAGGCTTGTGAGTTTTCCCAATAACAGCGTATTGTTAATCTGTTCCTAAGCGGTACTTCACAAGTTGCTTTTTCTTTTTATTCCCCACATGGTCCTCTGATCTCTGCTGCTATTGAGCCAACTGTTGAATTTCACCGAACATTATTGGTCCTAGAAGTTGGATGTTGGGTGACTTTTATTTTATTTTAAAGCATTTTTTTTTTTTTTCCCTTCCTTCTATATTACAACCACTGTTGCAAATGGGACATTATTTCATTGATGTTGAAAACCATCTGTAGTACTGTGAATTACTCCTAGAGCTATTTGCCTGGTTGTTCAGTTCATTTAGTGTTTTGCACAGTATATTTTCTGGTTTTACTTAGTTGATCACTTTTTAGTGGTAACATTTAGTATTACACCCACTGCATTTCTGGTGACACCAATCATTGGTGCATAATCTTTTCACTAATAGTGTGTACCATCATCCCGAAAGGTTTAGATGGTTGACATTCACACATACGTTTGTATTGAGCACATTTATATTCGCTAGCGCTGCATTTTATAATTTTTTAGCACTGCTGTATGTATAAGCCAGGAGGCTGAATGTCATTTTGTTGTTGAAAAGGAGTACTGAAACCCCTGCGAGGGAAAACCTTTTGATTTTGTTTTGAACTGCTTTTAATAAAAATGGGCAAACAACCCTTAAAAAGAAGAACCAGCGAGTGGCGGTGTCCTTCAAGTTCTACACTTGATGCTAGTCCTTCACAATATATATATATATATATATATATATATATATACAGTGCCTTGCGAAAGTATTCGGCCCCCTTGAACTTTTCATCCTTTTGCCACATTTCAGGCTTCAAACATAAAGATATAAAATTTTAATTTTTTGTGAAGAATCACCAACAAGTGGGACACAATTGTGAAGTGGAACGAAATCTATTGGATATTTTAAACTTTTTTAGCAAATAAAAAACTGAAAAGTGGTGCGTGCAAAATTATTCGGCCCCTTTACTTTCAGTGCAGCAAACTCACTCCAGAAGTTCAGCGAGGATCTCTTAATGATCCAATGTTGTCCTAAATGACTGATGGTGATAAATAGAATCCACCTGTGTGTAATCAAGTCTCTGTATAAATGCACCTGCTCTGTGATAGTCTCAGGGTTCTGTTGAAAGCGCAGAGAGCATCATGAAGACCAAGGAACACACCAGGCAGGTCCGTAATACTGTTGTGGAGAAGTTTAAAGCCGGATTTGGATACAAAAAGATTTCCCAAGCTTTAAACATCCCAAGGAGCACTGTGCAAGTGATCATTTTGAAATGCAAGGAGTATCAGACCACTGCAAATCTGCCAAGACCTGGCTGTCCCTCTAAACGTTCAGCTCAGACAAGGAGAAGACTGATCAGAGATGCAGCCAAGAGGTCCATGATCACTCTGGATGAACTGCAGAGAACTACAGCTGAGGTGGGAGAGTCTGTCCACAGGACAACAATCAGTCGTACACTGCACAAATCTGGCCTTTATGGAAGAGTGGCAAGAAGAAAGCCATTTCTCAAAGATATCCATAAAAAGTCTTGTCTAAAGTTTGCCACAAGCCACCTGGGAGACACACCAAACATGTGGAAGAAGGTGCTCTGGTCCGATGAAACCAAAATCGAACTTTTTGGCCACAATGCAAAACGATATGTTTGGCGTAAAAGCAACACAGCTCATCATCCTCAACACACCATCCCCACTGTCAAACATGGTGGTGGCAGCATCATGGTTTGGGCCTGCTTTTCTTCAGCAGGGACAGGGAAGATGGTTAAAATTGAGGGGAAGATACAGGACCATTCTGGATGAAAACCTGTTGGAGTCTGCAAAAGACCTGAGACTGGGACGGAGATTTAACCTCCAACAAGACAATGAACCCAAACATACAGCAAAATCTACAAAGGAATGGTTCACAAATAAACGTATCCAGGTGTTAGAATGGCCAAGTCAAAGTCCAGACCTGAATCCAATCGAGAATCTGTGGAAAGAGCTGAAAACTGCTGTTCACAAACGCTCTCCATCCAACCTCACTGAGCTCGAGCTGTTTTGCAAGGAGGACTGGGCAAGAATTTCAGTCTCTCGATGTGCAAAACTGATAGAGACATACCCCAAGCGACTTGCAGCTGTAATCGCAGCAAAAGGTGGCTCTACAAAGTATTAACGCAAGGGGGCCGAATAATTTTGCACGCCCCACTTTTCATTTTTTTCTTAGTTAAAGAAGTTTCAAAAAAACAATAGATTTCGTTCCACTTCAAAATTGTGTCCCACTTGTTGGTGATTCTTCACAAAAAATTAAAATTTTATATCTTTATGTTTGAAGCCTGAAATGTGGCAAAAGGATGAAAAGTTCAAGGGGGCCGAATACTTTCGCAAGGCACTGTATATATATATATATATATATATATATATGTAGCGCTACCCCCAGTTAAGAGAG